>OX459059.1:18026304-18626304 GCA_949775005.1 Orthosia gothica
GCCCTGGTCCAGGCCATGGTACGGAGCGAGAGGGTATGGGAAGCTGTCTCCTCCTTCTGCGAAGCAGTAATGCTCGCAAAGGAGGAGGCGGAACGCGTGAGGGAGACGCAAAGGAGACGCCCTCACGCCCCTAGCCACCGCAGGAGACGCCCCGGGCGTAGGGAGTCGCAAGCCGATTCCCGGCCACCGTAGGCACGGGCTTGCGGACGGCAAGTTATGGGTAGCTTACCGTCCGATAAGGACCAAGCCCGAGTTTACGGCGCGTAGTGTTCCACGCGCGCCTCAAAGAGATGTCAGCAAAAGTGACGGGGCCTGATAGGACCGATGCCTGTCTGGGTCGCGGATAAATTTGAAATAGAGTTACCGCGGCCCTGGCGCAAGCAACTGAAGGAACACGGGTGGGTTTTAGTCAGTAAAAGTCTGACACGCCCTCCCGCTTCACCCAGGGCGGGAGAAGTCATTGGATGATTTCCCACCCAAAAAAAAAAAAAAAAAAAAAAAAAAAAAAAAAAAAAAAAAAAAAAAAAAAAAAAAAGGTAGCTATAAACTTTACGGAGCGCGAGAGACAAAACATTTAAAAAAAAGTTAATAAAAAAACCCAACAGCCAAAAAGCGAACTAAAAAGACGTAAACAAGAAGAAAATCATGCTGTGCAGTCGGAGGATACATCTGGTTTTGGTCTGCCAGCTCGCGAATATGTTTTTTTTATTAATTTTTTATTTACAACTTTTTAGTTCGCTTTTTAGCAGTCGAGTTCGTTTTTAGGGTTCTGTACCCAAAGGGTAAAAACGGGACCCTATTACTAAGACTCCGCGGTCCGTCTGTCTGTCTGTCTGTCACCAGGCTGTATCTCATTAACCGTTATAGCTAGGCAGTTGAAACTTTCACAGATGATGTATATCTGTTGCCGCTATAACAACAAATACAAAAAACAGAATAAAATAAATATTTAAGTGGGGCTCCCATACAATAAGCGTGATTTCTTTGCCGTTTTTTTGCGATAATGGTACGGAACCCTTCGTGCGCGAGCCCGACTCACACTTGGCCGGTTTTTGATTTCTTAATTAATTTTTTTATTTACAACTTTTGAGTTTTTTTTTTTAATTAAGTACATTTAAACAAATAAGTGTTATATATTTTTGAAATCACCTCTTAAAACCCTTTATTTTGATACCATACACGACGGGTTTGGACAAAAAAAAAATCGCCCCACAAAATAGCGCCCTTAAGCCGCCATTTTTTCATTTCCAATTTTAATGTAACCAGTAACACTCGCAGGGTTAAGACGAATCGATTGACGTAAAAATCATTCAAATCGGCCAAGGCTTTTGGTCTCTAGAACGCCACATAAGAACAAACATACATACCTACATAGACTGATAAACACATTACCCTCCTTCGGCAGTCGGGTGAAAACTGACCCCAAATGAACGTAATTGGTGACCCCTTTGCACACAAAACTTAAAATGAAGATACAAATACAATGGACAGCTTATGTACAAAGGCGAGCTTAACCCATAATTGGGTTCTCTAAGAGCAAACCCAGATGTTATACAAAAACTGGCGTATGAGGACAGTGATCCTATTGCACAACAAAATTCCAAGTTAAAAAAAAAAAAATGTATATTTTAAATTCTTTCATACTAAATAAACTAAACAGATGCCTATGTGATAACATAATACGTCATACCACATACATACATACATAAATTGACGCCTTTTTCCCATGGGGGTAGGCAGAAACTACAGAACGCCACCTGCTACGATCCTTCGATTCTACATCATACTATATGACAAAAAAACCGGCCAAGTGCGAGTCGGACTCGCGCACGAAGGGTTCCGTACTTGGTAAATTGCGGTTTACGTATTATGACGTATTAAAAAAAAACTACTGACTAGATCTCGTTCAAACCAATTTTCGGTTGTAGTTTATATGGTAATGTACATCATATATTTTTTTTAGTTTTATCATTCTCTTATTTTAGAAGTTACAGGGGGGGGGCAACACATTTTACTACTTTGGAAGTGTCTCTCGCGCAAACTATTCAGTTTAGATAAAAATGGTTTTAGAAACCTCAATATCATTTTTGTAGACCTATCCATAGATACCCCACACGTATGGGTTTGAAGTTTTTTTTTTAGTCCAAATTTGTTGTTTTTTTCTATTTTTGTATGAAAATCTTAATGCGGTTCACAGAATACATCTACTTACCAAGTTTCAACAGCATAGTTCTTATAGTTTCGGAAAAAAGTGGCTGTGACATACGAACGGACAGACAGACAGACAGACAGACCGACAGACAGACAGACATGACGAATCTATAAAGGTTCCGTTTTTTGCCAATTGGCTACGGAACCCTAAAAATGCATAACTAATAAAATCTTAGGCCAGATGGATAAAAGATTGAAAAATCCTATTGATTGTAAGGCTTGTCTCCGCTTAACTAGAAACGCACCCTATGGCTCTAAAAATAAAAATTATTTAGCTTTTAATTATGTACTTGGGCTGAGCAATATTCCAGTCCTTGTGGAGCAACTGACAAACTGGAATGAACTCAAAAAGAGTGATAATAATAACACTCAGATTTAATTGCTTCAAGAACAGGCAGAAAATCTCCAAATTTTAAGTTACAAATAACATCCTATCCTTCTATACAAATTTCATGAAAATGAACAGGCCGATTCTGATGAAACTTTTTACACATAACCAAAATGACAAATTACACTAGCTTTTGCCGCAACAAATTGGTTTGTGTGATTGTCGGTTACCGTGAATGCTGACCAAGTCGCTAATTAAATAGTAGCCTATATTCTTTCTTGGGGTTAAAACTTATCAAAACCAAATTTGAAAATTGGTTCAGTAATTTAGCGGTGAACATGTAACAAACATACTTATTAGTGTTTGTACTTTTAAATTATTAATTTTATTTTCATGTTAAAATGTAAGGACCCATAATTATGATACACATGTCATGCAGCTGGTTATTAAACTACCCATCTGGTTATATTAAAAAAGGATTCCTTCCTAGCATACCACACATACACTTCCGTATATATACTAACTTAGTATTTAATCAATACTATAATTTCAAATTATGCGTGGCTGGATAAATCAACATAGTACAGCTAATTATAAAAAGCTATATAGTACACCAACCTGGCATAAGTAATGTTGGTACTGCTATGTTTGAAATTTTGTTGTAACGGCAACAATATTTCTCTTCAAAATGAGCATGGCATACTCGACGAAGTCTATAAATATTTTTATTACTCAGACTCGAAATCTCTCCACCAATTACATGAACCCATGTTCGAAAACGAGCAATGTCCTTATCAGGTTTTGGAAACCAATGAAGAACTATCTGGGCATCTGCAACAAAAAGGAGTTTTATTAGTACTTATTAGTAAATTGCAAATCTAATACAATTAAATTTGTTAAGGGCCTACATATCCTTTAGTGCCGTAAAACGGTAACTTTCTAAAGCATACACCTTAGTAACAGCTAGATTAAAAGGTTTGAAAAAAATATATTTATTATTGATTCATGTACATAATTTGGAACACAAGGTTTTTCGTGTAACTAATAGTTTTGCTTTAAAAAAATAATTAACAACACAATATTTTTTCGCAACTTATGGAAACTCCTCCAAAACGATTTGGATGTTTAAAAATATTTTTACATTGAAAAATTGATGGCTGGATTTTCTGCTTATCTAACATAGCATATGTAAATCAAATAATATTTTGCAAACAAAACTGTTCAATAGGAGGTTCAATATTGATATTTTGGCATTGAGTGGGCGCACGGCCAGTACTGCGTTAACATTGGGGCCTACATATCTCCTTAAATATAAATATATGTGACATTTAAAGAAGGCAAACTTGTGACCCTGACATAGAAGCCCATCAATTTAAAGCTCAAACCATTTTCAATAAACAACAAGATGGTTTGGCCATGTTGAGAGGATGGATGAAAGTCAACTAACGAAAGGTATTTACAAGGCAGACGTGAATGGAAACGCCGGGAGGCGACGCCCTAGAAAGACATACATAGACCTTATAGGTGATGTTCTTCAGAAAGGCCAAGTGCGCAGTACCCATAACCGGCGTGTGTGTATGACTAGATGTATGAATGTGTGTGAAGCAAAAGAAGTATGTAAGGATCGTAGCAGGTGGCGTTCTGTAGTTTCTGCCTACCCCCATGGGAAAAAGGTGTGAGTTTATGTTTGTATGTATGTATAATATTATCAGTATCATTAACATACTTTTATGTTTCTGTACAATACATACTCAAACAATATTTGTTACCATCGGACACCAAAACAGTACTTTCATCTATTAGTTTCATCCTCAATGCCCTGACGTATTTGTAGCAACCTATGCTGATGATGCCGCATTCCTGGCCTGTAATCAGGATGCCAACATAGCAAGCAGCATGCTGCAAAATCAACTTGACAGGACTCATGACTGGCTTAACAAATGGCGTATAAAGGCAAGTGCACCAAAATCGCATCACATCACCTTTGCACTCAGACATGGAAATTGCGCCCCGGTCACATTGGGTCAGGACACTCTACCACAGTTGCCATGTGTGAAGTACCTGGGATTCTACTTGGATCGTAGGTTGACATGGAAGGATCACCTAAAGAAAAAAAGAACAGAAATAAAAGTCCGATTCAAGAACTTGCTCTGGTTACTTGGTAGACAATCTTCACTCACCCTGAGTAACAAACTTAGAGTTTATTGTTCCATCATAAAACCAATATGGACATATGGGATTCAAATATGGTCTTCTGCAAGCAAATCTAACATCATGTGTATTCAAAGGAGTCAAAACAGTATCCTGAGGGTCCTAGCTGCGGCGCCTTGGTATGCTCGCAACTCAGAAATACATGAGCACCTGGAAATCCCAACAATCCTAGAAGAAGCGAAACGCTATCTGGAGAATTACAAAGACAGATTAACCAACCATCCCAATCCCCTCTCACGATCGCTATTGATGCCAAATCATACTAAGAGACTCAAAAAAGCTGATATTGTGCTGCCTGATTAAGTAGAATTTGGACACTGGTCCTGATTCTATAAAAATGTGATGCATCTTTCCACACATCTGATCATAGTCAGGGATGACTGATAGCAGATGAAAAAACAAAAAAAAAAAAAAAAAAACTATTAGTTATAGGTACTGTTTTGGTGTCCTGTATGTAACCATCAGGGTACCTTTACTTGCCGGACACTGAGGAACACAACAACGTTTACTAGACATGGTAAAGTCACTCAGGAGAACTTTAAAGTCTTAAGAGTCTCTTTCTCGTACAATACTAGTGAAAACACTCAACACTAATCGGAGGAGCAGGGCTCAACTTAACAAATTAACGGAGAAGCACTAGCCACTGTCAGTATTTATAATTTTCTCTGTGGCACTAGTTAAGTAGATGAAAATACTCAACGTAAACCCGAGGAGCAGGGGCTCAACTCGATGAATTACGGATGTTCGGCAATAGATTGTAAATTGTTGATTATATAAACACAGAACATTTAAACCCTCTATTGGCTATATTATAAAACTAAACTTTGAATTAATTTTTAATTTCATATCGTAGATTAATGACTAAACTAAACTGACCTAAACTGACATTTGGGAGCCGGGCCGGTTGGGTTCAGTGTTGCAAGCTTGGATTATGAAAAAGGCGTAGAGTAGATCAGAAAATTACGTAGAAATTGTAAAATTAGCTCAGGAAAAATACATACTTTTTTTCTGAGTGAAATGATGTGGGTAGGATATTCTAGTATAATACGGATAATTGTTTGTGGTGATTCATAGAATTTTTAGTGAAAAGATTTAAAATGATGAAATTCTATATATTTTTCGATAAATTCATTTTTGTATTAGTTATTAGCTTCCAAAAAATCCAAAGTAAAAATACTGTAACCACATTTACGCTCTTCCTCAGTTTCACTGTTTTTTTTCAGAACTGAATTCAATTAGATTGAGCAGGAAGCTGAAAAATATCGAAAGCATAGTTCGAAATATATTAAATTTAATTTTCTCTTTTACGGCAAGACGTTTCGTTTTTCACAGTCACATGAGTCAAAGTTCTATGGAATGGACACCTTGTTTTTAAAATTAATGGGGCGACTTTGTTATTGGCGGGCGAAAAGTGTGCGGGTATGATACGAAACAAATATTAACTTTTTTCTCGAAAGTAACAGAAATTATGCCCATTCAACCTAATGAGATATGTTATTTTGCTTTGTACAATTTTGATAGAAAATACGTTCGGGACTGAAGTACGTAGGTTTGCAGGCAAGGCTTAAAATACGTAGATCTACCTAAAAAGATTTACGAGTTGGCAACTCTGTTGGGTTGCCACATTATCGTTACTTATACCACAGAGTAAATTATTCTCATCTATCTAAATAAAAGCTAGAGTGCGCGTAAGTTAAGTCTGCGCGCGGCCAAAAACGGAACTAATCGTTTGTCATTTATGTCAGGTGTCAAAAGAGTTATGTGGCAGCAGCTTCTTCAAAAATTGTTGAAGAAGAAATCAAAAAAGAATTGAAATTATAGGTATTAGCCACTGCAGGACCATTGTTAGACCAAATTTAACAGTAGGTACTACTAAGTATTCAATAAAAGATTTACAATAATGTCATGAAGCTTCTTTCATCATATTCTATGCAAGTAGAAAAAGCTAGTAATTAATTATGCTTAACCTAAATTACTTTTAAGTTTCGAGAGAAAAATGACCATTGATTAAACGTAGGAAAAAAGATCAGTTATGCTGGCAACATTAAGCACGCCACCCGTCGCGCGCAGACTTATCGTGCGAGCACTCTAGCTGTTGCCCGAGACTTCGTCTGCGAAGCATTAGTAATTCGAATAGCTTATTTTTTATATCACGGCATAATATTGTAGGTTTTCCATACAAACTTCTACCCTTCTATCCACCCCCTGAAGTATGATTTCCGGGATAAAAACTATCCTATGTCCTGCCCAGGGTCTCAAAATATCTCCGAATCAAATTGCATCTAAATCGGTTCAGCGGTTTAAGCGTGAAAAGGTAGACAGAGAGACAGACAGAGTTACTTTCACATTTATAATATTATTTCCGCCCGCGACTTCGTTCGTGATGGCAACCAAAAATAAGCTGGTAGTAAACCAAATAAAAATGTGGTTGAAGGTTGTAGATAGTTTTATGTTTAAATTTTCTGTGCTCCAAATAAAATAATGTATTACGTAAAGTAATTTTAATGAACTTCTATGAATATTAACAAGGGAATGACAGTGACAAAAAAGAAACAAAAATATAATAATTTAAAAGATCAAATATAGACTATAGTGGCCTATCTAAAAAATCTACGAAAGACATTGAGGTAATAATGTACTACGCACTAGAGAAGTCACCACCCATCACTACTGTGTTCTGTTCAGTTGCGCTCTTCTAGCCGCAATTCACTTATTTGATTGCTAGATCTTGGGCGCTTAAGTCATTTTATGTTTTTAAACGAAAAAACGTTCAAACGCATTCAATATGCCGGTCGTGTGTTATAACATTTTGCACTAATAATTCAACCAATACGGCGAAGTTCAAAGGAATAACTTTTCATAGTTGGCTAACTAGATAATTATTTTAAAATTTAATTTTAACAAAATATTTGCTGGACGCCATGTTATGTCAATTTTCATATAGACTAAAAATTCAGATGTGACAATTTGTATAACAAGTGTAGGTAAAATTAGCTAATGTTTCTTTTTAAAGCGGAAAATAATAAGAACATATCTTTAGAAAAGAACTGACTGTGGTTATTCAATGAAAAAAGATAAAAGATGAAAAATAATTATTACATAATGTAAGACATAATTTGTTACATTTTGTTTCATCTTTCCCAAAAACGACTTTTCGTATTTCAAAAAGTAGTTTTTGGGAAAGAAACAGATTGTTTCCTTTGCCGAATATACTTACACAATTAGGCTGCTGGTTACCATCCAATCATACTTATGTATGTTCGTTGCATTTTCGCGAAGAGGATAAATATACCACAAAAGCGGAGAGGCGTTTTCTGAATCAGTCTCTCTACTTAATATCATTTCAGTTATATTACTGTTAATACTTTGGAATATTTTATTCACAAGGAAAAATTTACATATTTGCTACAATATTCTGTTGATCAACCAAGCACTTTAAATCACCTAACACATTTGATACGGGCCATCATAAACAAATACACAAGAATTCGCTTGAAGTACGAAGCTAAAATTAATCAGACTAATAATTATTTATCGAAGCGTCAAAAGTTAACTAAACTTATATTGTTTGGGGGTAACTAAATTAACATAATTAATATTAAAAATATACAAAAGATTCGTGTTTCAAGCGAATTGTAAAATTCCCTATTCCAATTTGATATGTTTTTAACTTATTGTAAGCGCAAAAGCTACAAAAGCATCATAAACTTTAACAGTCGGTTATTTCAACTAATAATAAATTTTGAAAAAGTGTGAATTCTAATGAAGCTTGTTAGGTATAATGCTATGTCACTTCTGTAGTCAGTCAGCAATTTAGTCTATATGAATGACAAGGTTGAACGAAACGCGTAAGCGCCATGAAAATCACGGCGCTTCCGTCTTTTTGGTCGCGAGAAAACTACACTTTAGAAGCGCTCTAGCGCTGCATGTTTATATTGTTTTGTTAGACGACTAATTATTGTTTCAGCGCTGCAGCGAATTTTTTAGTTTAAACTCTTGTCAAAATTGACAAAATGGAGCATGCATTTTGCTTAGGATAGCTTCTCTAGTACGTAGTACATATTATCTCAATGACGAAAGAAGGTTTATTATAAAACTAAATAGTTCCAACACATCCCCTACTTCTGAATAGATAATAGGCCATCATAAACGTTAAACTAAACCTAATCCTTTCGTTAAACACAGATGTCTTTGCTTAGATAAAAACTTAGTTAGCACGTCAGCCTTCATTTCATTTGTGGGTACATATTCTATACTGATCATACCACTAGCAACAGTATCCCTTATAAAATGATGTCTGACATCAATGTGTTTTGTTCGCGAGTGATGAATGTTGTTTTTTGTTAGCATTTGAGCTCCCTGATTATCGCTGTAAATACAGACACCATTGTCCCAACCAAACACTTCCTTCAATAAGTTTTTAAGATATATTGATTCTTTAGCAGCATCACTAAGAGCCATATATTCGGCCTCAGTCGTTGACAAGGCTACAGTGCGCTGTTTACGAGATTCCCACGAAATAGGTCCATTTAAGTAAAATACATATCCAGTGTAGGATCTCCGGTCATTTAGACATGCGCCATAATCTGCATCAGTATATCCCGTAAGTGCTAGTGTATTTTTCTTCTGGAATTTAAGTTTAAGATTTATTGTCCCTTTCAAATAACGTAAAACTCTTTTTGCTGCATTCCAGTGGATTGTTCCAAAGTTACTGTTAAACTGGCATATCACACTTACAGCATGTGTAATGTCTGGCCTAGTTCCTACAGACAGATACATTAGAGATCCAACCAGTCTTTGATAAGGTAAATGTTGAGCACCCTCTTTCTCTTCATTTGAGGGATTCACTAATTTCAGATTAGGATCAACGGGTGTACTAGCAGGTTTTGCATCAGTCATTGCAAAATTATCTAGTATTTTTTTAATATATTCTTCTTGATCAATGGTTATTCCATTTTCCTCTTGAATGATCCTCATTCCTAAGAAATGTTTTAAGTTGCCCAAATCCTTGACCTTAAAGAATTGTTTAATATTATTTTTAAAGTTTTCTTTCATGTCAGCATTATTGCTGAGAATGCAAAAATCGTCAACAAAGATTGCGACAATTAAAATGCAAGTTCCTTTAACTTTATAATATAGACAATGATCATGTTCAGACCTTTTCATACCAAGTTGCATCATTGCTTCGTTAAGTTTGAGGTTCCACTGTCTAGGCGCTTGTTTCAGGCCGTAAAGTGCTTTCTTTAACTGGCATACCTTCCCCTTGTTGCACTCTTTGGTGAAACCCTCAGGTTGTTCCATAAAAAATTCTTCATTTAGATCACCGTTGAGAAACGCAGTTTCAACATCCATTTGATCCATTTTAATATTCCATTGTGCTGCGAAAGCAAGTAGTAATCTTACCGTTGAAAGACGTGCGACAGGTGCGAATGTTTCATCATAATCTATGCCATAAGTTTGTGTAAACCCTTTGGCTACTAATCGCGCTTTATAGCGTACGTTTTCCCCGTTTTCATTTTTCTTAATCTTGAATACCCATTTACAACGAACTGTTTTCCTATCTTTAGGTCTATCAACAAGGATCCAAGTCTCATTATTTACAAGTGAGTCATATTCGCTTTGAAGAGCTTCTTGCCATTTATTTTTATCATCAGAATAAATAGCTTCCTTATAAGTTGAAGGCATATCATCTTCTACAGCTTTGTACAGAACTATATCTTCTGGCCACTTTTTCGGGATTCTGTTTCTCAATGGATATCTCGTAACGGGTTGTGAAACTTGATTGTTTGTATTATCTGGAATCTCTGCTACACTGTCATGAAATTCCTCTTCAGTGTTGTCATTTTCAGGTACATTAAGTTCTGTGAGCTGTGTTGAAGGTTGAGTCATAATTTTGTTGGCTTCTCCTTCAGTTGGTGTACTTTCAGAATTTTCTTGAATTATAATAGGAATGGATTCTGTTAATTGAGTTCCAACTTTATCAACAATATTATTTTGGTAAGTAGACTTTGATTTGAACAGAAAATCGTTTTCAAAAAATTTGGCATCTCTTGTTCTGATAAGAATTTTTTGGATGTTCGGGATCAACTACTCTGTATCCCTTAGTTTCAGTGCAATAACCTACAAATATGCACAGTTTGGCCTTAGCATCAAATTTCTTTCGAAGATTACGTGGGACACTCAGAAAGTTTTGCGAAACTAAAAAAAATTGTTCTATACGTACATATATTTTTATTAAATCTTTTCAAAGTACTTTCCACCAGCCTCTATACAAAGATTCATGCGCCTAAACCAGTTTTCAAAACACTTTTTCCAGTCCGCCGCAGACACCTCGTTTACAGCCTGCTCGAACGCAGCCAGCGCATCTTCCGGCGACGAAAATTGTATCCCTTTGAGCTGATTTTTTATTTTTGGGAATAAAAAGAAGTCACACGGTGCTAGATCAGGGCTGTAAGGAGGGTGACCCAGGAGTTTGACTGGCGTGCTGTCCAGGAAGTCCCTCGTTTTGAGTGCGGTGTGCGCAGGTGCATTGTCGTGGTGGAGCAGTAGCCCGCGGAGCCCTGTGTTTGGTCGCTTGTTGCTTATAACAGAGAAAACTTCTGGCAAACATTTGGTAGTATACCATTCGGCATTAATGCTTCTTTGATCCCGTAAGGGAATTGATACCAAGTGGCCAGTCAAATTAAAAAAGCTAGCGATCAAAATCTTACCCCCGCTTCTAGATCGCTTCACTTTGGTAGGCGTTGGCTCATTTTGAAACACCCAAACAGTCGACTGGCGCTTGGTTTCTGGGTCGTATTGATAAATCCAGGACTCATCACCTGTAACGATGTCGTAAACACGCCGAGACGAGCCTGCTTCAAATTTGTTAAGCATATCACGGCACCATTCCACCCGGGCCTGCTTCTGAGCATCGGTGAGGTTGTGCGGCACCCAGCGTGATACTATCCTCCTCACGCGAAGATGGCTGTGTAGAATCTCGTGAACGCTTCCCGATCCAATCTTCAATATGTGTTGAATCTCCTGATATGTAATTCGCCTATTGTCTTGGATTAAATTTTTCACTGCTAGCACGTTTTCTTCGGTAACAGCCGTCAAAGGGCGACCGCTTCTTTCGTCATCCCCCAAAGTTGGTCGACCGCGCTTGAATTCGTTATACCAACGATACACGGTTGCCTTGGAAGGGCCTTCATCCATGAATGCCATTTGAAGTCTATCGTACGATTCATCCGGTTTCAGGCGACACTTGAAATCGTATAAAATCATAGCTCTAAAATGTTCCCGGCGCAGATCCATATTTCAGTGAGACACAATACTTTGAATTAACTCGCAAAAAATGTGGAGGGAAATTTTGAAATTGGAACTTACTTATTTTTACTTATAAATAATCATATTTTCGAAAAACATTATAACTGGCCAGTCTCCCATATATAAAAACTTTTTTTCGCAATACTTTCTGAGGGGCCTGGTATTTGGTATGTGCGCATATACTCTGCATCCAAAAATACGTAAATGAGAGAGATTCACTTTTCGTCCAAACCAGATTTCTTCAGGGGTTTTCCCTCTAATTGATTTAGTAGGTAAGCGATTTTTCAAGTAAGTCGCTATATTAATGGCTTCTTCCCAATAAGTCTTAGGTGTTAAGAAGAGTAGAATGAAACCTTGTTTATTAATACCTCTTTATATTTTTATAAACCTTTACTTTGTCATCTCAATACTTAGCAACCGTTGTTACATGTCAATTATATTTTTCCTGTCACTACAATCTACGTTCCTTATTTTATTAGTTAAAAACTAGTTTTAACATGGCAGCAGAGCGTGGTTAAGGGAAAAAGAAATTTAATTAAATCAGAGTCTGTAACTGACCTATTGTTCTAAGTGTTCCGGCAAGGAAAATTTCATAATGCAATCGCCAAGTTGTAAAATTGATATTGGCCACCTGGAAGGCACGAAAAACTGGTCTACATGGAAATTTAAGGCTACACTACTACTTAGAGGTATGCCCGGCGGATTAGATGCAGTTACTGGTACACTAGTGAAACCTGTGAAACCTATTACTATCGATCCTCAAGAAATTTCGCAATACCAAACGGCTCTTGATAAATACAACCAAATAGATAGTTCCGCATTACTATTACTTACTGCGAATATGTCAGACGAAACTCTTAAAAAAATCATGCGCTTCAACTCGTCTAAAGATGTTTGGGATGAATTGCATCGTTTATTCGAAGGCACATCTGAAGACAAAAGTTACGCCCTTTGTATGGAGTTTTTCGGCTATCGTAAAGATCCGTCACACGACATTACGACTCATGTCTCAAAAATCAAAACCTTTTGGTCAGATTTGAAAGCTGAACTAATGAAAATAGAGAAATACGACTTACCAGATATCCTCTTAATTTGTAAGATTCTCGATACTCTACCTGAAACCTACTTCTCTTTCAAATCGAGCTGGATGTTAATGTCAAAGACAGACAAAACAATAGAAAATCTGACGACGCAACTCTGTGCCTATGAGCGCTCTATCTCGTTGAGACACGAAGGTCCTGCAGAAGCTCTAAATGTACAATACAGTAATAAGTCAAAAAAGAAATGTGGATACTGTGGAAAAGTCGGTCATAAGGTCAGACAATGCCATAAATGGAAAGCTGACGGGAAACCATCCAAGCCAGAAAACAAACAGCCGAGCAATCTCAACTTAATGCTCTTGCCAGTCACCATCACCTCCGACGTAAATTCAATGCATACAAACAGCGATACTACAAGTT
Source organism: Orthosia gothica (assembly GCA_949775005.1). NCBI lineage: Eukaryota > Metazoa > Arthropoda > Insecta > Lepidoptera > Noctuidae > Orthosia > Orthosia gothica. Next base: position 18,039,823 of record OX459059.1, read on the forward strand.
GGTTTGTCGACAATGGAGCAACGAGTCATGTCACTTGTCGAAACGACTATTTTGCTAGTTTTCAGCCTTTTAATGAAACTCGGACAGTGACTACGGCTAATGGAGCTGCTGTTAAAGCTGTTGGTAAAGGTACTGTTGAGTTAAAAACTGTTATCAATGGTAGAGAATCCAGATTAACACTCTGTGATGTATGGTACGTACCTGATATAGAGCGAAACCTATTTTCTGTACTGGCCGCTCAAGACAGACTAGACAATAGTGTATTCATGTCTGAAAGGGATCACTGCTTGCTGAAAGTTGCTGAACAGTTAATACTGACTGGCAAAAGAGTCAAGAATGGAGGCTTGTATAAGCTTAATGTAGAGACTATTACAAAGCCAATACCAGATTTGAACGTCTTGTCAACAGATAATTTGTTACAACTTTACCACGAACGATTAGTCCATCAGAACCAGAACAAGAAACACGTTAAAGAAGTAATTGAAAAGGAACTCGGCATTAAAGTTCGTCTGGATTCAGAATTATGTACTGGATGTATTTATGGTAAAACACACAGACATGTATTTGGAACGAGAGAACGAGCTAAAGTACCTGGGGAAATTATACACGCTGATGTATGCGGTCCATTTCCCCCTTCCTTCAACAAATTTCGCTACTTCGTTCTATTCAAAGACGATTACAGCAAATACCGACACGTTTATTTCATGCGACAGAAATCGGAAGTCCACCTAAAGCTCCGACAAATGTTACAAGAATGTAAAGTGGCTGGACATACTGTTAAAGAATTTCTTAGCGACAATGGAGGCGAATTTAATAATGAGAACGTCAAGTGCATTTTACAAGAAGCTGGAATAAGACAAAGGCTCACGATGCCATACACGCCACAACAAAATGGGCTCAGTGAACGTGAAAACCGAACCTTAGTCGAAGCAGCTCGCACATTGATGCATGCTCATGAAGAGTTACCCCTTGCTACGTGGGCAGAATTGATTAACACCGCTGCATACGTCTTAAACAGAACTGGTCCAACTTTAGAAAATGGTAGATCGCCATTTGAGTTGTGGTATAAGAAGAAGCCAACAATCAGTCACCTTAAAATAATTGGATGTGAATGTTATGCTCATGTTCCTCAACAAAAGAGAACAAAGCTATCCAAAAAGGCCGAGAAATGTATTCTCATCGGATATGACGGGGACGAAGGCTATCGCTTACTAAATAACAGTGGTAAACTCATAAGATCAAGAGACGTTACATTTAATGAGTCAGTACTGACGCCTATTGGCCTTACCGAGGATTCAGAAGATAAACCCTCGGTAAAAATCTATTTTCCACTTTCAACACCACCGATGTGTAATGCAAGGGAGGATGATCGTACCGAAAGCAGCTCAGATCGCACTTCAAGTAGCCCTGATGAGCCTAGCTCGACTATGCCTTCCACATCGTCGGATCCAGTTGTTAGTCAGGAAGTAGAAAGCAGCCAAGATAACCCTACTGAACCATTTCAACGATCACTAGAAGCATCACTGCCAGGATCACCTCCTTATGAAGATGCCCTAGATGATGTTATTGATGATGAGGCACCAGAACACTCAGATAATATAGCTGAGATAACTAATAGAATGACTCTACGAGATAGAAGTCAGATACGACCGCCTACTCGATTTGAAGATTATGTCATGTTAGCTGATGTTTTTAAAGGGATCAATGAACCCAACACCTACAAAGAAGCAATTACTAGTTCGCATAAAGATCAGTGGGTCAAAGCAATGGATAGTGAGGTGAAGTCTTTAAAGGAAAACAAAACCTGGATACTGGTTGATCTTCCAAGAGACAGAAAGCCTATATCATGTAAATGGATATATAAAATTAAAACCAATGCAGATGGCTCACTAGAAAAATTCAAGGCAAGGCTAGTTGCTAGAGGATATACACAGAAAAAGGGCATTGACTACGATGAGACTTTCAGTCCAGTTGCTAAGATGACAACGATAAGATCTGTCCTAAGCGTTGCTGCAAATGAAGGCTTAAAACTCACACAGTTTGATGTATCAACCGCATTCCTGTATGGTTCATTGAATGAAGAAATCTATATGAATCAGCCTGATGGCTATTGCGATGGATCGAATAAGGTGTGTAGACTCAAGAGAAGTCTATATGGTCTAAAACAATCACCCCGGTGTTGGAATAAATGTATGGTGGATTATTTAAAAACAATTGGATTTAACCAATGTGATACAGACCCCTGCCTATTTATCCGAAACCGTAGCAATAACAAAATCATTATTGCGCTCTACGTAGATGACGGTCTTGTAGCTGCAACAAATCAAGATGATTCTGAAAAGTTCATTAGAGAGTTAAAAAGGAGATTCAAAATAACTATAAAAGATGCAACATATTTTCTTGGTTTAGAAATAAAGGAGCAGAATGGCAATATAAAAGTATCACAGAAGAACTACGCTCAAAAAGTGTTAGACCGCTTTGGTATGAGTGATTGCAAACCCGTCACCACTCCTATACAGAAAGATGGACTGCCAGAACTGGATAAAGAGTTGGTAGAACCTACTTCATTTCCGTATAGAGAAGCTGTGGGTGCACTTGCATACCTGACTGTTGGAACAAGACCTGATTTAGCATACGCTGTAAGCGTTATATCCCGAACTTTAGAGGACCCTTCCAAAGAAGATATTCAAAAGCTTAAACGTATCCTAAGGTATATCAAAGGAACTTTGGATCTTGGAATAGTTTTTAAGAAGAGTTGGAAAACTGGAATTCTGGAATGTTACAGCGATTCTGATCACGGTGGAGATAAAACTACTGGACGATCAACATCAGGTATATTATGCTTATACTCTGGAGGAGCTATATCTTGGACAAGTCGACGACAAACATGTGTAGCAATATCTAGTACCGAAGCCGAATTGGTTGCTGCTAGTGAAGCTGCCCGAGAGATTGTCTGGATCAAAAGACTCTTTGGTGAAATATCAAACTTGAAGGAGATACCCAAATTGAAAGTTGACAATGATGCAGCCATAAAGATATCACATAACCCAGAGCAACACAGAAGAACCAAGCATATTGCGATAAGACATTTTTATGTTAGAGAACTTGTAGCTGATGAAGAAATATGTGTGGAATATGTTCCTAGCGAATTTCAACTAGCGGATCTGCTGACCAAAGCGTTGCACAAGCCACGAATTGTATCAATTTACAATGCAGATTGGTTTGATAGCGTAAGGGTTAAAAAAAAGGGAGGATGTTAAGAAGAGTAGAATGAAACCTTGTTTATTAATACCTCTTTATATTTTTATAAACCTTTACTTTGTCATCTCAATACTTAGCAACCGTTGTTACATGTCAATTATATTTTTCCTGTCACTACAATCTACGTTCCTTATTTTATTAGTTAAAAACTAGTTTTAACATTAGGTAGACAAGATTCTGAAAGCATAGATCTTGCTTTCTCAACTAAAGTTCGGTTAACTCGTTCAGCTAAACCATTTTGCTCTGGATTGTAAGGAACACTTGTCTGGTGAACTATACCCGACTGTTTCAAAATTTCTTTCATTTCGGAATTCAAATATTCACCACCATTGTCAGAACGTAAAATTTTTATCTTTTTATCAGTTTGGTTCTCGACTAAATTTTTAAATTCGCGAAACTTTTCTACAACTTCCGATTTTTGTTTAATTAGGTAGGTAAATGTTTTTCTAGAAAAATCTTCAGTGAAAGTCACGAAATATGAAGCACCTCCCAAAGATTGAGTACTCATAGGTCCGCAAACGTCACTGTGAATAATTTCCAGTAAATTTGACGATTTTGAATCCGACATTTTGAAAGGTTGCTTAGAAAGTTTACCTTCCACGCAAGCAATGCAATTATCTTTAATAGATCCAGCAGGTTTTGGATACTTGACCCCATGAGCTAAGTGTAATCTTAGTAATTCCATACATCTGAAGTTCGAATGACCAAGGCGTTTGTGCCATAAATCAGCTGAATTATCTTTAACTTCTGTTAAATTCGCCTGAGCAATAGGTAAATCAAGTTTGTACATACCATTGACGTTTGAGGCTGTGTATAAAACTTTTCCGTATACCTTACACGTGTCACCATCAATAATTTTTCCGCCAGATTTAGAAAAAAGTACGACATTTCCTTTCTTTACCAATGAGTTCACTGAAAGCAGGTTCGTTGACAAGTTCGGAACATGCAAAACTTCGGTAATGTTGGAAGTGTTTAGTTCTACAGTACCAATGGCATCTGAAAGAATTATTTGATCATTAGCTATTCTAATACTTTTCTTGACAGGTTCAGTATCATGTAGCCAATCACGTCTATTGGTCATATGACTCGTAGCTCCGGAATCTATAAACCAGTCATCACTCTTCACAAAAGGCGACATATTAAGAATTGGTTTACAAACAAAAGAATTTACAAAAGATTCACTAGCTTCAGAATTATCAAAATTAGAATTACTTATTGACTGATCATCAACCATAAGTGTTACCTCACAAATATCTGCCTTTTCCCCTTGTAATTTAGCTTTGAGAACTCTGCAATTTGCTTTTATATGCCCTGATTTTCGGCAGTAATTGCAAAATATGTTCTTGCTGTCTCTATTAAACTTATTATATGATATCACTAAAGCACTATCTTCACGTGTATCACTGCTGGTGGTTAGATTATGGCTGTCTTCTTTCAGAAGTGCAACAATGACATTATCTGATGTCTGTTCAGAGCCGGAATGTTCCAACGCCATGACAAGTGCCTTAAATTGCTCAGGTAGACCACATAGCAGTATAATTGCGAGAAACGAATCATCAACTTTTTGATTTATTTGCTGTAATTGTTGATGTGTCGACATAATCTCATTTACATACATTTCCATGTTATCAATATAACGACAGTTCATTAATTTTTTCATTAACGTGAGCTTTCTAATAAGTCCGCTGTCTGCGTATGTTTTTTTTAAGTTATTCGAAGCTTCAAATGCGGATTTAGCTCCCATTATTTTAGAAAAGACTCTTTCGTGGCAGCACAAGCCAATTTTAGAGCGGGCTCTGTCATCGCAGCGTAATATTTCTAGTGAGCTATTTTCCAAAGGTGGGTGCTTCACGCAATCCCATAGTCCACAATCAATCAGCATCATTTCCATTGAAAATGCCCATGTCGTGTAGTTCGAACGTCCTTCTAATTTGTTAAAAGATGGAGTACTTACTGTGTGTGTAGTTGAAACATAGGGTACTACACTAGTATTACTTGCATTCGTATGATGAAGAGGTTTTGCACAAGAATCTCTCTCCATTTTTATTTTCGAATCTCTGTAACACACTATTATAAGGAGTTTAGACTTTTAGAGCTCTGGGCCCATAACCTGAAGGTTGTAGATATATATATAGTTTTATGTTTGAATTTTCTGTGCTCCAAATAAAATAATGTATTACGTAAAGTAATTTTAATGAACTTCTATGAATATTAACAAGAGAAAATGACAGTGACAAAAAGAAACAAAAATATAATAATTTAAAAGATCAAATAAAGACTATAGTGGCCTATCTAAAAAATCTACGAAAGAAGGTTTATTATAAAACTAAATAGTTCCAACAGTGGTTACGTAAAGTTCTACGGTTTATAGGTTTGGGACGATTCGTTAATTGACTTTAAGAATAATATATTTTAGGTTACCGCTACAAAGTAAAATCCGCCTCTTAAAACTTAATATACCCTTTTTCTCTTTTAATTTTTTTGTATATGTTAGTTGATTGCTCAGTAAGATGCCTCGTAAAAACTAACATCACTTAACCCTATCAGGGATGAGGTAGTTTTAAAAAACGTATTACGTAAATTTTGATTATTTACTTTGTCTCCACGGAATGAGATTGTTCATACAAACAAATTTCCCCCTTTTCACCCCCTTAAAGTTTGATAGTTCAGTGGCGACTGCAAACCGGAAAACGCGAATTAGTAAGTCCGACTTGGTCAAGGCTGCGGGAGTCCGGTGGATGCGAAACGCACGGGACCGATCAGTGTGGCGGCGCTTGGGGAAGGCCTATGTCTAGCAGTGGACGTTTTTTGGCTGAAATAATGATGAAGGTGAAAGGTTGATTTTCCGAAAATTCCTTCTTCGTGCTCCCCTAGATCCCTACATCAAAAACGAAACCTTGTCCAGTATGATTCTTAACAAACTTTAACACCCACTTAATCCTATTTAAGGGGGTAGTTTCGAAAAAATATAATTTATAAATTTTTTATTACTTAGGTTGGTATTTATGTCAACTATCAAGTTTATTAACCCAAGACATAAAATTCTTTAAATTTTTTTTTTTTTATCACCTGTTAAATCGTATTTTGGAGAAGTTTCGAAAATCCGATATATCAACCTTTATTGTTTGTTTAGGATGGTATTTATGTCAAGTATCAAGTTTATTAAACCAATAAATAAGATTTTTCATAAAAACTTTAACTCCCCTTAAATCGACTTTTGAGGGTAGTTTCTAAAAATTTATAATGGCAACCTTTATTGTTTACTTAAGTTGATATTTATGTCGAGTTACAAGTTTATTAACTCAAGAAATAAGATTCTTCAAAAACGTTAACACCCCCTTAATCGTCTTTTGGGGTTAGTTTTAAAAAACCTAAGAATTTTAACCTGTATTGTTTACTTAGGTTGGTATTTATGTCAAGTTTAAAGTTAATTAACTCAAGAAGTAAGTAATTCATAACAAAAAAACCAAATCGTCTTTTGGGGGTAGTTTTGAAAACTCTTAATAACAACTTTTATTGCTTACTTAGTTTGGTATTTATGCCAAGTTTCAAGTTTATTAACCCAAGTAATAAGATTATTCAAATAAACTTTAACGCCCCCTTAATTTTTTTTTGGGGATAGTTTTGTAAAACTAATAATAAAAACCTTTATTATTTATTTAAGTTAGTATTTGTGCAATGTTTCAAGTTAGTAACCCATGAAATAAAATTCTTCGATACAAACTTCAACATCCCCTAAATCGACTTCTGGGGGTAGTTTCTAAAAACAAATAATGTAAACCTTTATCATTTATTTACTATTTGTGTCAAGTTTCAAGATTATTAGCCGAAGTAATTAGATTTTTCATACAAATTTTGTTCCCCTTTTTCTCCCCTTAGGGGAAGAATTTCGGAAAATCCTTTCTTATCGGATGCCTACGTCATACAAAAAACATACTCTCTAAGTTCCAGGCCTCTACGATCAGCGATTTAGGCTGTGCGTTGATCCGTCAGTTAGTCATTCAGGACAAAGCATTTTATATGTATAGAAGATATATGGAGCAGAAGACTGGTCGGGTTTTTTACGACGCATAATTTCGGGTGGACCAAAAATTACTTGAGTATGAAAACGAATGCTGCGTAAATTACGCGACACAACACAACACAAAAATCTAATACAGCGTAAATTACGTGACACTAAAACGTCACTCACAACTATCATGTTTACCTGAGACAAACGGTCCAGTTCGGTAGTTCCAAATCGATGTAGAGGTCCCTGTCCTAGTGCCATTTGATTCTTCAAAGAAACTTTGACAGACCCCAAAATCGTCTTCTGGGGGTACTTCCGAAAAACTAATGATGCCAACCTTTATTATTTTGCCGAAGGAATAAGATTTTTTATACAAATATAAATGTCTCCCTTTTAACCCCTTAAAAAGTTGAATTTCCAAAAATCCCTCCTAAGTACTCTCCTACATCATAAAAAGAAGTTATGGGCAGTAAAAGTAATCAAAAAATTTTACCACCACGAAATCGTGTTTTAAGGGTAGTTTCGAAAAACTAATTATGAAAACCTGTTTAATTAGATTGGTATTTATGTCAAGTTTCATGTTTATTGACCCAAGAAATAAGATTCTTCAAAAATATAACAACTCCTAAATCATCTTTTGGGGATAGTTTCGAAAAACTAACAATGAAAGCCTTTTTTGTTTATTTAGATTGGTATCAAGTGTCAAGTTTAATTACTGAAGTAATAAGATTCTTCAAAAAAACTTTACCACCTCTAAATCGTCTTTTGGGGGTAGTTTCAAAAAATAATAATTGCAACCTTTATTATTCATTTAGGTTACTATTTGTGGCAAGTTTCAAGTTTATTGACCCAAGAAATCAGATTTTCAAAAACACTGTAATACCTACTAAATCGTCTTTTGGGGTTAGTTGCAAAAAACCAATTATGACAACCTTTATTGTTAATTTAGGATGGTATTTATGTCAAGTTTCATGTTTATTCACCCAAGAAACCAGATTCTTCAAATAAAAACAAATCGTCGTTTGGGGGATGTTTTGAAAACTATTAACAACATCTTTTATTGCTTACTTAGTTTGGTATTTATGCCAAGTTTCAAGTTTATTCACCCTAGAAATCAGATTGTTCAAAAACACTGTAATACCTCCTAAATCGACTTTTGGGGATAGTTGCAAAAAACCAATTATGACAACCTTTATTGTTAATTTAGGATGGTATTTATGTCAAGTTACATGTTTATTCACCCAAGAAACCAGATTCTTCAAAAAAAAACAAATCGTCGTTTGGGGGATGTTTTGAAAACTATTAACAACATCTTTTATTGCTTACTTAGTTTGGTATTTATGCCAAGTTTCAAGTTTATTCACCCTAGAAATCAGATTGTTCAAAAAAATTAACATCCCCTAAATCGGCTTTTGGGGGTAGTTTCAAAAAATAATAATAGAAACCTTTATTATTCATTTAGGTTAGTATTTGTGGCAAGTTTCAAGTTTATTGACCCAATAAATCAGATTTTGCAAAAACACTGTAATACCTCCTAAATCGTCTTTTGGGGGTAGTTGCAAAAAAATTATAATGACAACCTTTATTGTTTATTTAGGATGGTATTTATGTCAAGTTTCATGTTTATTCAGCCAAGAAATCACTCTTTATTTTTAAAATTATATCAATTGTTTATTATATTAACTGATCATTATATCAAATAAAATTATAGATTCAGTTTTATATCTTGTAAATATTAGAGATTTTGTAATTATATCATATATTACTTACCCCTTTTCAATGGTAGTATATTCCATTTTCTTCTTTCTCTTTGCGATTTTCTCTTGGACAAGTTTGTTACATTCTATCATTTTTGGAACGAAGTTCCATTACGCGGCTTGCGGTAGGTCTGATTCGTGAGAAAATATAACGTCACGTAACATTTTTGCACTATCCTCCCTCCATACGCGTTTCTCTTAGGGTATCTTTCTATGAGCAGGCATATACGCAGTACAGTACGCACAATGCGCGTCCCCTGTGAGGAACTTAGTTCCTGACGAGGGTCCCCGAAAATTGCCTGCACTTTATCTCTTATCAAGTTTTCCTAATGCATGACACAAAAGACTCCATATCAATGTCCATAGGTAATTGAGCTTCATCAACCCATATGACTAAGCGTTTATAGCCCTTCCTACTGAGCTGCTGCAAATCTTCCTCTGTCTCCCAGTTTTCTTTGTCCGATGATGGAGGTAGGTAGGCATCCAACTGGTCTACGAGGTCTAATTGCCCAGTTACTCCACTCGCTGCTGGCGCATGCGCCCTTTTGTCGTCGGTGTCGCATCGACCTTGCAGCTGCCTACTTCCCATGTTGTCGGTGTCGCATCGACCTTGCAGCTGCCTACTTCCCATGTTGTCGGTGTCGCATCGACCTTGCAGCTGCCTACTTCCCATGTTGTCGGTGTCACATCGACCTTGCAGCTGCCTACTTCCCATGTTGTCGGTATCGCATCGACCTTTCAGCTGCCTACTTCCCATGTTGTCGGTGTCGCATCTACCTTGCAGCTGCCTACTTCCCATGTTGTCGGTGTCGCATCGACCTTGCAGCTGCCTACTTCCCATGTTGTCGGTGTCGCATCGACCTTGCAGCTGCCTACTTCCCATGTTGTCGGTGTCACATCGACCTTGCAGCTGTCTACTTCCCATGTTGTCGGTGTCGCATCGACCTTGCAGCTGCCTACTTCCCATGTTGTCGGTGTCGCATCTACCTTGCAGCTGCCTACTTCCCATGTTGTCGGTATCGCATCGACCTTTCAGCTGCCTACTTCCCATGTTGTCGGTGTCGCATCTACCTTGCAGCTGCCTACTTCCCATGTTGTCGGTGTCGCATCGACCTTGCAGCTGCCTACTTCCCATGTCGTCGGTGTCGCATCGACCTTGCAGCTGCCTACTTCCCATGTTGTCGGTGTCGCATCGACCTTGCAGCTGCCTACTTCCCATGTTGTCGGTGTCACATCGACCTTGCAGCTGCCTACTTCCCATGTTGTCGGTATCGCATCGACCTTTCAGCTGCCTACTTCCCATGTTGTCGGTGTCGCATCGACCTTGCAGCTGCCTACTTCCCATGTTGTCGGTGTCACATCGACCTTGCAGCTGTCTACTTCCCATGTTGTCGGTATCGCATCGACCTTTCAGCTGCCTACTTCCCATGTTGTCGGTGTCGCATCTACCTTGCAGCTGCCTACTTCCCATGTTGTCGGAGTCGCATCGACCTTGCTGCCTACCTGGACGCATTTGAAAAGCCCGATTGAGATGGCCTTTCTGCTTACTCTCTCTGTGACTCTGTCCACATCCTTCACCCCAGTGATCGGCAGATCCACACACCGAACAAATGTTTTTTTTATCATTGGCGAAGCCCCTCTGTGCATCTCCTGAGTCACCGTGCAGCACCCTGGTGGCAACTTCCCTGTCACCAGACTCAGCATCTCTACCGAGAGTCTGTTCCACTACCCTTGCATATGTCTCTGCCGCTTCCATAGCACATGCAATTTCAACAGCTTTTGCGTAATCCAAACTCTCTTCAGCAAACAGTCGTCGCCTTATCTGCTCGCTTCGCAACCCCCATATCAGCTGATCTCGTAAATGCTCTTTCAAGACGGTCTTGTAGTCGCAAAATATTGTCATTTCCTCTAATTCGGAAATATATTGCATTATAGATTCATCCGGCTTTTGTATTCGCTGTCGGAATCGATACCTCTCTATGAACGACGGCTTTGGCTGTAAGTGAACCGTTTCAAAAGAAGGCTTTGGTTGTAAGTGATCCGATCCAAAATACGGCTTTGGTTTTAAGTGATCAAATCCAAAAGATGGCTTTGGTTCTAAGTGATCAGATTGTAAACAAGGCCTTGAGTGCTTCGATCCAAAAGAAGGTTTTGGTTGCAAGTGATTCGATTCAAAAGAAGCCTTTGGTTGTAAATGAATCAATCCGGATAATTCGGACTGAAGATTCTGATCAGATTCAATTCCTAGAACAAATATACAAAGTAAGTAAGATATTAAGAACCTTAATAAAAATTTATTAGTTTATTTAATCATAAGTAGTGTCTGTACGAAACCGAAGCCAATTAAATGGCAATACCACTGGAATAAAAACTTTTTTTATTTCGTTTTGATTTGGTTATGTTCTGGCGATGACGACTGGCCGGCGCAACGAAGTATGGCCCCTGACTGTTGCTTCGTCCATAGCGCTCTCACGCATTCGTAACAGTTCGTTCAATTTCGGCACTTGCTAAAAACCGAAAGGAAGCCGAAGGTTTTTCGGAAAACCTTCGGCTTCCTTTCGGTTTTTGCGGTTACGCACTACATCCAATCTGAAAATGTTCTGAATTATGACGGATACTTAGAGTTCGAATGTAGTGCTTATGCTTCCCAACATGAAGCTACTTCAGAACCGAAATTTCTCGGATTCGGATCGGATGCAGTGCGTAATAACCGCCGTAAGTCACTGCTTAAACATTTTAAAATTAGTAGTAGACCATCAGAAATATGTTCTGCATTTTTGGTATGTTGTATGGGCCAGTGAGGATAGCGTTAATCCAAATTAGCAACTTCAATAAACACCATCCACCATCCACTTACATTTGGAGTTAAGCTCGCCTTTGTACATGAATTTTACTATCAAATTATTAAAATGTAATGTCTTGTTGTACAATAAAGAATAGAACTAAACATGTGCTTGCTGCGCAACGCAAGCGAAAAACTGCATATTTTTATGAATTTTTTCGCCTTTTACTGTAAAAATGGTAACTATGCGTAGTTTGACGAACTAGAATCCGTATTTTTGTAAAGTTCATTAAACTTAAACAAATAAGGCATACAAAAAACAACATACTAAAAATGCAGAACTAGGTACATCATGCTTTGGGATTCTAGCAATTTTTTATTGCTGATTTCTATTGGGCTAAAAATTCTATGATTCTAACCGTGGGGTTCCAAGAAGGCAATCTGTATGTCATGCAATGATTCCAAGGAGTCAATCTGTATGTCCTGTAATGATTCCTCACACTCGCTTGTTGGTGGCATCTCACTTGATTCAAAGACGACTGTAGTGTAATCTGCAATAAAACGTAAATCCATATATACGTGGGACACTCAGAAAGTTTTGCGAAACTAAAAAAAATTGTTCTATACGTACATATATTTTTATTAAATCTTTTCAAAGTACTTTCCACCAGCCTCTATACAAAGAGTCATGCGCCTAAACCAGTTTTCAAAACACTTTTTCCAGTCCGCGGCAGACACCTCGTTTACAGCCTGCTCGAACGCAGCCAGCGCATCTTCCGGCGACGAAAATTGTATCCCTTTGAGCTGATTTTTTATTTTTGGGAATAAAAAGAAGTCACACGGTGCTAGATCAGGGCTGTAAGGAGGGTGACCCAGGAGTTTGACTGGCGTGCTGTCCAGGAAGTCCCTCGTTTTGAGTGCGGTGTGCGCAGGTGCATTGTCGTGGTGGAGCAGTAGCCCGCGGAGCCCTGTGTTTGGTCGCTTGTTGCTTATAACAAAGAAAACTTCTGGCAAACATTTGGTAGTATACCATTCGGCATTAATGCTTCTTTGATCCCGTAAGGGAATTGATACCAAGTGGCCAGTCAAATTAAAAAAGCTAGCGATCAAAATCTTACCCCCGCTTCTAGATCGCTTCACTTTGGTAGGCGTTGGCTCATTTTGAAACACCCAAACAGTCGACTGGCGCTTGGTTTCTGGGTCGTATTGATAAATCCAGGACTCATCACCTGTAACGATGTCGTAAACACGCCGAGACGAGCCTGCTTCAAATTTGTTAAGCATATCACGGCACCATTCCACCCGGGCCTGCTTCTGAGCATCGGTGAGGTTGTGCGGCACCCAGCGTGATACTATCCTCCTCACGCGAAGATGGCTGTGTAGAATCTCGTGAACGCTTCCCGATCCAATCTTCAATATGTGTTGAATCTCCTGATATGTAATTCGCCTATTGTCTTGGATTAAATTTTTCACTGCTAGCACGTTTTCTTCGGTAACAGCCGTCAAAGGGCGACCGCTTCTTTCGTCATCCCCCAAAGTTCGTCGACCGCGCTTGAATTCGTTATACCAACGATACACGGTTGCCTTGGAAGGGCCTTCATCCATGAATGCCATTTGAAGTCTATCGTACGATTCATCCGGTTTCAGGCGACACTTGAAATCGTATAAAATCATAGCTCTAAAATGTTCCCGGCGCAGATCCATATTTCAGTGAGACACAATACTTTGAATTAACTCGCAAAAAATGTGGAGGGAAATTTTGAAATTGGAACTTACTTATTTTTACTTATAAATAATCATATTTTCGAAAAACATTATAACTGGCCAGTCTCCCATATATAAAAACTTTTTTTCGCAATACTTTCTGAGGGGCCTGGTATAAAAGAAAGTAGTGTTAGTTACACTATTTATAACTCAAGTACGGCTGAATCGATTTGGCTGAAAATTGGTGGTAAGGTAGGAGGTAGTAGGTAGGAGTAGGGTAGGGTAGGGTAGGGTAGGGTAGGGTAGGGTAGGGTAGGGTAGGGTAGGGTAGGGTAGGGTAGGGTAGGTAGGGTAGGGTAGGGTAGGAAGGGTAGGGTAGGTAGGGTAAGGTAGGTAGGGTACAGTAGGTAGATTAGGGTAGGTAGGGTATATGAATGTTTGGTGTTTTATGGCAAAAAAAAAAGTTTGCCGGGTCAGCTAGCTATAAATAAAACTTAAATTAATACATACATACATAAACTCACGCCTTTTTCCCATGGGGGTAGGCAGAAACTACAGAACGCCGATCCTTAAATTAATGTTTTTAAAATAATAAGTAGATGAACAAATCCTCCTCCTCGCGTCGTGTTTCCATTACTGAGAGTCGTGGACAGACGATCAAATTTTCTTTGATGTATTTTTTTTTTTTTTTTATAAATGAGGGTTTGATCACATAGTGAACATGTCACCCTCGGAAACCTCAAAATCTACGCTTAACCCCTAAATTAAATAGCTTAAATAATATTCTAGCGGATTTGGATGCTGGAAAACCTATTTTTAACCGACTTACCAAAAAGGAGGAGGGTCTATGTTCGACTTCTTGTATGTTATTTTTTTTTTATGTATGTTCACCGATTTCCGCCAATTGTGGACCGATTTTGAAAATTCTTTTTTTGTTTGAAAGAACATGTTTCGAAATTGGTCCCATTTTAATTTGTTAAAGATCTGATGAAGAACTTCGGAGATATACAACAGAACTCTTCAATAAATAACGGCAAATCATTCGGGATTGCTTCAATCGCATGTCTGTTTATTGTATATACCATTTCATAACATAACATCACGCCAGTATACTGAAAGGGGTACGAAGAACTCTAATTTCACCGGTTATGTTCAAGTTTCATGTTTTTCGGGTAATCTGTTCGCGTAATAGGTACTTACTAAACAACTTGCCTATTAGGTAGGTAAAACTAAAAAGGGAAAATTGAAAAAAAAAAATGAAAAAAAATACTACCGACTTCCAATGAAAAACTACAAAGTGAAAAATAACTTTATTTTTGGAATTCGGTGTCCATATCGCAAATAAATGGTATCTACGAAAGACACCGACTTCCAAAAATAAAGTTATTTTTCACTTTGTAGTTTTTCATTTGGAAGTCGGTAGTATTTTTTTGCAAAAAAGTTTTTTTTTTGTCTTGAATAAAACATATTTCCAACCCGTTCTAGACACACTCCACCATTATATGAAAAAGTCCTCAACTACATGGCATGCCGTGCAGTTCGGGGATGTTACTTTGCCTATCAATGGGTAGAATCAATTGCCCCCGGTTTCCCAGCTCGGAATTGTCGGGGGGTTGGTGTGGCGGGTTGTCGGGCGCGCGTTGTCTGCTGTGATTGGTTGAATGAATTTTCAACAGCCAATCGCAGCGGATAGCGCTTGCTTTGGCAGTTTGTCGCATTGGTTCGCCGATGATTTTGGGCTGGGAAACTGGAGGTTAGTATTACATTAATTTTTTTATTTTTTTTGACGTTCGAAAGTGCCGCTTAATGGCCTAATTGAATAAATACATTTTGATTTGATTTGAATGCAGCTAAATTATTCAATGGGATGTGTCCGGAAGACCGGAACGAAGTCAGTAAACTTGTCACAATTTCTTGTCTACTCATATTGGCGTTATCAAACCAAGGATAATTCTGAATAGTTTGTTGATGTTTCTCCATCTGTGTCTGTTCTTGGCGTTGTGGAGTGCATAGTGCAGCTTGGTGCTCAGCGTTGCACGGATTTGGTCAAACTATCTAATCGGACTCTCTCAGCCACTTGCCTTCGACCTTGCCAGTGATCATGAGCTGAGGCTATGACCATCTTTTCAGGCAATGTGACCAAAATGCATACTTTTTATTACCGTGACATCAAACTGTTATTCACCGAAAGGTAGGGCCCGTTTTCACCAGTTATTTAGAGGTCCCATGAAATAGAGGGCAAGCTTATAAGAGTCAAAAACTGGGCAAAAATCCAGACTCCGGGCTGCTACTAAGAAGTTCCAGATGGAAAAACTCAATCACACTTTGTCTGACCCGCGAACCGAACCCAGGTCTACATGCTCAGTAGTATCGCTTGCCACCACTAGACCAATGCAACGAGGCAGTATTGTAAATTTAATAATAAGTCTGTAGCGGCACCTGCGGCACCAACGCCGCCACTTACGAACTAATGACATGACGTCGCACAAATCCTGCGCGCAAGCAAATTTTTCGGCGCGATTTGAACACATACAACAATCCGACAACAACTGTTGGGCAGTTGCTCGGACCAGACAAAACACCGGTCTGGTTGGAGGATCCTCCCTTGCCTATGGAGGTTTGTGGGACTTTACAACCTGTTCCACCTACCCCCAAAAGTCAATACAAATATTTAAAAAAATATTTTTAAGAATTTTCTATGATTCTGACCTTGGGATTCTAAGGAGTCTATCTGCATAACAAGTTCCCCACACTCGCTTGTCAATGGTATTTCACCTGATTCCAATATATTGACTGTAGTGACATCTGCAACAAAACATATTGATTTTGTAAATTAATGTCATGTCATTCATCATCATATTGCTACACAAAAACATTTAAGTACACATAAAGTAATCTCCAATCTATTTAGCCGTGCTATTTAATTTTGAAATTTACTACTGTAAAGCCATTGTTGTTCCCTCGGAACAGTCTAAACGATTGGAGATTACTGTAAATTACATTTGTTATTAACTAATTCAGAGTAAATAGTAGTACGGTGTACACAGAGGTTCCACATGGGTTGACGAATTAGAAAATAAAAATTGTGATTAAAATTTACCATTACTGAGAAATAAAGATGCAGGACTGGCTGGTCTTAAATATTGATGATCAACCGGATGTTCTAGAATGAGAAAAGGGACATAAAGTAAGTAAAAAAAATTACATACACAAACATACATGCACGCATGAAAAATATAACCTTTTCCTTGCAGTCAGCTAAAAATTAGTACCTTGGGCAACAACTGGATCTTCTTCTGCCATTTCCTCAAAGTCTACCTTTTTACTGTAGTTATGATCATTATTATCTCCTGAAAATAATCAAATAAAGTTTAATTAAATAATTTTATTAAAATAACAATTCGGGTTTGATTCCTGAGTTGGTCAAAATATATTATTGTGTTAAAGCAAATGCTTTTAACAAAAAATTACAAATAGACAACCGAACCGATAACTTGCCAACTTTAAGTTTTTTTTTAATTATCAATAGGCTCGCGTTTGACCACTACCTCGCCTGATGGTAACTGATGATGTGGTAACTTAAGTTAAGTTTTTTAATAAGTTGACAAGTTATTCGGTTCTTGACGCTAATAAAAGTGTATTAAAAAAACTAGACTATTATATGCCATCCTCGAGATACAATGTTTACTAACAAACGAAAACAGCTGATTGTTAAGGGTTCATCAAGATTCTTCAAGAACATAACAATTTCATGGTGACTGAGATTGTATTCTTACAAAATTATTATGGTTTTATCCATAAATCCTATCAGATTGTCATAATTTTCATTTTTGTAATTGTCATTTAAATGAGAAATTTTTACAATAAAATTTACAACTTGTCAATAAGTAATCAAAAACAAATATTAGAATCACCAATTAATATTAACTTTCTATCACTGCCAACCCTAACGAATTTCTGACTTTACATCCTGGATGGCAAACAATTGGTAGTTTTTTGACAACTAGAAATTTTTGAAGAGCACTCAGTTATATTTAACTGAGTGTGTATGAATATTTAAGTTTAATGAGTCTGTGAAACTTGATAAATGATTATTTAAATCAATCAATTATCTTTTTAATTTAGTCTTATTATTGAATAGGTTGTTACATTCCTCTTCATGCTGCTTCAAGTTGCTCATCAACTGGCTGAATAGATTAAACTAGGGAGAGTTTAATCTCTTTTACTGAACAACAAAAGTTTTGAAGTAATTACAAAAATTCGATATATAATGTTGGGTTTGTTGTAAATTGATTTTGTTAGAAAAGGTTTTAGCAAACTCCAAACTCTATAGTACTGGCTTTATATGTTTTCTATTTAATTTGATGTGTCATTTTGATTTGTTTACTTTCTGTCAATATATTATTATGAATACCTCAACATGGTAGCAGAGCTTGGTTTAATAGTAACGAAAATTATATTGAAAATATTTCGATAGAATTGTAATGAGCAAAGAATAATATTTTATGTGATTGTGTAAAATAATTATTTAATAAAAATTAGCAACGATTTTCAAACCAAATTCGAACAAGATCTGTCAAAATGTCAACTCCTTCGAAGAGCTGTAAAATTGATATTGGTCGTTTGGAAGGTAAAGAAAATTGGTCAACATGGCGCTGCAAGGTACTGTTATTGCTTCGAGGAACGTCTGGCGGATTAGATGCTATCAACGGCAATCTAAAGCCTCCTACGCAACCTGGTGCATCAGCTACGTCGGCAGACCAGGCTAGTTATCAAAAAGCTCTACAAGACTATAATGAAAAAGATAGTGCCGCGATGCTCATTTTAATGGCAAATATGTCAGATGTCACTTTGCAAAAGGTAATGAGACTTACAAGTGCGAAACAGATTTGGGATGAATTACATACCCTTTTCGACGGCACATCTGAAGATAAAAGCTATAACCTTTGCTACAGCTTCTTTAGTTATCGCAAAGATCCCTTACATGACATGTCCATGAATATATCCAAATTGAAAAACATATGGCATGAATTAAAGGTTGAGCTACGTAAGGACGAAAGAAAATTTGATCTTCCTGAGATTCTACTCATATGCAAGATTTTAGAAACGTTACCAGACGTTAGTTACTTCCCGTTCAAGTCAAGTTGGATGCTCATGTCAAAAAAGGACCGTAACATTGAAAATTTGACAGCGCAAATTTGCAGTTACGAAAGATCTCTGACTAATAAAGAAGAAGATTCTGAGGCTCAAGCGCTAATTATACAGAAGTCTTTTCGCAAAACGAAGAAGAAATGCGGGTATTGCAAACTTATTGGGCATAACGTCAAACAATGTCGAAAATGGATTGCTGATGGAAAACCTTCCAAAGAACAACAACCATCTACTAAACAAGCTAACAATATCAACTTAAACCTGACTCTTATGCAAGTTGAGACCAATGAAGCAGTAACCAACTTTGAAGATCTTGACAATTGGTATGTCGATAATGGCGCAACAAGCCATGTCACCTGTCAACCTGACATATTCTCCAGTTTTCAACACTTCACTAAGAATCAGACGGTTACCATTGCAAATGGATCTACAACTGAAGCCATTGGAAAAGGAACAGTCGAATTGATTGCTGATGTTTATGGTCGACAAGAGCATATCACATTATGTGATGTTTGGTACGTTCCCGCAATAAGACGCAACCTGTTCTCTGTACTCGCTGCTCAAGACACGCTACAAAATAGTGTATTCACATCTAAGAGAGAATCCTGTCAGCTGATAAACAATGGAAAAGTGAACTTGATTGGCACACGTGTCAAGAATGGAGGTCTCTATAAGCTGAAAGTTCAGACTATTAGAAATCCAACCCCAGAAGTGAGCACTTTGTCAACAGAAGACACTTTGCAACTTTATCATGAAAGATTCGCTCATCAGAACAAAAGACACGTTAAACAATTGATTGAAAAGGAACTTGGTATCAAAGTCAAACTCGATTCTGAATTATGCACAGGATGTGTATATGGAAAGATACACAGACATAAATTTGGAAGAAGAGAAAGAGCTAAAGAACCAGGAGAGACGATACACACAGATGTATGTGGTCCTTTTCCAAATTCATTCAAGAAGTTTCGGTATTTTGTATTGTTTAAAGATGACTACAGTAATTTTCGTCATGTTTACTTCATCAAGCATAAGTCTGAAGTCAAAGACAAGCTCGTGCAGATGATCAATGAAACGAAGACAGCTGGTCATGTTATTAAAACAATAATCAGCGACAATGGAGGAGAATTCAAAAACGAAGAACATTGAGAAGATACTCCACTCGCATGGTATACAGCACCGGTTTACAATGCCATATACACCAGAGCAAAATGGGTCCAGTGAACGAGAAAATCGAACCCTCGTAGAAGCCGCTCGCACTATGATGCACGCTCACAAAGAACTTCCACTTGCCTGTTGGTCAGAGCTTGTTAACACGGCTGCGTACATCCTGAACAGAACTGGGCCAACTTCTCATGAAGGAAAGTCACCATTTGAACTGTGGTTTGTAAAGAAGCCGTCCATAAAACATCTGAGAGTCATTGGAACAGAATGTTTTGCACATGTTCCCAAACAGAAGCGAACAAAGATGTCAAAGAAAGCTCAAAAATGTATTTTAATTGGATATGATGGTGATGATGGCTATCGATTACTGGGATTTAATAATAAAAACGAACCGTCATTGATTCGCTCGAGAGATGTTACATTTAAAGAAACTCTAATAAAATCAGTTGGATTGGAATCAGATTTATCAGAGGAAGAGGATGAACGCACTACGACAGAAATCGAACTCAAATTTCCAAAGACTCCACAAAATCAACCAATGTTTGAAGCAAGGGAGGATATACCACAAAATACGGAAGTATTGCCTCAAACATCTAATGATTTAAGTCTAGAAGAGGAACATCTGGACGAGTCGTCTCCTGAACCAGATGGGTGTCGAATAAATTATTCAGACGAAGATCATGATGATATCCCTGATACTAGAACACTTCGTGACAGGTCTAAACTGCATGCTCCAAGCAGATATGATGACTTTATTGTCTCTGCTTTGATCAATGATGAGCCCACGACGTACGAAGACGCTATAAAAAGTCCACAGAAGACTGAATGGCTCGAGGCTATGAAAAGCGAAGTTAAATCTTTAAATGCCAACAAAACTTGGATTTTGGTAGATCGGCCAAAAGATAGAAAACTAATATCTTGTAAATGGGTCTTCAAGAAGAAGATAAATGCCGACGGAAGCCTTGACAAGTATAAAGCACGACTCGTGGCAAGAGGCTACACGCAAGAGAAAGGAATTGATTATGATGAAACATTCAGCCCCGTAGCTAGATTGGCGACAATCAGATCAATTCTAAGTATCGCAGCAAACGAAGGGCTAACTCTCATGCAGTTTGATGTTGCCACTGCATTTCTGAATGGCTCACTCGATGAAGATATCTTTATGAATCAACCAAAGGGATTTAGCGATGGCACAAACAAAGTTTGCAAATTGAAGAGAAGTCTGTATGGACTCAAACAAGCTCCACGTTGTTGGAATAAATGCATAGTTGACTATCTCAAGACAATCGGATTTAAACAGTCAGACACTGATCCTTGTCTATTTATTCGATTGGTTGTAAATAAACAACAAAAAATTGAGAGTAAAACTATCATAGGACTGTATGTTGATGATGGTTTGATTGCCTCCACTAATCAAAAGGAATCCTTAAAGTTTTTGGCTGAACTAAAGAGAAGGTTCAAGATTACCACGAAGCCAGCTTCCTACTTTCTTGGGCTAGAAATTAATAACCACAAAGATGGTTCCATCAAGGTCTCTCAAAAATTGTATACCAAGAAGATTTTGGAAAGATTTGGAATGAGTGACTGTAAGGCAATCAGCACCCCAATAATTAAAGAAGGACAGTCAGATACGGAGACGGACAATGAACAAGCCAAGTTTCCGTACAGGGAGGCTGTCGGTGCACTGGCATACCTAATGACAGGAACCAGACCAGACATTTCATATGCCGTAAGCGTGGTATCTAGAACACTTGACAGTCCAACGAATGAAGATGTTCGTAAAGTGAAACGTATATTTCGTTACCTTAAAGGAACACTAGATTCGGCAATCGTTTACAAAAAGGGACACAAACCCGGAGAGTTAGAATGCTACAGCGACTCTGATCACGGTGGAGATCAAAGTACAGGACGTTCGACTTCTGGAATTATGTGCATCTATGCAGGAGGAGTGATCTCTTGGGCAAGTCGCAGACAGACATCTGTAGCGATCTCGAGCACAGAAGCCGAAATAGTCGCAGCAAGCGAAGCAGCACGAGAGATAGTTTGGCTGAGAAGACTTTTCAATGAGATAACGACACTGAATGATATCCCAATTTTACAAATTGATAATGATGCAGTTATAAAGCTTGCGCAAAACCCAGAATTGCACAGACGGACGAAGCACATTGCGATTAGACATTTCTATGTCAGAGAATTAGTTACTGATAAAGAATTACTAGTCAAATATGTTCCTACTGAATACCAATGTGCTGATATTCTGACTAAGCCTGTTTTCAAGCCTAGATTGGCATTTATTTGTGGGCTGATTGGGTTAACGTTATAGAGTTTTCCAAAAAGGGAGGATGTTAGAAAAGGTTTTAGCAAACTCCAAACTCTATAGTACTGGCTTTATATGTTTTCTATTTAATTTGATGTGTCATTTTGATTTGTTTACTTTCTGTCAATATATTATTATGAATACCTCAACAGATTTAACTGGGTTAGTACAGATGTAAGATAGTTTGTGAACATAAAATATCCCAGGTTATTAAGAAGATTAGATTAGAACAAAAGTAAAAATGTTTTTCACCCCTGATGTCAGCTGTCAGGAGCTGTCAGTGCTTTGTTAGTAAACATTTGTACCTTGATCTTGGCCAGAATAATATAATTATTACTACACCGAGAGTATACAATAATCAATAAAAATATATTTGGATGTAAGATTTATTTTTTATACGCTACCAGTTAAAGGCATCCCATGCTCGATTTCTTCGGCAGAAAATAGACTTGGATAACCAAATTTGAGACGATGACCCTTCTCACCAAGTTGGTATCTGTCGAAGTGTTTTTGGCAAACACGTTTGTTAAGTAATTGATCCTTTGATAATCCAAGAAGTTGGGAATTTACTGGCACCAAGAACGACATCCACAAAGCCCTGAGTTTATCGTTTTTCGGTAAATTAAAGAGGTGATGAGTTTGGGTGGTTGAAGAACAGCCAAGAACACAGCACTTTATAGGAGCCATGGCCACAGAAGGCGCAGACTAAAGCAGTAAGCACTGCCTATAATTCGTATCGAGCAAAAACTTGGAATTATTCCTCAACTCCAGCAATAAAGCGAGATGATAACACCGAACCCGGCAGAACAAAATCTGCGAGTCTGCGACTGCGACACGAATGACGCTTATGACACTGACAGTTGACACATGAATGATACTGACACGGACGGGTTTTTTTTTTTTTTTTTCTACGTGGCGTCACGCAACTCGGCCAAAGTGGCCGACATAATTATGCTTAACCGGGCTTCCCTGTGGCACTGACTTAGAAACCTATGGACTTGCCATACCTACGAAATTAGCGTGCATACCTACAAAAATCTGGCGCATAAAATGGCTGCCTTGTAGGGTTGTAACTGCGAGAAACATGCGCAGCTGATATCGATGTAAATGTCGACCTTCATGATATTGTTTACGTTGTTGTTCTACGATATAATAATGTAATAACAATATAATACGAACAAACCAGGCCCATAGAAACCGAAGTAGCTAAGGGTATAGAGTATTGTATGACTGGTAATATACAGGGTGGGCAAAAAATATATCGTGGATCAAACGAAATAGCGATTTTTGGGGATAGTGGGAGATGTTTTTCTTTTGACCTGCAAGAAAAAGCCCCAAATTTCGCCCTGTTTCGTTAGATTCACGATTTTTGGCCGTCCCTATACCTAACCCATTAAAAACTAAAATGTATTTTGTTTTATATCAAGTCAAATCAGCCTATCCCAATCCACTAGACATAGGCCAAAGGGGTAGTAATAATAAATAATACTAGCCTGTAACTGTCCCACTGCAGGGTAAATGCATCTTCTTATAGTAAATAAATAATAATATTTTGATATCTTCCTACTTTTCGAACAACTTCATTTATGTAAAATAATAACAATATTTTATGTAAAAAAGACATTTATTCATTTTTGAACAAAATTTACTTATTGAAATTCACTATTTTATTTATTTCTATAAAGCCAGGTTCGGCATTAACATGTTGGTACCTTATGCTCAAAGTGCGAGTGTTTCAAACAAGTGTTGTCGGTATTACTTATAAAATCATACGCTTTCGGCTAAAACAAATTGAAGCGTAAGGGCAAATTTTCTTAATTCTTCAGAATACTTTTTTCTAAAGTAGGCCTTTAGATTTGGCAATTTGCTTTTTACGAAATCCTTCTGCATATTCTTAAATTTTTATTTAGAATTAAACTTCCTTCATTATTGATATATTTAAGTTTCTTAAGGTCTTGAATAATATTAGAAATCTTTCCATCACATCTCCGGACCTTTTCATTTAAAGTTCTCACTTTTTGATTTAGTAAAGCCCATTTCTTTGTGAGATAAACATATATATATAAGTAGGTTGTTGTGAGGAACATATTTGCCTAGGCTGAAAAAGAAAGTCGCATAATTCTATTACTTATTAACATATTTAATTAATTTAAAGAAATACTGTCAATAAAAAAGTATGTAACAAGATGTGTTGAAATTACTGTATTTTGCAACTTTTGTTTAAAAACATACCAGTAAATTCGATGTGGGCACTACGCCATCAGGTAACCTTATCACATCGAGGGTTCTGTTAAAACAAGATTCCTCAAAGTGCATGGAGCAGATATGCCACAATTTATGTCTAGGGTTTGTATTTTCAAAACCAATAGCTTCTATCCATTTCTTCTTTAAAATTTCGTTTCCAGGAAATCTGTGGATTAAAATATAATTGCAATGTATTTTACATACTATAAATTTTATCGATACTTATCGTATGCGAACATCGATCATCACTAACCTTACTTGTCAATAATTATTGTATGTAAACAATGCAAAGAAATATAGAAAATAATAACGTTTTATGCCATACAAACATGACACAGGTTCGAATAATATTCAAAAATACCATCTTGTAACAATATTTAACACAAAATTCGACCGAATTAGTGAAAACTAGTTACTAACCTGTGCAGAGTCAATTTAGGCTGATTTATGTTTTTTTCTCATACCAGACTGTTTTAAACAATACGAGGGCATGATTTTCCTATTAATGTCCACACTCAGAACACCAAAATAACTAGTTTCTAGACGTATTTCCTTGTAAAACAACAAAAATCAGTGTTGCCAGGGCCCTTAAGTCAAAAGTTACGTTTCAATTCCTCAAATGTTACATTTTTTCTGCAAAAGTTACATGATTTTTTTATTTCGCTTTTTGGATTTCGGAGGCAAATTGATGTCAGCAAA
The DNA here is from genome assembly GCA_949775005.1 of Orthosia gothica. Taxonomy (NCBI): domain Eukaryota; kingdom Metazoa; phylum Arthropoda; class Insecta; order Lepidoptera; family Noctuidae; genus Orthosia; species Orthosia gothica. The sequence goes on from OX459059.1 coordinate 18,064,908, forward strand.
TTGGCGTAATATAAAGGAATCTATGATTTCTAATGGTTTATTTAATCTTATGAAAAAACAGACTCTAGTTTATAATAGTAATCTTTGGTCTAGTTTCATTTGCTCGCAGCGCCATCTTCACAGTTGTTACTATCTAGTCTAGCACCTAACTTATTCTATTACTTTGAACCAAATCCACGAGAGGTGGGGCATCTGTTAGTTTTACACTGAACTAACTACTAATATTCGATATGTGTAGAACCCTCTTATCGTATTTTTTTTACCATAGGTATGTTCTTAAGAGGGCTGTTAATAAAGGGCAAAATCGCCTCAATGCAAAAAAATAAAAATAAACTTTTATCATAGACGATGATTTGTCACCTCTCTTTATTGTGTATTAAATTGAGTACTAGTGAATCGCTTTCATTAAGTTTTTTTCCATACTTTTTGAAATTATCTTTTTATCTGAAATCAAGTAACATGACAATTACACAGGCATAATACATTAAGACGAAAACTAAAAAAATATTTTTCAAATCTATAGTGAATTGGAGACCTAAAAAAAATCAAATCCAACAACCTAGCATTAGTTTTTTTATAATATCGATAAGTAAAAATCGTAGAGGTTTAAATCCACACTTTCTACAGAAATTTTACTTTCTTGCACCAGCAATAAAATATTTATGCTTAAGATATTTTGATTTTAATAATTTATGTTGCAAACTTAGACATATAGGTACCTACTTATTAATACATTAAAGATAGGCACTAGAATCTCGATAAATTGAGAAACTTTAACGCTAAACTTAGTTACTTACCAAACAATAAATGTAGGTAATCACCGGAACTTCTAGTACGAAACCGCGCGAACTCGCAAAGTACGAAACGTACGCGCACACGCTCAAGCAAAATCAAGTTTTATGTTTAATTTTGTCATGGCGCGTTTCATTCAGAGCCATCTCTGAGTATGCTAAGGAATGAAATACTTTCTAGACGCGCCAGTTTTAGGTGCGTTCTATCTGGATGCGTTCGTAAACTGTTTGAAATAAAAATCTAGTATTACAAATCTCGTTTGTCTCAAAAGTTACGAAAATTGCCTTAAATATAAAAATTACTTACATGTTACGCGAGGGGGTCAAAAGTTACGAAAAATGTAAGAAATGTAACCTTCTGGCAACACTGACAAAAATATTCTGAACAAGCAACTGTTTGACAGCACAACTACCACAAAAACAAAGAGTACTTTTGGCGCATAAAATGGCGACCGGTCACGCATAGGCATGATGTTGACGTCACACAAAAGTGTTGCCAAATTTAGTCCTTGACAAACATTAAGATGTCTCTCTTTTCATATGCAGCTCTTGGTTAGTTAAAAAGAGACAAAACGCTTTTTGACATGTGTGTGTCGATATGATAGATATTTGTATAACTATTCTTCATATAGTAGAATAGGCCGTCTCCATAGTTAACCTACCTCATTGCCCTGTGGAGACTAATCTCTTAGCCTCCGGCCAGGCTTGACACGGACGGGACAATCTGTCAGTTTATATTTGACACTTTTGACAGCTACCAACCGCCAAAATGACTTCTAGCCACTTCTAGCAACATTATTGCACAACACAAGCAAGTTACGAAATCCAAATATTGAACACTGTGGCTACCTAGTGGAGCACTATCACGAGTTCTATCTCCCTGCCGAAATTTGCGTCATATCGCATTTTCTGGAACTATAGCTGTCGCAGGCCTATGTCCGTTAAAATTTTATATATAATTTTATAATTTTATAACCATCCAACCGATTTGCCCCGTCCCCAAACCTAACCAAATAACCTTTTTTAACAAATATACATTATCATTTCTCTAATCTGAGACAAAATTTATTTCTTTTATTAGCGTAGTTGCACACGCCGGGTAACGCTAAATCATTTAAATAAATATAGAAAAGTATTAGAATTGCCATTTTTTTAGAATTTCATTTTCATTATTAGAATTGCCAACAATAAGTGTGTGATTTATCACATTAATCTAATCTAATACCTATAAACGAGCAATTCTTGTTTACATAGAAATAAAGAAAGAAAAAACGTTTATTTGCACCTGGCACGACGCATACCATTAAAAAAAACTGGCCAAGTGCGAGTCGGACTCGCGCACGAAGGGTTCCGTACCATTATCGAAAAAAACGGCAAAAAATCACGTTTGTTGTACGGGAGCCCCATTAAAAATGTATTTTATTCTGTTTTTAGTATTTGTTGTTATAGCGGCAACAGAAATACATCTTCTGTGTAAATTTCAACTCTCTAGCTGTCATGGTTCATGAGATACAGCCTGGTGACAGACAGACAGACAGACGGACCGCGGAGTCTCAGTAATAGGGTCCCGTTTTTACCCTTTGGGTACGGAACCCTAAAAAACAAAGGAAAGCTTATTTCCGAAGTCGGTGTCTTTTCTGTTTTTCGACACCGACTTCGGAAAAGAAATTTATTTTTTGCTTTGTAGTTTATTGTTCTGGAAGTCGGTTTGATTTTTTGTTAAAAAGTTATTTATTTTTCTCTTTTTAGTTTTTGTAGGTACCTCATATAATCATTAATAGCCAAAGTACATCTCATGAAGATTCCAATAAGCCTAAACACGACTAGGATATATTGTTTTATTTCGGAGTTCCAGTGCCTACCTTCCGGCTTCATCATCAGATCAGTACGATGGTGCCATTTTCATCAGTACCATTTATTTATAAGTATTTGCTTCATTATAATCAGTTAACTACTCTAGAAATTTTATGCCATACTTAGCATTTAGGAGTTCCAGTGGCCATCTGTGGTCTTCTTTATCAGTTCCTCTTCACCAAATGATAATTTCTGAGTGCAAATTGCGTTGCATTGTTGATGAAAATACAAAAATCGCTATAAGTTTGCCTATAATATTTGAGAACTTCCCTCGATTTCCCTAGGATTCCATCATCAGAACCTGACCTGATGACTATGGGACCAACTAGGAAGTATACCCTTTCATACAAAAGAAGAATTTTTAAAATCGGTCCAGGCGTCTTTGAGTAATCGGCGAACATACATAAAAAAAAAACCGACGAATTGAGAACCTCCTCTTTTTTTTTAAGTCGGTTAAAAACACATGTTAAACCTTAGGTTATCTTACTTTGCAACAAGAAACCACAGAGAAACTTATCAAGAAACACAAAATAATGAAAATGTGCACTTTTAACACCTTAACTGCCAAGTGACCGACAAACAATACATTTTCAATTGTGTCTCATTGCCTGGCAGTTAAGGTGTTAAAGAAACGAATTCTTTTTTTGAAAGTTTAAAGTGCCTGTTAATTAAACGCAACATGTAGCTCAGTGCAAAAAATGATAGGTCAGTAAAAAAAACCAACCAACCAAGTGGGAGTCAGATTTGCGCACTATTCTAACACCGACATTAACCAACATATTAGGTAAAAATAAATGTAAGCACCGAATATTGCTGTAACGAAAAGTTTTTTTTTACTTTTTCAAGTAAATTTTTAAGTTGCTCGACTTTTACTCGTAAACTTGTAAACTCGTAAACCTACTTAGCTGTGATAGTTTTCCTTTTAATTTCGTCATACAAATACTACCGGCGTGAATTTTTTCACTTAGCCAAAAGCAACCATTTAGCTGGCAGGGAAGGGACACTTGACTCGAAAAAATAATGGTCTTCACATATCCGTAGTATTTTTGGATGACCTATCCAACGATACCCCACACCACGAAGACCGAGAAAAGAAATCTTCACTGTAAGTGTACAAAAGGTACCTACACATTTTTTTATTTTTTGTTTTACCACTTTGTCGGCGTGATTAATAAGTATATCCATGCCACGCCGAATGATAGCATTCTAGTACCGTACAGCGTACTAAGGTACTCTCTGAGCTAAGCTGCGAACAGACCTTCCATATTATTATATTACTCTTTGGAACAGACGGACATGGCGAAACTGTAAAGGTTCCTTGTTGACTACGGCACCCTATAAAAATGTGACGGGTGAGGTGTTAGTATTTGTTAGCTACACACTTTTATGTATCGGGAAGGTAGATAAATAAATGTTATTCGGGGTGTATGAAAAAAGTTTAAATTCGTTTTGTATGGGATGATGAATTACACACCAGTTTTATGTTATGATCGTGTACATCAGCAACCTCCTCATCTTGTCCTTTAAATTAATTATGTTCTCATACTGGAACCTTATGTAAACAGTTAAATAATAATACAGAACTCTGGAATTTTAAATGATTTTTGAAATATAATTTAAATAAACATATTATACCAGCAATATTTGAATTTATTTGATTGGGTTTATCTATGAGACTCACCTAAAATAGACTATACATATATTTTTAGGTGGAATACCGCGTGTCATTTCTTCATCAGTAAACAGGCACTGGTAGGATAATCGCAATCTTCGACTATTTAATGGTCATAGAAAAAAATACTCTAGCGAGGGATTATGCACAGATTACTGATATGTGGGATTATGGTATGGTCAAATGGGCTTTATGTATACAAAAAAAAGACGGCTTTAGTCGGCGTTTACGCCAGACGCTATCACGAGCCGAGCTTTTACGTCAATTTCTATACAAAAAACGAGGTTTCTCCATGTGTCTCCAGACAGCGCATCCAGTTTTTAATCTCGATTTCGATCCAGCGTGAGACAAAACTCGCACTAAGCCCACTGATGTTTATCAAAATGTCTTTTACAGACACGTTTTCTTAAAAACGGCTCTTTGAAGGATTCAACAAGGAGGAAATTAAAAAAGTAAGTTGGTGTGCTGATATCTGAAAGCCTCGTATCCAAACTCATGAATAAGTTTCACGAACCGAGCGCCAAATTAAGACTATTACATGTCAAAACAGTAAATCTAAGCATAACCTCAAACTTTATGTAATAATTTACTAAACCGCTTTTTTAGGTGCATTATTACACGTTTTGACAAATTTTATAAACACCTAAATTTAGATATGACTGTATATTTATCAAGAATTGCAATTAACACGATTCGATGCGCGACATCGAAATGTTTTTCCGCGAATGCAGGTGTTGGTTTTGTAGCGCCAAAAGTTCGATTCTTGTTAGCAAAGAACGATGTATTCAGTCTCGCAGGGATAGCTGTTGTAAGAAACTATGCCAATGATGCGATACAGCCTACTATACCGATAGAAAATGGCACAATACCGTTGAAAAAGAAGACTGTTCACAAGAAGGCTAGCCCGGCAGATTTAACTCACAAAGAGGGACACTACCTCACTATGGCTTATGCTACAGCAAATTCCTATGATCTGAAAAGTTTAAAGGAAGCCCTAGTTCAACAAAAACTATATGAACCTGGAACGTAAGTCAGTTTACCCAAAATTTGCTCTTAACTTGAATGATGAAATATTGATAAAACCTGCAACACTTGTTGATAAATAAGAGGTAAAACACTGATGATCTTAGGCAGGTATGCTTACAAAACTTTGATAAACATCTGTGCTTTAAAAAACTATATGCAGCTTGAGCTGATCTTAAACAAATCAACAATGATCAGTAATAATATTTAGAGATACTTTTTCTATCTATACTATAAGAAGAAGAAGTCACATAGTAAATAAAAAGGAACCATTTTTTATCCTTGATCTATTAGTCTATTTTTAGTAAGAAAAGTTACTTATATTTTACATGTTAATAAAAGTTGTATATTGCAAAACTACTTAAAAAAATTGGCGCTACAACCAAATTTTAACTTGTAATTCTTAAACAAATCTCTTTGAATTTATTTTTAGGTTAATAGCAAACGAAATAGGAGATGTGGTGGTGGCCAATGCTGTGTACAGTGTTGGTGCGGAACCCAGAGAAATCATCTTCTTCCGGGAAGGTGGAATCGTCTTCTGGAACTGCACCGAGATGGAAGCTAGTAATGTGCTGGATTTTGTGAGGCCGTATGTAACGTAAATTGTTTTACCCTGACCAATCCTAAATGTGTCTTAAGTAAGAGTACTAATGTGAAGGAGTTGTGTTTGAAAACTCACTTCCTACTATATCTAAAAATTCTATATTCCAATCTAATAACATTTTTTTTTTGGTATCCTCTCCTTTGATCACTATCTCTCCTGATGGTAAGTGATGATGTGGCCTACGGTGAAGCACGCTTGCCTAGAAGTAACTTACTTAAACAATCTTGACTTAAAGACCCCAAGGTTATAGCTCTCTGGAAACAAAGATTCAGGCAGGGAATTGATTGTACCCTCAGGTGAGATAGTGATCAAGCGCGAGCCTATCTATAAAAACTGGCCAAGTGCGAGTCGGACTCGCACACGAAGGGTTCCGTACCATAATCGCAAAAAAAGGCAGAAAAACATGTTTGTTGTATGGGAGCCCCACTTAAATATTTATTTTATTCTGTTTTTAGTATTTGTTGTTATAGCGACAACGGAAATACATCATCTGTGAAAATTTCAACTGTCTAGCTATCACGGTTCGTGAGTAACAGCCTGGTGACAGACAGACAGACAGACGGACAGACAGACAGACGGACCGCGGAGTATCAGTAATAGGGTCCCGATTTTACCCTTTGGGTACGGAACCCTAATAAAACAAAAATTTCATCATTATCATTATCATAATAAAGATTAGGGTTCCGTATGGTAAAAACGGGACCCTATTACTAAGACTCCACTGTCACTGATCTATATCTATACTTCTATTCACCTTTGGGAAGCTACACTAGTCCCGGGTGACAAAGGCTACTTTTTATCACTGTATTCCCACTGGAACGGTAGAACGAAATCGCGTAGATCACGCGAGTGAAACCGCAAGTCGTCTGCTAGTGATAAATAAATAAAAACAAAAATTATAAATAGCAAATTCTGGAGTAATTTGTACAGTCAATGCATAAAAATATAATCATGAATTACAATTAGTCACAATATTCAATTAAAAGTGGTTTCTGCAGTCAAATAAATAAATAGGTCTCCATTAATTTATCAGGTGAAATGATAATTTATCATTCATAAATTCATCAGTCGTAGGTATAATAACATTTTTCAATTAATAGGTTTTTTATTTTAAATAGTGTACATTCAAATTTTTATGACATCTGGTAATTTATTGTAAATGCGCGGTGACATGCCTAATAAACTCTATCTCACTTAAGCAGTCTTACAATGTTGATTGCTTAATCATTCTAATTATTTAATCGTTCAAATCAGTTAATCATTTAATCATTCAAATCATTTAATAATTCAAATCATTTAATCATTCAAATTTACACATATTAATACGCAATCCTATTTCTTTTGCTTTGATTATATTGATGAGCTAGAGACAATAATATCGCTAATGTTTGATTATTTTAATTTCAGTTACGAAATAGAGAGTTACCCTAAAGATGTGGTGGAGAAGGAAAGAGAAGTCATGACCTATGTATATCACCAGAACGCGTAAGTAGTTGCTAGCAGATAAACAGGGTGGGCAAACAATCGTGGATCAAACGAAACAGGGAGATAGTTGGGGTTACATGCAGTAAATAAAAATGAAAAAAACTGGCCAAGTGCGAGTCGGACTCGCGCACGAAGGGTTCCGTACCATAATCGCAAAAAACGGCAAAAAATCACGTTTGTTATATGCAAGCCCCATTTTTTTTTTCTGTTTTAAGTATTTGTTGTTATAGCGGCACCAGCAATACATCATCTGTGAAAATTTCAACTGTCTAGCTATCACGGTTCATGAGATACAGCCTGGTGACAGACAGACAGACGGACCGCGGAGTCTTAGTAATAGGGTCCCGTTTTTACCCTTTGGGTACGGAACCCTAAAAACAAAAAAAAATAAAAAAAAATGTTATAGTGCTCGCCAAACTTCTGGGCCGCCCTAAGGTTGGTTTTCCGATGCGCGAGGCACGAAACGGTGCTGTTTTTGTATGAGATTTACTACTGCGCAGCCATTGTAGCCAACTTCAGGGCGGCCTAGAAGTTTGGCGAGAACTATACTTAAGGATCTACTGCAAATAAAGCCAACTACCGCCCTGTTTCGTTTGAATCGCGATTTTATGCCTATCCTGTATATTGTTTATGTGTGTTTTATAGGAAACTAGCAACGCTTGACGCTTAAAACCTGAAAATAATTTGATGTAGGTACTACTCGGTCAAAGTAACTGTGCACCTGGCGCTGTGACGTCACTCTGACGTTGGACTCACGCTATTGGCGCACTGGGCGAACGCGGGGCGCCGCGGGGGTAGGCGGGAGTGGGAGAGATTCCAGCGAGGAGCACAGTTATTTTAATCGAGTAGTAGTTATGGTGGCTGGTATAATACTGAGAGGATATTCTAAGTGGATACGGTGTGTCTATGGTTATGGCTTATTCTCTTGAAATAATCGTCATTCTCTTGCACTTATGCCAATACTAGCTTCTGTTAGCGGCTTCGCCCGCGTGAAAAGTTTTTTCTTATCCCTAGAGAACATTGTATCGGGATGAAAAGTAGCCTATGTGCTATTCCAGACTCTCTGTGTCAAATTTCATCCAGATCCGTTCAGCCGTTCTGGCGTGAATGAGTAACAAACATACATCCACACTTCCACACACACTCATCCATCCAAACTATCACATTTATAATATGCCAGCAGCTTCGCCCGCGTGAAAGTAAAAAATTATCTCGAGGGAACATATTCCCGAGATAAAAAGTATCCTATGTGCTATTCCTGACTATAATCTATCTCTGTGCCAAATTTCACCCAGATCCGTCCTGCCGTTTGAGCGTGAAGAAGTAACAAACATACACACACACACACACACTTACTTACTTACTCACTCACACACTCATTCACTCACTAACTCACTCACTCATACACTCACACACTCGCTCACTCACTCACACACTCAATCACTCACAAACTTTCGTCTTTATAATATTAGTGTGATATAGTAAGAAGTAAGATATAAGTTGTGACGGAAGGGTGTTCTTATGCTCATGTAAATGATATCTTTCTCCAAAGAAGTCTTAGACAAAAACGAAAAAAAAGTATCTCTCATACAAATTTTTGTTGGTCAACTGATAACTACCTTGTGTGTAAAATCTTAATTATTTTTTGGTCGTGATTAGAAGCACTTTGTAGGAAGTTCCCCAGCTGTAGGACAGCATTGGCTATACAAAAACAAAACATATTGTCTATGACTTCGTTATAGAAAGTTATCATTTACTTAAGTAGAAGCAGTACTTATAATATTGTCTTCTCATGCTGCTCTTAAATAATAATAATAATAATAATAATAATAAAGGTAAAGGTAAAATGAAATGAAGGTAATGAATTAAAGGTACACTTACGACAGAGTTTAAGAAGAGACTTAACGCTCTTTGTAAAACTCAACTTTCGGGTAAACATCTCATCAAGGCCCTAAATACATTTGCAATCCCCATATTAACGTACTCGTTCGGTGTTATTAAATGGACAAAAACAGATACAGAACAATTAGAGCGAACCACACGCACCACACTTACAAAACATAACAACTTACACCCTAAATCTGCAATAGAAAGACTCACGATCAAAAGACAAAACGGAGGGAGAGGCCTAATAGATATCCAGCATCTGTGGAGAAAACAAATCTGTAGACTTAAAACATTTTTTCACTCAAAATCACGTACCAGCAATATTCATAAAACTATAGCCCTAAATGATTCCAACTACACTCCACTTAACTTAATTGAACAGTCAGATCCACTAGATAGCACCAACATTAATCCACAGACACAAAAAATTGAAGACTGGAAGAAAAAAGTACTTCATGGCCGACATCCTCACGACTTGGAACAATCCCATATAAATAAAGTCGCGTCAAACAAATGGCTTAAGATAGGTAATTTGTTCCCTGAAACTGAAGGATTTATAATTGCCATACAAGACCAAATAATTAACACAAAAAATTACCGAAAATATATTATCAAGGATCCTTCAGTTACAAACGATAAATGTCGTAGATGCCACTTACAGCCAGAAACGATCCAGCACATAACTGGGGCGTGCACAACTCTCACTCAGACAGACTACACACACAGACACAATCAGGTGGCAAACGTAATTCATCAAAAATTAGCCGTTAAATACACACTTATACAGGACGCAAACACCCCTTATTATAATTATACACCACAAACCATATTAGAAAATGACACACATAAACTTTACTATGACCGCGCCATTCTCACTGACAGGACAATTCATTACAATAGACCGGATATCACTCTGCAGGATAAAATAAATAAAGTTACCTACCTAATAGATATCGCTGTTCCCAACACACATAACATACAGAAAACAATAACTGAAAAAATAAGTAAATATGCAGACTTGAAGGATGAGGTAACTAGAATATGGCGTCAAGAAAAAGTTTATGTTGTGCCTATAGTCCTCTCCACAACAGGTGTTATCCCAAATCATCTTCTTCACAGTTTAAAATTGCTAAGTCTACAAGAAACCCTCTATATTACTCTACAAAAAGCTGCCATCTTAAATACATGTCGTATAGTTAGAAAGTTCTTGCAAATAGAAGAAAACGAAGTAGGACCACATCAAAACACATACTCCGCATAACACACCACACGCTGCATTTACTTGGTTTCGGCCCGTAAATGCAGCTTAAACCAGCCTAAGAGCTGAGTAGTTAAAAAACTTTACAAATAATAATAATAATAAATCTTTATTCAGAAATTAGAAAAGGTAAAAACACAGTTTTAATCTTAGATAACTAATGTAGGTATAATAATGTAAGATGCCTGTACTAGGTAATCCTGTATCACAGGCTGTAGGAGCTCTAAAAATATACTTATCTTAGGACAACAGAATTTAAACAATATTTAACATAAGAAGTCTAAAAATATGACATGATTGTATAATTTTGAAAATTAATTTTAATTTACTTAAAACTATAAACATAGAATTACTAAGTCATATACTTAATGTCTTATTTACCTAAATTGCAATAAAGTGCACTTTGATTACACATATAAAGATTGGGAAATAATTGGTAAGCAGAATTGTAAAATTAAACAGAGACACTTAATTTTTGCAGCTAACGACTAATATCCTTAGCCAGCAACAAATTGACGGTTAGTAGGCCATTGCAGTATCAGCAGCAAACGTTCGACGCGTGTGACCTTGAGTATGACGTACTAGACGCCCTCATAGTCGATGGAGTTGATGTGCCTGTATTCCGCTATTTTCCTAGCAGGGCACTCAGGGTCTCCCGTTTTATGGTTGTTGGGCTTTTTAAAGCGCGAACAAGTTGCGCATTTCGATGTGTCCGCTTTCTTTGTGCATTCGGACACTGAGTGTCCAGCTTCACCGCAGTGAGCACACACAGAGTTGACCTCTCTGCATGTTTTGGCTGCATGGCCATATAATTGGCACTTGTAGCATCTGGTAACCAGAGTGAAGTCCCTAACAGGGCAGGACGTCCAATTTATAAACAGCCTTGATGTCGAAATTAGGGCTTTACGTATATTGGCTGGAATTTCAATAATGTAATTACAGCTCGACGTATCTTTCTTCCCAGATTTGTGGCTTAATTTAACAGAGGCCAAAAACGACTCCATGGACATCTCTGGCAACTTATCTGGTATGTTCTGTTCGTAAATGCACTTGAAGACTTCAGTTTCAGACAGGGAAGACGGCACTCCTACAATCACGATCCGTGGTTTGCGCTTGTTGGGCTCATCGGCGGTTAGTCCAGATGTAGAAAGCTGGACGGCGTTCTTAATTTTTTCAGCGTCATGCTTGGTCTCTGTGCTAATAATAACACCTCCATTTTTGGTCTTGCGGACACCTCGTACATGCAGCTTCATTTGATCAGGTCGTATGATTTTTGTTACCATGTCTTTAGTTTCGTCACTGGACTTGAGTTTGTCACTAGGATAAATGACCACAGAGCTTAAATTGTTCGGTCGAATGAAATCATTTGACCCCTTTTTCACCATGTCGGCAAACGAAACATTGCCCGCAGTGCCAGAGTCCTTAATCGTCTGCTTGAGGTCCGAGATGTGTTCAGTCAAGTTGCGCTTTTCTTTTAAGGCATCAATCATATCGTGTGCTAAAATTGCTTTCTGCTTCAGGGATTGGTATAGGACTGCCATCTGAGAGGTGCCAGATCCTATTTTACGACACAAGTTTGAAATTTTCAGTTTCTGTTCCGAGTTTAGTTTGCCATCCGTTGCAATAGAGCAAACCTCATTTAAGTGCTGCTCAATGGTTGACATCCATCTTTGTATGTCGGGCGTGGATGCGACTTCAATCGAGAAATCTGATTGGGCTGGGATTTGCGTCGTCGTCTTCGCTGGCGAGGTGGAGGCTTGCACTCGGCCGCTTGGATTACAGGGACTGTTATCCATTTTATTTGATGGTCACTTCACTGTTACTAAGTTTTCATTATGTTTACAAAACTACACAGTATGCAAAAATATACAATAAAGAAGGTCACTATTATAATTGTTTTAATTAAATATTGCTAACGAGCACGTCTGTATTCTACGATCGAGCGCGAATCTAAATATAATCTAAATATAATAATATCTAAATATTCTTATGTGCATGCACTTACTCAAATGCTTTGCTTTTGTTTTATAGACAGTACCTAATTGGATTGAATTAATCTCAACTATGGCCTATTTTAATTAAGATACGTAATAAGTTGTTATTGGCCCGTATACTATGCAAGGTGAATTTTCCTAGTGGGCGTGCATGGCCAAATCCAAATCTGTGGGGAATAGCGGGCCCGAATTTGATGAAAACTAAAACTGCAACATTGGATTTTTGAACCCTTGATTTTGAGAAAAAAACACGCACTGTATTATCAGCCCCGAGAATTCTTTGACTGCATTTGCTATTTCTCATACTTTTGGATTTGGCCACAGACATAAATCTAATTAGATAACGCAAGTCCCTCCATCTGTATGAAAACCAAGCGTGCGTGTTTTTTTCACAAACAATTTAAAAACAAATTTACTTACCAATGTAAGAAAACATTTCCAATGCCCCGGCAAAATTTTCTATACAGCTGTCTTTACAGCTCAATATGGCATGAAAAGGCATTTTTCTAGATTTCGATGGACTTCCTGTGCCGATAATGCTAAACATAAAGCTCAAATTACGATTATTGATCGTAATTTTACTCTGATTTTTGACACGCGAAGTACGTACAATCGCGTCATCTAGTTAGATTTATATCTGTGGATTTGGCCATCTAAGCCCCTGTAAAAACTCACCCTGCATATGGATCTAACAGATCCAATCCTCAAATTCTGATACAATTTTGATGTTTTAATTATGTCAAAACTAACTGACTACAAGGCTATAAATGAGAGTATAAAATTGTTTGTTACGCAAGCCGCTCTAAGAAATCTGGGGTTCAATCCGGTGCTGTCACTAACTCTACTAAAGGGCGCAGGTGTGTTTCAAAGTATTAAGTGCTGTGCACATTTAGAGGATGAGTTTATTTATTTGTATGGATCTTAGTAGAAATCGATCATCGTGCGAATATGCGATGGTCGCGTTAATTTTTATGGCACGGCGTAATTTGTCGAGGCGCCGACAGAGGGCGCTTTCCGGTGTTGCCGTATAAATTAATGCGACCACCGCATATTCGAGCGATGAGCGCTTTCTATCAAGACGACGCGCCACGCCTAAGACAGACGTTGACTTTCTATCAAGACGATGCGCGTCGCCTAAGACAGACGTTGACTTTCTATCAAGACGACGCGCGACGCCTAAGACAAACGTTGACTTTCTATCAAGACAACGCGCGACGCCTAAGACAGACGTTAACTTTCTATCAAGACGACGCGCGACGCCTAAGACAGACGTTGACTCATATTTCATTTTATTTAATCTCAGATAGCTATGTATGTGCTAAATGCAAATTAATTTAAATTATATTGTTTAAAAATAAGAATATTACATATAATTGGTGGAGGGCTATTGTTTGACGCGGATTATCCGCCGCGGATCATCCGCTAAGTGTGCACAGCACTTAAACCATTAATCTTTTGAATGAAATAAGGTCTTGAGGAGAAGGATTTTTTGTATGTGTTTATTATTTTGTTGTTTGTAGGAAAAAATGTCATCTACAGGAGTCGTCGTTCGTACTGGTACCAAAGAGGGATAATGCATTGGAGAGGTATGCATTTAGGTGAGTGAACTCCTCCAGGACCTATATTCCCCATTAATTAGCGTTTCAAAATCTTGCTTGGTGTTTTTCGTGTTAAATAATTAAAAAAAAACAGTCTTTGCTACGACATCGCCTGGAAAAAATGGTGAAAAAGAAAGAACTACGTTTTTATAGCGTAACCGTGAACAACTAGCGTTATTCATGTGTCGCCAGTGGCGGATTTGCAATCTTGGCCGCCCTATGGCGTGTAGTAACAGCCACTCAAATAGGTACTACATATGAATTTACTTTTTAAAAATTGGTTCAGAAATTTATAATAGGTATGTCGGGATAACATAGATCTCTATATTTCTTTTTGCTCACTTCTGTCGGATTATAAATTGTCATGTGTATCTTCAGGGCACGCCACAATAGCCGCAGTAAGACCCATTATAAGGGAGTGTGCACTGTACGGCTGCAAAGCCAATACCTGCGCAATCTCCAGCGCCCCGGCCAAAGGTAGCTGGAGAACATCGTGTGTTTTTTAAATAAGTTAGAGTCTGACAGTGGCCAAGTGATTTTATCAAATTCTTATGTACTTTCTATATTTATCTTGGACATCACGGGCAACGGTGAAGGAAAACATAGTGAGGAAACCTGGACTTATAGTTAATGTAAGTCTGAAATCGCCAACCCGCATTGAGCAAGCGTGGTGATTAATGCTAATACCTTTTCAGAATGAGAAGAGGCCTTTGCCCTGCAGTGGAACAATTACAGGCTAGTATTATTATTATAGAGTATGACAGACCCCGCACACCCCGGGGCGGAGAACATCCATGAGGATTGCCACAAGTTAGTTCAGTATCAATAGTTTTGTTTGGCCCATTCATAAAGAGATAGAACAAACTTCGTTGACTTATGCTGTAAAGCTTGCAAACCAAAGAAACAAATTTTAGCACTTCGGCTCGGGTTTGCTGGTTTCTCTAATATGAGGCTTATTTCTATATTTGTGTAAATTGCACTAAAGTATAAATAAATAATTCGAAAGCGGGGGCCTCTAATATCCGGCCGCCCTAGGCCAGGGCCTACTGGGCCTTAAGACAAATCCGCCACTGTGTGACTTTGCCGAACATCAAGACCGAATGACCGATTTAGTTAGTCTATCAAAATAATAAACAATTAAGCAGAATTTGTATTTCTACTTTCCTTAAATCTATTCCAGCCACGCCATGGTCCAGTCAGCCCGTCTCGGCGCGTGGGAGTCGAGGCTCGAGGCTCTGGCAGCATCCGTCAGCACACACACGTCATCTATGCAGACAGATGGTGCCGCTCACGTTGATAAGAAAGAGGTACCATTGCTGACACAATTATGTAGATTATTTCCGAATTATGTTTCGCTGAACAATTTACTAGGATGAACCGTGGTTAATGCAGGGTGTTTAACTAAAGTATGCACTGATTTCTAAGTCAGCATCTTTTACATAGTGTTGGTTTGGATCTTCAGGTAGATTTCATTTCGGCTTTTTTCTTTGGTAGCGCTTTGCTATAAGCAATATTCTAGCCGAGTTTTTTCCGAATTGCATTTTCTAATTTCACCAAGCCCGGTTCATCATCGGACTACAAGACGTACGGCGATGCGTCATCGGTACATGGTAGACAACCCACCCATACGCACCAAACGTTTTGGAAATACTTTCATTACGCGTACAGCTAAGGAGTGGAATTCCCTGCCGGAGTCTGCGTTTCCCGATAGCTACAATCTAGGGGTCTTTAAGTCAAGAGTGAATAGGTTTCTTCTAGGCAAGCGTGCTTCACCGTCGACCACATCATCGCTCCATCAGGTGAGATAGTGGTCAAGTGCGAGCATATAATTAATATAAAATAAAAAATAAAAGTACTCACTTGTGATAACGTAAATGATCCTATATGTCAAAATGTATACAAAAAAAGGTTTCTTCTTACTATAACAAGACGGCGCTTATATCAATCAAGTTCTAATATCAATTGTCGTTTAAATTTACGCGTTCCAGAGTAACACAAAAATCGCACTAAGCCTTCTGGTACCTATGGTAAAACGAACGGCTGAGACTAGCTAGTTTCCGAAAGATTGTGTCTAAAAATGAACATAGAAAACCAAGGTGATGTTGAATACTGTAATATATGTATCGTTCTCTGGTGGGTAACTCTAGTAATAAACTAGCTATTGAGTAAGACGGTCGTTTCATTGTACCTCGAATATATAAATATCTGGCGACGAAAAAAAAAGTACCCGCAAGTAAAAAAAAATAAAAAAAAATGCCAAGTTTTCTCGGAAATTTAGGCGTTTATGACTATAAAATACACGAGTGGGATGTGTTTTATGGTAAATTGACGCAATTTATAAAGTTGAACGACATTAAAGATGCCAATCAAAGTGCTGTTTTGTTGACGCATCTGTCAGACGAGTCGTACCGTCTGCTTCGGAACCTGGTTCATCCGAAGAAACTCGAAGACGTTACCTACAACGAGCTAGTTCAAGTACTCAACAAACATTTCACGCCAAAAAGGTCGACATTTGCTGATAGGGCAAAGTTTTACGAAGCAACAAGATCCGACGGTGAAAGCATCGAGGAGTGGGCAGCACGGCTGCGAGGGCTGGCCGTATACTGTGATTTTGGCACAGAACTGGATACCTTACTGAGAGACCGGTTCGTGCTGGGCTTTAAGACAGGACATGAGCGTGATAAACTTTTTGAATGTGACTCCAAGACCCTAACACTCGCAAGTGCATTGGAGGTCGCGCAGAAGGCGTCATGCGCAAGACAGGCGCGCCTGGTTGGCGCAGGCGACACCATCAGCGCAGGCGAGGTCGCAGTGAAGGAGGAACCGGTATTTTACGTGCGGCCGGGAGCTGGCGCCGCAAGGGCCGCGTTACGTCAAGCGGGCTCCGCCGGCACGGCTGCCGCGTTTGATGGCAACGACGGCAACCAAGCGCGTTGTACAGTGTGTGGTATGAAGAACCACATTGCGGCAAAGTGTAGATTTAAGAACTACAAGTGCTTAGTATGTGGTCAAAAAGGGCATTTGAAAAAGTTGTGTGCGGTCAAAATGTCAAATGTGCATAATATTGGTACGGAGAAAATAGATAAATCTCAAGAGGATTGCAGGGAATGTCAACTTTTTAATTTGAGGTATGTTGACAATAATCCTATAAAAATATCAGTGATGTTAAACGATATAGAAATTTGTATGGAGTTAGACACAGGTTCAGGCAGTTCAGTTATATCGAAAAGGCTATATTTACAGCATTTTTCTTGTAATAAACTGTTAAAGAGCGATTTAAAAATGTGTTTATATAATGGTCACAAAATCACGCCTGTGGGTTATTTTGTTGCAACGGTTACATATTTAAAATCAAGTCAGAATGTCAAAATCTACGTTTTAGAAAATGGCGGTCCCCCACTTCTAGGTCGTGATTTCATGACTAAATTCAAAATTTATTTGACTACTAAAAATTATAATATTGGTACTTATAAAAGCCCTGAAGAAGTGCAACGATTCTTGATAGATTTCCAAAGCCTATGGCGAGACGAATTGGGTTGTTTCAATAAGTTCGAAATAGACTTAAAGTTAAAAGAAAGTGCATCGCCAAAATTTTTCAAACCGCGTACCGTGCCTTTCGCGCTCAAGGACAGAGTTAGCAAAGAACTAGATAGGCTCGTCAGTTTAGGTATACTTATACCGGTCAGTTATGCAGATTACGCAACGCCCATTGTTCCAGTATTGAAGGAAAACGGTAAATTAAAAATTGCCGGTGATTTTTCGTGTACGTTAAACAAAGATTTAGAGATTGACAAGTATCCCTTGCCCCGTATAGAAGAGGTCTTTTCTAGTATAGGAGGAGGGGAGCATTATTCAAAAATTGATTTGAGCAATGCGTATAATCAATTTAAAATATCAAAACCGTCTCAAAAACTGTGTACAATTAATACGCACAAAGGTCTGTTTTCTTATACACGGTTGGTCTATGGTCTGGCCTGTGCGCCCGCTATTTTTCAGAGGGCTATGGAGACCTTGTTGGCAGGTATTGAAGGGATTAGCGTTTGGTTAGATGACATCTGTATTACGGGGCCTAGCAAAGATATACATATGTCTAGATTACGACAAGTTTTAGAAAGATTGCAGGATGCCGGTTTACGGCTGCAGAAGGATAAGTGTTGTTTTTTTAACAAAAGCGTAACGTATTTAGGTTACGTCATCGATAGAAACGGTTTAAGAACATGTCCGTCTAAAGTTGAAGCTATCTTAGACGCGCCGGCGCCTACTGACATATTAGGGGTAAAGCGTTTTCTGGGGGTAGTTAATTACTACAGAAATTTTATACCAAATGCATCGGCTTTATTAAACCCATTACACGAACTACTTTGTAAGGGTGCAGAGTGGCAGTGGGGAGAGCGCCAGCAGGCGGCGTTCGAGAGTGTAAAAAGGGAGTTGAGTAGTGATCGCGTTCTGGCGCACTTTGACCCAGAGGCGCCGCTGACGTTGACTGTAGACGCCGGGCCCGCCGGCCTCGGCGCTGTTCTCGCGCACCGAGACGCGGACGGCCGCGAGCGACCGATAGCTTTCGCCTCGCGTTCCTTATCAACTAGCGAGAAGAACTACAGTCAAATCCAAAAGGAAGCGACTGCCATTATATTTGGTGTAAAGCATTTCCACCAATACGTGTACGGCCGTAAGGAACCGTTTATACTAAAAACAGATCATAGGCCGTTGTTATCGATTTTCGACAAAAACAAAGGGGTTTCGGTAACTGCCGCGTTACGTCTGCAAAGATATGCCATAATTGTATCCGCTTACAACTATATACCTAAATATATAGATGGAAAAAGTAACGATGTGGCAGATTATTTCTCCCGCGCACCGTTATCAATGGCAGCCAGCGAAGATAAGCCCGATGCTAGTTCCAAGTATTTTCTGTTTATGGAAGAGAGTGTAGAACCCGTATTATTTAATGATTTAAAAAATGCAATCGGTTCTGATAAAGTAGTGAGGACAGTAATTAGGTATATGAACTGTGGCTGGCCTAGAAAAATTAAATGCAATAATATTCTACCATATTTTCAATGCAAGGGCGATTTAGAAGTAATAAATGGTTGTTTGTTTCGCGGACACAGAATAGTAATTCCGGCTGTTTTTAGAGAAAGAATGCTTAAGGAATTGCATTCCGGGCATTTCGGGATAGTGAAAACAAAGAGCGCGGCTCGTAGTAGGATGTGGTGGCCCGGGATTGACGGTGATATAGAACGATGGGTGGGTGCGTGCAGCGCGTGCTCCACCGTGCGCTGCGCGCCGCCAGCGGCAACCCCCGCGCCCTGGCCGCGCCCGTCCACGCCATGGCACCGCATTCATATTGACTACATGTCTATAGGTCATGCTGTTTACCTAATTATAGTAGATGCGTACTCAAAATGGCTGGAATGCATCTATATGGATCGTAGTACTTCAACCAGTGCGCTTATTTTAAAATTAAAAGAATTATTTTCTCGTTTTGGCATACCTAATGTTATTGTATCTGATAACGATGCGAAAATAAAATCTGCAGAGTTCATTAAATTTTGTCGTATGAACGGTATTGAATATCTGACGTCACCTATCTATCACCCAGCTAGTAACGGCCAAGCAGAAAACTCCGTGAAGACTTGTAAAAAAATGATAAAATGCATACTTTCAGATAAACAATTGCAATTGTGCCAAACGAGTATTGTAGACAAATTGCAAGGTTTTCTGTTTGATTATAGGAATACAGTTCATTGTGCTACCAGTTCGACACCGGCTATGTTGATGTTAGGCCGTAATTTGAGGTGCAGGTTGGACCTCGTCCTACCACAAAGTAGAAAAAATATGGATAATAATAACGAAGCAGCATCATTACAACGTAATAGATGTTTTGAAATAGGTGACACTGTTTGGGCGAAATGGTTTGTAGCAAGAAAAAGCATTTGGAGCGTAGCAATTGTAAAAAGATCAATAGGATCAAGAATGTTTGAAATATATTTTAAAGATTATGATTGTTATTGTTACAGACATATCGATCAAATGAGAAAGTTGATAAGTAAAGATGGTATGAATAATAGTGACGCTGGGAAAACGGACGGTATAGGTAGCTCATTGGTGCTCGGACCGACCGTTTCACCAGCGTCACCGCTGCAGAATCTGCCCCCTCCTCTCAGTCAGAGCCAAGCACAACCCGCGATGCCAACGCCAATATCTAGTTCACCACCTTCTGTTTTGGCCACTGACGTGGGCGAGGAGCGGGTGCCGGTCTTGACAGATATGATAGTGTCGGCAACAGACGATAATGAGGTAATGCCACAGAGAGATGAGGATAATGAGGAGTGGGCAGAGGCATGCGAAAGTGTCAATAATGGTTCAGAACCAGCTGAGGTGGTCGTTAGTCCTAATGTTGAACCTAGCCCTAGTTCTGCCAAAGTAGCTTCGATTGGACGCACCCAGAGGTCGCGTAAACCTGTTAATTATAAGCAATATTTCTAAGTTAATTATAAGATCGTTTTGTTTAATGTATTATTATTGTGTTTATATACCTATGATTGTCCATTGTTACAGGTTTCCAAATTAATGTTGGAGGGATGTAATATATGTATCGTTCTCTGGTGGGTAACTCTAGTAATAAACTAGCTATTGAGTAAGACGGTCGTTTCATTGTACCTCGAATATATATTAAATACCCACTCCTATCAAGGTCGGAGCTAACCGTCGAATCTGATTCGGATGGGCAGCATTCGGTCAGTTGCGCGGTATCTTCTCGTCTAACTTACCGCAGTTTCTCAAGACCCAACCAGTGTGTGTTGCCAGTGATTACATACGGGACAGAGCCTCATCAGAAAGTTTGAAGTCACCCAAAGGGCAATGGAGAGGGCTATGCTCGGAGTTTCCTTTCGTCATCGAATCAGAAATGACGATATCCGCAGGAGAACTAAAGTTACCGACATTGCCCGAAGGATTGCGAAACTTAAGTGGCATAGTGGGCAGGGCACATTGCTCGCAGAGCGGATGGTCGCTGGGACCGAAAAGTTCTGCAGTGGCGACCGCGAACCGAAGGTCGCTGCTTTGGAGAGCCTCCTATTAGGTGGACTGATGAGCTGGTGAGGGTGGCGGGAGTCCGCTGGACAAATCTAGAAACCTTTTAATTTCACTGCATTCAACGATGGAGTCTTATCAACACTAAAACTAATATTCTCATTTGCAGGTAGTCCGTAAACTAGGCGAGCTGTTCTCCCTCCGTCACATGCTGAACGTGGAGTCAGATCTGCTGGACACTCCTGACTTCTACTGGGAAGAGGAGCAACTAGAACGACTGTACTCCTCCACCGTGGCCTACTTCACCATCTCCAGGAGGACCAGGGTAAGTTACTCCTTATCGACTATTTGGAGCGATAATCCTGATTATCATCTGAGAAATAATTTTGATTATCATCGGACTAAATAATATAAGGCGCACGAGTCTATCTTCAAGGTTAAGCAACGCTTGCCGAAGTCGTTCCGTGGATGGGTGACTATCTTAACGCACCGAGACCCCGCACCGAACTGAAAAGCTTAACGTACTTTCCGAGGCACGCAGCTCGGATAGTATACTAAGCCGTTGGTCCTGGCTGTCATTTGTAGAACATCGAGCATTCGCTGGTTTTAAATTTACTCGAACCACACTTCGAACATGACGCTCGATTCTTGTTACAACCTGAATTTAAAAGCGTTTTGGGTGTAACATGTTATCGAGCAAAGGCACGAGCACGGGTGACTTGGAGTGAGATCAATAATGAACGCAAGGTACAAAGAAATATGTCACTCGCTGTGAGCATTACGTCGAACACATCGTCGAACATTCGCAAGAACGTTACATTACATGGAAATGCTTTAGGAAACCGATCATTACCCGACTGCCGAAGGAGGGTAATGTGTTTATCAGTCTATGTATGTATGTATGTATGTTTGTTCCTATGTGGCGTTCCAGAGACCAAACGCGTTGGCCGATTTTGATGATTCATACGTCAATCGATTCGTCTTAATCCTGCGAGTGTCATAGGCTACGTTAAAATTGGACAATAGAAAAATGGCGGATTTTGGGCGCCATATTGTGGGGTCCCAAATTTTTTTTTTCAAGTGTGTGGGGTATCAAAATAAAGGGTTTTAAGAGGTGATTTCAAAAATATATAACACTTATATGTTTAAATGTATCTAATTCGAAAAAAACTTAACTAAAAACTTAAAAATAAAAAAAAGTTAAATCAAAAAATCAAAAAACCCGACTGCTTCAAAAGCGAACTAAAAAGACGTAAACAAGGAAAAAATCATGCTGTGCAGGCGGAGGATACACCAGATTTTGGTCAGCCAGCCCGCGACTATGTATCCTCCGACTGCACAGCATGATTTTTTCCTTGTTTACGTGTTTTTAGTTCGCTTTTGAAGCAGTCGGGTTTTTTGATTTTTTGTCTGTATTGTATCATTCGTAAGAACGTTACATTACATTGTAAAGCTCGCGAAAATGCTCTAGTGTATACTCACCAGTCAGTCGTTACGGGTAGTCAGAAGCCAGAAATTGTGACTCCAATCTTGCCTAGGGGTACCGTGTTACCACGTAACTGGGTTATGGAGATCAGTAATAACATGGAGCAACAGCCTATCTGTCCTTTACCACACAATTTCTGGGTAAAATGATACCCCCATGACTGGAGCGGTTGACAGATTTTTGGGAATTTGACTACCCATTATACCGATGACCCAAAAATTAAAATGAGAATGATTATGACTTGCGTGATTTGACTGAGAAAATGCGTTATAATAGTTCCGGAGTATATTGCGAGATTTTAATGTTTGGGCGCATGGTTGGCGCAGTGGTTGAGCGATTGACTGCTGCGCTCCGTGTAGCGGGTTCGATTCCCGCACGGAACAAATATTTGTATAACCTACAGATAGTTGTTCCGGCTCTGGGTGTTGTGTATGTGAGTTTATATGTTTGTAAACGCACCCGCGATACAGGAAGAAATTCCTAGTGTGGGTTTTTTTTTTTATTAATAAAAAAAAAATATGTTAGTAAAAAGACAATGCATCATAGTAATCCTCGCAGCCCTCTCGTGTTTTGTGTGCTTTGCTGAATAAATATTTTCTTTCCTTCTTTCTTTCCTAATTTCTTTCCTAATTTCTTTAATTGTTAACTAAAATACTTCTATCCCACCAGGTCCTAAACGAGCGTCTAGCCCACTGCGTCGAACTCCTAGAACTGCTCTCAACCTGGGCAGCAGACAGACACCACGTGCGTCTGGAGTGGATGGTCATAGCTCTCATCCTGGCTGAGGTCTGCTTCGAGCTGCTGCATCTCTTCGAGAGGTGGGTCGCCAGGAACGAAGTTGTAGATAGCTAGGGTTGGGAAATTCCAGACCCACTTGATAGGGCATTGGGTGAAGTGGTGTCTGGAATTATCGAAGTGGAATCTGGAATTTCTGGAAAAATGGGGTCAGAGGCTGAAATGTCTCGAACAGTGGAGTTGGAGTCTGGAATGTCTGGAACAGTGGGTTTGGAGTCTCAGATTTCTGGAAAAGAGGGTTTAGAGTCAGGAATGTCTGGCAAAGTGGGTTCAGATTCTGGAATTACTGAAACTGTGGGTTCAGAGTCTGGAACAATGGGACTGGGGTCTGAAATTTCTGAAGAATTGTCTCTTGATTCTGGAGATGTTGGTCTGGAGACTCTTGAGTCTGGAATAATGGATAAGGGATGGAATATTGTGATGAATGTTTACTATGGGAATTATATCGATAACTTATGGTAAGGTGCAGATTGTAGTTTAAGTAAAGTTGAGCTAATAAAACACAGTTTCTGAATCGAGAACTCGAAGTTGAGAACTTGTATATTTTTATTATTTACTTACATTAACGTAGAGATTGGCAAGTCACCTTAATATTCCCAATTCAGAAACCAGGGGTGAAAATAACAAAATGGTAAAATACTATTGGTAATTCCCTTTTGCTTCTTACGTGTAGAAATTATTGAGTATTTTCAATGATATTCGAACAAAACAAATCTGTATTGCCAATATACTAGGCTAGTCTATTCTTAAGACAAGTTGTTTTAATTCGATAGATAAAAACTATATATTCATGTATAACTAGGATCGAATAGGATAGATGCGACAACTCTTTTCTGCACTTAGCCATTTGGTCCGCTGTGCGTGCAGGCCTCCTCTCTGTGAGAGCGAATGGGCCGTAATCCACCACGCGGGCCCAGTGCATGTTGGTGGATGTCACATGTCTTCGAAGTTTTGGTTCCTCACGATGTTTCCCTTCACCCTTTTGAGAGCAGTGGTGATGAAATAATTTACACAAAGTTATGCTCCTGCCTGGGCTCGAACGCACGACCTACAACTTGTAAGTCGCGGCCGTTACCACTGGGCCAGCACTGCTCTCATGTATAACTATATTCCATTAGAAAAACATTAGTAAAAAGTCCCATTTTCCAGCCCGTTCAAAGTCAAAGTCAAAGTCAAATATATTTATTCAATTAGGCCAATAAACGGCACTTTTGAACGTCACATAAATTAAAATTAAAAATTAAAAGTAATAAAAAATAAATTTAAAGGTAATAAAAAAAAAAAAAAATATAGATAAAAAAAAAAAAAAAAAAAAAAAAAAATTCAATTAATTTTGACTTGTATTGGGTTTGTGACATGAGAAATTGCAGCTGTAATAAACAGCTTTACCAACGTATTGGTACAGTACAGCGGATCTTTGTGTCTCTGAAGTTGGCTGCGAACCATTGCGCAAGAAACAGTTTGTCATCGAGTATACTGCATACAGTAAGCGAGATAGGACGATGCGACAAACGTAAGCGAGCGAAAGAGGCAGTAATACAATGCCTTCTACTTCAATATTGACACAAAAATAGCTACTGCGCAGGGTCTTGCAGCCAACTTCAGAGACACAAACATCCGCTGTGACTACTATACCAGGTTTGTGATTACCACCCTTATGTTTACGGAATAAAACTCAAAATCGGTTGTATGGACTGTCAAAAGGGATTGATAATTTTCTAATGTTCTTTCAAATGGAGATGGTTCTATCATATTATTTTAAAGTAAAATAACCAAACTATTATAATGTTATTAGCCGGGGTCCAAAGGATAAATTATCTAAACAGCAGACTTTAATTCATCATACATCATCATATCAGCCGAAAGACGTCCACTGCTGGACATAGGCCTCCCCCAAGTGTCGCCACATTGACCGGTCCCGTTCCGGACCGTCCACGGGGCTTTAATTTATCACACATTATTACAAAAACACTTCTTAATAAATTCTATTACTTCGCACTATTTTCCTTTTCCGATCGCTCTGTGTCGTTTTCAAATCAAAACTGAACCACAGTAAAAATATACAAACAGTATGGAAACTACCTACAAACTCTCAAAATACGTATCCACTCGTCGCGACGCGGCACTTAGTACTGACATTACCATGAAAGTGCACGAACGGTCTCGTCGGTGCTTACGTTTGTGTGAGTGTTCCGTTTCGACCGTTTGTAGGTAGTTTCCACACTGTTTCTCTATGTTTACTGCGACTAAACCAAGACGATTCTTTTTGGGCCTCTCGGATGTCAACCCAAGTGATTGGCTACTGCTTAACCGGGCGATCCTGTAGAGACTAAACTATAACCTCCAGCCAGGCATGATCCACGACGAACCCGACCGCTCTTTAAATAGCACGCAAGATATTTCTAGAACGTTCCATACTCTTCTAGATAATACGAGAATCTTCTGGAAAATTCCATTTGACATGAGCTTTTGAGAAGTTTAGTTCTGCTATTCGGTACTAGATGGCGCTACTAGTTACTACTCGTCACTAGATGGCGTTGCCCTATCCTGTAACAAAAATAATGTCTTCTCTTATACTTAACTTTTTATAAGTAAAATCATCATGACGGTACTAACACTAAGTATGTTTGTAAGTAAGTTATTGTTATTTAGAGTATGTATTGTAATGTTTAAAATTTGCTATTATGTAAAAAATCTGTGTTTCAAGTATGTTGCCAAAATTTTAGAGTTTAATGTAGAATAGTTTGAATAATTGTTATAATTTGTGAAGGTACCTATCTAAGTACTGCATATTTAGACCCACTGACCACGTAAGCAAAATAGTCTTATTTTACTATGTAAGATTTGTAAATTGACTTAACAAAAAAAAAATACAACCGACTTCCAAATAAAAACACTACGAAGTGAAAAATAAATTCAATTTCGGAAGTCGGTGTTCCTATTTTTGTTTCTTTGTTTTTTGACACCGACTTCCGAAATTGAATTTATTTTTCACTTTGTAGTGTTTTTATTTGGAAGTCGGTTGTATTTTTTTTTAAAAGATTTTTTTATTTTTCACTTTTTAGTTGTGGTACATAATGGAGCAGTTATAGGTTAGGTACCTATAATGCCCAAAGGGAAGCCAGAATTGATTATCCCAATAATATAAAACTTAAACAAAACCGGTGGAATGAGAGTATACCAGGATTAACTGTTCACACTTGCGTACCCTCTTTAGAGCGTACTAGTGTGATTTTATGTTATGTAATGGTAAAAACAATAAACAGACATGCGATTGCAGCTATCCTGAGTGATTTGCAGTCATTTATTGAAGAGTTCTGATGTATATCTCCAAAGCTCTTCATCAGATCTTGATGAAATTTAAATGGGACCACATGACAAGCACCAGCTTTCAAATAAAAAAGAATCATCGAAATCGGTTCATTCAGTAAAAAGTTCTGAGGTAACAAACATAAAAAAAAAAAATACAGTCGAATTGATAACCTCCTCTTTTTTGGAAAGTCGGTTAAAAAAGGGAAAATGTTCTTTCGTTCCTAAGTATGTTTAACGTGTAAATCGATTCTGTTATTGTTAATATGTAAGGTCCACTTGCGCCAATAACTTAACTCAGAGTTAGTTGCTAACACAAGGTTAAATTTAAATATGTTAGCTAGTAACTTGGAGTTGGCGTGATAACCCACGGTTACGCAAGTGGGTCTTAGTATATTTAACGTTTAAATTGTTATCGTTAATATCTAAGTAAATTAATATTCTTACCGCATAGATTAGTTATAAACTATGTATGCAAGTATGTATAATATTATGTAAATTAGGTAGCTCAGCTTCAACTTGTTATTTTTTAATAAATGTATTGTTGAATCTCCAAAGTTTTTTTTTATATTGTACCAGAGATACCGAGTACATTTCTAGTGATAATCTTCATATTCATCATCATCATGAACATTTCAGCCGAAAGACGTTCACTGCTGGACATAGGCATCTCCAAGTGTCGCCTGATCGATCTGTCCTGTCCGTCTCTCATCTAGCGCATTCCTGCGGCAATCATCATCTCATCCTCATCATCTGCCTGCCCTTATCCCATGTTACTTGTGGTCGGCGCAACACGTTTTCTTCTTCCATACCGTCCTGTCCCCCGTCACGCTATCACTGACTCCGTTTTCTTACATATCACTCCTCACACAGTCCATCCATCATTTCTTTGGCCGTCCCCTCTCTCTCCATCCATCCACATTTATATTCATAATTATTTTAGTAACAAGCGTCTCATCCCTTCTCATCATAGGACCATACCAAGACAAACGGTTTCCTATCAACTTTTCTGTCACTGGCGTTACTTTCAAACTTCCTCTTATATACTCATTTCTCACATTATTCATTCTCGTCACTCCGCACGCACATCCATCTCAACATTCTTATCTCTGCTAAATGCAATCTCTTTCCATCCATCTTTTTCACAGCCCAACATTCTGATCCATACAGTACCACAGGAATAACACGGACTTGTAGATTTTGCCCTTTAACTTGAGGGGCATCCGTGGGTCGCAAGTTGTTCCAGTGACCTGTCACCATTTCACAAATCCTGGGTTGATCCGGTGCGTTACGGTGCGGCAATTTAGCTTCTAAATTATGGCAGCCACTTGTAATGAAAAGTAAATTACAATCTTTGTACCCTTTTACAATCTTGGCCTTTTCCTGTGTGTAACACTGCACCACCACCTAACCACTTTATCTTTCCTATGTCCTGACTCCAGTTTTCCTTTAACAGATCCAAGTTTTCTTTTTTTAACATTGTCCAATATTACAGGACGTTGCTTCGGCGTTTTGAGGTGGAGCGGCGACAGCGAAACTACTCAGCAGAAGTTGAAGAGACAGTTCTGACGAAACTAGCCTAGCCGTGACTTGACTTAACTTGAAGACATATAGATCAAGGCATTAAGTCAATAGGGCCAGCCTTTTTTTTGGCAAGTCATCCAATGACTTCTCTCGCTCTAGGTGAAGCGGGAGGGCCGTGTCAGACTTTTACTGACTAAAACCCTCCCGTGCTCCTTCAGTTGCTTGCGCCAGGGCCGCGGTAACTCTTTCAAATTTATCCGCGACCCAGACAGGCATCGGCCCTAGCGGATCCCGTCAGTTTATGCTGACCACTCTTAGAGGCGCGCGTGGAACACTACGCGCCGTCGACTCGGGCCTGGTCTATAACGGACGGCGAGCTACCCATTACTCACTGTTTGCAATTCCGCGCCTACGGTAGCCGGGAAGACGTGCAACACGCGACGTCCAGGGCGTCTCCTGCGGCGGCTAGGGGCGTCTCCATTGCTGGCATTAATGCTTCGCAGAAGGAAGTGACTATTGGGCCAGCCTTAGGACAATGATTTAGGAGTTAGGAACTCTTTGATTTAGGAGTCTCGAGTCTTGGCTTATATTCCCAAACGGAACAAATGTTTGTAAAACCTATAATATGTAGATAGGTATAAGTATACAGAGACCAAGGCAAAAGTATGCGCTTCGGGCATCAACCTCTGTCTTCGTATGATCAAAGTTAAGAAAGCGCGACTCAAATCTGCCTGCCTTTTCTTAACTATGTTGGGGTCGGCTCCAGTCGGCTGCAACTGGATGCAATTGAGTACCAGTGAACCTATACACGAATTCTCCCATTTACACAAACTCGCAGAATCACAACTCCACATTCAACATACTTACACACATGAAAAGGCTATGGTTTATTTTGTCTTGTCACTTCTTTAACTTCTGACCCTCTGATGTTTGATATACAACACAAGTGTGAGGATCCTGGTACCCATAACACAAGTTAAATCTTTCTTTGGGTGCCAGAATTCATTTACAAATACTACTGACATACATTGTTACTCGTTGATGTGAATTTGTTATTTATGCGTCATGTTGTTCATAAGTGTTTGATTGTACAAAAGTTCCAATAAACAATTTATTTATTTTTATTTTAGTGTTTTATACGGAGCGACTGCTTATCAGACTTCCACAACCCAGTCACTGGGTAACTAACACGATAACCCTGGTGTCTGAACAAGTGTCAAATTTTATGTTTTCTGCAACCTTATTAAATAAAGAGTATGAAAAATCGACTAATCACATAGATGGAAATCCACATCGCGTCTTTCATCTTGAATGTGATTGATTGATTTCATTATGCAATAAGGTTGCTGAAGATCTTCAAATGACAGCCCGGACCAACGGCTTAACTTGCATTCCGTAGTATGGAGCCACAGAGGAAAATGTAATGGATGGTCAGTCGGCAAGCGTTGCTAAACCTTTAGGATCGACCAGTGCAGCTGTTTATTACGAGAACTTAGCCACGAGCTCCTCAATCTGTAGCGCGACGTAAGTACTAATTCGGCAACACGAAGTTTACCGAAGCGAAAACCTTTTTATACAGACCAATCACATGCGTTGCGAGATATAGACGCGATGTTGATTTCCATCTATGTGATATTGGTCGATTGATGGCGGTCAAACCTCGGTCAAGCCTTGCAGAATTCACTTACGCAATGAATTGATAGCTTTAAGTTATTGCATAAATAAATAAACGATCTCTCAACAATGTCTTTGTTTTATTTACGCATAAGCACTAGGTACTTTGATGCCTGCCGGATATTTTGTAGCAATCTGTTTTAGTTAGGCGCTTTAGTATATTTTTTTATAGAGGTCAAACATTACCCTGCTAACTATTAATTGTGACAATCTAAAATTCGGATTTGACAGCTATAATGAAACTTGATGCTTGCGAATGATACTCGTTGTTATAGTGGGGTAACATAGTATAGGATTATGTATTTTATTTTTCAATTTCTTACTTACAAAGTTATCGTGTAGAATGAGACGCGTCTTCGGGCTTCTTAGATTGTCACGATTACTTAGAGCTATACTTCATTTAAGGTAACTTGATCTCTGCGACAGCTGTCAGTATCAATACAGTAACAATAGCGCTTGACAGGTTAGCAATAACGTCTAAGTCAGTTTGACGTAAGTCACAGAGATCAAGCTATTTTTACCCGACTGCCGAAGGAGGGTAATGTGTTTATCAGTCTATGTATGTATGTATGTATGTATGTATGTATGTTTGTTCCTATGTGGCGTTCCAGAGACCAAACGCGTTGGCCGATTTTGATGATTCATACGTCAATCAATTCGTCTTAACCCTGCGAGTGTCATAGGCTACGTTAAAATTGGACAATAGAAAAATGGCGGATTTTGGGCGCCATATTGTGGGTCCTAAATTTTTTTTTTCTTCCAAACCCATTGTGTGGGGTATCAAAATAAAGGGTTTTAAGAGGTGATTTCAAAAATATATAACACTTATATGTTTAAATGTATCTAATTCGAAAAAAAACTTAACTAAAAACTTATAAATAAAAAAAGTTAAGTCAAAAAATCAAAAAACCCGACTGCTTCAAAAGCGAACTAAAAAGACGTAAACAAGGAAAAAATCATGCTGTGCAGGCGGAGGATACACCAGATTTTGGTCAGCCAGCCCGCGAATATGTATCCTCCGACTGCACAGCATGATTTTTTCCTTGTTTACGTCTTTTTAGTTCGCTTTTGAAGCAGTCGGGTTTTTTGATTTTTTGATTTAACTTTTTTTTTTATGAAGTATATATTGTGTCTTACCAAATCGTAATAATAATTCAGACAAAAATAAGAACTTTAAAAGTAACTTCGAATTGATCAATAATACCTGATGTAACTACTTCTTACTTAAAAAAAAGAAATTAGGTAGGTAAGTATTTATACTGTCTACGTGTAGGTACCTAATTACTGAAATATTTTGCCTGTTAAATACACACACTATGTAGGTTACTAATAAAAAATATCATAAAAAAGAAGTAGCTACCTTTTAACATTCAAAAGAGGTAGCTTATTAGCTGGTTACATGAAATAAGGTCACGTTACATTTCCACCTACCCCCGCTGACGCGTGACACTGAACAATAACCGCGATATACCGACAAACGTGGGTAGGGACGAGGTGCTACTGTTAGCGGAGTAGATAGCATTATTTTGATCTTTAGATTAATAACTTTTAATAAAAGTTAATCAATCATCATTTTAGCCAAAAGACGTCCACTGCTGGACATAGGCTTCCCCTAAGCGCATAGGCTTCGCTACACTGATCGGTCCTGTACGTCTCGCATCCACCGGACTCCCGCAGCTAGCTCGTCGCTCCACCTAGAGGGATGTCTTCCAACGAGACGTCTTCCGCTTCGCGGTCGCGACTCCAGAACTTTCGGCCCCAACGGCCATCCTGTTCTGCGAGCAATGTGCCCTGCCCACGGCCGCTTAAGTTTGGCAATTCTTCGGGCTGTGTCGGTAACTTTGGTTCTCTTGCGGATGTCTTAATTCATTTATGATTCGATCACGCAAGGAATCGCCGAGCATAGCTCAGTCCATTGCCCTTTGGGTGACTTTAAGCTTTCTGATGAGGTCCATTACATACCGACATCCCCCCGTGCGTATTTAACGTGCTCACCTGGAGCACATTTGTCTATTGGTTCCGGCTGACATTTGTAGACCTTTGACAACAATAACGGTAGTCAGAAGCCAGAGAATCTTACATCAGCCTTGCCAAGGGGTATTGTGTTACCTACCCAATATCTCGGTTGTGGAGCTCAGATAGGCACTCGCTACAGGAAATACTGGTATTCTGCTGCATCAAGTCGGACTAAAAGCCGGACCCTAACATAATTGGGAAAAGTTTAGGCAGGTAATATCCGGCTAGGCAGAACGAGTTAAATTAGGCTCTTAAAACAACCCAATTGTAGAATATGCACCAAGGGGATAAACCAGTGCCTTACGTCACGGGCGACATATTGAACCCTGAGCGTAACGAGGGACTCAGTTATAGAGTCTTGAGTGAAGCGAGGGTTTCAAGCTGCCCCTGCCTCCCAGAGATACTCAACTTTTCACACCTTTTGAGAGACAATAAATAGGCTCCATAAATTAGGTAATCGCGCTTTTTTCTTTAATGAGTTCTGATTATGGTGGCCAGTTATTTTTTGAACAAAGCTCTTTACATTGCCATAGTTATGGTCATTTTTAAAAGCTTACAAGCTTTTAATTAACTTGCAATGTATGTATGTACGTAAGTGTGTTCGGGTCAAACCTTGCAACTGAATTTTAAAGCAGTTATCCTCAATCGATTAAAATGAAATTTTTCGTACACGTTAAGTTTGCTTGACAATGTAGGTATTGTAAGCTAAATTATTTGTTTAAAAATAAATTTTTTTAAATGAAAAAATGATTTACATAGAGTTTTCCATGAGTTGCCACGTGAATTTGACGTTCCAAATTCAAATCACTGTACACTCTTGAGAGTGTGATATGTAATTGGCAATTGTCGAGCAGATAGTGGGAAAAATTATTTGCAGCACTTGGAAAACTGTGTAAGAAAGATAGAAAAAGAAAAATTGACCTAGTCGCTCACACTGCCACCTAGCGGCAGCTACAACCAGCTGTCAGTACACCGGCGCCATCCGGCAAGTTTCCGGCACGCGTCCCCGTCACGACGCGGCGACGGCACGGCGGCTGTACGACACGCGACAGCTTGCTTTGTTGTGGAGGACGTGCTCCAATGGAATCGTGTCGATTGATTGTGTGTGGACAATAGAATGGCTGGGTATCTACTGCTTAGGTACTACTAGATAATTATGTAGCCTAGGTATGTGCTTTAGAGGATCTGGACAAGTGACACTTTCTCAATGAAAATGTTCCGATAGCGATTGGTCGTAAATACCAAAAACCAGCCAAGTGCGAGTCGGACTCGCGCACGAAGGGTTCCGTACCATTATCGCAAAAAACGGCAAAAAAAACACGTTTGTTGTATGGGAGCCCGCCTTAAATATTAATTTTATTCTGTTTTCAGTATTTGTTGTTATAGTGGCAACAGAAATACATCATCTGTGAAAATTTCAACTGTCTAGCTATTACGGTTCATGAGATACAGCCTGGTGGTAAATAATAATAAATAATAATACAGACAGACAGACAGACGGACCGCGGAGTCTTAGTAATAGGGTCCCGTTTTTACTCTTTGGTTACGGAACCCTAAAAACCGTCCAAGTGCGAGTCGGACTCGCGCCCGAAGGGTTCCGTACTTGGTAAATTGTGATATACGATTTATGGGTATTAAAAAAAAAACTACTTACTAGAACTCGTTCAAACCAATTTTCGGTGGAAGTTTACATGGTAATGTACATCATATATTTTTTTCTAGTTTTTTATTTTCTTTTGGAAGTTACAGGGGGGGCGGACACACATTTTACCACTTTGGAAGTGTCTCTCGCGCTAACTATTCAGTTAAGAAAAAAAAAAAATATAAACCCCAATATCATTTTTGAAGACCTATCCATAGATACCTCACACGTAAGGGTTTGATGAAAAAAAAATAGTTTTAGTTTCAAGTATGGGAACCCCCAAAATGTATTGTTTTTTTTCTATTTTTGTGTGAAAATCTTAATGCGGTTCACAGAATACATCTACTTACCAAGTTTCAACAGCATAGTTTTTATAGTTTCGGAAAAAAAGTGGCTGTGACATACGGACGGACAGACAGACAGACATGACGAATCTTTAAGGGTTCCGTTTTTTGCCATTTGGCTACGGAACCCTAAAATGTATAATGTCACTTGTTACATTTAGCATATTTTCGAGAATCGCCATTAATCTGAATCAAAATGACAGAATGGCACTTCGTCTAGAAGTGGACGAAGTGGCATATGACGTGTTTGCCGCACAACAGACACTGTAATAGAAAATATTTCATTGTCCTATTGCGCAATGTTGGCGCAGCGTTTGAGCGATTGACTGCTGCACTGCGTGTCGCGGGTTCGATTCCCGCACGCAACAAATATTGGCATGACCTACAGATAGTTGTTCCAGCTCTGGATGCTATCTGAGTGTATATGTTTGTAAACGCACCCACGCCCACGACACAGGAAGAAATTCCTAGTAAGGAGCAGAGGCTACAAAAAAAATTAATTTAAAAAATCTAAAAACCCGACTGCTTCAAAAGCGAACTAAAAAGTCGTAAACAAGGAAAAAATCATGCTGTGCAGTCGGAGGATACATATTCGCGGGCTGGCTGTCCAAAATCTGGTGTATCCTCCGCCTGCACAGCATGATTTTTTTCTTGTTTACGACTTTTTAGTTCGCTTTTGAAGCAGTCGGTTTTTTTGTTTTTTTTAATTAAGTTTTTTTATTTATAACTTTTTAGTTAGTTTTTTTTTTCGAATTAGATACATTTAAACATATAAGTGTTATATATTTTTGAAATCACCTCTTAAAACCCTTTATTTTGATACCCCACACGAAGGGTTTGGAAGAAAAAAATTTGGACCCCCACAATTTGGCACCCAAAAGCCGCCATTTTTCTAATGTCCAATTTGAATGTAGCCTATGACACTCGCAGGGTTAAGACGCATCGATTGACGCATGAATCATCAAAATCGGCCAACGCGTTTGGTCTCTGGAACGCCATATAGGAACAAACATACATACATACTTACATACATACATACATACATAGACTGTTAAACACGTTACCCTCCTTCGGCAGTCGGGTAAAAAAAATAGTTTTTATTGTGCGCGCTAGTCTGGGTCAAATAAATATATAAGTATACTTAAAAGCTACCGCTTAAATCAGTGAAGTGCTGATTCAATGAGAATGCGACTGAAACTGAAGGTATCCTACACCGGAACTGCTTCAAATAGAGGCAAAGCAGATGCGGCTGAAACATAATAAAGCTGCGCATTGGGCGGGTGTTTCCTCAGTCCTCATTGAACTGGCTCAGTAAGTACATTTTGCTTAGGATATCACTTCCAATCTGGTCACCGCTTCTAAAATCCAAATAGGAAGGTTTACACCCAATATAACAACAAGTTCCGGGTGTTGATGGGGCTGCCGCGTTTTTGTAGCGCATGTTTGCCGACGCGGATGTTGATAGTTTTGCGGCCATCATGCGCAAGAGATGCGCATCTCTACTACGCCGTGTTCGCGCCAGCCCCAACACCATTCTTAGAGCGTTGTCTTATAGGTGGGGAATCTCCGATCTTGGGGCGATGGATACGACTGCACGCAGTCAAATAGACATGCCCCAGGATTGGCGTGCCTCTCACAGCATAGAATAAATGTAACTAACACTATTTTATAAGTTTACATTGTTTCTAACAAATATGGAAGTGATTCTGAAATAAAGTTTATTTAATTTAATTTACAGCTTAGGTTACGCACACAACCGATCCGAATATATATGAGTAATTTCGGTTCTGAAGTAGCCGTAGTACCTAAGTACTTCTTGTAGGAAAGTTTACGCACTACATCTGAACTCTTTCCTCATAATTCAGAATATTTTCAATTCGCATTGAACTCTGAATTCATATCACGGACTGGGATCGGATGTAGTACGTAACCGCACTTTTGGGTCAATAAGACCGAGAATCAAAAACATCTCGTCTATTTTTAACCGACTTACCAAAAAGGAGGAGGTTCTATGTTCGACTTCTTGTATTTTTTTTATTTTTTTTTTATGTATTTTCACCGATATTTCCGTCAATTGTGGACCGATTTAAAAAATCTTTTTTTTTTGTTTGAAAGAGTATGTTTCGAAATTGGTCCCATTTTAATTTGGTGAAGATCTGATGAAGAACTTCGGAGATATACAACAGAACGTCCATATCGCAAAATAATGGGCAAAAGAAAGACACTGACTTCCAAAAATAAAGTAATTTTTCACTTTGTAGTTTTTCATTTGGAAGTCGGTAGTATTTTTTTGTATAAAAGTTTTTTTATTTTCCCTTTTTATTCGTTTCTCTTTACCGCTGCCACTTATTCTTTAAATGTGGGAAAATCATCTGTAAAAACGCAAAGTTCCACAAAACCTTAACCAGGTACACGGTAAGTAATAAAAGCCGACCCTTAATTAAGCCTGTAACAGGCTTCCCTCAAACATTCGCTAACAAGCCAGTCGGAGGTCGCGCGTAATCTGTCGAGCTTCATTATGTTTTCACGAAACGCCCGCCATTTTAATTTTACAGGCTGGCAGTTTAAAAAACAGTTGTTTTGTTTATGGAAGCAGATTAATTAGGCTTTTTTTATGTGGAAAACTGGGAATATGTGAAAAACTGGATATTTGTGAATTGGTAATGCCACGGATTTGGATGAATTCTTTTTATGCCTGTGATGTGCATTCCCGTGGATTATTTTTTTGAAATTCTCGCGGGTGGAAAAATACTGGGCACATTGTTTCAGGATGGAACCTTCGAATCTGCCTGAATATCATCATCATTTCAGTCGAAAGACGTCCACTGCTGGATATAGGCCTCTCCCAAGTGTCGTCTCCACACCGAACGGTCCAGTAGTATTCAATAAGGCTACAGAGCTACGGCGGGCTACTCTGCTGACCGCAGAACTGCGCTCAAGGCTGTGTCGTTAGAGAATACCACTACTGTGCCTCTCGCATCCATCGGATGCCCCCAGCCATAAGCAGGTCATCCGTCCACCTAGAGGGTAGGGGAGGTCTTCCAACGCTGCGTCTTTCGGTTCGCGGTCGCCACTCCAGAGACCTTAGACAAGTGACATTCTAGCATCGAAAGCGAGGCGATAGCGATCGTCAACAAGTAAAATTTCAAAATTTAAAAAATCCCCGTCACATTTATCTTGCGAAAACACCCCGATTCAAACAGTAAAACACCCATAACTTTTGAACGGCTGAACCGATTTTATTCAAATATAGCTAAGAACACTCTCGACAAAATTACCTTTGAAATAAAAAAAAACTAAATCAAAATCGGTTCATCCGCTTAGGCGCTATGATGCCACAGACAGACACACAGATACACAGCAACACACGTGAAACTTATAACACTCCTCTTTTTCCGGCGGGGGTTAAAAAGGAAAAATTTAATGGGATTGACAAGCGTTATCGAAAAATTACGTGATCAATCCCTTACATTTAGATCTTTCGAATATCGCCTTCTGTCGTAAAAGATAGTCTCTGTCTATAATCAAGGGTTTATTCCACATGACACATTGTCAAACTACACACAAGGAGGTAACTACAATAGGTACTATAGCGAATATACATCACCTTCGCTGACATCGAATGCCACTTGGAGCCTCAGAACCATAGAAAAAAAATTACTCTCAGAACTGTTCGGCCCCTTCGACCATCCGTTCTGCAAGCAATGAGCCTTGTATAGATGGGCAATCGGGTGCTTTGGTAAACGCCCAGAAAATTGGGTGTTTACTTGATTGACGAATAACTTTAATAATGTTAAAAAATATATATTTTAAAGTTATTCTGAAACTTGTAGGAAATATTAGTGGGATCAGGGAGGGTAAAAAAAAAAGTAGGTATGAGATAAAACGAACTTTGATAAATCACCACCATGTACCGATGATATCGCATCGCCGTACGTCTTGTAGTCCGATGAGGAAGGGGCTAGAAGGAATTAGTTCATCCAACGCACACTCCCCGAAATGTAACCGAAAAAATACCTGACAGGCTGGCAATTCGGCGCCGATGTTCAAGGTTCTGAGCAAAATTGAGTTTCGATGTCAAAGTAACGCTAAGAAGGTCAAGATGGTCCGTTCTCGACACAGTCACAACTCGGAAAGAAAGAGCCGGATGGAATTGGCTCCTTTTAGCGAAAAAAAAAGACGTCTTTTTTTTTTTCTTTAAACGTTGCCCCACACTAGGAATTTCTTCCTGTATCGTGGGTGCGTTTACAAACATATAAACTCACATACACAACACCCAGAGCCGGAACAATTATCTGTAGGTCATACAAATATTTGTTCCGTGCGGGAATCGAACCCGCGACACGCAGCGCAGCATTCAATCGCTCAACCACTGCGCCAACCGTGCAGTTTGAGTCTTAGCAGCAATGAACCTGGCCAGATTGGCATCACCCTATTCGGAGACTGATTCTCTCGGGTCGGTCAACGTGTTAATTTTACAATTTATAATTTCACGTCTAGGTTTTTGCTCAGTTAATGACTAAAGGCTTGCCGTCTATTGCATAGCCCTTCGCGAAACATTTTTGTGATGTTATGTTATAAATTGTATGAGATGTTGGTCTATTATATTTTAGACAGATTGGAAAGTGCTGACTCGCCATGGTAGCCCATTTTGATACAACAAAACTGCCTAAAACTGAATCAGCTTATATTCTGCGCGGTTAGCACGTATTCCTCATTGAAAGTCAAGCATCCTTGTCATAACAATTTATTACGATATTTACGGGCCCCCGCCCTAGTTATGGCATTTTTACGGCATTCGGTAGATTTATAGGTCGGCAATTTTTTTCAGAACGTTAACAAAATGTTTTGTTTACTTTAGCCACCAAAAGTTGTAGCACGTAACGCAAAATACCTTGAAGGAATTACTTACCTTGTGTGACGCTTAATATATATGCAGGATTTAAGCCAATAAGTATTTATGACATTGGCAAGATGCTTTTATGACATTGGCAAATATATGGAATTTTGTAAAAATCCAAGATGACATGAACTTAATTTTGACATTTTAAAATAACAATTATCTAATTTTAATAATACTAATTCATATTGGACCTACTGTAAATCGCAAATCTTAAAATTAATTATGTACTAAGTTAATGACAATTAAATATTTGTACACCATATATTTCGTGGTAGAATTTAAAGAACTAACAAAAATATTAACACCATACTATGTAAAACTACATTCTTACAAATAAATAAAATTCTAATTCGTAGTAGGTTGATAATTTGTGAAGTCAGTCCTAAAATGGACGAAATACTTTAAAGCCGAAGTACCTTTAACTGACAAATAGTGCCATTTATCGATTGGAAGTTGAATTAGTTGTAATCTCTATTAAGGTCCCCTCTGATGGTGACCACCAGAATACCACCATGGTGGTATTCTTGGTCTTTTTGTGAAGTAAGAAACCAACACGCCCCGGTTTTATCCGGAAGACCGGAGGAACCTTTCCAAAAACTCTTACTTGTAGATATGCCATAGAAATTTTAGCGTATTATGGTCATCATTAATCTGAGGCTATACCTAAATACTTGTATCACGCCTTCATCTCTTCACAAACACTTTAAAACATTATCTTTCACCATCTTTCCACACCGATTTAACGTCGAAACTTGCACGAGGGCTGATTGAGTCATAATTCACAAATTTCGCAGTCGGCGGCGCGGAAGAGATTAGAAGTAACCTAACAGGGTCGGACGTCGTGTCCTAGAGGGGATAATATTAAAGTCGATGGCCTTGAGCTTAGGTATAAAGCTGTTTCTAATGAGATTATGTAGTTCCTTATTAGCCACTTTAGTTTGTAAACGTGTTATGTTTCTTCGTTTAGACTGCCCTTCGCAATCTATCCATCCCAGATTCCAGTCTTGCCGGGTGCGTCTGAATACCGTAGCTGAATAGGTATCTGACATCCAAAACCCAATAACCAACTGGTTAACACCGATACCCTTTAGCTATCATAGTATCAAATAAAATATTTTGAATTTGATCCACTACATTAAACAATCAAATTCAATCAATGTTAGTGATCCCATTGGTATTGCCAGAATTGGGTTGATTAAATTTTCAGGCCGTCAAAAGTTACATGGTAGTTTTGTTACTTGGAATCAAACTTTGAAACTTTGACAACTACTCTTTTTTTTGGATGCCAGAAATTAGAGCTCGTCTCACCCCAACACTGAAGGTCTCCCTATCAGCTGATAGCGTGTCCGCGAATTTATTCCCCTTATGTCCCCTTGTTCATCTGTACGCATGCGCGGCGCTCCGCCCGGATTCCGCGACCCGCCAGTCAGCTGTCACGCGCCGGGGTGGTCCAAACGCGACATTACCACAAAATAAATCGACATTTATAACATAAAAAGAGGTTATAATACCAACAAAATAAAATATACGGTACATTGATTATCTGTGGACGTTGTTTTGGCGGTAAAACGCGTTGTTGTTGTATATATTGATAAAAGGTTTGTTAATCAGTGTTCGCGATTCAGTGGAGTGCTAGACAAAAAAACAATCTAGGTTTTGTGCTGTGATTTTTAGGTTTTCTCTTTGTTGACGGTGAGTTTTTGATGTTTTAATTTTTAGCTTGGCTGTATGGAATGTTACCTGTGTCTACAATCTGATTTGGATGGGTTTTAAAAACAAAACACTGTTGTTTTCATCGGAGATTTTCTTTTTTTTATGTTTATGGTTTAAATTTTTTCTCTTCCTAGGTACTGTGATAATCAAAAGTTGAATCTAAGTATTTTGTTATCTCTCTGATTTTGTAATCTACATCTTTGGTATGCACACTGGTAGATAACCGAAAACCGCATGAATGTCTGCAATGCAACGTGTCATATGGAGCAATTCTATAGTTAAGTACCTAAATAATCTAAGTAAATCTAAATAATTTAAGTTAACAGCACAAAATGTATGCTTAAATTCAAATCTAACAATGAGTTTTGAACTAAATGGTAAAAATAAATCTGTGTAATTATTTATCTCAAAAAGCAGATATGTATTTGATCTCCTGTATTCAAAAGTTTTATAAATTCAATCAAATCAACAAATGACGGGCCACAAATAGACGAATTCCTAAAATCGTTAGAATTCGCAAAACTTCGCACCTTTGCTAACAAAAATCAAATAAAACCGTAGCAGGTCCAAACAGAAACAGAAAAAGTGGTTGATTTATTCTCTGGTCGGTACCATAGGCCATTATTTACATTTTTTGTTAAACTTTTAAGACGATCCGCGCACGAGATGGCACGTTCCTGTCTGGGAGGAGGTTTTTGGGGTTCCGTGGGTCTTAAAATGTCCTTTAAGGATTATAATATCGTCGACCACATAATTTCTTACCATCCTGGTTAAATACTGGTCAAACGCAATTCTAATAAAATTATTACCGAAAGGAGATTCCAATTTTTCTTAAAAAAGGTTTTCTTTTATGATAAGGTAAAACTAGGTAGTCTTCTTCTATATTGTCGATGGTCGATGATTTGCCATGGTACTATTACTTTCTAACTTCAATCTTTAAACTCTAAACATTTGTATTAGGCTGACTCGTAGGATTACGACCAATATACGTGGGACACTCAGAAAGTTTTGCGAAACTAAAAAAAATTGTTCTATACGTACATATATTTTTATTAAATCTTTTCAAAGTACTTTCCACCAGCCTCTATACAAAGATTCATGCGCCTAAACCAGTTTTCAAAACACTTTTTCCAGTCCGCCGCAGACACCTCGTTTACAGCCTGCTCGAACGCAGCCAGCGCATCTTCCGGCGACGAAAATTGTATCCCTTTGAGCTGATTTTTTATTTTTGGGAATAAAAAGAAGTCACACGGTGCTAGATCAGGGCTGTAAGGAGGGTGACCCAGGAGTTTGACTGGCGTGCTGTCCAGGAAGTCCCTCGTTTTGAGTGCGGTGTGCGCAGGTGCATTGTCGTGGTGGAGCAGTAGCCCGCGGAGCCCTGTGTTTGGTCGCTTGTTGCTTATAACAGAGAAAACTTCTGGCAAACATTTGGTAGTATACCATTCGGCATTAATGCTTCTTTGATCCCGTAAGGGAATTGATACCAAGTGGCCAGTCAAATTAAAAAAGCTAGCGATCAAAATCTTACCCCCGCTTCTAGATCGCTTCACTTTGGTAGGCGTTGGCTCATTTTGAAACACCCAAACAGTCGACTGGCGCTTGGTTTCTGGGTCGTATTGATAAATCCAGGACTCATCACCTGTAACGATGTCGTAAACACGCCGAGACGAGCCTGCTTCAAATTTGTTAAGCATATCACGGCACCATTCCACCCGGGCCTGCTTCTGAGCATCGGTGAGGTTGTGCGGCACCCAGCGTGATACTATCCTCCTCACGCGAAGATGGCTGTGTAGAATCTCGTGAACGCTTCCCGATCCAATCTTCAATATGTGTTGAATCTCCTGATATGTAATTCGCCTATTGTCTTGGATTAAATTTTTCACTGCTAGCACGTTTTCTTCGGTAACAGCCGTCAAAGGGCGACCGCTTCTTTCGTCATCCCCCAAAGTTGGTCGACCGCGCTTGAATTCGTTATACCAACGATACACGGTTGCCTTGGAAGGGCCTTCATCCATGAATGCCATTTGAAGTCT
Organism: Orthosia gothica; assembly: GCA_949775005.1. NCBI lineage: Eukaryota > Metazoa > Arthropoda > Insecta > Lepidoptera > Noctuidae > Orthosia > Orthosia gothica. The sequence continues at coordinate 18,107,548 of OX459059.1, forward strand.
ATCGTACGATTCATCCGGTTTCAGGCGACACTTGAAATCGTATAAAATCATAGCTCTAAAATGTTCCCGGCGCAGATCCATATTTCAGTGAGACACAATACTTTGAATTAACTCGCAAAAAATGTGGAGGGAAATTTTGAAATTGGAACTTACTTATTTTTACTTATAAATAATCATATTTTCGAAAAACATTATAACTGGCCAGTCTCCCATATATAAAAACTTTTTTTCGCAATACTTTCTGAGGGGCCTGGTATTGGTCGTAAGCGCTATTGCCATCCCTGAAGTGTTGGTTCTTTAGCCGGGTAGACCAAAGTGTCATTGGGTACATCTCTGCCTTACCCTTCCGGGAATACGAGCGTTAGTATGTTGAATCGGGCATTCTTAAATAATTAAGAAGGTCAGAAGATAATCTGAAAACTTGCGTGTTTCCTTGGCACGACGTTTTGAAAGGCATGTGACGGGGTGGCGTGTAGCACTAGGCATTATTACTTATCCACATGCTTTGATTCCACGAATCCTATCGATTATTTCAACCTTTTGTTGGTTTTGTTTTCAGTATTCAGTATATCTTTGATTTAATAGCTTTAGTTCCGAGCAGCTTTAGGTACTAAATTGAGTATTCTAGATTAACTTACAAAACGAGTTTACACCCGTATTCTATGTCATTTTCTCGATCAACTGAGCCTCCCTCAATCAAATTGACAGTTTCATATTGTAAATGATTGATATTAACGTCATCGAATCATTTATCCTTTGGCATGGCGACTCAGTCGTGTGGAGTGGTGGAAATCTCCTTCAAAAGGACTTACAATATGAGTCGATCGAAAAACGGGCCAAAAGGCTCATATGCAATAAGATACTCGTCGTGTCTAGGCTCCAGAGCTTTGAACATCGGCGCCAAGTTGCCAGTCTGTCGGTTTTTTATCGGTTGGAATTGCATGAACTAATTCCTCCTAGCCCGTTCCATCATCGGACTACAAGACGTACGGCGATGCGTCATCGGTACATGGTGGAAATTCCATCCATACGCACCAAACGTTTTAGGAATACTTTCATTATGCGTACAGCTAAGGAGTGGAATTCTCTGTCAGAGTCTGTATTACCTGATAGCTACAACCTGGGAGTCTTTAAATCAAGAGTGAATAGGTTTCTTCTAGGTAAACGTGCTTCATCGTCGACCACATCATCACTTACCATCAGGTGAGATAGTGGTCAAGCGCGAGCCTATAATAATAATAATATATATAATTATTTGACTACTGTCAACTAACTACATACTGTTGATAAACCATCTTCATCATGATGATTATTTACTAACGCATAACGTACTAGATGTAACAGCATTGACAAGCAAGCCCTATGCCCACGGTTACATGAGCCTAATTTTTAAAGCTAGCAAGCTATCGTTCTTTTTGTATGAGCCATGACCAGAACAAGAGGTAAGTAAGAACCTTCTTGCTTGGTTTTCTAGTATCATAAACTGTAGCCCGGGTAATAGGAGTTGCAATAGTTTCAGGGTCGATGTTGCCTTGAATCTGTAATGAAGAACCTAAAATCTATACGCTGAAGAGTTTGTTTGTTTGAACGCGCTAATCTCAGGAACTACTGGTTGGAATTGAAAAATTCTTTTTGTGTTGGATAGTCCATTTATCGAGGAAGGTTATAGGCTATATAACATCACGCTACGACCGATAGGAGCGGAGCATAAATGAAAAATGTTGCAAAAACGGTAAAAATTATTCCGTTTTGAGAGCTTCCGTTGCGTGCACTGCATAAACGGTTTAAGTTACACAACAATCATCTAGGTAGGTTAGATGGGTAGGTTGCTAGTTGACGGGAGCGAAGCCACGTGAGATAGCTAGTTGTAAAAAAAAAACTCATAATAATAATATAGTTTTACTAATTAATACATAAGTATGTTGTTAGGAAAAAGTTACATCCGTGTATTTAGGAACCGTGCAACCTTTTGCTACCAAACTTTTTTAAACGGAACCCTTGACCCAAACCCGCTGATCGTTCCCGACATTAAAGCAGGTAGTTCCAGTCCCTTGCATCTTTAACCTTTGCTGTCATTGTTCGACGCCATGGCGGTATGGAACCCATTATAACACCATATACTTCACCGTAGTAGCTAACCATGGGATATTCATGGGTTTGTGATGTGCCTCTTCGTGGAAGGTATAAGGTGGACAATTGATTAAATTAAATGGTCGTTAAAATTCAATATGGGGGATAAAAGATCGATTTCGGTTTTGATTGTGAGGTTTTTTGTCGTGATTTTTGTATGTTATGTAAGGCGATTTGGTTATAGTATAAATATGATGGTAATTTTGAATATGGATGAATGGCATATCATCTAAAAGCCATTTTTAACAGACTTCCCAAAAAGAAGGAGGTTAGTGAAAAATTAAAAAAAACTTTTTTACAAAAAAATACTACCGACTTCCAAATAACAAAACTACAAAGTGAAAAATAACTTTCTTTTTGGAAGTCGGTATCTTTGGTAGGCACCATTTTTTTCGGTATGGACACAGGAGGATATGGATATAGTAAATTCGAAAAACGAGATTTACTACAATTTGGCGTTCTATTAAGTTTTCATTTATTCCAATACTACCAACTTTAGCGTCTGCCAGCTGCATCACCCGTGTGAAAAGTGTATTCTTATCCCAAGGATCATTATACCGATGAAAACGATGTGTACTATCCCAGACTATAATATATCTCTGTGCCAAATTTAACTCAGATCCGATCAGCCGTTCTGGCGTGATTGAGTAACAAACAAACATACATCCAAACTTTCTTATTTGTAATATTATTAAGATTCACACGAATGGGTACGTCAATAGTCCTTTTAATTAATGGTAAACCCCTTTCCACTTGGATTTCTGTAGTCAACAACGACCTGAAGCAAGCAAAAAATGACACGACGACCCAGAACCGTAACATCTACCGAAGAATGACGAGGAGAGCCGACCTCAAATGGGATAAGGCTAGGCCAAGAGAAAGATAGACACTAATACGTCAAGCAGAACAAACCCCACTTTCAAACAAAATCAAATTACCCCACAATACAATCCTAGCTTAACTCTGCCATCACAACTCACTGTTTAAGCCATCTTAATCCCATAAAAGCCATAATTCAGCTTTATGTATAGGGGTAATTATTGTTAGAGATGGGCGGACTAACCTATTAGACGACTAGTCGGTGTTAAAATGGTCGACTAGTCAGCAAACTAATCGCTGACTTTTAACGTGGTAGGATAGTCGGCTTTCTCTGACTAGTTGGTCGACAAGTTATTCGGCGACTAGTTGTTCCATCTCTATTCAAGTAACTTACCTTGGTTAAGTTAAAATTATTATTGAATAGTTCGCACTGTTCTTATGAGACTGGATTTAATTCTTCAAAATATAATTGGTACATTTTGCTGAGATAATGCGGCCAAAAATGTACTGAACGGCTGTTTTTTTCCTTTTTTGTGTGTTAATATTTGAATATCCCTTTCTTTGATTGATAGTTACCTAATTTTTTTAAAAATTTCGTGTTCATTAAAATTCCACCACGTAGTAAGTACAGGCGATTTAATTATTTTAATATGTTTTTCTGAAGCTCACATTAGCATCGCGCACCAACTAGTCGCTGCAATTATATAAATGTGGCCAAAGCCAAATAATGTCGGCTTGCCCGACTAGTCGCGGTCCATCACTAGTAATTATCTTGACGCAATATTATTTGGGGTGACTATCGATTTTTCATAATAATGAGTCGTTTTTATTTGGCGGGCGACCTTTCGCTATTTTATTGGTGAAATACTAGGTCAAATTGAGACCATTGTATGGATTCAGGTCAGGGCTCTGAACTTGGATATATTCTTAGGTATATTAATGTGCAAGGTATGCAAATTGGCTGAATTGTGAAAATTTATTATGAAGGTAAGGTATACCTACATAAATACATATATAAAATCACGCCTTTTCCCCATGGGGGTAGGCAGAAAATACATAACGCCATCTGCTACGATCCATACATACTCCGTTTGGTCTATTTATGATTATCTGGTCATACACGCAGGCCGGTTATAAGTAAAAAAACTTCACCAATAAGTTCCGTGTAAGCTAAAAATTCACATCTACAATGGTCAGGGGTACTTAAGCTAAAGTGTCTCGAAACTTCGACCTAGTTGAAATGCCTTTATGCTAGAATAAATAGCAGTTTTTGTAAGGAACGTAGCAGACTGGTGGCGATCTGTAATTCCTGCCTGGGATAGGCAGGCAAGGGTAAAAAGTGACTTTATGTATACCTATGTAAATGCATAAATATCGTTTGTCCTATAACATATAAATACTATTTACCACGTATAATACAACGGATAAAATTTTCTCAAACTAAAAAATAAACAAGTCACAAAAAGTATTTTCGCGACCCTGCCAGGATTCGAACCTGGAATCTTCTGATCCGTAGTCAGACGCGTTATCCATTGCGCCACAGGGCCAGTTGCAAAACAAGTTGAAATTATCGATTGTGTCCTTGAGACAACTAGACCGCATTACAATGTTGTTTTTTGTTTACCGCATGACGTCATCGGGTTATCTGTGCTACAGATAAAATTAGAATCTATTATCATGTTTGATTCATTATTAATGTATACGTATAAATTTATACTTATTTATTTATTGACTGGGCCAACAATAGTTAACACAATACATTTACATTTTTTGTGATTATTGTACATTTATAAGCGTAACAATTATTTACAGGCTGACACAACATGCACTGCTTACGTTAATACTTTTATTATTATAACCAGAAAACCATTTTTAATAATAAAAAATATAAATAATTTAAAAAAATATAAACAGTTAAAATATAATTTCTAAAAGATTATTTTTATTTTTATATTATTTAAAAATATAAATAGTATTTAAAAATTTCAAAAGTAATGTAAAATCTACATAACATTAATTGAATAAAGGAAAATATAAAAACGAATTGATAAGATCAGTAGGTACCTACAGAACAATAAATAAGTAATTTCGACTGATGTTCCGAATATCACAAACTAGCTTAAGCCAGCTTCTTCGCCCGTGTAAATGTTGGGAATTATTGCAAGGAAACAAAATGCCCGGGATAAAAGGATTCTATTGCAACGAACATGACCACCTTTTTAGGGTTCCGTAGCCAAATGGCAAAAACGGAACCCTTATAGATTCGTCATGTCTGTCTGTCTGTCTGTCTGTCTGTCTGTCTGTCTGTCTGTCTGTCTGTCCGTCCGTATGTCACAGCCACTTTATTCCGAAACTATAAGAACTATGCTGTTGAAACTTGGTAAGTAGATGTATTCAGTGAACCGCATTAAGATTTTCACACAAAAATAAAAATAAAACAATAAATTTTGGGGGTTCCCATACTTGAAACTAAAACTAAAAATATTTTTTTTCATCAGACCCATACGTGTGGGGTATTTATGGATAGGTCTTCAAAAATGATATTGAGGTTTCTAATATCATTTTTTTTTAAACTGCATAGTTTGCGCGAGAGACTCTGCCAAAGTGGTAAAACGTGTGTCCCCCCCCCTGTAACTTCTAAAATAAGAGAATGATAAAATTAAAAAAAATATATGATGTACATTACTATGTAAACTACCAGCGAAAATTGGTTTGAACGAGATCTAGTAAAGTAGTTTTTTTTTAATACGTCATAAATCGTAAACCGCAATTTACCAAGTACGGAACCCTTCGTGCGCGAGTCCGACTCGCACTTGGCCGGTTTTTTTTAATTTTACATCATGTAATGGTTTTATGATAACCGTCCAAAATCAAAAAGTATCAAGACAGTGACAGCTGTCATAGTTGACACCTGTCACGGCTTGTCAATTGAATGACATGAAACTTATATCAAATAAATGTTAATATGCTAACAAATGTGATAGTTGATAGCATTCATTAATTTTTGGTGCGAAACCCTAAAAAAAAATATTAGGACCGTCGACTGCATGTTGGTTGCAACACATTGACCTTGAGCTGGTTTGGCGTAGTACGGCCAGCTTATGCTGGTTTTGTTACCGCTGTCGTGTGGCCAACTGTACATACAACGTGATTACTGCAGGAAACTGTCAACATACAATTTCAATAGTAAAAAAAAACAAGTAAATTAAATTCTAAATTTAAAGAACCCCCAACACATTATTTTCATGCTACATAATTTATCTAGTACATAGTAGATACGCTTCGATCGGCAATCTATTGAACACGTAATTATGACACGATGGCTTGCGAAAACACCCCGATTCAAACAGTAAAACGCCCATAACTTTTGAACTACTGAACCGATTTTATTCAAACAGCTAAGAACATTCTCGACAAAATTACCTTTCAAACAAAAAAAAAACTAAATCAAAATCGGTTCATCCGTTTAGAAGCTATGATGCCACAGACAGACACAAATAACACCCCTCTTTTTCCGTCAGATAATTATGTTTTTATGATTGGTATTTACATTTTGAACAGTTAACTATTTTAATTCTTTGGTTTATCTCTAAGTGAAATCCTTTTTTTTGTGTGACATTATATGCATTTTGTCTTAGATTAAAGGAAGAGAAGAAAAAAAATTGCATTTTCTTCAAATCCGAATGCGATTTCTGTACTTAGTAACAATTCTAAAACAATAAAAAAAAATCTCAGAATCTCTTTAGTAAGCTAAGTCACGCATGTAGTTGTTAGAAAAATAAAAAAAATAATTAAATGGCGGATGTCAAAATGATGAGGGTAGGTAATTATAGTCGCGACGCTTGTGACATCGATCGTTAGGCGGGCGGGCCGCTAGGGCGGGCGGCACACGCGACCGTCTGTCTAGGGCACACGTACCTACGGAAAGTACCAATTTACTTTCATATTTAGGTACATATAGATATTTCTTTTTTGGATATTTTTAATGTTAGCTTTTTTTGATAGAACATTATAGCATCAAAATAGTTAGGTTTTTTCGATGGAACATTTTTATAGCATCAAAAATTTTAGGTTTCTTACCCGACTGCCGAAGGAGGGTAATGTGTTTATCTGTCTATGTATGTATGTATGTATGTTTGTTCCTATATGGCGTTCCAGAGACCAAACGCGTTGTTCGATTTTGATGATTCGTACGTCAATCGATTCGTCTTAACCCTGCGAGTGTCACAGGCTATATTAAAATTGGACAACAGAAAAATGGCGGCTTTTGGGCGCCATATCGTGGGGGCCCAATTTTTTTACAAACCCATCGTGCGGGGTGTCAAAATAAAGGGTTTTTAGAAGTGATTTCAAAAATATATAACACTTATATGTTTAAATGTACCTAATTCGAAAAAAAACTAACTAAAAAGTTATAAATAAATAAAGTTAAATCAAAAAACCCGACTGCTTCAAAAGCGAACTAAAAAGACGTAAACAAGGAGAAAATCATGCTGTGCAGGCGGAGAATACACCAGATTTTGTTCAACCAGCCCGTGAATATGTACAACCGGCACATTGATAGCCACTCATCCACGGACTGACCTTGGCATGCGTTGCTTAACCTTGAAGATCAACCCGTGCGCCTATTTTATGTCTGTGGTTTAGAAAATAGGCGCACGGGTTGATCTTCAAGGTTAAGCAACGCATGCCAAGGTCAGTCCGTGGATGAGTGGCTATCAATGTGCCGGTTGTACATATTCACGGGCTGGTTGAACAAAATCTGGTGTATTCTCCGCCTGCACAGCATGATTTTCTCCTTGTTTACGTCTTTTTAGTTCGCTTTCGCAAGTCCCTCCATCTATATGAAAACCAAGCGTGCTTTTTCACAAGAAATTTAAAAACAAATTTACTTACCAATGAAAGAAAACTATTCCTATGCGTCAGCCAACTTTTTCTATACATTCTTTATAGCTCAATATGGCATAAAAAAGCATTTTTCTAGATTTCAGTGGATTTCCGGTGCAGCATTATGCTAAATGAAAAGCTCAAATTACTATCATTGATCGTAATTTAACTCCGTTTTTGGGTTCCGTACCCAAATGCTAAAAACGGGACCCTATTACTAAGACTCCGCGTTCCGTCTGTCTACCTGTCTGTCACCAGGCTGTATCTAAAGAACCGTGATAGCTAGACAATTGAAATTTTCCGCTACAACAAATACTAAAAACAGAATAAAATAAATATTTAAGTAGGGCTCCCATACAACAAACGTGTTTTTTTTTTGCGATAATGGTTCTGAATCTTTCGTGTGCGAGTCCGACTCGCACTTGGCCGGTTTTTTGACACGAGAAGTACATACAATCGCGTCATCTAGTTAGATTTATATCTGTGATCTAAACTAATATAATAAAGATATACAGTTATATGTTCGTTTATAAGTTTGTGAAGACTTATCTTTGAAAGCACTGATCCGATTAACAAAACTTTTCACTGATATAAAGCTACTTAATCGCAGAGTGTATTCCAAGGGCTACTTTTATCCCGCCAAATAGCACACGGTTCCTACGTGGTAGGAGATGGGCGTGACCCGGGGGAAAACCAAGTTACTTTTAAGTTTGTTATTTAAGTTAGTAAAACTGAAAATAAATACCTACTAGAGCGTCACAGATTTTATACCTAATACAAAAAATACACTGTATATTTATTTAATCCTCCAATCAAATTTATGAAATGCTTCGCTGTATCAATAAATGCAGTCGACAATCGATATTTACTGCATTGTTTGCGGCATGTGACTTGGGCGGGCGGTAGACACGCGACGTCTGCGGCGGAGAGGAACTCTTCAACCACAGAGTACATTATACATATCTTTAACTAAGTGTTTGTTAGTCTGCGTGTGTTTGTTCAACACTTTTTCTAATTCAGTAGGTTAAAATTTTGACATTATGACTTTATGATTTCGCAAAAAAAGTGGTTTGATCTTTAAATCAGTCTCCAGGATAAGCGATACATTTATTATGGGTGTACAGAAGGTGTCTGTTGAACCCTAGAACCATAGTTTTTATTTATCTGTCTTATTTTACGGGCGTTATATCCAAAGAAAAAAGAAAGATAAAGTGTTTAATTGCACAAAAACTACAAATAATGGGATTTTTTCCACGGGGGTTATGGTGTCTTAGCCATGGGCTAGTTTGATTCCCTCGTTGCATTCAGGATACTTGGCTTAACTCCTTTCCTTCGTTCGTAATTAAGGTTCAGTACTTAAGAGCGGACTCTAGTCAACAGGAATTTGAAAGATAGGTATTTGAAGAAACTATTGCCGTCGCGTCACCTCCAACCTCACACCGTAAAGTGCGAAAGGGACAACTGCAGCTCAGGCTGATTTTACCTACAAAAACTTTGACTAAAAGACGTTTCGTATTCTGCTGTTTTCTTCATGAAAACTGGTCTGATCTAAAAAATTCTTATATCAAAATTTAGAGGAAAAGTATATCTATGCTCCTATCATTTCCGTTTTTGTTAAAAACTTATAAATTTTGTCTGAAAGTCTTCTGAACATGGCGGTAAAAACGGGCATTTTTTTCGGATTTTTGGATTGTCATATTTCTTTTTGTGATTATGTTTTGGAAAAAAGGAAATGATACAGGCACGTATTAATTAGACCTAGATTTTATGGAAAAAAATCATTGCTCTAGAGGCATTATCCACGAAGAAAACAGCAGAATGTGTTTGTATGGAGAAAGTCTCACTAGAGTCCCCTCTTAATACTTGCATGACGTTTTCAATAAGTATCGCATCGTAGCAATGTTTTTCACAAATCACTTAGCGGTTTTCCGTCGGGATAAAAAACAGTCTTGTGTATAATACACAAAACATTTATTGAATCGATAGCACAAATATTGTGTCTGGCTCTGGTCGCGTGTGTCTGCGGTTGTGGAGAGCTCTCGAACGTACGACTCCGCACAAGGGCTTAGCGGTCTGTGTTTGTACTTCAAACAGCTTTTTACTTTTGTCGACTTTTCAAATTGTTACTGTTATTTATTTTCACACATTACCCTGAATATTTTTTCATGAGTCAACCCCAATAGCGTTACATAGGGCGGGTTATATACGCACGTAATAGGTACGTCTGCAACACTGACTCACTGAGAACGTCTGAGTGTTACTTCAACGACTAGTGTTGTATGCTCAAGACTGGAGCTTAGAGCCGGGAAAACACGTGCCAAATAGCTTGCATTACATAACCAGAGGACTAGCTTCTGCCCGCGGCTTTGTCGACAGGGCTTGGCATTCCCAAAAATTTACGACGTTATTTCAATCGCTGTAGTGACGGATCGGACTATTTTGTGCGCGGGGTTAAAATGCATCTTATCCGAAAACACGTGCGAATGAAATAGATGCTGTGATGAGCAGTAAGAAGCTAGTTCGCGTACAAATTAGCACTTTTGCAAATTTGTATCGAAATGGATGATGATTTAGGACGAAAACGAGCGCGCGAAATTTTATAAACAGACCTTTGGGAGTCTAGATATCATGAAAAAACGACTAAATGTATATTTGCAAAATAAAATTATAACTAATAATCTATGTTAGGCAGTTTTGCAATTTTCCTTTTTCTTATGGTATTTATTTCCGCCCAAAGATGCGTTAAAATTAGTGTTGAAATATGGAACTTTCGACGCTCAGAACTTTCAAATATGTTTTTTTTTACTTTTTTGTTTCCATACAGGGCTAGATAATGATGAGACAAATTGATATCATTTTTTATTTTGAACGTACATCGTCAAACATTGGAGTAATCCCTAGACTACGTTTCTATGGAAGATTTTTCGACTAGTGTAACCTTAAGTCAAGAGTGAATTAATAAGTTACTTAGTTAATTATAGTGGCAACAATATACAACTCAGACGTTGCTTGTTGGAAAATGTAAGGTCGAAGGTATTTGTGGAGCGAAATGATAGACACGACTGCTCAAATAATACTCTCCTTTATTTAGGATACACATGATTATATAAGGTTGGTTACATACACATAGGTACACTGCATACACACTACACCTCCCATGGCGAGGTAAAATAAAATAAAATTACAATTTTGTTTTATTTTTATAATACATTTACAATTACACAAGAACAAGATAATTACTGTTTAGGATAATACAATTTTGTTCTGTTTTTGTGAATGGTGTCTACATTACCATTCTTTATTATTTTAACATTTGGTGACTCATCTGATATAACTCTATATGGTCCCGAATAAACACTATCTAATTTATTACACATATTATTTTTAACTAAAACTAAATCATCAGGATGGTAAGTAACTGGATTTATATTTCCGTCATATCGTTCTTTTTGTTTTAATTTACTTTTGAGTAAGTTGTCTCGTGCATCTTTCTGTGACTTTTGTAATCTAAATTTTAATTCTAATGGATAATAATCAATGTTATATAGTGGATCAACAATCCTATTGGTCAAATTGCTTGGTAACGAGCACTTTTTTTCCGAAAACTAACTCGTAAGGGGTATATTTTGTTGCTGAATGTACTGTAGTATTGTAGCAAAATGACCAAAATGGGAGCCATGTACTCCATGTCTCTGGATGGTTGTCGGTTTGAATACGGAGAAATGAATTCAAATGCTTGTGCGTGTTTTCCAAAGCACCTATACTTTGGTGATGATATGCTGTTGAGTTTAGTTGTTTAATATTTAATAGATTACATACCTCCTTGAATGTTGATGACAGGAACTCGGTACCCCGATCCGTCGCTATCTCCTTCGGTACTCCATACCTTAATATAAAATTATCAACTAACGCTTTCGCTACTTCTTCCGTTCTGCGTGTAACTAAGGGATATGCCTCAATGTATTTGGTGAGTTCACACTGCAACGTGAGGATATAACTATAATTATAATTATCCCTTTCCAGAGGACCTACTAAGTCAATATATATTTTTTCAAAGGCACTATGTGCTGTTGTTGTTATTTCCATAGGTTGTTTGGTATTCTGCGGTGAATACTTTTGTTTCTGACATTTGTCGCACCTCTTTATAAACTCTTTTATATCATCTTCTAATCCCGTCCAATAGTAGTATTTTTTTATATTGTTGAACATTCGTCTCGTACCCGCGTGGCCACTGGTAGGTAAGAGATGAAAATCGTTCAAAATTACTCGTTTATCTTCTTTATTCTCTATTCGTTGTACATCTTTTACTATATGTAAGTGTGGTCCGGTCCACTTTTCCATTATATCTATTTCATTTAATAACTTTTTTATAAAAATGTTATTTTTATTACTTTTTATTAAATAGATTTCCGTAATATTTAAGCTTCTACAAAAATCTTGTAACTCTCTCACAAATTCGGCTCGCGATATTTGCGATGGAGAAGATACATGTTTAATATAGATAGTTTTTTCCTTAGGAATGTACATAAATGTATTACTTTCTTTACATGTTTCACCACTTTTTCTAATTGTTTCTAACTTGCATGCATCAATAAAACGTAATTCCACTGACTCGTTTAAAGTACTAGTACTAGGAGTGCTTACAACGTTTGGTTGATCAGACCGAACTGTAGTTGTGCCACTCGTTCCTATCTTAGAATTATTGTCAATCAGGTTTCTTTTCTGAGCTCTTGTCATAACTGAAACACACGACTCGTGCATTTGTTTTAAGTCATTACATGTTATGGAAATTCGTGACAATGCGTCTGCTGCCGCATTTTCCGTACCCCTGACATGTTCTATCGTAAAATCATATTCTTCTAGTAATAACCTAAATTTAAATAACCTACTTGACGGGTCTTTCATGTTAAATAATGAAATTAAAGGTCTGTGGTCTGTGTATATTTTAAAATGTTTTCCGTACAAATATGGACGAAAATGTTTGATCGCCCACACTATAGCTAGCAATTCCTTATCGATTGTTGGATAATTTATTTCCGCTTTGTTTAGTGTTCTACTTGCAAATGATACTGGTCTTCCATTATTGTTAGACAAAATTGCTCCGATTGCATAATTAGAAGCGTCTGTCTGGAGATTAAACTCATTTTGTTCTGTGAAATCCGGATATTGTAAAATCGGTGGAGATATTATTTTTTCTTTTAAACTATCAAATGCCGACTGACACTTTTCATCCCATATAAAAGAAGCATTTTTACAACATAATTTGTTAAGTGGATAAGCTAACTCAGCAAAGTTTGGAATGAATTTTCTATAAAAATTAACAAACGCAACAAACCTCCTCGTCTCGTCTACATTTGTTGGACACGGATATTTTTTTACTACATTTATTTTATCCGGGTCAGGTAATACACCGTTACCTGATACCACATGGCCTAAATATAGTAATTCCTTCTTTAAAAAATTACATTTCTGCGGGTTTAATTTTAAATTTACTTTCCGCAGTCGTTCGAAAACGTCTTGTAGATTCTTGTTATGACTATCTAAGTTTCTACCAAAGACCACTAAATCGTCTAAATAAATAAGGCATTTTTCATACGTTAAGCCAGACATAGCCATGGTCATCATTCTGGAAAATGATCCTGGACTCGTTTTTAAACCCATTGGCATACGAGTCATTTGGTATTGTCCTGAACAGAATGCTGTGTACTTTCTGCTTTCCTGTTCTAGTGCAATATTATAGTAACCTTGATACATATCTAAATGTGAAAAATATACCGAACCCGATAGCGAATCAAGTATTTCGGAAATATTTGGAAGTGGAAACCTGTCGTCTTCAATACAATTATTTAATTTTCGGTAATCAATAACTAGTCGCCACTTTTTCTGACCTGTACCGTCAGTCTTTTTAGGAACTAGTAATACTGGACTAGACCATTCGCTACGACAAGGTTCTATGATCCTTTCTCTTAACATTTTATCAATTTGTTGCTTAATTTCTCCCTTCTGTGAATGTGGTAAACGATATGGCTTTGTAAATTCAGAAGTTACATTTGGTTTTAAACTAATGGTATGTTTATAAATACTTGTTGTAGTTAATCTATCCCCTGGCAAATAAAATATATCCGAGTACTTTGCGCATAATTTTTCTATGGATATTTGCTCTTCCTTATTGAGATGTTTGAGGTTTAGTACCGAAAACAATTGTTTTACTCTACTTGCATCACGTTCTGATTTGTCAAATTGGCAAACATTGTAGTTACTTAATTTTTCTATACATGGATTAATGTCCGTTAAGGTACACAACTTATCCGTTGTATTTAATATCTTAACCGGTATTAGCCCATTAACTGGTGTTGCTATGCAACTGGCCAATAATATTCCGTCACTAATTTCCTTAGAATGTACTACACACTCTTCTGTGAATTCGGTCTTAAAATAATGTATGGATTCACATCTTGGGTAAACTTCCATTGTGTTATTATAACTCAGTAAAGGTAAAACTATTTTAATTGAACTTTGTGTCAACAATGTTAAGTTATTATTACTGCATGAAGTCTAATATGGACTTATGTTTATTAATAAAATCTTGTCCGATGATGCCATTAGCCCTACATGGTAGAGTATCGAAAACATAAAACTTATTACAAATAAGGTGATGATCACCCGATGACAACGTTAAACAAACATATCCCATTGCATGGACTTTGCCACCAATTCCATTTATGACTATGTCCTCTTTTTGGACTGGAATGTTTTGTTCTATAACATATTTATATTTTATAGCCGAAATTGTAGCACCGGTATCGACTAACCATGAATAAGTTTTGCTATTAGAACTTAAGTTAATATAATAGTTAGTATCAGTTGCGAGAATAACTCTGTTATTCACGAAAAAACTCATTTGCATACTCTTCATTTTCCTGTCCCGTTAGAACATTAACCGCGTGTTTATTTGTATCTTTAGGGGTTTGGCTTATCCCTTGGTTACAGCGATTCCTATAATAACTCCTACCTCTACCACGCCATGGTGATCCTCGGCCTCGCTGTGGTGCACCGCGGCTCTGCTGATGCGCCTGCTGGCCCCCCCGAGGGTAGCCTCGACGAGCACTGGAATCATTGTTACGACCCCTGTTATAATATGTCCTGTTGTAATTATTATTTTGATAACCACTACGATAATTCTGTTGTCTTCCTCTAGGAGAATACATACCTAGGATCTCGCCAGAACTCGAACTCGGTCCCGCTATGGATGTTTCTTCATCCTTCGCACCTTGTATTGCGTCCTTCAACGACTCGTAGTTCCTAGCTGCAATGATAGTTGAAAGACGGCGGTTTCGCAACCCATCGGCAAACCTTTTGATAACTTGCTTTTCATTCAAGGGTTTAATTATTTTGTATGTCTCTAAGTTACCGTCGGCTTGCGATACCGTCAGATCCACGAAAAGTTCCGAAAGTTTGGTTCCGTAGTCCTGAATTGACAGTTCTGTTTGCTTTAATTGATTAATATTATTTTGTATCGCAAACGGTGATTTTTTAGGCAGTAACACTCTACGCATTTCCTTTACCAAATCATCAACATTAGAATAATCTAACTGTAACTGCAATTTAGCGTTCTGAGACAACCTACTCTTCACAACAAACTGTACTAGTTTCTTCTTACACTCATCACTAGCCAATAACGAGCTATAGTATTCTACATTATCAATAAATTGTTTAAGCGAACATTCATTGTCAGTTGGTATCATAGGTAATAAACTAAGAGCTATTTTCAAATCAAATGACTCCATTTTTGTATCCTCGCTACTACTCGTACTTGACATAGAGGATAAAGCTAAAATTTGTTTATACAATGACTCAAAATCAATACAAAATGTATTTATTAATATCTGTTCGTTTTGTCCTACTTTACCTTTCTTTACATCGTCTGATATCTTCTCTATTATATCAGTATATTTGTCATAAATTTCCTTTGAATCACACAACTTTTTCTCTAATACATTTCCTTGCCTTCGTTTAGGGCCAATTTTAATTAAATATGTTTTTATACATTTCAAATTTTTATATAATTGTTCTAAGACATCTGCCATTTCCTACCATCATTAGTTGTTTAATTAATCGCTTCGTTTATTATAGTTACTAGTACAATGTAACATATCATTTATTACGTTTATTATTATTACGATTATGTACTTATCTAATAAAGTTCTGAGTCCATTTTACGATGCCTGTTGTTTTTCCTCGAACTTTCACACACTCAGCACTTTTTTTCACTTTCACTTTCACTTAAACCCATGATGTGTGAACCGATGTGTGATGGTATCCGCTATCTTTGTTTTCACACTATGTCGCCCTTCGACCGTCCTTTCTCCAGTGATGGTCCAGATTGCCTCGCTCCTGACCTTCTAGATATTGTACTCCTGTACATCTCCTGATTTATCCAGCGTACATGACAACGCCGATACATTCGCAGCAGAAAATACAGCACGCCGAGTCCCAGAACCAGCACCACTATAGTCATCAGTATGGTGATGGTGGAAATATGAAATTTCACCTCTTCTAGCTGCGTGTTATTAGTTCCTCCGGCTGCGTTTTGCACTACCACGGTTTCGTCTTTAGTTTGCGTAGTTCCCATTTTTAATGAACTCGTATTTTTCGTAAGCTACGAACCAAATACCACTTGTCACAAACGCGAACGTTATTAACGCTAGTGAATAATTATTATAATTCATCTTAGCTTGGCTCTACTTAGTCCAATTGTTTACACTGTACAACCCTTATATGGCACGGCGGTGTCGGTAAGGCGATCGCGCGGCGATGCCCGCTGGCAGGGTCGCCATGTAAGGTCGAAGGTATTTGTGGAGCGAAATGATAGACACGACTGCTCAAATAATACTCTCCTTTATTTTAGGATACACATGATTATATAAGGTTGGTTACATACACATAGGTACACTGCATACACACTACAGGCAGGGTAAGCTTAGTGGTAGTACTACCCCGGACTCGTATAGAGAGGGGCCAGAATTATGACTGTTTATTATCACTCCCTCTTGAGGAAAATGTCATAAAGTAGTGTTATGGGATGTTTGGCAAACGTCTGGAGTTAATTTAGTAAATTTTATAAAAAACATTTGAATAATAATATTTGTGTGAGTCGTCGAAAACAGAGAGAGGCGAAGCAAAAGGAGTGTGTGTAAGGATCGTAGCAGGGGGCGATCTGTAGTTTCTGCTTACATCCTTGGGGAAAAAAAAATTGGTTATTTATAGACGAGATATTTCAGAGTGAAGATGTAATAGGAGGATGAGCCGTAAAATTACTTAGCTGTTGTTAGCTGAGTTTAATGTAATAACAAGAGCACTTAGACTAAAATTAAACTGATTTCGACATGGCCTTTTGAAGCGAGTCGTAGTAATTGCATTTCTCCGGTGTAATGTTGTTAGTAGGTAGAATGGAAGGCTGCTATCGTTCGCTGTAGAGCTTCAAATTCAAATTATTTATTTGTAAAAACATAGGTACAATATAATAAGATCTTATTCTAATGGCAGAATTAACCTAATAGGCATACAAATTTTGGAAACATAAATCTAATTTTAAAATATACATTTTTATGCTTTGTATTATTTAAATTATTTTTAAAATTAAATTAGATACCAATAATCATTAAATCGAATTGAGCATAAATCAATCGGACACTTGACTCATACAACGACATACCCAACTATTATTTATTTGAACTGTCTTTTAAGAATTCACCAATGGAATAGTACGCTTTTTAAACCATAAAATCTGTTAGCATTCTTTTGAATTTGTTAATATCATTCTCAGCTCTTATAGTCATACCTAGGTATCTTATTATAAATTTTTGGAGCCATTCCCAGAAAGCTTTTTGCGTATAATGCTGTTTTATGAGGCATAACGTAAATTTTGTCTCGGTGACGTTTACTAGTCAGGGTTTCAAATAAATTGAAGTGTTTTATAACGAACATCGCAAGCTAAGCATCGTAAGCTAGTATTGTTTTATCTGTGGCATGGGCCATCTATTTATGAACAAGTTACTACAAATAGTTCGTTAGAACAATGAACAGTTTTATTTAAAAAAAACATAGTTTTAGCATGAAATTTCATTTTTCACTTTATTATTAGGTAGATAGATTATATTCTAACGATTGGAGGAATACCTATAGCGAAACCTAATTAAAAAGTATGGTTCGTCGTTTTTTAACCGACTTTCCAAAAAGGAGGAGGTTCTCAATTTGGATGTTTACATATCTTTTATTTGTTTGTTCGGGCATAACTCCCTCATATATAAACGGATTTGCAAAATTCTTTTTTTTTCAGAAAAACATTAGGTAAAGATCTGATGAGGAACTTCGGAGATATACATCAGGACTCTTCAATAAATGACGGTAGATCTCTCGGGATTGCTGTAATCGCATGTCTGTTTATTGTTTACACCATTTCATTACATACCATCACGCCAGTATGCTCTAAACGGGTACGCAGATGTGTACAGTTCATCCTGGTACACTCTTATTCAAGTTACATGGTATTCGGGCATCAATGTGGGCATTATAGGTACCATATAGAACTTTTATGTACCACTAAAAAGTGAAAAATAAAAAACCTTTTAACAAAAAAAATAATCCGACTTCTAAAGCAAAAGACTACAAACCGAAAAAAACTTTTTCTTACCGAAGTCTGTGTCTAATAAAAAAGAAAAACAGTAGGTACCAAAGACACCGACTTCGGAAAAAAAGTTATTAGTATTATAGTATTTTTCGCTTTGTAGTGTTTTGCTTTAGAAGTCAGTTTTTTTTTGTTATAAAGTTTTCTTTAGAAAGTAATTGCTTAGGTTTTAGGATCATGTAATCCTGCTACCAATCCTTCTGGAAAAACTCTTATTACGACCCAGACGGGTGAAAAAGCCAGGCCCTAGGCTCGGCCGACCCAAAATCATATTAAGTAACGTAACTCTGAATCTACCTAAACCTTTCTAGACCAAACAAACGAGATTATCCCAATCTAACTAGGTAATCTCGTACGTTCGTTAGCATCCCTGTGACATTCCTAACAAATGCAAACTCTTTTAGTCGTGCCCTTTTAATAAGAACAAAAACGTACGTCAGACAGTTTGTTGAAACTGCAACTGTTCTGCGAATCGAATTACTTAGTACTTTTTATTCATTTTGTGTGCTACAATCACAGAACTCACAGACATAACTTTAACTAGATGGCGCGAATGTATGTACTTACTTCGAGTGTCAACAAAGGGTGTAAAAGTAAGACCAATGCGCTTACTTTGAGCGGTCGAAATCAAGAAAAATGTCTAATTGTTCAGTATTGAGCAGTAAAAAATCTATAAAAAATGTTGGATGAGACAATGGAAATATTTTCTTTCAACGGTATGTTTTGTTCATAAAGTGTGTCTGAAAAAAAGTTAATTCAAAATCTCAAAAAACCCGACTGCTTAAAAAGCGAACTAAAAAGACGTAAACAAGAAGAAAATCATGCTGTGCATTCGGAGGATACATATTCGCGAGCTGGCTGACCAAAACCATCTATGTATCCTCCGACTGCACAGCTTGATTTTCTTCTTGTTTACGTCTTTTTAGTTCGCTTTTTAAGCAGTCGCGTTTTGAGATTTTTAAATAACTTTTTTTATTTACAACTTTTTAGTATTTTTTTTAGGATTAGGTACATTTAAACATATTGGTAAGTGTTATATATTATTTAAATCACCTTTTATAACCCTTTATTTTGATACCCCACACGATGGCTTTGGAAGAAAAAAAATTTTTTTCACTCACAAAATGGCGCCCAAAATCCGCCATTTTTTTCTTTTCCGATTTTAATATAGCCAGTGACACTCGCAGGTTTATGACGAATCGATTGACGTTAGAATAATCAAAATCGGCCAACACGTTTGGTCTCTAGAACGCCACATAGGAACACACATACATAGACTGATAAACACATTACCCTCCTTCGGCAGTCGAGTAAAAAATGACATGCTTGGTTTTTATACGATGGAGAGACTTGCGTTATCTAGTTAGATTTATGTCTGTGGCAGCCTCATAATTCGTTGAAGCTGCAACGGTTCTGCGAATCGAATTAGTTTGTTACATTTTAAGTTGCAGTGTTACTTGGGTTTGTTGGAAATTGAATGTAACTGGTGATTTGAGCTTTAAAATTAGGGGTATTAGGACAGTTTATGCTTATTAATGTATATTTTGTGGGATAAGTAGGTCTGCATGAAATAAGGTAGTCGCGGTTTCATGCCCGTAGATAATCTGCGGTGAAGGCCAAAGGCAGGGTTTTGTGTTTGACCTGTATGTATGTTCTTTCAACAGTGTTTTTCTGTCAGTGAAATAGCCGCTACTGAGTCCCCCCGCCTCGACAATGCGGGAACCCACCGGGGGGATCTAAGTATTTTGCCTATAGTACTGAAGTAGGTACGTACGGGAGATTAATAAAAGCCGTGGATTCACTTGCTTGGTTTATTTTACATACACGTACACTTATGTTCGAAGAATAGAAGGAGAAAGTCAACACAAGAAGTAGCTCAGATAAATGATACGTAAGCACAAGTCGAAGATAGGCAAGAAGATATGTTAGCTTAGGTAAACAAGCGCTCAAGGATCGTGCGACAAAATTCAGATATAAAAACATAATTATTACTTGAATTCTGTTACCGGATGACAGGAGAGACTCTGTCAAAAACTGCTTTTTTCATAGAGTATCAATGACATTTTTATGCACTAATAAGTAAATCGGTTTGTCCGTTGGTTTACATATAATTTATATAAAACTAGGTATTTACTTTAAGGACAAGTACATTTACAGGTGACGCTACAGTACCATTTCGCCAGCTATGTTTAAGTCCCATTCAATAAGGGATGAGTATTCATTGATAGGGGGCAAAAGCAAAGACAGGCACTACTAGATAGTAAGTATAAACTTAGAATCACATCCAGCAGGGATTCCTCATATACTAGTCACAATTGCGTGAAGACATTGAATACCAACCCAGAGTCCGAAAGATCAATGAGTGATAACTCCTTGAATAACAAACGAATATCCTTTATGTTATCACTTTGAACTTTGTAATTTTATTTTCTTGGTAACTTTTATTACTTTCTTGATAACTTTTATCAAGAACACTGCTCAGGCCCTTCTGTTATCGATAAATTATTTAAATGAGATATAAATAATTCAATTCTATCAGATAATCCATCTCAAATGGAGTTTGGTGGTGCAAATATGTTCATTTAAGTTAAGCAATTCAATTTCTGATTCGCTCTTGCATAAGTCTTCGCACAGAAGTGTCAAGTTTTCCCCAATATTACACGTGAATATGAAGTTTGAAATTGAGGTCTAGATTTGACGGTGAATATTGGAATGGAATATGAAATTAATATCGCCCAACGGTGCTGGAAAATCTGTAAAAAACGTTCTTATGAACGTGCATGCAATATGGTCAATTCATAGATTATAGAATGGGGTCAGTCTTTCGAGGGTCAGTCAGAGTTTCATGGATCTAATATAGGGGAGTACAAAACAAATAAGAATACCGCCCTGTTACTATCTCAGTGCAGGACAAAGGCCTCTTCTCAAACAGAGAAGGCAGTATTCACCATGCTAGCTCAAGACGGGTTGGCGATTTCAAACTTATATTTACTAAAAGCAGTTGAGGGGCTCGTGGCTAAATAATAACAGCCGCACGGTTCGATCTTCAAGGTTAAGCAACGCTTGACGAAGTGGGTCCGTGGATGGGTGACCATTTCAACATACCGAGTTCCCTCCGTGCTTCGGAAAGCACGTGAAGCCATTGGCCCCGGCTGTCATTTGAAGATCTTTGACAGTCGTTACGGGTAGTTAGCAGTCGCTCCATGTAAAACACTGGTACTCAGCTGAATCCGATTAGACTGGAAGCCGACCCCAACATAGTTGGGAAAAGGCTAGGCAGATTGATTTACTAAAAGCAGTTTGCCTCACGATGTTATTCTTCACCGATGTCAGCGATATCCAAACTAAACTTGGAAAGGGAAGCCGGGGCATTACGGGCCCCCGGGGAAAGACGGGCACCCCCTCTTCCCCGCAGGATAATAAACCGAGACGCTCGGAACTAGTCGGATCGCGTTGCAGTCGACCTCGCGCCAGCGAGTAAAGTGGTTGTGTGCGTGTAGATGTCCGTCGTAACTCGTACGTCAACAGAACGAAATTACGTAAGTTGATGCATTTGATATAATTTTTTGGTTTTAAGTCTGTGCTATTGCTAATTCGTGTTTGTGTTAAATGCCCAATTATTAAGTAAATTGCTACGTTCAATTATGTGTCTAAATAACTAGAAAGAGTTGTGAACTAACCACCACATATTCGTTTGATTTGGATATCATTTGTTTTGTTTGACCTCGGGGGCATTTTGGGCGGGGCAAAATGGCAGGGTGCCCGTTTTGCCTCGGGTAATCTTATTAAGTTGATCTTTTTTCTGCAGATATAATTATGGTTCGCCACTACCAAAGGAAGACAGAACGTGCCAAATGGAGCTTGGAGGATATGGAAGCAGCCGTAAAAGATGTGGCTAGTGGCAGATTAAGCTGTAAACGGGCCGCTCTTGAGTACAATGTGCCACGATCAAGAAGAAAAGAAGAAGAAGAAGAAGAAGCCCAGATACGGAAACCAGTGACTAATGAGAAGCAAGGCAGGAAGAAAAAGACGAAGAAAATTGAAAAAATAAAGAAAACGAATCGGAGGAAGAAGATGCAGAATGTTTGTACTGTGGAAATTTGTACTCAGAATCTACTGAGGGTTGGGTCACTTGCCGTGCATGCCAGAGATGGGCCCACTGTTCTTGCGCCGGTGAAGAGGATAATGATGACGAATCCCTTCACATTTGTACTTTTTGTGCTCGGTTTTAAACGTACATGCCTATTATGCCCCGCATATGACCATTTTACCCCAGATACGGGGCAAAACAGGCAGCTTTTTTATTTTTTTTAAGTTATATTAGCACCAAAGACTGGTAGCCTAAGATATTTTTTAATAATTAATGATAATAAGTAATAATGAGACCAATAAATGGCTGTTGATTTTTTTCATTATCTTGTTTTTCTCAGATTTTATTCATCATTTCCCTTAAGGGGCCCACATTGCCCCGGTTTCCCCTACATTATGAATTGAAAACTCACACTGTTAGGTACAGAACCCACGTTCCAAGCGAGTAAGTACTAAATAATTAAAGTAGCTTCATAATGGTTTCAATTCAATTAAAAATTTCACGGTTTTATCGCTCACTCGGAGATCTACTTCAGTCATCGCCTCTTGGCTACGTCTCATAGAATTTCTGTACCAATCTTGAACCAACAATGTTGCATCCGGCGACTACACTGTAGTACAACGTAAGTACAACAGTCACAGTACAACAGAGCAAGTTAAGTACGTTAATGCATTCATACGCGCATTTCCGCTGCACCCAGCCCGCTTGATTGAATAGTGTTGAGACTTGAAGTGTCGATAGTTTTATCGATGTCGAGTTTTGACTGTAGGTTGTTGGAGAATCTTCTTTTAGTGTCATATTGCTTAATGTTTTACCAACTAGGTTGTTTCAGCTTCCATTCATACCAGATGACCTCCTCGCCCAGGAACTGGGTAACACGATATCCCTTAGTACAACCACAGATAATATAATACTAGAATACAGATGCCTCATCCCATACAAAGAAACCATGCCGACGTAACTAGCGTTTTTCGTCTGAGCAAGCTGATTATTTTTATAAGTTCTTCGATCTCGTTCGGTTCCGTTCCACAGCTATAGATGGTGTTAGCAGCGCCTAGCACGGTTTTCTGGGTTAGGGACTATGTTTTCTTTAAATTCAGTGACGATTTGTTTCGTAGTATTTTTAGTAAGTTTTACGGTTTGCCTCAGAAATGGCGCCATCTATTGGAAACTAATTTTAAATGATTAGTCCAAATTATTTTTGAAATGTGAATGATCCCAATATTCCTTAATTTTGTGCTTAAGAGGTTTGATTAAACAAGAAAATACAATTTTTATGATCACTTCTAGAAAATGTAAATTTTACACCACACAATTCCAATAACTAATCGATGCAAATCGCGCCACCTAGCGACATTTATTTGAAACTAATTTTCTTTGATAGCGCTGGGACCCCGTGGTACAACTCATTTTTTTTTTGTCAGGCTGTTTGGCTTAGTGTTTTTCTACTATTATTTTGGTCAATTTTTTTCCCTCGGTTTAAGTGCTTTGGCCTATCCCAAAGAAGCCTTGCCTTTTTAAGGGATATAAAAAATTCCCTATTACACTCGGCAATAAAACTGTATGCTTTCTATCAGTGGTCAGTGGTTCCAGCGATTACTTAATACAAAATGTAAACATACAAACAAAGTTTACCTGTTTGTTACATTTGTGTAGATGAAGCATCTGCTATACTATAGCAGATGCTTCAAGGGTTACAAGGGGTAAAGGGGGGAGGGGGTAGGGGGGGGGTGCTATAGGCTAGCACGGTACCCCTTGTAATAATAACTGCACCATAATTCTATCTGCATCTATTTTGACAGCTCAAAGCACGCACGCTCCCTTCAATTTGACAACAGTATTCATTGCATTTTTTCTACGATGTTGAGTAGACAGATTTTTAAACTTATGAAGCAATGTAAGCAAGCAAAGCACGCGTGTGTCATTCTTTGTAGTTACGCAATTAAGGTGCTGGTTGTCAAACTTTTTGGGCTAAGTGCATTTCTATCGATAGCAAAACATCGACAGTGTCTTTACTCTATCGGAAGCAGTGAATTCATCTCAATGGGCAGCGGGTCAACTGAGCTCAAGTGCAGCAATACTGTCGGACTGCGGTCCAAGCTACAGATGGGGATGCTGCCCATTTACTTATTAACTTGTGTTATTGTTGGGTCTGATTTGTTTAATATATATGGGGGGAGAGTTGATTGATTTTAAGTTGTTATAAGGACTCTGTCAGATTGAGATGAGAAAGGAATTTTGTGATGTGGTGACGGCGTGTCGCTTAGTTGGAAGGCCCCGTGCCACAAGTTAGACCAATGATCGAATTAAGACTGCGGGTATCTGCTGCATGCGAGAGGCACAGGACCGGTCAATGTGGCGAGACTTGGGGGACGCCTATCTGTAGCAGTGGCGTTACGGCTGAAATGATGATGATGCGTTTCTTGAACTGTATGGTAGGTAGATTCATCATATCAGCCGGAAAACGTCCACTGCCTAATACAAGCCTTCCAAAATGTCGCTACATCGACCGATCCTCGTCTCCGTCTCCAGCGTATTACTATGACCTTCACCAGATTAACCATCCAATTTTGTCCAATAGGGATGTTTCCTGGGTGGAAAAATGATAATTCTATTTAAGTCCGTCAGAGAGATTATCAAATAATATTAAACGTGTATTTTTTGCTTTATCAAATAAATAAAAATTGATAAAGTTAAAGCGCTTTAAATTTCAGGAGTGGGGGCTTGTGACGTCACTTTGTCAGTATAAAGTCTAGCGGGTATAGAGCGTTAAGTGGAGTTGGTTTTAAGTAACCAGTTATTATTCTGCAAGTCTCATTTAAAGCTGCATCCACTTTTCGGGATTGAGCAGATCGGTGCCAGACTGGGCAGGCAAATTCGCCAGCCGAGAAGCAGAGAGCTAAGCCAGATGCGCGGAGAACGTGAGAAGAGACCATATATAATTGAATATAATAAAAAATATAATTCCCTGGTCTTATATCAATTCCCAACTTTTGCTCGAGCTCGTACCACTCGAGACCATAGGCCGGGCAGTCCGTCAGCAGGTGGGTCACTGTCTCGTCCTGGTCAGAGTCGCACACACATGATGGGCTTTCCTTACACCCAAACCTGTTTAGGTATTGAAAACAATATAATTATCACGGGAAATTTAACGCGATGATTTCGATTGTTTGTTTACCTATTTCGCCCGACGTTGCCGCTGCCGCCGTTTAGGTATTCTGAAAACCCACCATGTCCGGTCATTATACCCCTGTAGGACTTAATTTTCTAATTATTTTATATGCTTCAACAGCGTCCGGAAAGAAGAGTTTTGTTGTTGAGGCTGTGACACCCATCCTGTACCTCCGGTTCCATTCGGCAATCGAATCCTTTCGGATTTGCCGCTTGACGAATGAAACCGGACACTGATCGTAGTCCGGCCTCTTCTTCAGTTTTAGTGCCGCATCCTTAGCCAACTGATCGGCTCTTTCGTTCCCCTCCAGTCCCACGTGGGCCTTAATCCAGAACAAAGATATATCTTTGTTCTAGGATTTGCATTGCCGCAGATTTTGCCTAATTTCGACTGCAAGGGGATGGAGAAGAGCGGTGGTTTGCGACCGTTTCGAGTGAGGATCTTGAGTCACTATAGATTCCGTAGGACTCGTATGTGCTCTTTTGTATCTCCCGCGTGGCTTTGCATATGGCCAACAGTTCGGCCTGGTAAACCGTGCAGTAGGACGACAGCTTCAATTTCTGGAATTTGGTTTCAGCGCCATTGTTCCAAAGAGACAATGCAGCCCCCACCTTTCCATCAATTTTGCTGCCGTCCGTGAAGATCTGCACTGCTTGAGTGCAGTGGTTACTGAGTTGTTCTTGGTCTGCCAGGCATATGAACTGCAGATAGGGTAGGGTAGGGTAGGGTAGGGTAGTGGTGTAGGGTAGGGTAGGGTAGGGTAGGGCAGGGTAGGGTAGGGTAGGTTAGGGTGGGGTAGGGTAGGGTAAGGTAGGGTAGATAAATGTTTGGTCTTTTTATGGCAAAACAAAGTTTGCCGGGTCAGCTAGTAATGTTATAAATGCGAAAGTTTAGATGGATGGATTAATGTATGTTTGAAATTTAGCACAGATATAGATTATAGTCTGGAATAGCACATAGGCTACTGTTTAGCCCGGTAAAATGATCCCTTGGGATGATAAGACGATATCACGCGGGCGAAGCTGCTGAAAGAAGCTAGTTGTAAATAAATAAATCAACCCTGGTTTCCTAGTATACTGGGCCTGATTTATCAAAACTTTATGATCATTATTATTAGTTTGAACACTGATTAAAATTTTCTATGGAATATTTGCAAAACAGTATTGAAATAAATTTGAGCGTTATGAGAACGCATTCTTAGACTTAAATTTTAGTATAAGTATAGCACACATCCTTCGGCATTTGGGTAAAAATGTATTCGGTTACAGTTAATTCATCGCAATTAATTATATTATTTAGTAGCCAGACATGGGGCATGCGGGCTATTCAATAATGAAGCTGTTAGTCGCACCAATGGGGGAGATCTGTGGGGTAATGTTTAATTGTTTTTAACTTTCAAGTGCTTTTAGTGGGGTCATTGTCGTGGAGTGTTGCAGCTGCAATAGCAGTCAGAACAAAGAGAGAACGAAAAAAACATACTTACTTACTAGAAGATTCGGTAATCAGTGTGTTTAGTAAAATAAATAATAATATGAACCGTTTATTTGTAATATTAATCTCCATATTTTTTTTTTCATACAGCGTCATTTTAAATTAAGTGTTTTACATGCCCCGAGAGCTTTCAGCTCGAACTCCAGAATCGTTTCGAGTGCCTGGGGAGCTCCGTGGACGAATACAGCGACGGGTTCGTGGAAGCTGTCCATACGGTCGGGTCTAAGTTTTTCAAGACCCGTCGTACAGATAGAAACAAAAAGCTCTCTGATCATACCCTCAAGCTTCTAAAGGAGAGGCGTGAGATGATCCTGCAGTCTTCAGATGAGGTGTGGAAATACCGGCAGATCAATAGACAGATCTCTAAATCCTTGAAAAGAGACCTCCGCCGCTTTAATACCGAGCGTATTAAAGACGCGATTGAGCGAAATAAAGGCTCCAAGGTGTTTTCAAGGGATCTGTCTATTGGGCAGAGCCAGCTCACGAAACTGAAGACCGATGATGGCAGGATCGTGTCCGCCAAACCGGAGCTTCTGAGGGAGATCGAGAGATTCTATGGACAGTTGTACACGTCAACCAGTAAACCCGTTGCGAATCTAGCAAACGACCCAAGAGCTAGATTGACCCGACACTATACCGAAGATATCCCGGACGTCAGCCTGTACGAGATTAGGATGGCTCTGAAACAGCTTAAAAACAACAAGGCGCCGGGTGATGACGGAATCACGGCTGAACTCCTGAAGGCGGGTGGAAAACCGGTCCTCAAGGCCCTTCAGAAGCTTTTTGATTCCGTCATACTCGAGGGCAAAACGCCACAGGCATGGTGCAGGGGTGTGGTGGTACTCTTCTTCAAGAAGGGCGACAATGCCCGGCTGAAGAACTATAGGCCCATCTCGCTTCTTAGCCATGTTTACAAGTTGTTTTCAAGAGTCATCACGAATCGTCTCACGCGCAGGTTTGACGATTTCCAGCCTCCCGAACAAGCCGGATTCCGAAAAGGCTTTAGCACCGTAGACCACATACATACGCTGCGGCTGGTTATACAGAAGACCGAAGAGTATAACTTGCCTCTCTGTTTAGCGTTTGTGGACTACGAGAAAGCCTTCGATTCGATCGAGACTTGGGCTGTACTGCAGTCTCTCCAACGGTGCCAGATCGACTACCGGTACATTGAGGTCTTGAAGTGTCTGTACAAAAACGCCACCATGTCAGTCCGTCTTCAGGATCAGACCTCGAAACCAATCCTTCTCCAGCGCGGCGTAAGACAGGGAGACGTAATTTCTCCGAAACTGTTCACTGCTGCGCTGGAGGACGTCTTCAAGGTTCTGGACTGGAAGGGGCTTGGCATCAACGTTAATGGCGAGTATATCACTCACCTTCGGTTTGCCGACGACATAGTGATCATGGCTGAGACCATGGAGAGCCTCAGTAAAATGCTCGATGACCTTAGTAGAGCTTCCGAAAGAGTGGGTCTTGAGTTAGGTTTTGTCCATGTTCATTACATGGACAAAACCAAGGTCATGGTGAACGCCCATGTAACACCCACTCCTATCAAGATCGGAGACTCTACACTTGAAGTTGTAGACGATTATGTTTACCTGGGACAAACGGTCCAGTTGGGTAGGTCCAACTTCGAGAAAGAGGTCAACCGTCGAATCCGACTCGGCTGGGCGGCGTTCGGGAAGTTGCGTGGTATCTTCTCGTCCAATTTACCGCAGTGTCTCAAGACAAAAGTCTATGATCAGTGTGTGTTGCCAGTGATCACCTATGGGACCAAGACGTGGTCGCTCACAATGGGCCTTATCAGAAAGCTTAAAGTCACCCAAAGGGCAATGGAGAGGGCTATGCTCGGAATTTCCTTGCGTGATCACGTCAGAAATGATGATATCTGCAGGAGAACCAAAGTTACCGACATAGCCCGAAGAATTGCCAAAATTAAGTGGCAGTGGGCAGGGCACATTGCTCGCAGAACGGATGGCCGATGGGGCCGAAAAGTTCTGGAGTGGCGACCGCGAACTGGAAGACGATACGTTGGAAGGCCTCCCACTAGGTGGACCGATGACCTGGTTAAGGTTGCGGGAAGGCGCTGGATGCGAGACGCACGGGATCGGTCAATGTGTCGACGCCTGGGGGAGGCCTATGTCCAGCAGTGGACGTCTTTCGGCTGAAATGATGATGATGATGATGATGACATGCAATAAAAATAAGTAAACTCATATTAAAGCAGTAAGTACTTACACATACAGCGGCCATTGATGACGTAGTCGGCTATAGTTATTTTTTTTAACTTAAATTTAATATTGTAATCCAACAAGTTGGCGAGGACTCATCAATAAATATTATTCGACCTGGTTTTAATAGCGAATTTATTGAAAATCCAACATCCCTTTACACAATGCATAGCATATCTGAATGCAGGATGGTATAGAAAGTTGTTAATTTATTTATTTATTTAGAGTTCATGCACAAAGATACAAATGCGAACATAATGCCTTAGGCATTCTCTACCAGTCAACCAAGGGTGATGAAGAGATAACATGGCAGGTGCATAGTTTAATAGTAAAAAGCTAGTAGTTATTATACTAAAATAGATAAAATACACGTACATATATATTGACTATAATATATACCAATATAAATATATATATTAATGAAGTAACAGAAAAGAAGAAAGTGAGATACATCTGCTTATTTGTGTTGAAAATAAATCCGCAATTTTCGCTTATATACATACCGACTGGTGGCCGTCCTGATCTCGGAAGGAAGCGCATTCCATAAAAGAATGGACTGGATATGAAAGGAAGAGTGAACGAAATCAGTAGTATGAGAACGACAGAGTAAGAGGAAATTTTTGGAAGAACGCATATTGCGAGCGTGTGAAGAACTTAGATGTTGAAAGCCAGAGATAAGATAGGAAGGAGGCGAGGGCGAATTGGGTAGAGAGAATAGCGTGGTCAAAGCTCGTAAGCTTGTTCTCTGGCGAATGGACAATCATTATAACTCGGACCTGTAGCTCGATACATAATTCGATGGCCATTGCAGAAAGGTGATCTGACGTATCACGTTTTCCTCCTGCCAAATAGCGATCTCCATAAAGGAACCCGAATTGAAAGGTTTGCTTCCAAAATGCTCCGTTTTACTAACTTTGGTACGGAATACTATTGCTCTGGGAAAAGGTTATTGCACGATGTATCACTTAAGCCTTTTATATCAATGAAAATGCTGTAGATAATGGTGGACATGGAGAAGTAAGGATATGGAGTGCTAGCCAGCGTAACATTGGTATAGCATAGAATATCGCTTAAGTACTAACGACCAAGCGAATGCGTCTTTAAATTCATAACAAAACGATCATACCATGTAATAGAAGGAAATTAAATTCATAATGAAGCTAAGAGCAAATTGTTGCGCTTTGCGAAATAGTATTCTTTTAAATGTTTCGGCAATTTTTGGTTGCACTCATTGAATGATTGCTCTTTTTAGGATACGCTTTTAGATAGAATAAATTGCAATAAATATCAATTTGTTTAGGTTTTTCTTACTTTCGAAGGTTCTTAATGATCATAACCTCGAACAGCTGATGATCACAGGCAAGGTCGAAGGCAAGAGGCCGACGGGCCGTAGCCCTATCAGATGGTCTGACCAAATACGTATAACGCTGAACACAAAGCTGCACGATGCACTTCACGTCGCCAAGGACAGACACAGATGGAGAATCATCGTCAAAGAAAAGTTGATCTCCTGTCACGGGAATCACGACCCTCAGTAATGAGGAACATGACGCGAGAAGGAGGAGGAAGGTTGTTGTTGTAAAGGTAGTGAATTCAAACTAATAAATTACGTAACATTAAAGACATCGCGTCCTTCGTACTTCGTATATCGGGCAATTTGGCCCATAATTATTAAAACTTCATTTTCTCCATATTCTGTGTGAATTACGGATTGCCATTTTGTGTGCACCAGAACAATTAATTCCTCTTAGGCAGAATCAGATTTATACTGCTTATGGTACGATAATCATCTGATTTACTGCATTAACTCTTACAAGCAATAAATACTTGTGTTACATAATAATTTTCCAACCGCGTTCTTTCAGTAATATTTTCTTTTACGCCAGCTCCATTTTCTGTGTCCTCAAAATCCTGCAAAATTACTATTTTCACTACATTAATGTATGAGCATTGTGAAAACAGTATTTTCTCTCTCACAATTCCATTTTTCTTGCCGTCAAGAAACTAAAAGAAAACTGTGAGTAAAATACAATTAAGTTGAAAAGTTAAGCTGTCTCCTGAAACACAGGTTTCATTACAGAGAGCTATTTCTTGGCAACGGACGAGTGCAAGGTGGTAGGAATAGGGTTGCCAACTTTAACTTAGGATTGCCTGTTTAGTCTTGCGTGGGCACAAATTAAATATTTTCCTTTTTGTACTGAGAGATATAGAGTGATTTCAAAAAATTTGGTAACTATCCGGCTTTTACCTTGGACTGATAAATATTTACCCTCCTTTGCGTCGCGCAGTCGGGTAAGTACAAGTAGAAGCGAACTAAAAAGACGTAAATGGTTCTGGTCAGACAGCTTGCGACCATGTATCCTACGTACGA
This sequence comes from Orthosia gothica, assembly GCA_949775005.1. NCBI lineage: Eukaryota > Metazoa > Arthropoda > Insecta > Lepidoptera > Noctuidae > Orthosia > Orthosia gothica. The sequence goes on from OX459059.1 coordinate 18,139,426, forward strand.
CTGCACAGAATGATTTTCTTCCTGTTCACGTAGTTAGCTTCTTAAGCTGTCGGGTTTTTTTTATTTTTAAATTAACTTTTTAACTATTGTTTTAACTTTCGTGTCTCCTGTGCGGGTCACAACTCAAATATAAGAAAATAAATCATTCTTTAATTCATTTAGAGTGGGTAAATACAATGGACAGAGTTATAAAAACCAGCCAAGTGCGAGTCGGACTCGCGCACGAAGGGTTCCGTACCATTATCGCAAAAAAATGGCACAAAAATCACGTTTGTTGTATGGGAGCCCCACTTAAATATTTATTTTATTCTGTTTTTAATATTTGTTGTTATAGCGGCAACAGAAATACATCATCTGTAAAAATTTCAACTGTCTAGCTATCACAGTTCATGAGATACAGCCTGGTGACAGACAGACAGACGGACCGCGGAGTCTCAGTAATAGGATCCCGTTTTTACCCTTTGGGTACGGAACCCTAAAAAGGAGTAAATTTTAGAGTTATTTTAATGACAGTATAGTTTTCTACTTTTTTCGAGACAAAAACAGTGTTTCGTTGTATTTAAAATATTTGTACGACTGCTAGACATCTATAATAATAAAGTTTTGTATTGTTTTTCTCCTTCCACCACAATGAAATTATGAGCGAAAAGATAAAAATAAAAACTGTCTCGTTCAAAGTAAAATAAATCAGAGTATTTTAGCGTACTTAAATGCTTTTTAAATAATAAAGTACGCCTATGTGAAATAGGCGTACTTTATTTCATATTAGTGCAGGCAACCCTAGGTAGGAAACTGAATTTTATTTATTTTCATTTGCTTTGTAAGCAGTCTGGTATACCTAAACTGTTGGCATATACTGGGAACCAGGGAACACTGTGCTGCAACTTATTAGAATTTCAGTTTGCATAAATTAGTTGGAAACTATCCCCCGTGTAGTAGTTTATTAACTTTTGACCTATTTAGCTATGAATATAAAGTCGAAGTGTTTTGAATAAGTAAAGCAAGGGTGAGTTATACGTGCGTGCTTTATTTTTTCAGATAATTTGTAATTTACATAGTTTAGTTTGAATTCATTCCTACTGGTATTTTATTTGTAAGTTGCCTATGAAGTTTTCCTATTGAAGAACAATATATCACGGGAATTTAACGCGATGATATCGATTGTTTATTGGTTGTTTACAGGTAAATAATAATAACAAGTAAAAAATCAAAATTTAAAAAACCCCCGACACATTTATCTTGCGAAAACACCCGATTCAAACAGTAAAACGCCCATAACTTTTGAACGGCTGAACCGATTTTATTCAAACATAGCTAAGAACACTCTCGACAAAATCACCTTACAAACAAAAAAACACTAAATCAAAATCGGTTCACCCGTTTAGGCGCTATGAGACAGACACACAGATACACAGACACACAGATATACAGATACACAGCAACACACGTGAAACTTATAACACCTCTCTTTTTCCGGCGGGGGTTAAACAATCGAAATCATCGCGTTATATTCCCGTGATCTATTGTTTTTCAATTATGAAACACGAAAGTTTTAAAGTTTTCCTATTACTTTGTATCTTTAAAAATAAGGTACTTATGCTTCAAAATAATGCTTCGGTTCGGATATTGAATTTCGTTGTTATAATTTGGCACACGAAATGACTATACGAACTGAATAAAAAGTCTTCCACAATGCTGGCCTATTTATAATCTTATCTGAGTTCTAACTGTAATCTGTTTTCCCTTCGGAAAAGAGGAAAACCTTTAGTAAAAGATAGTAAGAGGAGAGCTCTTTCAATTTAGACGTTTGGTGTCGGACTGCTGCGGCACCACAGCGGTGCGGATGTCGTACTGCCCACGACCAGTTGATTTTTCCATACAATTTATGCACACACATTATACTCATCCTGGCGAGCGAGCACGGCCTACTGTGACAGGCTCGAGTCACAAATTTTTATCACAGTTTGGTAGCAAAAACTGTGACAACATGCGAGACTCAAGCCTACCACAGAGGCCGTGCCCGCCCGGCTGCTGTCGTGTTGTGCGCGCGCCGCACTTATTTTTTTTATAGATGGTCTTCTCGCAGATCAATCAGAGTGATCGGCTACTGCTGAACCGGACGATCCTGTGGAGACTAGCCAGAGTAGTAAGTAGAGCCTCTAGTCCTCTAGTTCAGCGCCGCATTACGCGAGTGGTGTATTCATTGTGTGGAAAAAACAACTAGTCGTACACAGTGCGAAACTCGCATCACTACGGCGCCGCAGCAGTGCGACACCAAACGTCTAAATTGAAGGTTATTTATTATTTGGTTGGTTCCCTAATCGCCAGTTACTCCGAAGGAAGAAACAGTGCTATTCAGAGTCCAATACAACTTACAACTAGGTAAATCAACCTTAATCGTTTTTATCAATAAAATTATCGATAAAATTCTTGTTGTGTATACGAACAATTGTTAAAAAGCACACAGCTATCAGAAGAATTTATGTCATAAACCGCGCACTGCAAGTGTCCGATAAATTAGGTGTCTTGAGAGTACATGAATGACTTTGATTACGTATCCTTATCAGTGTTTACGTTATCAACGAGATAGGTGGCGCTGGGGTATAAAACTGACCGACTACTTGGACAGAGGCTAAAAGGTAAGAAAGTACTATTGTTAACAGAAGCCTAGTCTATTTGGGGAAAACCTTAACAAATCAGATTTTTTAATATTGTTAGTTATCTATATAAAAAATTATTATGTATTTATTTTTGCTTACCGTACTTGCTAAGTTTAAACGATACTGGCTTGCATACAGCTCTATCTGCATAGTAGAGTTCTTAATTCATTATCAAACTTGTACTTGTTTTTATGTGATATAAGAGAATTTTCTCACGGTTTTTCTGTCACCGCCAAGCCAGCTCTTTCTTACCTTGCCAGATTCGAAGAAACCACATCGAAACTAGCAAGTTTAGACCCACAAACTTGCTACTTAGATCTTGGAACTAGTTCTTTTTGTAAGTCGTACTCTCCTGCCGGAGTGAGGAGTTCGACCACACTTCTTAGAGGATATAATGAGGTCTGTCTAAACTTCAGCTATTTAATATCTACTTACAACAAAACTGCAGTCTATAAGTCTGCTAAGCCAGATCTTAGCTCCGAATTACAACTGCCTTCACAAAAACAGATTAGTCAGCTGTATTGCTATTTGCTATCGCTCGATAAGGTTGCCGAAAATAAGCGGTATGTTATAAAATGCCGATAATGTCATTATCTGTTCACTAATTGTGTGTGTACGTGCTGGGGAGCACATACGACACTACGTAACACTCATGTTTTAACACCTGCGACAGAGATTTGGTGTGAAAACAAGATTTTCCTGAAAAAATCTTCTAGTTGTTGTCGGATGGCCGATGGATAGATGTTTTACCATTTTTCACGTAAAAAGTACTGAACTGATTTTAAAGAAACTTTGCAGTTATACAGCTTAATAACTCAGAATAACACATATAATATAATACGTAAAGATATTGAGTAGAATTACTAGTTCTGTGCGAGCGGAACCACGAGGGACAATATTTTTGAGATGTTGAAAATGAAAATTTTAAGAAGATGTCCAATCCCATTGTCATTTTTCACTCTGCCTATCGCAGTCCACTGCTGGACATGAGTCTTTTCTAAGTTGATTCACAATATCCGGTTCTCCATTTCTGTATTCAGGTTGTCCCATAAGTCTATTCCTATACTAGATTTTACAGCTTGTCAGTCTTTTATCGGTTACATTTCGGGGAGTGTGCGATGGAATTGCATGATGTAATTCCGCCTAGCCCGTTCCATCATCGGACTACAAGACGTACGGCGATGCGCCATCGGTACATGGTGGACATCCCACCCATACGCACTAAACGTTTTGGAAATACTTTCAATAACCGTACAGATAAGGAGTGCAATTCCCTGCCGGAGTCTGTGTTTCCCGATAGCTACAACCTCGGGGTTTTTAAGTCAAGAGTGAATAGGTTTCTTCTAGACAAGCGTGTTACACCTTCGACCACATCATCGCTTACCATCAGGTGAGATAGTGGTCAAGCGCGAGCCTATAAATAATAATAAAAAAAACAAATCTGTTTTGCTGGTACCTATACAATAAAAAAATGTAACAAAAAAATCTTAGATAACCTTGAGCTCTTTGCTTTGGAAGGATTGAAGTCCACTATGATAAAGAAATATACAATCCAAGATTTCATAGTCCAAAGTTCAATTATTTTCAACTGCAAAACCAATATACGTTTCCAGCTTCCTGAAACCGCATTCAAACATGCATGTTGATCATAAAACTGATGCCTGTAATGTCAGTAATGTTCTATTATGATCCTTGCATCTGAGCGGCGCCCGCGGCGTTCTATTTTCAAACAGACCAAGTTCATTAACGTCTGTTTTTCTAGCTATAGTGATGGGACATGCGGCTTGGAATCTATCGATAAATTTTGTTACAAATAAAAAATGTTGCGATGTTTAGTTTCTGCTTTTTACAAGCTTTTATTTATTTAATAATTAATGTACACACACAGTATAATACATAAAGACAACACATCAAGACAAAAGAGTACAAGGGCACTGCTTATTTCATAAGAAATTTCTGCCAGCAGACCCGCGAAAAGGAAAAATTAAAAAGAAATGTAGACAATAGTGTGTGAGAACAGGAAAATAAGAAAAGTGAACGTCTTAAACTAAGATATAAAAATTAGCGCACCTACACAAATAGTGTGATGGTGGACATATACAAATATAAATACATAACTGCAAAATATATAGATACTTATGTATAATATATATATATACATACACATATATATAAATGAAGATCAGACTTGAGAGGATAGATAATGCTCTTTTAAACGTTTTTTGAAGAGTGAGATAGTGTTTAAATCTCTGATGCTAGGCGGAAGTTAGTTCCACAATCTTACAGCATGGACAGAGAAGGAATAGGAATAGTAACTTGTTTTATGTGGATGGGATTTAAGGAGAGATTTGAGATGTGATCTACATAGTGCATCTCTGGGGCGAGCGTAAGATAATCGTTTACGCAGGTAGGAAGGATAAGAGGGGTTATGCAAGATGTTGAACAGGAGACATAAAATGCGAGTGTTCCTACGAAGACGGATTGGGAGCCACTTGAGTTCCTTGCGAAGATGAGAAACATGATCATACTTACGTAGACCAAAAACAAAGCGAATACACAAGTTTTGCAAGCGCTCAAGTTTATTTAATAGCTCCTCTGTGGCATCCAGGTAGCAGGCGTCGGCATAATCTATAATCGGCTGAATAAGTGTTTGCGCTAAGGATATTTTTGTCGTTAAGGGCAAGATACTCTGAAGGCACTTCAGCGAATGGAAAGAGAAATGTACCTTACGACTGACCTCGTTGACCTGAGCACGCCATGAAAGATTAGAGTCAATGATTACCCCCAAATCTTTTGCCGTTTCGGTATAGTCAATGCGAACACCGTCGAGGTATAAAGGCATCAGGGAAGTGACGCCAGCCGCATTGCGAACAAATTTGCTGCCTATGACCATGGTCTGAGATTGGCTAGGGTTTATTTGCAAACCAAATGACTTAGCCCATATGCTGATATTTGCCAGGTCCTGGTTCATTGCTGCAATAGCCAAACCAGCGTCATTTATAGAGAAATGCCGATATAGCTGCTAGTCATCTGCGTAAAGATGGAAACTAGAAGAGGTTACTCTGGTAACAAATTTAATGAAGATTGAGAAAAGCAGAGGTGATAGTACGCTACCCTGAGGAACACCCTCAGTGAGGCTACACCAATCAGAGAATGATTCATCAAGGCGAACACACTGAGAGCGTCCCCGAAGATAAGAGTTGAACCAAGCTAAAGCGGAAGAAGAGAAATTGATAGATTTAAGAATACCTAGTAAAATGTCGAAATCCACTGAGTTGAAGGCGCTACTAAAGTCAAGCAGTACAAGCACCGTAAGGGACTTACTCTCCATAGCCCAGCGGATATCGTCAGTTACTTTTAACAGTGCGGAGACAGTGCTGTGACCCGCGCGAACACCGGATTGAAAGGGAGAAATGATCGAGTTAGACGCCAAGAAAAAGGATAACTGTCTATGAACTAAGTGTTCACAAACTTTAGATAGAAACGGAAGTATAGAGATAGGTCTAAAGTGAGTTAATAGAGATGGATTATTAGTTTTAGGTAAAGGTATGATGTGAGCCTGCTTCCAAACCGACGGAAAAGAGCAAGAGGTGAATGAATGGTTAAAGATGTGAGTTAGGACAGGGAGCAATGAGGGAAGTATAAGAGTTATCATTCTGGAACACAACATATCATCACCGACTGCTGAAGAAGTTATTGCAAGTATAGATTTCTTAACGTCCTCCTCAGTAACATCGCTAAGGCTAAAGGTTGAATATTGTGGCAACGGCATACTAGAAAGACTATCTAAAGTAGCGGCTTTGACGCGCGGATCAAGAGAAAAAGGAAGAAGAGAGAAATGTTTGTTGAGAACATTGAGGTACAAATCCTTGCACTGGTTAGTAGGTGATTTGCCTATGCCTACAGATTTAAGAAATTTCCATATATCGGACGAACTGCGGTTAATGAGTTGTTCATGGAAGTAGCGCCTCTTTGCATCCTGACACAGATGATTGCAACGGTTACGTAGACATTTGTTGTAAGCGAGATTTAAGTCTGAAGGTCGGCGCTTATATCTGCTCTTAGCTTTGTCCCTACGGGCCATATGCTCTTTAATATGTGGTGTAATCCATGGTGCAGGATTATGTCGCACTTTGACTCGTCGAATAGGGGCATGCTGGTCATACAATTTTATATTTAACTTGATGTGTAACTTAGTATGTTTGGGTGAAATCTTGTTTTTTAAACAGATATCCGCAACCGATCGAGCTCAAATTTTGCAAACGCTTTTGGTTTGGATGACAATGGCATCATTCTAAATCCAAAAATGCCCAAAGATGGCGGGACAATTTTTTGTAAGCACCCCCTATTTAAGTATTAGTAAGCATATGGATAAAAAAATATTAAAAAACCCATTGCGAAACGCGTGAGTTTATTGTATGTTGTGCTTGTGCGTGTATAAATATTGATAACGATAGTAAAAATAATTAATCACTGATATTTGAGTGATTCATGTGTCTTAAAATATTGCAGTGTTTACATCAGAAAATAAAGGTCGTTATGAGTTTTTTTTTTCGTTTTAGTAATAAATCATGCTTAGTCTGTGTTTTGTAATACAAATACAGAAGTCATCACATATATTCATTTAGCTCCACTTATTTTACAAGTAAAATTTCAAAATTTAAAAAAACCCCCGACATATTTATCCTGCGAAAACACCCCGATTCAAACAGCAAAACGCCCATAACTTTTGAAAGGCTGAACCGATTTTATTCAAACATAGCTAAGAACAGTCTCGACAAAATCACCTTTCAAACAAAAAAAAAACTAAATCGAAATCGGTTCATCCGTTTAGGCGCTATGATGCCACAGACAGACACACAGATACACAGCAACACACGTGAAACTTATAACACCCCTCTTTTTCCGGCGAGGGTTAAAAATAGTGGCACGTATAAGATAAAAATATGGAGCTCGTGGTTAAATAATAACAGATACACGGGGTGATCTTTGAGGTTAAGCAACGCATGCTGAGGACGGTCTGTGGATGTGTTACCATTCCTTACATACCGAGATACCTCCGTGCCTAGGAAAGGACGTTAAAGGACGCAATTAGTCCTGGCTGCCATTTGCAGATCTTTGACAGCTGTTCAATCAGCAACAACTGTCAGAGATCTGCAAATCAGTGTCACTAGATTTCATCTTCTCCTGGTTTCAATCAGCAAGCATAAAATCTGCCCCTTGTTTTGCAAGTTAATGTGCCCAGTTACTGGGTTGTCGCAAGCAGTTACTCCATGTAACTGTACTGGTTTCCAGCTGAATTCAGTAAGAGTAGAAGCCGACCTCACTGGCGCCCATGACAATGTGCTAGTTTGGTCTCTGGTCATGGGGAGTACCCCGCAGAGGAGGATCCGATGACGGACAGCCGCGGCGGGACCACGGACGAGGTACCACTCGTCCTTATTCCCGCTATACGGCACAGGAGAACACCGTGGAGTTTTAGTGGGTTGGAGTCTCACATAACTGCATGAGCATTTCTGTAAACAAAAAAAAATTATCATAGTTGGGTAAAGGTTCTAGGCGGAGCAGCGGTGGCCAGTGGTAATGTCGCCGACTTCCGTGTCTAGGTCGTGAGTTCAAACCCAGGCGCATTACTTTGTGTCAATTATTTCATCACCACTGCTCATACAACGGTGACGGAAAACATCGTGAGAAAACCGGCAAGTCCTAGAACCTAAATTCGAAGATAAAACCGCGTGGTGATTACCTCTATCATATATCATATAGGATACCTGTGTCCCAGCAGTGGAAACATTATAAGGCTGATGATGATGATAATAGGCGGATTGTTTGATTGTATGCGACAAGAATAAGCTTTTATAATACACAAATCAATTAAATACAAAGCAATGAACTTTCCTAGTAACGAAAAGGTTGTCCTTAATCATAATTATAATATTGCATTAAAACCGGATGCGGAAGGTGGCGGACAGGAAGACAAGTATATGTTAATCAATGATAATTGCCTTCTGAGTGACAGGGGAGGCGGTGGGGCGAGCTTGTATGTCAAGTGACAGTTCTAAACAGATTTACATACGTATTTGAATGGATTAGCTGTAAGTTTGGGGGTTTAAGTCAATGACAGGATGAATGACGTAGATGGTTTTATGAAGAGATAGATTTTGGATTTGTTTATTCAGGTGTTGGTTATCTCGTCTTTGGCTTGGGTACTTAGTACATTTGTTTTGTAATAGATTCATTCGAGGGCTTTGAAATCGAGGCGATCAAAAAGTCATACATTCTAAACGCGATTTGTGGTATGAGTCAATGCTTTGATAATGTCACTACGGTAAGTCTTTTTCCCAATTTCACAGATTACTTACTTGAAATTGAATGTGTGCCAGTGTTAATTTTTCTATGACCAAAATTTAGAAAACCCTGAGACTCATTATAAAAAGAGAACATGACTACTTGCCACTAAGCAATCTCAGATCAAAACCTACAAATATTCGGTTGTACAAGGTTTTTTTATTATTGATTTGCCTTGTTGTTTGGGTCAAATCTTGCAACTGAATTTTAAAATATGTCTTCATCCAATTGAGCTGATTTTTTTTACACGTTTGGCTTAGATGAAAACGCACGTTTAACTAAAAAAATGTTTAGAAAACGTATTTTTTATTTGACTTGATTTAATAGATAAACAAAAAACCGGCCGTGCGAGTCGGACTCGCGCACGTAGGGTTCCGTACCTTTATCGCAAATAACGCCAAAAAAATCACGTTTGTTGTATGGGAGCCCCGCTTAAATATTTATTTTATTCTGTTTTTCTATGTTGTTTGTATTCATTGTTATAGCAGCAAGAGAAAATAGAGAAATATATCATCTGTGAATATTTCAACTGTCTAGCTATCACGGTTCATGAGATACAGCCTGGTGACAGACAGACAGATGGACAGCGAAGTCTTAGGAATAGGGACTCGTTTTTACTCTTTGGGTACGGAACCCTAATATGTTTAGAACGTCTCATACTCTACTTTAATGTCAAAGTTGACCGGTTTCTATGCTAAAGTAAAATTTGACAAGTTCTCATCTTGCGCTCCTTAATTCTAAAACCAGGAGTAAGTAAACAAAAGCTTTTAAATATCAATGTGCTTCTGTACCTCGCTACAACTTGACACACACACAACAGAAACTTGACAGTAACACGATTAAATATTCAATTACGATTCCATTTAATAATTAAAGTGTCTCAAACGCTTGCTTAGTAACTGTTCTATAGTCGACGCTGGTCGGTCTCGCTGCCGTCCTCAAACTAAAACGTCACTATCTGACAATAGACAGATTTTAGTATTTTCATGCCATCGTAAATAGCAAAAAAAAAACTCTCTCGATCAGTCTAAGCAGTATTTTTCTTCTACCAATAAATACCGGATAAAAGGTGAAAGCGCCTTTTAAGTTCCCCAAATTACTATATCTACAAATATAAACCTATTTTTTTATTAAGATTGAGTAATTTATATAAATAAACTAACAGAGTGCCAATTCTAAATGGCGCATTTAGATTTATTATTTTACACTGCAATTTCTCGCATATTAGTTATAGTTTATAAACAGCATCGATATTAATTTATTTCGCAGTTTTTAGGGTTCCGTACCTCGAGAGAAAAAAACGGAACCCTTATAGGATCAATTTGTTGTCCGTCCGTCCGTCCATCCGTCCGTCCGTATGTCTCTCTGTCAAGACCCTTTTTCTCAGGAACGCGTGGAGGTATCAAGCTGAAATTTATATCCAATACTCAGGTCTACTGTCCCTTAAAGCTGTCAAAAATGCAAATTTTCGACACTCGCAAGTGAATCAAAACCTAAAGGGTACTTCTCGTGAACTCAGGATCTTCAAATTTGGTACGAAACAACGTCTTATAGCACAGATAAAGGAATAATTGCGAAAACCGTAAATTTTAGTTACATCATGTAATAAAAATATGTTTTAATAATTTTAAACTTACTACCCCTTTCCTCATGAACGCGTAGAAGTATTAAATAGAAATTCATATCAAATACTCAGGTCTATAATACCTTTAAGCTGAGGTTTGTACTCGGTGCTCGAGTCTGACACGCACTTGGCCGGTTTTTTTATCTATAACTCAAAAAATGATTTTGTCAGATAGTGGCAGTACAGCTTGAGGACGGCAGTCGGTGCTACCCACGCGAGGAATTTCATTGTCGTCTCATTAATGCTTCTAGAGCGGCCTACGGTTGTGACAAGACAAGACTGCTAAAGGAGGGTCTACATTGTGCTTTGTTTTGTTGATCAATGTAGCTAATTCTGTCTGTCATTTGCTTGAGAGTTTATCAGAAAAGCATTTGTTAGAGTCACTGGTCCCTATGACACAGGCCTTCATATTTTATTACCCGACTGCCGAAGGAGGGTAATGTGTTTATCAGTGTATGTATGTATGTTTGTTCCTATGTGGCGTTCCAGAGACCAAACGCGTTGGCCGATTTTGATTATTCTTACGTCAATCGATTTGTCTTAACCTTGCGAGTGTCACTGGCTACATTCAAATTGGAAAATAGAAAAATGGCAGATTTTGGGCGTCATATTGTGAAGGTTCAATTTTTCTGTCTTCCATTACCTATCGTGTGGGGTATCAAAATAAAGGGTTTTAAGAGGTGATTACAAAAATATGAAACACGCATATGTTTACAGGTACATGATTAGAAAAAAAGTTAACTAAAAAGTTATAAAAAAAAAGTTATAAAACTTTCCTTAATTTGTTAGGATAGGCTAGAAGCTACATACTGGTATCATCTAGTTTATAATGAAACAACAATTTAAGTTAGAAATAAACATAATATGTCCTGTAAACTACTGATTGAAGTAGTTTGGCAGTTAAAACATTTGCTCGAAATGAGAAAAATTACATAATTTTTAGTGTTCGGTACCCACCCAAAGGGTAAAAACGGGACCCTATTACTAAGACTTCGCGGTCCGTCTGTCTGTCTGTCACCAGGCTGTTTCTAATGAACCAGATCTACAGATGATGTATTTCTTTTGCCGCTAGAACAATAAATACTAAAAACAGAATAAAATAAATAGTTAAGTGTGGTTAACATACAACAAACGTGATATTTTTTTGCCGATTTTGCGATAATGGTACGGAACCCTTCGTGCGGGAGTCCGACTCGCACTTGGCCGGTTTTTAATCGCCGCAGTAAAATACCTACTATTTTCTAAAAAAAAATATATTCGACTAACTAAATTTTGCTAAAAATTTCAAGTTACAAACCTTGTTTGGTTATCCCTTTCTGTGCGGAATTTATTCACGCCTTCTAAAAATACACGAAAAGTATGCAATGCAAAAAACGTGTAATTGTTTCAAAACGTAGTAATAACGTACTAATAATGTTTTGATTGGCTTATAAGATTAAGATAAACACTTAACACATTCCATAGCCTGCTATCTTCAACTATAACAATCAAGTTTCATAACACATAATAATATAATGCATTCAGTAGCTTATAAACATGGCTTCTCATTTCTCTATCAAAGCTTTTAGTAAATTGATAGTACAAATATAAAAGGTTGGAGTAATAAAATACTGATACCACAGACATAAATCTAACTAGATAACGCAAGTCCCTCCATCTGTATGAAAACCAAGCGTGCCACGTATTCACACACATTTTGAAAACAAAATTTACCGATGAAAGAAAATGTCTGTCTCGGCCAACTTTTTTTGTAGAGTTTTGACACCTCAATATTGATGTATAGGCATAACAAGGCATCTTTTTAACGGTTCACCCTTGTTTGGTATAACAACGTTCGAAAATCGCTTTGGCTAATTTTAGTTACAATAAAGTCATTTCGTATAATTATTCATTTGACCGAATAATTAATTGGTAGATTTTTATTTAGCATATTTATTTCTTTGAAATAATGTCATTTGACCGAATTTTCAAATGCACTAATTTTACTCGAAATCGGTTAGCACGGCGTTTTGCTCGGGGTACCCGCCTTAAGCAACAAAGACGACGGAGCCCCGCTGCGCGGGGCTCCTATTTCTGTCTGCAGGGTCTAAAGTAACCTAACATGAAGGAGATGACGGGCGCTGAGTTCGCTCGCTTTGCTCGCTCACTTCAGCTCCCGTCATCTCCTTCGAACCTAACCTATCCGTGTCGGGGTGCCCTAAGCTCCCGAGCTCGCTTCGCTCGCTCTTGGGGTTATTCTCGGTTTTTTTAAATACATGTTATACCACCTGAACATTACATCAAATGAACATTATACCTTTTGATCAATAGCGCAAATGTTGTTATCGCAAATAAATATTCGATGAACTGAAAATTCTGTCAAACGATATTATACAAAGTGATGATTTTCTTAAACGTTGTTCGATTTAGTTATATTATATCAAACGTTGTTCTATCAAACAAGGGTGAACCCTTTTTAACCCCCGTCGGCAAAAAGGGGGTTTTATAAGTTTGACGTGTGTTGCACACAGCAACACACGTCAAACTTATAAAACCCCCTTTCTGTGTCTGTCTGTGGCATCATAGCATCAAAACGGGTGAACCGATTTTGATTTAGTTTCTTTTTGTTTGAAAGGTGATTTCGTCGAGAGTGTTCTTAGCTATGTTTGAATAAAATTGGTTCAACCGTTCAAAAGTAATGCGCGTTTTACTGTTTGAATCGGGGTGTTTTCGCAAAATATCGTGTCATAATTAAGTGTTCAATAGATTGCCGACCCGAAGCGTATTTACTATGTACTAGATAAATTATGTAGCATGAAATAAAAAAACACTCGGGGGTTTTTAAATTTTGAAATTTTATTTGTTATGTTTCAGTTGATTTCCGGTGCCGATAACGTTAAATGAAACAGGTAAGAGCACTGATCTCACTTTTACTTCCTTTTTTGAAACGCGAAATACATTCATTCGCGTCATCTAGTTAGATTTATGTCTGTGGCTGGCATCCATTGTCGCAACATTGATAATAGTCATTCACTACTAGATAGCCCTATCGGATTTTTATGTTGACGGTATCTATCGGTGAAGGCATTTTGACACTTCCATTTCTCATTGATGCATTGTTGTGCTTTTGACAGCTTTCCAATTGAATTGTTTTGTAACCTTCAGGAATTTGTTTCCATGGATATATTTCTGGAGATCTAAAACTCTCATCTAAAAAAGATGAAAGGCTAGAAAGAAGTCTACTATTGAGAAAAACGTCGAACATGTCCAAAACTAGAAAATATGCTGCGCTGGCACCAAATAAATTGGGATTGGGGAAGGAGGATAATAATGAATTGAATGCTTCTCACAATAATATAGACTTTGAAACATTTTTTTTTGCTTGTTCTTTCCTCCCTTTACTGCTCATCTTACTAATATTATAAATTCGAAAGTTTAGATGTATGTTTGTTACTGAATCATGCCAGAACGGCTAAACGAACCTGTATATTTGGCACGGATATAGATTAAAGTCTGCAATGGGGTATAGTGTTCCCTTGGGTTAAAAATACACGTCAGAAGCTATTATTCGAATAATTTTAAGCCCGAAAAGAATTCGACGAGTCAGAGTCACAAGTCAATTTACAGTTTTGATGAAAATTCTTCTCAAAATCAATTCGTTTGTACTAATACCCAGTGTAACACCTGCTTAACAGTATCACCTTGCAAGGTGACAGAAATGCAAATCATTTTGACTAAGACTTTAGCCATCGATTGTGAGTTCATTCAAGTGCAATAAATGCTTAATTACTTTTATATATTATACATATTACTATTTTTGATACGTGTTTCGTAGATTTTTTTGGCATATTTATTTGGATCGACTTTTTATCCGAAATTATTTTCATCTATACCAATATTTTAAAGAGGAAAGATTGATTTTAGGGTTCCGTACCCAAAGGGTAAAAACGGGACCCTATTACTGAGACGCCGCGGTCCGTCTGTCTGTCTGTCTGTCTGTCACCAGGCTGTATCTCATGAACCGTGATAGCTAGACAGTTGAAATTTTTAAAGGTGATGTATATCTGTTGCCGCTACAACAACAAATAATAAAAAAAAATATTTAAGGGGGGCTCCCATACAACAAACGTGATTTTTTTTGCCGTTTTTTACGAAAATGGTACGGAACACTTCGTGCGCGAGTCCGACTCGCGCTTGGCCGGTTTTTTTGTTTGTTTGTACCGAATAGGCTCCGAAACTACTGGACCGATTTAAAAAATTCTTTCACCTATGGAAAGCTAGATTATTCCCGAGTAACATAGGCTATAATTTTGACGGGAGCGAAGCCGCGGGGGTCAGCTAGTTTTGAATAAATAGATTTCAAGTGCCGTCGAATGAAACTTGCAGTTCCAACAGATCCTATGTCCGCTAGCTGGGGCAGAGGGCGTCCACAGTAGTCCTCCATCGCGACCAGTCTTGAGCTTCACATTCCAATACTCGTCGCCCCAGCCAGTACGGTGCGTCGCCAGGTTTGACAGGAACGGCCACGATTTCTTTTCCTATAAGGGTTCTAATCCATGGCCTGTTTAGAAATGTGATCGGAATGTCACTAATCCATCTCCATTTGGATCGCAGAACCGAGATGAAAAATGTCCTAGTCCTGATCATGGTCCACCCGTGTGTCAAGAAACATTCGTGCAGGAGTGTATGATTAACAAACATTCAAACATCCAGAATTTCTCATTCAAAACTTTAGTAAAGTAAGCTATTTATTTGAACTATCTAAAAAATTTGGAAAATAAAACCCCCCACAAAATGGCGCCCAAAATCTGCTATTTTTTTTCATTTGCAATTTTAATGTAGCCAGTGACAATCGCAGGGTTAATACGAATCGATAGACGTAAGAATCATCAAAATCGGCCAATGCGTTTGGTCTCTAGAACGCTATATAGGAACACACATACATACATACTTACATACATACATAGACTGATAAACACATTACCCTCCTTCGGCAGTCGGGTAAAAATGTTTATTGCAGAAACTTGTACACTTTTACAGTAAATCTTACATATATATTTTACTTAAAAGGAGGTCCTCGTTTTAAGTAAAAGATATACCTGTGCTAGGAGGACCCGCTCTTCAATGACAAATTAAAAAAAATATTATTAAATTATTACTTTCACCTTCGTTACTATATTAAGGTAAACTTTTAA
Organism: Orthosia gothica; assembly: GCA_949775005.1. Taxonomy (NCBI): domain Eukaryota; kingdom Metazoa; phylum Arthropoda; class Insecta; order Lepidoptera; family Noctuidae; genus Orthosia; species Orthosia gothica. The sequence continues at coordinate 18,155,232 of OX459059.1, forward strand.
CAGAAATCGAAGTGTATGTTGATTAGTTCGAGACCTGCATTCTGAAATGCCAGATTTTATATCTATATCTTGATACAAATCTAGTTTTGAACAGGATTCCTGCCAGAACCAGACCGGCCTTAATTCTTATCTCTGTAATTGTCAATATTTCTATTAATATCACACAATTCGAGAAATATTTTAGCGTAAGTCGACGATAGTGGCCACTGCACAGTTTCTTTATATGGGATGAGGCATCTGTATGCTAGTATTATATTATCTGTGGCAATATAATACTTACAACGGATCTTTGTGTCTCTGAAGCTGGCTCTGTCAATTATTGCGCACGAAACAGATTAACTGCATAGAGTAAGCGAGATAGGATGATGCGACAAACGTATGCGAGTGAAAGAGACAGTTATACAATGCTATAAAACAAAGATCCGTTGTGAGTATTATACTAACTTATTATTATAAAAAGTTCAAGTAACCTTCGTTCAAGTGAGCACATACATAACTACTTGACATTTCGTCACCTCTCGACGCAAGTGATATGCAAATCAATCATCAGAGCCTGTCAGCAGTGATTCGATTGCATGATTCAATTGATTCGCAGATCACTGATAAAATCAATCAGTTATTTCGAAGTTTGGCAATAACGATTAGAGTAATAAGTGATTGCCACAGACATACATCTAACTAGATAACGTCCTTCCACGTTTTTTTATTATTATTGATACTATTGATTGGCTCGCGCTTGACTACTATCTCGCCTCGATGATGTGGTCGACGGTGAAGCAGGCTTGTCTAGAATTTACCTCCACTCTTGAGTTAAAGACCCCCAGGTTGAAGGTCCTTAACGATGAAAGGAAATGTTTCCATTGACTCAGCAATTTTTTTTGGTAGAGTTTCTGCAGCTCAGCTAGCTTAGGCATAGTTCCAGATTTTGGTTGATGTCCGGTGCCGAAAACGCTAAATGAAACAGCATGAAAGGTTGCTTTCACTTGACTCCCTTTTTTGAATCTATACTTTTGGAAAATTATAAAGCTGAAGAGTTTGTTTGTTAGTTTGAACGCGCTAATTTCAGGAACTACTGGTTTTAATGGAAAAATCTTTTTATGTTGGATAGTCCATTTATCGAGGAAGGTTATAGGCTATACAACATCACGCTACGACCAAAAGGAGCGGAGCATTAATGAAAAAAGCTGCAAAAACGGGAAAACATTCCTTTTTGAGAGCTTCCGTTGCGTGCACGGCGTAATCGGTTTAAGTTACGCAAATATCATGTATGTAAGGAAGGTAGGGTAGGGTAGGTAGGTAGGTAGGGTAGATGGGTAGGTAGGTAGCCTGTTTGTGACGAGGTCCTTCCTTCCATACTCTTTCGATCACTTATTACTGGCAACCTTTTTATAGCAGGCCACATCATCATTTACTTTTCACATTATCATTCGATTTTCAATTCAAATTCAGCACGCCACATTCTTTCTCCCATGCCTCATTCCGCCCAGTCGCCACTTCTTTAGAGCTCGCAGAGCCTTGGTACTGTCTGTGACTTTAACCATCGTCTAATCTTGTTATAAATCTTCTAAAAAGCTACGTGACAATACCATACTTGTGTATTTAATAATTCCGGCGATAAATAAATATTCCCCAGTGTTTTCGCTGGGTCTGTTTTCTCAATGTGGTCCGGTAAGGTACCTTCAAACTGAGCTAACTAACAAGAGGGCAGCGGGCTTACCGGTACAAAATGAAGTGAGCGAAGCCGCTTGGAACAGCTAGTTACTTATATTTGCGTCATCTAGTGAGATGTATGTCTGTGTTGATCGCAATGTTTCGCCATATTTGTCTAGTTGACTAGCAGGTGTGGTCGAACTTTAATGATGTGTAGGTATTTCTAATGGTGTGTGATCTGACCTTAGAGGTGATATCTGTTTTGTATGGTATGAGTTGGTAAATAGATTATCGATTCACGTGAGCATTGCCATATATATTCTTTAGTATATTATTGAAAAAGTTAAATCAAAACATCAAAAAACCCGACTGATTCAAAAGCGAACTAAATAAGAAAGAAAAATATTTATTTGCGACCCGTTTAATTAAATAAAAAAACCCGACTGCTTCAAAAGCAAACTAAAAAGACGTAAACAAGGAGAAAATCATGCTGTGCAGTCGGAGGATACATATTCGCGGGCTGGCTGACCAAAATCTGGTGTATCCTCCGCCTGCACAGCATGATTTTCTCCTTGTTTACGTCTTTTTAGTTTGCTTTTGAAGCAGTCGGGTTTTTTTTGATTTATTACTATTTATTTCATTTTATTTCGAATTAGGTACATTTTGAAATCATCTCTTAAAACCCTTTATAACTACCCTTCACGATGGGTTTGGAAGAAAAAAAAATTGGGCACCCATAATAAGGCGCCCAAAATCCGCCATTTTTCTATTGTCCAATTTTAATGTAGCCAGTGACACTCGCAGGGTTAAGACGAATCGATTGACGTACGAATCATCAAAATCGGCCAACGCGTTTGGTCTCTGGAACGCCATATAGGAACAAACATAGACTGATAAACACATTACCCTCCTACGGCAGTTGGTTAAAAAATCAGTCGTAACAAAACAAAGTTACCGACATAGCCCGAAGAATTGACAAACGTAAGTGGCAGTGGGCAGGGCACATTGCTCGCAGAACGGATGGCCGATGGGGCAGAAAAGTTCTGGAATGGCGACCGCGAATCGGAAGACGATACGTTGGAAGGCCTCCCACTAGGTGGACCGATGACCTGGTTAAGGTTGCGGGAAGGCGCTGGATGCGATACGCACGGGATCGGTCAATGTGGTGGCGACGCCTGGGGGAGGCCTATGTCCAGCAGTTGACGTCTTTTCTTGAAAAAAAAAAATGTTATGAACAAAACAAAGTTCGCTGTCAAAGTCTAAGTACTTGCACAAAGTACGTAAGAGGCGTATTTTTTTTGAAAATTGTTAATGTTGGTTTTATAAAGTACGAAGTTATATTTCTATGAATCCACTCACTCTTTGTCATTAAAATAATTAAAACCCTATATTTTATGATAAAATACTGATAAACAGATTCTAAATTCAAATTATCTCCATAGAAAATTTAAATGAAGGCGTTGAGATTAGAAAAAGATTTATTAAGATTTTTTTTAAATAAAATTAAAATAAGCAATTATTTCTATCGACATTTTAATAACGATGCTGTCCCATCCCTACCGTGTTTACACAAGGGATAAGTCTCGTCGTCGGCGCGCGTCGCTCACTCGTCGCGTCAAACGCATCCCGCGATGAATCACATCGTGTGTTCATCTTTATTAGCTTTCCTCGCAAATAGAGGGTAGATACAAGTTATGTGTTCTAGTTATAGCGAGGTAATGTAAATAGATTTCACTATGGTTTGAAGTCGAAATCCTATTTTGTTTTATAGACAAAAAACTGCGAACTACATATTAAAAAATAAAGTCCCCCGCCGCGTTTGTACGCGATGAACTTAAAAACTACAGAACGGATTTTCATTTGGTTTTCACCAATAGAAAGAGTGAGAAACGAGGAAGGTTTTTGTGTATAATATGTCACGGGCGAAGCGGGTCGCCAGGCAAAGTTAATTAATGTGCGAGAGTAAGCGAGCCAAGAGACTCATCGGCAATGAGGCACTGGTCAAGTCAAAGCTACAGAGCCTTGAACACCGTCGCCGAGTTGCCAGTCTGTCAGTTTTTTATCGGTTACATTTCGGGGAGTGTGCGATGGAATTGTGTGATCTAATTCCACCCAGCCTATTCCATCATCGGACTACAAGACGTACGGCGATGCGTCATCGGTACATGGTGGACATCCCACCCATACGCACTAAATGTTTTGGGGACAGTTTCATTATGCGTACAGCTAAAGAGTGGAATTCCCTGCCGGAGTCTGTGTTTCCCGATATCTACAATCTAGGAGTCTTTAAGTCAAGAGTGAATAGGTTTTTTCTAGGCAAGTGTGTTTCACCGTCGACCACATCATCGCTTACCATCAGGTGAGATAGTGGTCAAGCGCAAGCCTATAGAGGATAAAAAAAAGGCTGCGAAATAATATAAAAATCGACGCTGGTTTTCAACTGTAATTCATATGCGAAAGTTTCCGATATCAATACATAGATCTAATTGCACACTTTCACATTGACACCTCAAGTTAGTTTATTTTATTATTATTTGTAAACATAGCAATTTGGGGCAATTTACGCCGTTTTTAATTTTTAATCCGGAATCTTTAATAGTAGAAACAAAACTGCTATTTTGCTATTTTTTAACCGACTTACCAAAAAGGAGGAGGTTCTATGTTCGACTTCTTGTATGTTTTATTATTTTTATTTTTATGTATGTTCACCGATATCTCCGTCAATTGTGGACCGATTTTGAAAATTCTTTTTTTGTTTAAAAAAAGAGTATGTTTCGAAATTGGTCCCATTTTAATTTGTTGAAGATCTGATGAAGAACTTCGGAGATATACAACAGAACTCTTCAATAAATGACGGCAAATCATTCGGGATTGCTGCAATCGCATGTGGGTTTATGGTTTATACCATTTCATAACATAACATCACGCCAGTACGCTCGAAAGGGGTACGCAGATCTCTCATTTCACCGGTTATGTTCAAGTATTGTGTTATTCGGGTAATCTATTCTGGTGTTATAGGCACCTTTCTAAACAACTTGCCTATTTTAGGTAGGTACAACTAAAAAGGGAAAAATAAAAAAACATTTTATGCAAAAAAATACTACCGACTTACAAACAAAAAACGACAAAGTGAAAAATAACTTAATTTTGGAAGTCGGTGTCCATATCGCAAAAAAAATGGGAAACAAGAAAGACACCGACTTCCAAAATTAAGTTATTTTTCACTTTGTAGTTTTTTGTTTGTAAGTCGGTAGTATTTTTTTGCAAAAATGTTTTTTTTGCTGATTACGATGGCGTCATAAAAAAAAATTGTGAGATAGTGGCATATTTAGCTGGATGGCAGTTCGCGCGTTCATCTTTATTAGCTTTCCTCGCAAATAGAGGGTAGATGCAAGTTATATGTTTTAGTTATAGCGAGGTAATGTAAATAGATTTGTTTATGGTTTACTGTTGAAAGAGCGGAGTGCTTTTGGTGATGTTATCATGTTTCTAAAGGGCTAAAATAAAATGCATACGGTTCTAATAAACCTTTAGTAACTAATACGATCGAATAATAGATAAACGTGTCTTAAAATTTCATATAAACTTGGACTATTTACTTGTACCTATTTCAGGCAATACATTGAATTATTATTAAATCATTTTAATTGTATTATTAGTAGCTCACAAGATTCATTTAAAAAACATTCTACAACAAGCTTCCGAATATTTATGAATGAGAATGAGATTATTTTTTACACGCGTGACTTATTTTTACAAGCTTTTAATTAACATGCAATGTATGTATGTAAGTGTTTGGGTCAAATCTTACAAGTGAATTTTAAAGCAGTTATCCTCGACCGATTATAGGTAAAATTTTACACGTTTAGTTTGGATAACAATGCACGGTTAGCTAAATGACGTCATTCTGTTTCCAATATGGCGGACAGCCCTAGATGGCGGACTAGTTATATTTTGTGCACTGCCATGATATGGGTATCAAATGAAAGGGCTTGCTGAGAAGAATACGAAAAAAGCTTGTTATAAAAATATTTATTTATGAATATTTTTTTTCCTTTTCAATAGTCTACAGTCTCTTTGTTTGAAAATATTTGTTCTGTATGTATTTTTTTTATGGTGTACAATAAAGAATATAATAAATAGTCTAGTTCTTAAGTCTAAAGCTATATAAAAACTTTTTTACAAAAATTACAACCGACTTCCAAACAAAAACTCGACTGGTAGAAAATGCCTAAGGCATTAAGTCCGCCTTTGTACTTGTGCATAAAGTTTTAATAAAAACACTACAAAGGGAAAATAACTGCAATTTCGGAAGTCGGTGTTCCTGTCTTCGTTTTTTGACACCGACTTCCGAAATTGAAGTTATTTTCCACTTAGTAGTGTTTTTGATTGGAAGTTGGTTGTAATTTTTGTAAAAAAGTTTTTATTTTTCACTTTTTAGTTGTGGTACTTAAAGGAACAGTTCTAAAGGCTAGCTACCTATAATGCCCAAAGTGAAGTCAGAATAGATTAACCTAATAACATTAAACTTAAACAAAACTGTGGTATGAGATTATACTAGGGTAAACAGTTCACACCTGCGTACCCCTTTAGAGCGTACCAGGGTGATGTTATGTTATAAAATGGTGTAAACAATAAACAGACATGCGATTGCAACTATCCCGAGTGATTCGCCGATATTTATTGAAGAGTTCTGATGTTTATCTCCGAAGTTCTTCATCAGATCTTGATGAAAATTAAATGGGATCACATGAAAACCACCAGCGTTTCAATAAAAAAATAATTGGTTTGTTGAACCAATTTTTTTTTTGTAAAAAATGAAAAGATCATATATAAGTTTCCATATAAAACTATTTTTAGTTTTTTTTTTCACTGTAATTACAAAGTAAAATGCAATTGAAAATATTTTTTTGAATCCAGTACCGAAAACACCCCGATAGTTTGCCGAACAAATCCGAGCCCGTGTGACGTCACAACGTTAATTTCTACTCATTGTAGCACATAGCTGATACAGTGTTTTGACTTTTAACCGATTCAATCTTGTTATTATCGTCAATATATTGATGAATATCGAATATATTGATCATAAATATCGAACCTTAAAAGTTATCGTGCTTGCTTCGTAACATTATGTACGAATACTACAAAAAGATCCCAATTATACGTGATTCGCGCAATAGACCCTAGTACCTAGCAATCTACTAAATTTGAGCAATGTTCTATGTCTAACTAGATTCCAATTATAATGTGTTAATTCTGTTGTTATCTTGTTCTAATTTAGTATTAGATTCGTATTAAATTCTTACTTTGATCATTAAAGACTAAGAATATGAAATTTTTAAGCGAACTTTCGAGCAAAGTTGACATTGTTGTATAATTACGTAACTTGAAAACATGATTTTTTGTTTATGGTGATATATTCATTATTTTATACTTAAATGACAGATATATGCGTAAAACTAACATTTCTGTTTGAATTGTGAGAATCGATCGACGTATTTAAGAGATATTTACGGAAGAATTAGTGTAACGAAAATCTACCAAGTTAATATTTTTACGTTTCTGTTCTGCAAACTTTTTAGTGTTTGTAAATATATAATATAGACATTAGTGTTCAATATTATTAAGGGATATTGTCAATCTGCCTAGCCTATAACCCAGTAACTGGGTAACACGGTACCCCTTGGCAAGACTGGCGTCAGATCTCAAGCTTCTGACTACCCGTAACGACTGTCAAAGATCTTCAAATGACAGCCGGGACCAACGGCTTAACGTACTTTCCGAGGCACGGAGGAAACACGGTATGTTGAAATGGTCACCCATCCACGGACCGACCTCGTCAAGCGTTGCTTAACCTTGATGATCGAACAGCGCGGCTGTTTTTATTTAGCCACGAGCTCCTCTATTAAGGGATATGTAAATAATGGGAATTACCAAAAATTTGATGTGTATTTGTATCATATTTAGTGGTATCTAATGAAGTTTTTTGATAAGTCAAAGTTTCGCGCCAATCGTGTTTGTTTACTTTTTATTTTACACCAATATCACCCACCTATATGTAAAAACGATTACGTTATGACAATTATGTTTACTAATGTACCTGGTAAACAAAAATAACTAATACCGGTCCACTCTCACATATTATTCATTACGACTACTTTACGTGGGACACTCAGAAAGTTTTGCGAAACTAAAAAAAATTGTTCTATACGTACATATATTTTTATTAAATCTTTTCAAAGTACTTTCCACCAGCCTCTATACAAAGATTCATGCGCCTAAACCAGTTTTCAAAACACTTTTTCCAGTCCGCCGCAGACACCTCGTTTACAGCCTGCTCGAACGCAGCCAGCGCATCTTCCGGCGACGAAAATTGTATCCCTTTGAGCTGATTTTTTATTTTTGGGAATAAAAAGAAGTCACACGGTGCTAGATCAGGGCTGTAAGGAGGGTGACCCAGGAGTTTGACTGGCGTGCTGTCCAGGAAGTCCCTCGTTTTGAGTGCGGTGTGCGCAGGTGCATTGTCGTGGTGGAGCAGTAGCCCGCGGAGCCCTGTGTTTGGTCGCTTGTTGCTTATAACAGAGAAAACTTCTGGCAAACATTTGGTAGTATACCATTCGGCATTAATGCTTCTTTGATCCCGTAAGGGAATTGATACCAAGTGGCCAGTCAAATTAAAAAAGCTAGCGATCAAAATCTTACCCCCGCTTCTAGATCGCTTCACTTTGGTAGGCGTTGGCTCATTTTGAAACACCCAAACAGTCGACTGGCGCTTGGTTTCTGGGTCGTATTGATAAATCCAGGACTCATCACCTGTAACGATGTCGTAAACACGCCGAGACGAGCCTGCTTCAAATTTGTTAAGCATATCACGGCACCATTCCACCCGGGCCTGCTTCTGAGCATCGGTGAGGTTGTGCGGCACCCAGCGTGATACTATCCTCCTCACGCGAAGATGGCTGTGTAGAATCTCGTGAACGCTTCCCGATCCAATCTTCAATATGTGTTGAATCTCCTGATATGTAATTCGCCTATTGTCTTGGATTAAATTTTTCACTGCTAGCACGTTTTCTTCGGTAACAGCCGTCAAAGGGCGACCGCTTCTTTCGTCATCCCCCAAAGTTGGTCGACCGCGCTTGAATTCGTTATACCAACGATACACGGTTGCCTTGGAAGGGCCTTCATCCATGAATGCCATTTGAAGTCTATCGTACGATTCATCCGGTTTCAGGCGACACTTGAAATCGTATAAAATCATAGCTCTAAAATGTTCCCGGCGCAGATCCATATTTCAGTGAGACACAATACTTTGAATTAACTCGCAAAAAATGTGGAGGGAAATTTTGAAATTGGAACTTACTTATTTTGACTTATAAATAATCATATTTTCGAAAAACATTATAACTGGCCAGTCTCCCATATATAAAAACTTTTTTTCGCAATACTTTCTGAGGGGCCTGGTATTTATGCTCAAAACTTTCAATCCTTTATCACACATGACTAAATAAAATTTGTTGTTTATTAATATTTTTGCACTAGTTTTCGAATATTTTAGTCAATCTACGTGTAGTTGACACTATAGTATCATGATTTCCTTGAACGTTATGACGTCACCAACATGGCGACTCATTGTGGCCCGTTTGTAGTCACGTGGTTCTTTTCAAAATTTTATCGATTTTCAATTGCTTATAATAAATTGAAAAAAATATTTAAGAGTTTTTTGAAACGACAATGACAAAGACAAAAGATATTTATTTCAACTGGGCCACCAAGCGGCACTTTTGAATGTCACAATTTAAATTTAAATGGAATACAAGTTGATTCTACCGTGCATTCGGAAAGTAGCTAGTTATGGAGAAGAATGCACAAGAAACTCCATACTTTTTAAATTTACATGGAATAAAAGTTGATTCTACCGTGCATTCGGAAAGTAGCTTGTTATGGAGAAGAATGCACAAGAAACTCCATACTTACTCTTTTAAAAAAAAAAAAAAATGATTCTACCGTGCATTCGGAAAGTAGCTTGTTATGGAGAAGAATGCACAAGAAACTCCATACTTACTCTTTTAAAAAAAAAAAGATTTTTACAATATTTAGGTACATGAGTACATACATTAATAAATTCACATATGTGAGGACAATGCACCCAGAATAGCACTACACACTATACTATGTAAAGGTATAAAGTATTAAAAGTACTCACACATGTACTGTGCAGTTATACAATAGGTACTAGAAAAACATCAACATCCGAAGCAGTTGAGTTATGACCAATCCCAACTGACGGCGCCCGTTCACGAACATGACGCATGAATCGGCACCACCCAGCTCAACCATCATGAAGGGAACCGAATGATCCAACACACGCGCCACCATCAGAGAGACATTTGAGAGAGCATGACACACTCAACTGCCAGGGCACACACAAGTCAACGAACGACACATAGGTATAGCAAATGGTAGATTTACAGTTGGGTACATAGTACCCACACACGTGCTGTGCAGCTATACAATACTAAAATAAATCGAGTCTATACAACACAAGCATAAACATATCATTTGTTTTTGCGCCCTAGTGGTTGTGGAGCAGGACTAGCATTGAGCCAAGCATTTTTATCAGTGATATAATCCCCCAACTTATAATATGCCTGCCTGCATAGTGTGCGTTTTATACAATTTTTAAATTTCGTCTCATTCAGTTCTAGAATATGGGGAGGAATTTTATTGTAACATTTCGTACAGTACCCCATGAAAGATGAGGCCACTTTTGCCAGTCTGAAACCTGGTTGAACTAATTGGTCCCTATTTCTAGTAATGTAATTATGTCTGTCTCCGTTTTTACTAAAAAGATGTAAATTCTTTCTCACGTACATGATGTTTATATTTATATATATTGACAAGGAACCGTCATGATGTTAATGTCCTTAAACAGTTCCCTTAGAGAATCACGGCGGCGAAGATTGTAAATCGCTCTGATGGCTCGTTTTTGCAGAATAAAAATAGACTCAATGTCTGCAGCCCTTCCCCATAGTAAGATACCGTAAGACATTATACTATGAAAGTAACTAAAATAGACTAGCCTAGCGGTATCCACATCAGTAAATTGACGAATCTTTCTGACAGCATAAGCTGCCGAACTCAGCCGCCCCGCAAGTGATACTAAATGAGGACCCCATTGTAACCTTGAGTCTAGCGTGATCCCCAGGAAAACCGTTTTATCGACGAATTCGAGCTTCTCCTTGTTTAATATAATGTCACAATCAGTACTTTTGACATTTGGCAACGAAAATTTTACGCATTTGGTTTTTTTACCATTTAATACTAAATTATTGGCAGTGAACCAATCCTGAACCTGCCGTAGCGCGTTATTTACGTCGTCAACCTGACAAGTACGTCTATTTACTTTAAAAACTAAAGATGTGTCATCAGCAAATAACACCATATTTAGTTTGCCTTCGAATAAATGGGGTAAATCGTTTATGTATATTAAAAATAAGAAAGGACCTAAAATTGAGCCCTGGGGTACCCCCATTTTCACATTTAACCCCGACGAATTCACACCGTTTATTTGAACTAATTGTTGTCTATCACTCAAATAAGATTTAATCAAACTTAACGCTGATTGACCTAGCCCGTAATGCTCAAGTTTCAGAAGTAATGTTTCATGATTAACGCAATCAAACGCCTTCGACAGGTCGCAGAAGATACCTATGGCATCCTGCGACTCTTCCCACGCATTAAATATGTGTTTTAATAGGGTGACACCAGCGTCAGTTGTACAACGTCCTTTGGTGAAACCATACTGTTTATCATGTAAGATGTTATTCGTATTAAAATGAATGAGCATTTGATTTAGCATTATCTTCTCGAATACCTTGCTGAAAACCGGCAACACGGATACTGGTCTATAATTATTTGTGTCTTTACTGTCCCCGGATTTAAAAAGTGGTATAACCTTACTATATTTCATTAGATCCGGAAAGACTCCTTGATCTACACACAAATTAAAAATCAAAGCTAAGTACGGCGCTATAGTCTGAATAATGGAGGTACAAACTTTGATGGACATGCCCCATAGATCTTCGGTCAGTTTTACCTTTATTTGCTTAAAAGCCTTTATTACTGTTATTGGGTTTATATGTGAAAAGTGAAATTCATTGGGGCAGGCTGAAACGTTAGCGTGTAATAAACCAGAAGCGAGTGACGGCGAAGAATTTAAGGGTTCAGTAGTTTTAATTGGGATGCTGGTAAAGAAATTTACAAATTCTTGAGCAACTTCTTTGTTATCTCTAATAAGTCCACGTGTAGTCTCAAGCGTGTAATCAGTATTATTTCTTTTGTTCCTGTTTGTTTCATTGTTTATAATTTTCCAAACCGTCTTAATTTTATTTTCTGCGAATTTAACCTTATTGCTAATGTACCAGGCCCCTCAGAAAGTATTGCGAAAAAAAGTTTTTATATATGGGAGACTGGCCAGTTATAATGTTTTTCGAAAATATGATTATTTATAAGTAAAAATAAGTAAGTTCCAATTTCAAAATTTCCCTCCACATTTTTTGCGAGTTAATTCAAAGTATTGTGTCTCACTGAAATATGGATCTGCGCCGGGAACATTTTAGAGCTATGATTTTATACGATTTCAAGTGTCGCCTGAAACCGGATGAATCGTACGATAGACTTCAAATGGCATTCATGGATGAAGGCCCTTCCAAGGCAACCGTGTATCGTTGGTATAACGAATTCAAGCGCGGTCGACCAACTTTGGGGGATGACGAAAGAAGCGGTCGCCCTTTGACGGCTGTTACCGAAGAAAACGTGCTAGCAGTGAAAAATTTAATCCAAGACAATAGGCGAATTACATATCAGGAGATTCAACACATATTGAAGATTGGATCGGGAAGCGTTCACGAGATTCTACACAGCCATCTTCGCGTGAGGAGGATAGTATCACGCTGGGTGCCGCACAACCTCACCGATGCTCAGAAGCAGGCCCGGGTGGAATGGTGCCGTGATATGCTTAACAAATTTGAAGCAGGCTCGTCTCGGCGTGTTTACGACATCGTTACAGGTGATGAGTCCTGGATTTATCAATACGACCCAGAAACCAAGCGCCAGTCGACTGTTTGGGTGTTTCAAAATGAGCCAACGCCTACCAAAGTGAAGCGATCTAGAAGCGGGGGTAAGATTTTGATCGCTAGCTTTTTTAATTTGACTGGCCACTTGGTATCAATTCCCTTACGGGATCAAAGAAGCATTAATGCCGAATGGTATACTACCAAATGTTTGCCAGAAGTTTTCTCTGTTATAAGCAACAAGCGACCAAACACAGGGCTCCGCGGGCTACTGCTCCACCACGACAATGCACCTGCGCACACCGCACTCAAAACGAGGGACTTCCTGGACAGCACGCCAGTCAAACTCCTGGGTCACCCTCCTTACAGCCCTGATCTAGCACCGTGTGACTTCTTTTTATTCCCAAAAATAAAAAATCAGCTCAAAGGGATACAATTTTCGTCGCCGGAAGATGCGCTGGCTGCGTTCGAGCAGGCTGTAAACGAGGTGTCTGCGGCGGACTGGAAAAAGTGTTTTGAAAACTGGTTTAGGCGCATGAATCTTTGTATAGAGGCTGGTGGAAAGTACTTTGAAAAGATTTAATAAAAATATATGTACGTATAGAACAATTTTTTTTAGTTTCGCAAAACTTTCTGAGTGTCCCACGTATACAGTAGTTTTTATAATTGGGGGGTCTGTAAACGCACACTATAACATGCTTATCCAGCTCAACACAGGACAGTTCAACACTATGTTCAACTGATAGATCTACAAATAATTTACAATATAATTTAAGTTATGTAAAGTTTCGAAATGCCTTAAAAAAATCGTTTTTTTTTTTAATTCAACAACCCAATTATCAAAATCGGTTCACCCAATAAAAAGTTCTGAGGTAACATAACACATTAAAAAAAACTGTCGAATTGAAAACCTCCTTCTTTTTGCGAAGTCGGTTAAAAAGCAGAAAGAATACAAGAGAAGAAGAAGCCAATTATTCATTGTTTCAATCCACAATCTCCTTTTTTCCCATTTGTCTTACAAGAATCTAATCTGAGAGGGACCACCGTTACTGTAACATTATTTATACCCCAATATATCCTGTAACGAAGAAATACTATTCACACCAAATTGGGACCATTCAATATCCTCCATCCTTCAGTAAAAGCCGTTAAACATTATTGACTACAAACAAATCACTTACAATTGAAATTCTACTTTATTTCAAAGTCCTAAGACTTCATTTTGAATGTCAACAGACAGTCGATTTTACTGCAGACAATATCGCTTACAATTGAAATTATACTTTATTTCAAGTCTGCGAAGTCATCATTTTGAATGTCTTTGGGCTCGAAATTTTCAGAAAACGACACAAGATAATTTTAACTTTATTTTAAATCAGTTAAGGTATAATTTAGGTTGCAGGTTTCTCTCTATTTTCAGACGCTGTAAATGTGTTTGATTTTGTAACAAAGCCACATTCTTGTGTTGTTTGTGTTTGTTGGCGTTTACGTCCTTTTGCTCCGTGTACAAGGAAGTGTTGTTCATTGGCTGTTTGTCTTGACAAACATCCCCTGGTTCAGGTTGAAAGTATTTAAAGCTGCTTTTTTGGTACAAAAATATTTGTATGTTTATTTTTACTTGATCCAAAGCTTTTCTTAAACTAAGAGGGTATGGTAATAATAATACTCTTAATTCTAGGATTACTTTCAACTGAGAATATAAATAGTTATTCCACAGACATGCGATTGCAGCAATCCCGAGAGATTTGCCGTTGTTTATTGAAGAGTTTTTTGTATATCTCGGAAGTTCTTCACCAAATTTAAATCGGGCCACATGAGAAGCACCAGCTTTCAATAAAAAAAAGAATGATCAAAATCGGTTTACCTAGTAAAGAGTTTTGAGGTGACACACATAAAAATACAGTTAAATTGAGAACCTCATCCTTTTTAACCCCCGCCGGAAAAAGAGGGGTGTTATAAGTTTCACGTGTGTTGCTGTGTATCTGTGTGTCTGTCTGTGGCATCATAGCGCCTAATCGGATGAACTGACTATGATATAGTTTTTTTTGTGAAAAGTGATTTTGTCGAAAGTGTTCTTAGCTATGTTTGAATAATATCGGTTCAGCCGTTCAAAAGTTATGGGCGTTTTACTGTTTGAATCGGGGTGTTTTAGCAAGATATCGTGTCATTATTACGTGTTCAATAGATTGCCGATCGAAGCGTATCTAGATAAATTATGTAGCATGAAATAAAATAGTATCGGGGGTTTCTTAAATTTTGAAATTTCACGTCTTGTTGAAGTCTGTTAAAAAGAGCAGTATTTGTTATCTGTTAACTTTGAAAATGTTTTCTAGAACGTGGTTTTTGAATTTGGAAAAGATCTTTATCTACCTCTACAGTACTCATGGTCATTAGGGTGACTTTTAAAGAAAACTTTCATAGGATTTAAGTCCTATGGACACAAGGTTTCTGCCATTTATCCCTGGTCAATCAGGACCGGACAATATTGGTTTCTCTGGTTACGGAGACATGAGGGCTTTGATTTGTTAAAAGATCATGAAAATCTATGCGGAAAATCTTCTGAATTGTTAATTTCTATTGCACTACGACGTGATTCAAGCTCGAAGGTCTGGCAACCAGACTCTAGTAAATATGGTTGTATGCTACTGGATAAAACGATAAATACCCCATCTGTTGTCTTGAAAATAAGCTGTCCAGGTCAGATAGAAGCTAGGATTGCTAGCTAAGCTAATAGGTTACTTCCAGGCAATCGTGCTTCACGTAGACCACATCATCGCTTAACATCAGGATCAGGCGAAATAGTGGTCAAACGAATATAGATTATAAAAAAAGCTTATGTAAAATAAATACTGACATTCTATTTCATCTGTACATACAATGAAAGATGATATCAAGATTCTTGAGATAATGTTGGTGGGTAAACTTCTTGAATCATGAATTTGTTTTTTTTTTTCCTTCTAGCAAAAAGCGATATCGCACACCTTAAGTAATTTCAAGTGTAAATCAGTCGAAAAGGGTAGTTGACTGAAAAATTGTTTTTTGTCCGTCAGGTAGATTAATAAAAATATTACACACGTATTTTTTTCTTTTTAGGGTTCCGTAGCCAAATGGCAAAAAACGGAACCCTATACGTATGTCACAGCCACTTTTTTCCGAAACTATAAGAACTAATAATAATAATAATAATAAAACCCATTTATTTCCAATCATCATTAAAACATAAAAATACATGCATTATAAAAAAAATAAAATTATTAAAATAAACATTCATCAAACATCATAGATATCAGTTAAATTATACTGTCATGAACATTAAATAAAATATCAATTAAATTATACAATCATAAACATCAAAATATAATATAAATTAAATTAAAAATTCGCTATCATTAAATTAAAATATCAATCAAATCATACATTCATACAACTAAAATATAATATTAATTGCATTAAAAATTCTAAAATTTAAATACAATATTAAATTCATTAAACAATATTAAATATTAATTTTAATTCGTTTGTATTTTACTTCAATCACTATCGTTGCAGTCTTTATTTTCGTTGATTGGAACCCCTTCTCGGGTATAGGCCTCCTCCAGCTTGTTCCAAGCCTCCCTGTCTTTTGCTTTCTTTATCCATTCGCTTCCTGCTACAGCTTTTATGTCTTCTATCCACCTTTTTCTAGGGCGCCCTCTTCTTCTTTTTCCAGTCGGTCCTTCCCATACTGTTGTCTCAAGTGTCCATCTTTTATCTGTGTATCTGGCTAAATGTCCTGTCCAGCGCCACTTCTGTTTAAGAGCATAATGTAGGGCATCTATAATTTTCGTTCTCCGTCTTATGTTTTCGCTTTTTACTTTATGAATTCTTCTTATTTTGAGTATGCTCCTTTCCATTGCCTTCTGACATGCCACAAGTTTTGATTTTATTTTGGTATTATATGTCCATGTCTGGCATCCGTATGTCAGAGTAGGTAGTATACAGCTATCTAAAACGATCTTCTTTAGGTGAAGGGGAAATTCGCCTTTCAGGATTTCCTTCAAGGACCAGAATTTTTTCCAGCTCATATTAACGCGGCGTTCGACCTCTTGTTCCACGTCTTCATCCTCGAATGATATCTGCTTCCCCAAGTATATGTAATGTTTCACATAATCAAGTGGTTTTCCGTTCAGGTTTATCACATTTGTGTGGCTGTTTGTCAGTATTTTCGTCTTACTCTCGTTCATTTTAAGACCCGTTTTTTCACTTTCTTTGTTTAATGCGTTTATCATTTTCTCCAACCTTTTACTTGTTGCAGCGAAAAGAACGATGTCGTCTGCGAATCTTAGGTGAGTAAGCCGACCTCGGTTGACTATAATCCCTTCCGACTGCCAGTTGAGACTATCAAAAATGTGCTGTAAAACAATTATAAACAACTTGGGTGATAGGGGGTCTCCTTGTCTCACTCCTCTGCAGATTGGTATATCTGGGCCTCGTGTCTCTAGTCTGACTTGGCTTACGCTGCCATCGTAGATGTTTTTTAGTACCCTGACGTATTTTTCGTTGATGTGACATTCCTTTAGCGCTTCCCAAATAGCATCGTGGGAAATCGTGTCGAACGCCTTGGCGTAATCTATAAAAGCAATATATAGTGGCCTTTTGAACTCCTTATACTTCTCTATCACTTGTTGCATTACATGCATATGGTCCGTTGTAGAAAAACCGGAACGAAAACCTGCCTGTTCTACGGGCTGGAATTGATCAATCTTCTGATTCAAGCGGCTTTGTAGGATTGATGTAAACAGTTTGTACACACTTGAAAGAAGGCTAATAGGGCGGTAGTTGGCGATATCCCGAGGGTCTCCCTTTTTGAACAGAAGAATAATGTCGGATCTTTTCCACTGTCCTGGTACCTGGCCTGTGTTGAGAGCCTTGTTGAATAGGTACGTAAGAGGCCGGGCTAGCAGAGCAGCACCGGCTTTTAGGTTTTCGTTTTGTATGCCGTCGGGACCGGGGCTCTTATCGGTTTTGAGTTTTTGGATGTGTTGAATTACTTCCATGGCATCCACTGGTGGTAAGTCATTCATTTCCTGCAAATTTCCGCAGGGTTCATGTGTTGTAGTGGTACAAGAAGTTGAGTTTGAAGGTTTTTTATATAATTGCTTGTAAAAATCTGTAGCGCAGTTAATTATGTCCAGTCTGGTTTTGGTTTCTTCAGATTTAGTTTTTAAGTTTTGGATCCAGTTTTTGTGCGTGGTAAGTTTCTTGTAGCCTCTTTTCGTGCTTCTGTATTCTTTAAGGTTAGCTTCAATTATTTTGTTCCTATGGTCTTTATAGTCCTTATCGATCGCCTTACTTGTTTCTTTAAATAATCTGCTCAGTTCCTCCTTCATTTCTTTGGTTTTTCGTTTCGTTTTCAGAAGTTCAGTTCGTCTAGTAATAAGAGCTTGAGTGGATTTACTAAGTATTTTGTTGATGGTGCTTAGTTCCTTAGTATTTGAGCTACATGTGAGGCTGGTGTTGACAATGTTTACTAGTTTATCGTAGAATGTTTGAATATCTGCTTCTTCATCTTCGTATTGTGTTTCTAGTTGGCATATGTTGGTCTCGAGGTTATTTAAATATGACGATATGTCCTCGGCAGTTCTTAGAGACTATGGTTGTACTTTGAACGATGTTCTGCTCTTTTTGTCATGATGTAATGTATAAGTAGCTCTAACCAAGTGATGATCAGATCTAAATCCAAAACCATGTAGCACTTCTACGTTCCTTATCCTCTTAGGTTCGTTCGACAGGATGAAATCAATTTCATTTTTTATATTGCCACAAGGGGATAGCCAAGTCCATTTGCGGTTCTTTCGTGCTTTAAAAAAGGTGTTCATAATATACAGTTTATGTTCCAATGCATATTGAATTAGCCTCTCTCCTCTCTCGTTTCTATTCCCGTAACCAAATTTTCCCAAAACAAAGTTATTATTATGTTCTATTTTGGTCTGGCCAATTTTTGCGTTAAAATCGCCGATAACTAGGACATTTTCTCCTGCCTACTATAAGAACTATGCTGTTGAAACTTGGTAAGTAGATGTATTCTGTGAACCGCATTAAGATTTTCACACAAAAATTGAAAACAACAATAAATTTTGGGGGTTCCCATACTTGGAATTTATAATTAATTATTGACATTACTTGACATATTAAATTAAGCAAAAAAATTTACATCGATCACGGAATTATTATAAATTAACTTACCTAATTGGCAAAAGCCTCATTCTATATTTGTACGCCACATGGCAAAACATATAGAAACTGTTTTTTATTGTAACATCTTGCACACTGCTGTAACCTACTTATGTTTACAAATAAAGACTGATTGATTGATTTAAACTGAAATTTAAAAAAATAAAAATTCGTCAAATCCATACGTGTGTGTGTGGTATCTATGGATAGGTCTTTAAAAATGGTATTGAGGTTTCTTATATTTTTTTTTTCTAAACTGAATAGTTTGCGCGAGAGAGACTTCCAAAGAGGTAAAATGTCCCCCCCCTGTAACTTCTAAAATAAGAGAATGATAAAACTAAAAAAAAATGATGTACATTAATTACCATTTAAACTTCCACCGAAAATTGGTTTGAACGAGATCTAGTAATTAGTTTTTTTTTAATACGTCATAAATCGTAAACCGCAATTTACCAAGTACGGAGCTCTTCGTGCGCGAGTCCGACTCGCACTTGGCCGGTTTTTCTTTTGACACGTAAACATAAAGTGCAGCAGCGGCAGCACACATACACACTTTTCATTCATCTGACAGTTCACTACAATGTCGAAAGGGATGGCTTGATAAAACAAACAAGAAAAAAAGAGACAGCTAGTGTTTGTCACTTGCGTGTGAATGTAAACAAACATTATTCTGACAACCAATGTTTTTTCTTTTTGTAACCTCCAAATATCAGAAAATTAGGAAAAAAAATTGAAATAAATTGAGGTGTATTGCGTATTTACATATGGTATGAGATCCCTTCTGTTTTATGTAATTTGGTATTATAATTGGTACACTTTCTAAATACACACGATGGCATTTTTTTAATTTTGTTTTTTTTTCAACAAAGCGTATCGCTCTTCGCCATGCGTGACATAAACTAAAGACTAAATCATACAATTGTCTACTATTCGAGTCTTCACAATGCGCGCGCTTATAACATATCTGTTTATTTGAATATCATTGGACGGATTAAATATAATTATCATTTTACTACTCAGGAAACATCTCTATTGCATCGTATTGGATCCGTGTGAAAATACTTGCAATTTCAAGTAAAAATCGCTTATCAGTGTGATGTAAATGGAATCGTCGAGCCATCACGAAGTTCCCCAAGAAGTGTCACTCTAGAAAGATTTAATCATCTGCCATATATAGTTAGTTCTTTCCTAATATTTTATTAGGCCAGTACTCTCGGTACCATGTCGCAACAGGCAGGATGCACTAGCACTAAAAGTACCGCATAACAGTACGTTGTAAAAGAATCACGCTCGTCTGATGTGATGTGCATTCGTTTCGGAACGCCTTAAAAGGCAGATGTCGATCGTAGGGCTGTGCATGTTTGTAATAGCTTTTTATGAGAATATTTTCGACATATAAGTAGATTATATAATTCAAATTAGAGCAAGTATTTTCGAAGACCTGTGTAATTCTCTTTTGGGGCAAGTATTTTTCTCCTCTAAACAAAGCTAAATTCAAGCAGCGATATTATTACTTTTGAAGCTACTTTTCCAAATGGACGGTAGAATCAAATTACGTCAAAATTAAAATTTTTGACGTTCAAAAAGTGGCGTTTAATGGCCTATACTCTGCGACAGCTGTCAGTGTCAATGCAGTAACAATAGCTCTTGACAGGCTAACAATAACGTATACGTCAGTTTGACATATGTCGCTGAGATCAAGCTATCTTTTATGAAGTATAGTTGAATTAAAGAATTTTTGTCTTTTGATAAATATTGCCGAAATGTCAAAAATGACACGTGATCAATCCTACTTTTTGGCATTTCGACAATCCCCATCACTGATAGAGTGACACTTTGTAGAGCCACAGAGCTCCATGGGTAGCCGTCAGAAACTTTGCATTGTCTTATAGAAGAAAGAAAGCACTGTTTGTGAGTAATCATAACAATACAATACATCGTCAAATTTGTTTTTTTTTTTTCGTAAATTTTATGCAAATGAATAATTTTTTGCACCTTAGGGGAGCTGATTGCTAATATCTCATACTCAGCTACTTAGAATTTCTTAATAGAGGAATGGGGAACGCTGTATAAGATTTTACCCAACCGGGCATCAAACCCAAAACCCTAACCACAGCATTCGCTCTAACTGTCATTAGACAATACTCAATCCCAGTATACTAAGGTAGTAACTTAAAAATACAGCGAGATTATTATGACACAGCAAAAATAGTTAAATAAGATTCGGGCACAGCAAAAATAGTTAAATCAGAGTCAGGCGCAGCAAAAATAGTTAAAACAGATTCGGGAACAGCAAAAATTGTTAAATCAGATTCGGGCACAGCAAAAAAAGTTAAATTAAACCAAAAAATCTCCCTCTTTTTATGTACATCATCCATCTCACATTTAAAAGAGCCAGCCCTGTTGCAGTATCGTGTTTCGTAACACGTTATGGCGCGCAGATGGCGAAGTATTTCTGTACTGCGTTAGACACACGTCCCCATGGCGGGATGGTGCCATGATGGGCTTTATACCCGTGTTTGATGGGCTGCAGTCGCTGCTATGCTAATTCGGTGATGGTTTTATAAAGATATCGTTTTCGTGGTTTAGTTTATCAAAGGAGTGGTTTCATTTTGACAGGATCTTGTGGTTTTGTCATTTCTATAAAAAAAATATTTTGTAAGGATTCACTTCTTCGATATCAAAGTCTCGCATACGCCATTGTGACAGTATTGTTTCACATTAACACATTCAAAAACTCTTCTCTAATGTTACAAAAAAGTAAATAAAACATTGTAATTGTTCAGAAAACATGCAATACTCATCAATGTTTGTTTTTTCTCTATTGCTCCCTCAACTATTTCAATTCATCTGTCCTCGATAGCTTTTAAAAATTATTTTTACCTTGACTGATTGAGGAGGAGTGATTGTGGAAGACAATGAAAGGGCAGAACACTTGCCTATCCCACGTCTATCAATCATATTCCTTAATCCAAGACGGTATGAACCTTATGGACCCATTGCATGAATGTGGAACCTCTCAAACGTCGACCGTACACAGGGGTACGTAAGCTATTGTTATTTAATATATTGTGTCAGATATGGACATATTTAAAGCTGCTCTGTCATTCTAATCAGAATTCCCTGCCGGAGTCTGTGTTTCCCGATAGCTACAATCTAGGAGTCTTTAAGTCAAGAGTAAATAGGTTACTTCTAGGCAAGCGTGCTCCACCGTCGACCACATCATCGCTTACCATCAGGTGAGTTAGTGGTCAAGCGCGAGCCTATAATATATCAAAAAAAAAAAAGGTGGACCATGGTCTGCGGAGAGATGTCGCGCAAGCACTGAATACTAGTGCCATGAGAGAACCCCCAATCTGTGGGGGTTGTCCTTGCTGCGGCCAACCCGATTGCGGAGTCTATTTAGGATTTCCAGGTCAACTAAGACAGAGTGTGCCCAAGAAAGGGAAGGCCCTGCGATGGCCTGATGAAATTGTCAGGAGGATTTTATTGAAAGGTACGGTCTTATCAGGACTAGAAAATAAAGCAAATATTGGGTCTGGTCCTTTTTGTAGTGAGGAGCGAAAGGGAAAAGCCCAAAGCCCCTTGGAAAATAAATCCTCAGATATTTATAACAGTCTGACATTTTGTTTTGTGTCTGTTTCTTCAAGCGGACATTCCTAATTACGTCTAAGAATTCTGGACTGATTTAAAAACCCAGACTAAGGGCCGATTTCTGAATTGAGTATGTAAAGTTATAAACGTGTCAAACCATACTTAAATGCCAAATTGTTACAAGTTTTCAGGATTATGTAGTGATTGGCAAATACTCAACTTCAAATACAAATAAGAAATACATAAAACAGAAATCGGGGATAAGTGTGGAAACGTTTACTGCATTATATTATTATAAGTTGGACGCATAAAGTTGTTTGTGACAGACATATTGACGTACAGATAACGGATTGATTCCATTAGGGAGCTGTTTTTGTAATTACTTGTGAACGCACGTTTGTATTCTTGATTATGATTGCAAATGCTTTTAAAATGAATAATGAATTTAAACAAGAAGAAAATATGAATAATGTTAAGATGATGAAAGACAGCATCCTACATGATGTGATAACTGTATGCAGTCGTAACGTACAAGCGTCTTTCTATCTGAGGCACAGGCCACATAGAAATGGCGTCGGGCGCGGACATGGCACGGACGCTTTCCTATTACATTCTAATTTCAAACTAAATACATGGAAATAAAGCGCAATTTGGTCAGGGCGCCGAAATCTTGCTCCATAACCACTTCCGAGCAACGACATATCGTATGTCCTAAATTGCTCTTTATGCATTTAGTTTGAAATTAGAATGGAATAGGAAGCCGTCCGTGCCATGTCTGCGCCCTACGCCATTTCTGTGTGGCCTGCGCCTTAGGTTCCACGTTTCCTACGAATTACTATAAAATGATCTGTTTTTGCAGACAAACAGTAAGTCATTAACGGTTGAATGCTGTAATTACCGAAACAGTTAAAATCCACTATGTCTCGCGTGGCTCCACGTTTCGGACCCTCATAGGTTTTAGGCGTTTCCAGCAGGGGTTGAGAACCTTTTTCCCTCGGATATTTTATTTCATCAAAGCAGAAGAATAATGGACACTCTAGTACTCCAGTCTTGCGCAAAGGAGCTTTGAAATGTCACGAGGTTTATCCCAGTATTATTGGTTGAAACTCAAAAATATATATATGGTCTAAAGTCAGTCTTGTATGGATTAAGAATTCGTTTTATGTAAAAACTTGTCCTCAGGAGCATCTGGTTATATTGGAAGCCGACTCATGGGAATCGGTTAGGTGGATTGATTGTTCTCTCTCTCTCTATCTGGTCCCTTTTACAACCTAGAAGTCTTTAAGTCAAGAGTGAATAGGTCACTTCTAGGCAAGCGTGCTCCACCGTCGACCACATCATCGCTTACCATCAGGTGAGGTAGTGGTCAAGCGCGAACCTATCAAATCAAATCAAATTATTTATTTTTGCAGAAAACACTGTTACAATGTTGTTATTATATGTACATGTTTTAAGTGATTCGACTAAGTGATTCGACGGTAAGGCATGCAAAATGTGTACAATCATGGTTTATTAAAATCAAGATTGACATTGAAACATTTAAATTAGATCAAATATTTTAAGATATTAAATTAATCTAATGTCCTCCTTAAAATTATATTAATATAGATTGTTCAATAATCATTTATTTAATTCATTCAATAATAATAATCAAATTATTTCAATGTCATTCCTAGTATTATTACAATAAATTAACGTATAAATTATTTGAAGATACTTGCATAATTGTTCTATTATTTGATGTCACTGTGATGAGGTCTTGAGTTTGGAAAATTTATCGTTTAAGTAGTCATTTAAATTATATTAACATTTATCAGCTAAAAGGCTCTTTAGTTTTTTTTTTAAATAAGGCAGTATTTCATTCAGTATCGTTAAAAAAAACGTATTATTTCCGTCACAACAAAGATCTCATTGAATAGGGATATGGGATTTTCAACCACTCTTCGATACTAGGAAGCTGTGTATCTCAAAGATTTTTAAACTATGTATTATGAATACATTTAAGCCCTATTGCATCAGTTGTTTGTCTTACTATGCGACAACATCAGATCACATTGCGCAACTGATTACCATTTCAAATGAGTTGTCACGTGTTTTTCCATCACATATGGAATACGGAGGAAAGAGGAGGTTTTCTTGTATATGCATTATGTATTCCCTTTGTGTATTGGAGGAATATCGTGCTGTAATCTTTTTGGAAAACAAGGTTTCGAAGAACTGTTGTTAAGGCGTGGAACATGCCACTAAGATGTTTTCCTTAATTATGTAGTTGACTGTATAGTTTGTCTGTGTTTAGTTAGAAAACGTTTGGACGATTTTGGCAACCAATAAAATTAGAAACGGGTAGTGGTTTTCCATTCTCTTGATATAAGTAGCTAGTTAATTCCTCTGGTACATTGATTCTATAACAAATCTTGTAGATAATGCCTATGCACTCTCTCAAGATACTGAAGCCCGTAATGTTCTATTTCCAAACTGAAGCCCTTAAGGTTGCCCTAGTCGACGGCACGAACTATTTTGTGCGCGGGGTTAAAAAGCATGCTATCTCATCCGACAACACGTGCGAAAGAGATAGATGCTGTGATGAGCAGTAAGAAGCTAGTTCGCGTACGAATTAGAACTTTTGCAATTTTTTTGCGAAATGGATGATGATTTAGGACGGAAACGAACGCGCGAAATTTTAGAAACAGTCTTTTGGGAGTATGGATATCATGAAAAAATTACTAAATGTATCTGTGCAAAATAAAATTATTTGAATTGTTGAACTACTAATCTATCCCTGTATTGTGACTGTTTTGCAATTTTCCTTATTCTTATTGTATTAATTTACGCCCAAAGATGCGTTAAAATTTGAAATATGGAACTTTCGACGCTCATAACTTTTTTTTTTACTTTTTTGTTTCCATACAGGGCTAGATAATGATGAGACAAATTGATATTTTCTTATTTTGAACGTACATCGTCGAACAGTGGAGTAATCGCCAGACTACGTTTGTATGGAAGAATGATCGACTAGAGCAACCTTAACATTCTACATATTTGCATTACTTCTACATTAATAAATATGCTAACACAATTTAAAGCTGACTGAAAGGTTTGCGACAGTACGACACATATGCGACATATGGACCATAGAAATTGTTGAGTTGAATATATCCGTAGCGGATAATTTTTCCGTAGAACAGTTTCCGTGAACACGTATGTATCTCTTGACACGGCCGCTGCTGCAGATTGGCGGGCCCTAAAATATTCTAAGTCAATATATGACTGTAAGCGCCTTTTCAATTCTGGAAACCTATTTAACATCTACTAAGTATTCGTCCAAGTATGTGAATTACCTCGTAAACAATAAATAAACATTGTTTGTCATTCTATTTGTCGAGTTCTCCGCATCGCCTGGTACTATCTAAGCTGTAAAGGAATGTTATTGTTCAATGATTCATGTTTCACGAAAACTTCTGCTAGTAGATATGGTATCATTACGGCTTCTGGGAATGGTAGGAAAACAGCTGTGTGGAAATTTGTTGAGAGACAAAGAAAATTAGGAAATCCTTTTGACATGAATACATCTTAAATTGGGAAGTGCAGATTACGTATGTAGTTAGGCGAATTTCTTTGATACTCGTATTCTAGTTTTCCTTGTGTAGTTTATTGACACCCATCAAATTCATCTTGATTATGAGATAAGTAAAATTATTTGTTTGCTTATTATGTTTGTATCAGATAATTTTGGGTAGTCCTAATCTTATTAAACAGTACAGTAGTATCAGTGAAATGATAGAACATAAGCTAAACTATCACGGGATATTATAGGCTTTTATCCGGAAAAAACCACGGTTATAGTTGGATAGACCATAATAAAACATATTTTAGGCACTTATGAAACGTCTGAAACTCGGTGGGCGGTTCCAATAAATTATTTCCTTGGGAGAAGAACCTTCAAGAAACTCCATGGTATGGTTACTCTGCAGCACCGAGGGGGTTTTCGATGCATTTCTAATCCCAAGGAAACGTCTGCCAAGTAATTTTACCAGCACTTCCTTCTAACTGAAAAACAGCAGTTTTGTAAACATAATTAGGCAATGTAAAGTATCTATGTACTAATAAGTAGGATATTTATGGTTAGGCATAAATTCTCACGAAATTTCAGCATACTAAGGCATTTGTTTCCAGGACGACCTGCCTCCCTAGCCAAGTTACAAACGTTTCGTATCGAATCTCTTTCTACAATCGTTAACGTCTTCTATTTGTATGGTCTGACCACGTGACTTAACGTTCAGATGTGTCATTCCCATACATTGGTCGTTTTCTACTAGCGTTATCGATTGTAGATTGTCAACTTGGCCACAGGTGCTGGACTCCTACCGAAAGGTGTGGGATACACTAACAGAAAAGAGAGAGGAAGGCTTTTGCCTTGCAATTGGACAATATAGGTTAGCTAGATTAGATTAGACAGATACGCTGTCTGTTGTATAATTCCTCAATCCAAGATTAAGGCAGTGTCATAACTAAAGTTAATGTCTGAATTATCCCACCTTGTAACCCGATCTCTTCGCATTATGAAGTATACTGGTATAGTATAACTTTATAAACTGGTACCATTGTGTCCAGTTGACGGATCGATAGCTTATCAGCAATAGTTAGTACTTGTGTTGGTTACCTGTGCCGCTGGGGGCCGGTACAGTTGGAGGCACAAGTGTTAGGAGATGTTAGTTAAGATTGTACGCTCGATTTCTTATGTTATACAGTTCAAGTAATTGCCAATCCACTGACAAATTCAAGTATTTTTTTTTATTTTTTATTATCGATAGGCTCGCGTTTGACCACTACCTCGCCTGATGGTAAGCGATGATGTGGCCTACGGTGAAGCACGCTTGCCTAGAAGAAACCTATTCACACTTGACTTAAAGACCCCAAGGTTGTAGCTATCAAGGAACAAAGACTCCGGAAGGGAATTCCACTCCTTAGCTGTGCGCACAATGAAAGTATTAGCAAAACGCTTTGTGCGTATGGGTGGGATGTCCACCATGTACCGATGGCGCATGGCCGTACGTCTTGTAGTCCGATGATGGAAAGGGCTAGGCGGAATCAAATTGTGCAGTTCCGTCGCACACTCCCCGAAATGTAACCGATAAAAAACCGTCAGGCTGGCAACTCGGCGTCGACGTTCGAGGCTCTGGAGCTTTGACGCGACCAGTGCATCATTGCCAATTAGCCTCTTGGCCCGTCTGTCAATCGACTCAAGTGCATCAAGCTGGTATTTGGCAGATCCATCCCAGAGGTGAGAGCAGTACTCCATGCACGATCGAACTTGCGCTTTATACAAGTTAAGCAGCTGTTCAGGTGTGAAGTACCGTCTCACCTTTGCAAGAATCCCCAACCTTTTTGCAGCCAACTGAGCTTTCGCCTCTATGAATGGACCAAAATTGAGGGTTTCTGTCAAACTATTAACTTCAGGGTGGTAATGTGCTAACAATAAAGTATATTCTAATCCATTCTAACGAATTTAGTATTGATTAGCTTCCAGAAACCAGGTGAAGGCATTTTATTTCAACCGACTTCAAAAATATTTTTGTTAGTTGAAGATTATTTTTAATTTCAAAGCTAGTGCTTCTCATGTGGTTCCATTTAAATTACATCAAGATCTGAAGAGTAGTTTTTAAGTTATCCTTAAAAATGCGTGTTTTCGTGGTTATATAACGTACCAAAGCTAAAAAGAGAAAAATAAAAATCTTTGTAACGAAAACATAGGTACCGAAGACATTTTTATTGAAGTTAATTTTTACTTCAATTGTTAGTGTCAATAGATGTGACAGTTTTATTCACCATTTTTTTTTCCCAAAGGAAATAGCTAATTAACATGTGAGAAACCTATCCAAAACCTGCCGGCAGAATCATGATGACGAACTCTTTGACCGAGGTCGGGTATCGTCATACACCACGCGGGCCCAGTGCGGGTTGGTGGATGACACATGTCTTCGAATTTTTGGTTCTAGGACGGGTCGGTTTCCTTACGATGTTTTCCTTTTTTCATAAAGTCGATGTGAATATTTTATTACCAAATCTCTGCATAATAGGTATTTTGAAATTCAATCACTCCGATATCATTTCTGCTTCCACTAGTACATTCCTGGGTCCGTCATCAGGCCCCGATAACGCGGTGACTTATGTAAATATGACTAAAATGCCATTCCATGCTCGAAGTACCTCGTAACATAGGTACAGGTTATCGGTAGGTACACCGCGACTTGAATCGAGAATCGTAACCAGGTAGCTAGGAAAATTAAGATACTTGTCTTTCTGTCAATATCTTCCTGATTTGATTGAAAATGCATTATGAAATTTTCCTTAGTAGCTTGGAAAATAACATGAAGGATGGACCAGTATGGAGTTTGCATCGTCTTGAAATAATTGGGTTAGGTATTTTATGATAGTTGCCATGTGAAAGAAAATTAATATTTTGATGGATTGCACGGCAGGCTTATTACGTATATTTTGCAAGAGCAAAACGATAGTGATTTTTGCGCAATAATTGCTCTTCAATACAAAAGTTTTAGAGTTGTTGGCAGTATTTTTTTTAAATAAGTGCATTTGACAAACAGCGAGCGATTAGCAAAATAGATTGTGTATAGGACCTACCATACCTACACTGTAGGTTATTCCGAATTTTATGACATAAAGCGTTTGATCGCTATCGTTTTGCTCTAATAATAAGCCTGTGGCGGTTCAGACAGTTCAGAACGTTTGTTGAAGGTTTCATTAGTAGAAACATTTGCATGAAAAAAATCGTCGCATCGATCTCACACTGTCTCGTGCGCCTGTCTGTGGAAGCCGTTAGCAAGGGGAAAAAGTGAGTTACGTACCCTTTCGTAATAAATTGTATTTTGTTTTAGCTCAATTTGAACTAAACCTATTTGATGTAAACGTTTACACAGTGAAGTCAGTGAAATAAACTTACATACACTGCGCATCAAAGATTTAATTGCAATACAACAAAAGATTAAACACATTTTCATCAATTTACATTAAGAC
The DNA here is from genome assembly GCA_949775005.1 of Orthosia gothica. Taxonomy (NCBI): domain Eukaryota; kingdom Metazoa; phylum Arthropoda; class Insecta; order Lepidoptera; family Noctuidae; genus Orthosia; species Orthosia gothica. Next base: position 18,184,793 of record OX459059.1, read on the forward strand.
TGCTCTAGAGCAAACCCTCTAATTAATTAATTAACTGGCTCAATGATAGATCACGTGCATCTGCGCACGCACAGCTCATACAAACGTTAATGACCAATCAACTGTAATTAGTGGACAGATTTATATGAATGTATTCCCATTGGTTGGCGTTTGTGATGCAGATGAACTTCGTGATAGGATGGTTCTAGAAGTTCTGCAGGAGTTTGGGAGTTCCCGCTGACGTGGGTCTTTTAATAAATCTTATAATGGTAATATAGTCAGTTTGTATTTTTCCATTGCATGGAACTGCGAGAGAGAAGAGAACGAGTTTACTTTAATAACTTGATCATTGTTTGTAAGCGATATGAGATCATTAGTTTCATCTTATTTTCTTACGATATTTTCGGTCGGGTATCTAATCACTAGGGTACCTAATCATTTTCTTTGTTATTAGGATTATTAGCAATGTTGGCATGGAATTAGGATTAATGCAGTAGAAATGCGTTCTTTGCGAAGTATGTGTGGTGTAACTTTAAATGATAGATAGAGGAATGAGGTAATAAGACAACGAAAGTTGTGGTTTAAAAGAAGATGTAGTGACTAAAATTGAAAAGAGTATACTAAGATGGTTTGGCCATGTTGAGAGGATGAATGAAAGGCGACTAACGAAAGATATTTACAGGGCAGATGTGAATCGAAACGCCGCCGGGAGGGGACGCCCTAGAAAGACATACATAGACATAGACCTTATAGTTGATGTTCTTCAGAAAGGCCAAGTGCGCAGTACTCATAACCGGCGTGTGTGTATGACTAGATGTATGGACGTGATTAAGCAAAAGAAGTATGTAAGGATCGTAGCAGGTGGCGTTCTGTAGTTTCTGAAGAACATCACCTATAAGATCTATGTATGTCTTTCTAGTGCGTCCGCCCATGGGAAAAAGGCGTGAGTTTATGTATTTTCATTACATTCATTACTTATCTTGTTACCCATCAAACTAGGTTTGATGATTAGAGTGAAAGAATCAAAGAAAGAAAAAGTGTTAGTTGTCACAGAAATTGACATACCTGGGAGTATAGTGGTCCGTGGCGGAGTATTTATGTGAGGATCATAGCAGGTGACGTTCTGTATCTGACCACCACCATGGGAAAAAGGCGTGAGACCTTCCCAACAAGAAATCACCCCAACTATCGCTCTGTTTCGTTTGGTCCACGATTTTTTGCCCACTCTGTGCATGATTTTGTAAAACACAAACCTCTTGTTATCCACATCTATGTTCAACTCACCTGTACCCATCGGTTAATATCTACTATCTTTGATTCAGCAAGATATAGTTAGTGCGTATGGTAGTTAGTTTTGTTCCATACTTGTTACTGTATATATTTTGTCTATATAGTATGTATATATATGTATTTATTTTTCTATATAAATAGTACACCAAACTTACCTACAGTACTGTCTTTCCTTTCATTTTTAAAATCCATCCAAAGGTTGTCTTGAAAAGATCGCTTTAAGGGGGCCGCCCATTGTGTCACCCAGTGTATTGTTTTCTTTGTCTATATTATCTGTAACTTATATGGTGTACATAATAAAGAGTATTCTATTCTATTCTATAGTACGGAAACGGGATTTGGTCCGCTGTGCATCCCTCACTCACAACTTCTACCAACATAGCCAGCACAGCTCCATACAAAACGATCTCACTGTTCCGGAAGAATTCTGCACTTTGAGAAGCCACGGCCTCACGACGACGAGCCTCAGGCGGCTGATTTCTTAACGTTAAAGCGCAAGTTCGATCTTGCACGGATTACTGTTCTCATCTCTGGGACGGATCTGCCAAGTACCAGCTTGATGCACTTGAGTCGATCGAAAAACGGGCCAAGAGGCTCATCGGCAATGAGGCACTGGTTGAGTCAGAGCTCCAGAGCCTTGAACATCGTCGCCGAGTTGACAGCTTGTCGGTTGCATTTCGGGAGTGCGCGATGGAATTGCATGATCTAATTCCACCTAGCCCGTTTCATCATCGGGCTACAAGACGTACGGCGCTGCGCCATCGATACATGGTAGACATCCCATCCATACGCACTAAACGTTGTAAAATACTTTCATTATGCGAACAGCTAAGGAGTGGCATTCCCTGCCGGAGTCTGTGTCTGTGATAGCCATAACCTCGGGGTTTTTAGGTCAGGAGTGAATAGGTTTCATCTAGGTAAGAGTGTTACACCGTCGACCACATCATCGCTTACCATCAGGTGAGATAGTGGTCAAGCGCAAGCCTATCAATAATAAAAAAGCAGCCTCTGCGAAATGGGCTATCTGTAGCACTTATGTTGAAAATATGATTATTAAGGAGGGTGTCCGTAATTGTCCCTATTATGATTCTAATCTACTTGGGTTAAGAAGTGTTAGGGATAATCGCGGCTTTACATTCGGTAAAGCCAGATGATCTACGTATTATAAAGTCTGTATTATGCAGTTCAGTCGATCTCTGATTCATCAATACAAAGCATAATAAACATTCTGTACTAACAAAGCAGCTCTATTCAAAATCAATTAAAAACCACTCAAGTTCAAAGCCGAGGAGCATATATCACAAGTCTTATCTATAAGGGCGCCGCGCGTCCATTCTGTGTGATCTCATCTGTTTACTTAGCATGTGACAGATATCTCAATTACCCTTAATTGTATGCAGTTGCAACGAGGATGTATATGTTGTCGAGTTCTCATGCAAATACTTATTGTAGGCGTCATTGGGTAGGTGATGGATATGATAGAATTAAAAGAATGGAAATTTTTCATACCATCGACGCAGATTTTCTTTTTATCCGACGTAAAAAAGACGCCTGGACCGATTTGGAAAATTCTTCTTTTATTTATAAGGATATAATTCCCAGGTGGTTCCATGGTTATTAGGTTAGGAACTGATGATAAGTTCCTGGAGAAATCGAGGGAACTCCTCAAATATTATAGGCATACAAATAGTGATTTTGGTATTTACATCAACAATGCAATCATTTACACTCTGAAAATATAATTTGGTGAAGTGGAGCTGCTAAATAAGACCACAGATGGCCATTGGAGTTGCTAATATATCGAATAGTTAACCGACTTTGCCGAAGCAAAACCATTTTCATCATTTCTTCATTATTAAACTGATCTGATGATGAAGCCGGAAGGTAGGCACTGAAACTCCGAAATAAAACAATGCATCCTAGTCGTGTTTGGGCTTATTATAATCTTTATGAGATTTACTACGGCTATTAATGAATTTCATGCCAATTGGAGGTAACTACCGAAACTAAAAACAGAGAAATAAAAAACATTTTAACAAAAAAAAAAAAACGACTTCCAAAACAAAACACTACAAAGTTAAAAATAACTTTAACCAAGTATATAACCAATAACCAAGTAACCGCGGTTGAGGCGATCAGATAGGCTGTCGCTCAAAGTGAAATACTAAGGTATTCGACACAAACATAGTTGGTAAAATGCTGGTGATGATGAAGCAGCTGTACCCTCGTTTGCATAATCTGTGATCACAAATCTATAAGCAATGCGGGATTTTAGCCTATGCATAAATTGTGGACAATTTCAGACCATTTAGGTTTGTCCTGGTATGGTCATTTGATGAAGAGGGATAAATATAAATGTGGATGGCTGGACAGGGAGAGAAAGGCCAAAGAAAAGATGGATGGACTGTGTAAAGAGTGTTATGAAAGAAAAGGGAGTCAGTGATAGCGTGACGGGGGACAGGACGGTATGGAAGATGAAAACGTGTTGCGCCGACCACAAGTAACATGGGACAAGGACAGGAAGATGATGATGGTGATAGGTTATATCAGCAGATTTAAGGTTAACTCTTACTCAAACTATGAAAATGAGGAGCTATTTACTCAGTCTTCGTACTCGTCTTGGCTCGCCAGTCCCAATTAACGCACGGTCTGTTTATCAGACAGTTGTATATTGCTACAAGCCACAGCAATGGCTACTATTGAAGACTTCTGAAAGCTATGGGATACATAAAAGTCAATATGCAGGCAGAAAGGAACTTTTCCAACCTTCCATGACCTTATCTGTTGACAGCAGCATATCAGATATCACAAACTCATAACTCATAAATTTGCGTGACATACACCGGTCGTAATGTATGCAGTTTGTATGAGGATGTATGACGTTTGTATGAGGATGTGTGGTCGCAGGCGCCGCGTCGGTGACGTAGGTACTTTCTGCCGTTGCACTAAAATGAAACTATATCACAATTGGCCGATTTCTGTTTTTAGGGTTCCGTACCCAAAGGGTAAAAACGGTACCCTATTACTAAGACTCCGCGGTCCGTCTGTCTGTCCGTCTGTCTGTCTGTCACCAGGCTGTATCTCATGAACCGTAATAGCTAGACAGTTGAAATTTTCACAGATGATGTATTTCTGTTGCCGATATAACAACAAATACTGAAAACAGAATAAAATTTATATTTAAGGAGGGCTCCCATACAACAAACGTGATATTTTTGCCTTTTTTTGGGATAATGGTATAGAACCCTTCGCGAGTCTGACTCGCACTTGGCCGGTTCTTTTGATGCCATCGTAATCAGCAACAAAATCGGACCAATTTTTATAATAATTTCAATTGCTATGTGTACAAACCTGATTTGATAAGATTTGATAAGTCGGAGAATACACCTTGTTTTGGTCAGCCAGCTCGCGAACATGTATCCTCCGAGTGCACAGCATGATTTTCTTCTTGTTTACGTCTTTTTAGTTCGCTTTTTAATTTAATTAAGTCGGGTTCTTTGTGTTTTTATTAACTTTTTTTTTATTTTTCTTGGTTTTTGTTTTTGTCTATAAATTAAAATATTTATTTATTAATTTATCCTCGCACTGGAAGGCTTTACTGCAATCACAGCAATGGTATGCAAACGTATACTAACTATTAGTCCAGGATTCCTCACGATGATTTCCTTCATGTGTCAGAAGGGTAATGTCAAAAAAAACTCAATTCAAAAAATCTAAAAACCGGAAGCGAACTAAGTTAAGTCGGGGTATTTTGATTTTAGTTTTATTTGTAACTTTATAGTTAACTTTTTTTTTCGAATTCGAATACGAATCGATTGACGTAAGAATCATCAAAATCGGCCAACGCGTTTAGTATCTAGAACGCCACATAGGAACATACATAGTACATACTGATAAACAGTTAAAACACTACCCTCCTTCGGCAGTCGGGTAAATATGATTTTGTCAGATAGTGGCATTTTAGTTTGAGGATGGCAGCATTATTATAATGAATGGGTCCTGCGACTGTCCTGATGTGTTTTGTATTGTTTCAATTAAGATGTTATTTGTTAAACAAACGTCTTGTGGTGATTTTATTATTGCGAATAACTTTGATACTAGGCTAAGCAGGATTGATTTTATTGTGTGGCACAATAAATGTTGGTTTTGTCTTAATTTTTAACCGACTTACCTTAAAGGAGGAGGTTCTATGTTCGACTTGTTTTTTTTTTTTTGTGTATCTTCACCGATATCTCCGTCAATTGTGGACCGATTTCGAAAATTCTTTTTTTGTTTGGAAGAGTGCGTTTCGAAATTAGTCCCATTTTAATGGTCTGATGAAGAACTTCGGAGATATACAACAGAACTCTTCAATAAATAATGGCAAATCTCTCGGGATTGCTGCAATCGCATGTCTGTTTATTGTTTATACCATTTCATCACATAACATCACGCCAGTACGCTCTAAAGGGGTACGCAGATCTCTCATTTCACCGGTTATGCTCAAGTTTCATGTTATCTGGGTAATCTATTCTGGCGTTATAGGGACCTTACTAAACAACTTGCCTGGTGGGTAAAACTAAAAAGGGAAAAATAAAAAATCTTTTTTGCAAAAAAATACTACCGACTTCCAAATGAAAAACTACAAAGTAAAAAATAACTTAATTTTTGGAAGTCGGTGTCCATATCGCAAAAAATAGTACCTACGAAAGACACAGACTTCCAAAAATTAAGTTATGTTTCACTTTGTAGTTTTTCATTTGGAAGTCGGTAGTATTTTTTTGCAAAAAAGTTTTTTTGGTGTTTTATGGTGGCTATAGGACGTTGATAAGGTTATTTGTGTTGCAATCCTGAACTTCTGGGATTTGTGATCGATGTCCATTCCTTTTCGGCAGAAGAGGAAGTTTTCTGCAGTCGAAAAATGCTAATATTGTTGAGTTTATATTTCTAGAATAATTGGTCATCAGCTTACCGGCCCATTCAGGTGCACTGCCAAATACGGAACTCCCTATTGATTGAATTCTAATGATCGGTTCTTGTATAATGATACTGGAATTTAGAAGTTTTCCTTGTCTTGTCACAGGACATGTCATCAGGAATGTCCATGGTGCATTTGAATGAAAACAAAAGAACATACCGTTGTTTAACTAATTAAAATCAGTTTAAACTTGGAACATTAACTAAGGTCCAGAAGTATACCTGCCAAAGTTTGTTATGTACCTACTAAGGGCATGTTCACGACATCAAGTTTATATTTAAATCATATTTAATACCTTAAGGTTACACAAGTCGATCATTCTTCCATACAAACGTAGTCTAGCTATTATTCCACTGTTTGGCGATGTACCCTGTATGGAAACAAAAAAGTAAAAAAAAATATTTGAAAGTTATGAGCGTCGAAAGTCCTATATTTCAACACTAATTTTAACGCATCTTTGGGCGATTATATACCATAAGAAGAAGGAAAATTTGCAAAACGGCCTCCATACGGGGATAGATAATTTTTTTTTTTTTTTTTTTTTTTTTTTTTTTTAAACTTTGCCCCACACTAGGAATTTCTTCCTGTATCGTGGGTGCGTTTACAAACATATAAACTCACATACACAAACACCCAGAGCCGGAACAACTATCTGTAGGTCATACAATTATTTGTTCCGTGCGGGAATCGAACCCGCGACACGCAGCGCAGCAGTCAATCGCTCAACCACTGCGCCAACCGTGCGCCTTAATTCAAAAAAGCAAATAATTTTATTTTGAAAATATACATTTAGTCGTTTTTTCATGATATCTAGACTCCCAAAGGTCTGTTTATAAAATTTCGCGCACTCGTTTTCGTCCTAAATCATCATCCATTTCGCTACAAACTTGCAAAAGTGTTAATTCGTACGCGAACTAGCTTCTTACTGCTCATCATAGCATCTATCTCTTTCGCACATGTTGTCGAATGAGATAGCATGTATTTTATACTCGCGCACAAAATAGTTCGTACCGTCGACTTAGCGCCTTAAAGCACTGACATTCTTTGACCCGTAACTCTAATATTTGCCATAACCATACCATGACCATCAGCAGAAGCCAGTTGCTCTCCGAAATAAATTAGGTACTAGCACTAGACTATCGGCAGAAATCAATGGCTTACACCTCGAAATTGACCTGCGATCGACCCCGAACACATAATCTAGAAAATCAATACAAAGCTTCGAAAAAACTGCCAAAAAAATGTGTTGAACAAAAAAGAAACATGTCCAACCCAAGATGAACCGAACAGGTAATTGCGAACAAGTCCATTAGTACATAAACAGGTACTTAATATACGTAAAAGTACCTCTGTTTGTTTATTTGTTACCTTTACACGGCTAAACGGCTGAACGGATTTATATGAAACTAGCTGTTGACCCCAACTTCGTCTGCGTCGCATTAGTACTTCGAATGGCCTATTTTTCTATATCGCGCAATAATATTGTGCATTTATGACCCGGATGACTTGAGATATTATTATTGATCTATACAAACTATCTGTAGGTCGTGGGTTCGAACCCAAGCAGGCGCTTTACTTTGTGTAAATTATTTCATCACCACTGCTCTCAAAACGGTGAAGGAAAACATCGTGAGGAAACCGGTATGCCCTAGAATCAAAAATTCGAAGACATGTGACATCCACCAACTCTCACAGAGAGGATGCCTGTGTCCCAGCAGTGGGAAAATTAAAAGGCTGATGATGATGATCATCCAAACTTTCTCCCCCTTTGCATCCCCAGGATGATTGCCTATGTTATGCTCAGAGTTTCAAACTATGTATCTTCATACCTCTTTCTTTTTTTTTTCATCCGGATTGGTTCAGCAGTTTAAGCATAAAAAGTTAACAGACAGACAGAGTTACTTTCGCATCTATAATATTATTAAGTATGGAAATAGTTTGTGACCTCCGGTAGTGTGATACTCATCATCTGCCTAGCCTTTTCCCAACTATGATGGGGTCGGCTTCCAGTCAAGCGTTGCTTAACCTTAAAGATCGACCCGTGCGGCTGTTATTATTTAGCCACGAGCTCCTCTTGATTCGTGATCGTGATACTTTGGGCTAAAAATCAATTTTTACGCGGGCAAAGCTGCTGTCAGAAGCTAGTTAGTTTATAAATGAGCAGATACTACTATATAAGTTAGACATAGCGTGGGTGCGCAGGCGACGCGCAAAAACTTACGAGTGGGAGACAATCCCTTTGCGGAGAGCGGACGGTGGTATGTTAGATGTCACCAATGTTTTGTCGATGGGGCCGTAAAGTCCTGAGGCTCTAGATGAGTGGCATTCGATGTCAGCAGCGAAGGCGATAGTCGATATGTCAAAATGTAAGGATTGACCACGTGATTGTTCGATATCGCTTGTAAATCCCATACAATTTTTCCTTTTTGACAATCACTATCGCCACGCTTTCGATGATAGAATGTCACTTGTCTAGGGCCTCTGCAGTGGCGACCGTGAACTGGAAGACGCAACTTTGGAATGCCTTCGATCGGGAGGATTACGGCTGACGGCATCCCCTGGGTGCGAGAAGAACAAGATCGATCAGTGTGGCGACGCTTGGAGGATAACTATATGGCCAGCAGTTGACGTCTTTCGGCTGATATGATGATGAAAGTGTGTTTTCTGATTAATGTAGTTTATACGAGTTATAAAATGGATTAACTTTTTGAAAAATTTAGGGGTTTTTTAAATAGCCGCCTTTTTTTTTGGGATTGGAAATCATTCAATGACTGCCTCCGTTCGACGTAAAGCGGGATGGCGTGTCAGACTTTTACTGACTAAAACCCACCCGTGTTCCTTCAGTTGCTTGTGCCAGGGCCGCGGTAACTCTTTCAAATTTATCCGCGACCCAGACAGGCATCGGCCCTAGCGGACCCCGTCAGTTTTTGCTGACATCTCTTTGAGGCGCGCGTGGAACACTACGCGCTGTCGACTCGGGCCTTGTCCTTATCGAACAGCGAGCTATCCTTTACGCTGGTACGGTGGCCGGAATCGGCATGCGACTTCTGACGCCCAAGGCGTCTCCTGCGGTGGCTACGGGCGTGAGGGCGTCTCCGTTGCGTCCCGCCTCCTCCTTCGAGAGCATTACTGCTTTATACAGCCAGCTACATAATAGCCACCTGGCATGGGATTTCCGATAGGCAAAAATGACTTTATTTATCTCCTGTTTGACTCCTTCACCTTGTTTATGGACGAAGGAGCGACAAGAGACGATAAGGGTTATTGCAATTGATTCCTTTAAACATGTTTTTTTTTTATTTCAGGTAAGCTTTATCGTCGTAATCACCGTGCATTTGTGAAAAGTTTATCATCTGGGTAAGTACGTTATATTTTATCTCTTAGTGACCTTCATATTGGCTTGACGCGTAGAGATTTATATCACACTGATAGGCGATTTAAATTGCAAGTACATTCACATGGACGCGATGCGATGCCATTCGACCGATATGCACTTGAAATTTTCTTAGAAAATATGTGTATTATCTGAGTGTCGGCTATCGACGCAATTTAAATTGCGAATTCCCATCAAGAAAGTTCTTTAGTTACCCTACCATTGTGCATAAGTCACGTTCCTGGAACAGAAGTATTCTACCTATATAAATTCCACAAGACTATTATAAATAGTATCTAAATTAATTATTATTTACATACTAAATTAATGAATGCCTCTATTCTGCATACCACTTAATTAATATAATTAATATCGTCTCCACAGACGGTCCACGCGCGGCGTCTAGTGTAAATACTTCCTTATGCGATGCTTAGATAATTGTTTATAATGTTTTTATTGCGCACGCGCACGTGTTTGTTAAGAGCTTTAGTTTAATTATGTTTATGGGATTATAATTAATAGTTGTGATTCAGTTAGTGAAGCTGGTCATCTGCTAAAAACTGCCGCGATGTTGTGAATAGGTAGTTGGCCAGAGAGTTTCCTCTCTTATTTCAATTATAGCTTTTTGACAAAGGAACGTTATTTTATTGAGGACACGTAAACAGTTCTCATCACGCCAGTGATCAATGTGATCATTCTTTGTTCTATGCTATGGATTTGGTTTCCGCACTTAGTCCTTCAGATAGAATATTGTGCGTGGGCCATGGCGGCTGTTTGCCTACCTCCCTCCAGAAGATAATCAAAGCTCCTGGTTTGCTTAGAACATCTGTGTAAGATCTGGGTGACTCGAGGGTTTTTGTTCTAATCTGGGTGACGCCTGTGCATTCAAAGAGTACGTACGCAACGGTTTCCTCAGCCTCCATGCACGCTCTGCACAGAGGACTGTCCGTTATGCCTATTGTGTGGAAATGTTTGTTTAGCGAGCAGTGTCCCGTGATGGTCCCCGTCACCAGTTGCAGGCCGTTCCTGTTCAGGCGTAATAAACGTCTGGTCAGCCTACCATCCAATGATGACATAGCTTCTTTGGACTGCCTGCTGCAGGCCAGTGATCATTACTTATTTATAAATACTTTATTGTAGGCCTACCAAGTTAAAACAGAAAAGGAAACTTAAAACTAAAATACATACAGCGGGCGGCCTTATCGCATATCATTCGCTCTGTTGTCTCAGAAATCAGAGAATTTGATACAAATATTTTTCGTGTTACCCAGTTACTGTTGTTAAGGAAAGGCAGTCACTCCGTGTTAAATACTAGTACTCAGCTGCAACCGGTAAGATAGGAAGCTGACCACAACATAGTTGGACAAAGGCTAGGCAGATTACTTGATTTCACAGGCATTTCCAATTGTTAGAAATTAAAAAGGCTTAAGGCACTTATCCCACTCCCGACGAGTAAGCGATTAGCTATTGATTATTTTCTCGCTGAAGAAACGTACAAAAGATATAAGATCCCGTGTCAATAAAAGAGACACATATAGTAATAGTTGATCGCTGGCTGTTCACACTGCCGATGCCGGCGAGTACTCTCTCACCACAAGTTTGTCGCAGCGACAAGAGCAATCAAAATTATACTCGCTTATCGATGCTCGCTTGCTCGCTTGTCATTCAGAACTCACGCCGAGATACCAACCAGCGGTCATTTCTACCTACAGTGCGGCCGCCCGAGGAGCTCGTGGCTAAATAATAACAGCCGAACGGGTCGATCTTAAAGGTTAAGCAACGCTTGACGAGGTCGGTCCGTGGATGGGTGACCATTTCAAGATACCGAGTTTCCACCATGCCTCGGAAAGCACGCTAAGCCGTTGGTCCCGGCTGTCATTTGAAGATCTTTGACAGTTGTTATCAGAAGTTTGAGATCTGACACCAGTCTAGACTGGTTACCCAGTTACTGGGTTGTGGAGGTCAGATAGGCAGTCGCTCCATGTAAAACACTGGTACTCAGCTGAATCCGGTTAGACTGGCCGGGAAAAGGCTAGGCAGATAGATAGTGCGGCCGCCCCGAGCGAGTGGTGCGAGTAATTGCCCATCGCGCAAATTAGTTGGATAGCAGCGATAAGCGAGTGTTCTTGTACGAAGGGCAAGAACTCGCTTATCGCTGCTATTCAACTCATTTTTAGTTTCTAGCTTTACTCGCTACCTCTCCGACTTTACGAACTCCGCATTGCTTATTGTTTTTGAAGCAGGTATGATCATAGAACCATTGGGCAATTGCAAAAGCTCTCAAAGCATTAACAAAGAGTCCTCTAGAACTATGAATATGAATTGCAACAACAATAACTATTGCAGCACATACAAACAGACAATCTTAATATCAACATGACCAAATCCCACGATAATGAAGACGTCCTCCGGCCTCTGTCAGTATCTCGGCTAGATCAGACCAGCCCGTTACCGGACCACTTGCGAAACCGCAAGAATGCCATCGAGACACCCACGGGGATTTTTCACTGAACAGAGAACGTGGAGAAGTTTATTTGTGCTTGCATTTTTATTGTGGTTTTTTTAATGAAGATAGAGTTCATATATGCTCACTGTTGAATTATGTATGTATAACTTAAATCGTTGTTTATACAAAACTACGCTACAAAATTGGCTTCTTTCACAATCCTACTCAGAAACAGAAGGCCTCTTGGAGGTCCTCCAGTAATCTCTCCTATATTTTGAATGATTAAATCGTTAATATAGAAATTTTACGCTATGTAATTGCACACACTAGCATAATCACCCACATACACCCCACACACACACACCACCCCAACACCACTCATACACACTCCCCATACACACACACACACACACACACACACATACTTATACACAGGTACTTCTGTTTTTTCCTAATTTATGTTTTTAAATATTGTAACCCTAGCTTACTCACCAACCGTTTTCTGATCTCTAATCTTGTCATTGTATACTCGTCTATGCTACTATTATCTGCAATTGTAATTGTTTATAAGAAGCGATGTGAGGTGGAGGCCTGGTGACCTGTAACACAGGTTTTATTTACCTACCACAGGCACCAGTGATCCACAACCAAATTTGTAAATTACAATTTAACATAATATTTTTTTGTTTTGTAATTGGTTTGCGGTGAGAAATAAACGATTTTATTATTATTTATTTATATTATTATTATGTTTAGAACTGTGGTGAATTTATGTGATGGACTGTTGTTCGCTGCTGTAGATATCTATAAAATCCAAAAAGTCTACCAAAGACAATGCGAAGCGTCGTGGCTCTACTAGTCCTATCTAAGCAGCGAACGAAAAAATAGGTCAAAAACAAAATCAAATAGTTTATTTCAAATAAACCGTACGTAGGTACTTTTGAATTGTAAAACAAAACAAAAAAAGATGATTAGTTACAAATACGCAAGCGTCAGTAGGACTCAATGGAGAAGAATTTGCAAGTTATTCCACGGACACTCTTTTCCATCAGTTTAATTACAATTTTTTGGTTACATCATTCTTATTGAAAAAATAACATAAATGTGAGAACAATGTATACAGACGTGCACGTAAAAGCTTAGAGTAACAAACAAATTAAAAAAAATACAATAACAGGCCGAGGCAGCAAAGTTATGACCAACCCCAACTGATGGCTCCCGTTCACGAACGTGACGCATGGATCGGCACCACTCAGCTCAACCATCATCAGGTATCTCGCTTATCAGGCCTAATATGAATTCAGTTCTGACCCTCAAGGTCTGTATCTTGTAACATTTGCCTGTGCAAATGTCTAGTTGTTTAGGGATCACAACTTCCATTCTGTTGTTCATCATCAGCTTCTTGTATTGTACAATTTAATTTGACTTAGATAATGAACACTAAAATGCTATGACATACGTCACCTCTCTTGTGAGCTTCGTTAAACCCAGTCATTGCCATCATCAGATGGAGTTTACGGCCTGAGCCTGATAAATATTTGGTGCATTTGCCACAACAGAGACTTATAGTTACAAATGCAAATAATCCTAGTTCTGAAGGATCGTACGTACTTCACCTACTGCCACCTTTCCACTGGCAGTCGGTTCTGCCCATATCAGCGGTTCTGGTGGGCGCCCTAATATCCTCGGCGCGCCCATAATACTCTGTTTACTTGTCGCACGCCGCACGTGACCAGCGGCGAGATACGATGAGCTGCAGTAGGAGAGACATGCTGATGGGGTAAACATGGGACAATAATACTCTTAATCGGATCTCCTTATGAAAGGCTCGTCCAAGGTTACCCACCCGGTTTCAATTTGATGGAGGACACTGAACTTAGATACTAGCATATGGTTTTCAGAATGAAGTTCCTTGTCGCATGTTGCGGACCAGATACTTGGCGAATGAGGCTATGCCGAAAAAAGACTTTCACGACCTGGGACTGTTTTGCTGTAGTACAGTGAGTTTAGTATTTATAGCGAAATGAACTGCGGTCTAACCGGGATGAACCATTACCGATACCTTTCGTTTTTAACCCTCGCCGGAAAAAGAGGGGTTGTTATAAGTTTCACGTGTGTTGCTGTGTATCTTTGTGTCTGTCTGTGTCATCATAGCGCCTAAACGGATGAACCGATTTTGATTTAGTTTTTTTTTGTTTGAAAGGTGATTTTGTCGAGAGTGTTCTTAGCTATGTTTGTATCAAATCGGTTCAGCCGTTCAAAAGTTATGGGCGTTTTACTGTTTGAATCGGGGTGTTTTCTCAAGATAAATGTGTCGGGGGTATTTTAAATATTGAAATTTTACTTGTTAAATACTATTTTTGTGTACAAGTAATATAAATATTAAATCATAAAAACCGGCCAAGTGCGAGTCGGACTCGCGCACGAAGGGTTCCGTACCATTTTCGTAAAAACGGCAAAAAAACACGTTTGTTGTATGGGAGCCCCCCTTAAATATTTATTATATTTTGTTTTTAGTATTTGTTGTTGTAGCGGCAACAGATATACATCACCTGTGAAAATTTCAACTGTCTAGCTATCACGGTTCATGAGATACAGCCTGGTGACAGACAGACAGACAGACAGACAGACAGACGGACAGACAGACAGACAGACAGACGGACCGCGGAGTCTCAGTAATAGGGTCCCGTTTTTACCCTTTGGGTACGGAACCCTAAAAAAGAGGTTGTAATGAATGGAACTTTGACAGGACCATGCTTAAGAAGGTATTCTACTTAATTGATCTAGGTAGATTCTCAATTGTGAAACGTAAAATACTCAAACGCTTCCAAATTTTTATTTTTTTATTTTTAAAATATTTGTATTTGACTTTAATCAACTGATTTTTTAGTAATTTGTAATACTAACAAAACTATGGACCTATGAGTCTGCAATTATTATAATTATTTTTTTTTTTAATCAGAATCCGGCCAACAGACATTCACAACACAACAATCCAGCTAAATCTACCACGGACAGGGCCTATTTCAAATTAACCTACACTGTAACAAAATAATGTCCACAGTGTCCGCTTGTAGAAAAAAAGGTTACCAAAACTAAATATCGGAATTCCATGAGAATTCCTCGCACATGGTCACACTAAGCTACTCAGTGTGTCGTGTGCACAACATACCATTTTGATAGTTTCCAAAAACGTTGTTGATTTCCAGCAGCTCTATCGCAATGTTAGCAATTTGTGCCAAACGTACGTACATTGTGCAAATATATAATTACGGAGGAACAACCAAATATATGGGGTTTTATCCTTTTGAATTGACATATTGTGACACAATTCGCCAGATAGAGTGCTGTATTTATTAGAAATCGCCTGCTAAGATTTCTCAATGGCAAAAATGACTAAATTACATTCAAACTGACATTGCTTACACTTTTAGCAAATGAATTAAAAATAAATAAAGTACTCACTTTCGCTGCATAAGAAACTTTAGTAGTTTTTAGCTCAGATCAAATAAAAACTCAAGATGGAACGTTGCAATTAACAAAGTGACGCCGGTTCAAACTATGCCTTGCCGTACAAATACACAATTACACGCACAACGAAATTACACCTTAGCTTGTCATCCGAGCTCACATATCAAATAATAAAGCTCAACTGACTAGCTAAGGGGTAGTTTCGTTGTACGTGTACGCGTGTAATTGTGTATTTATACGACAAGGCATAGTTTGAACCGGCTTCACTTTGTTGTTTGCAACGTTCCATCTTGAGTTTTTTTAGACTGTTTTTTTTTGTTAGCTTGTTTTATTTCTATTTTGTGTGTAGTGTTTCCCGAGACCCCATCTCCTAGCCTAAATCCCTGAGACGCCATTCATGATGCCTATCATTAGAGATGGGAGACCAACAAAGATTTATGTAAAGATACGGCCGTCCGAATGTTTACTTATACGCGTTCACCATACAAGTAGATATTATCTGTGATTTCAGTTTCACATCGGTCTCGTATGACCAAATTGTGGCGACAGAAAAACACGCGGTCTGCCCTGTCCTACCTCCTAGTATAAATATCCTACTAATATTATAAATGCGAAAGTTTGGATGGATGTATGTTTGATACTCATCACGTAAGAACAGCTGAACGGATCTGGATGAAATTTGGCTTAGATATAGATCATAGTCTGGAATAGCACATAGTTTACTTTATATCCCGGTATATAGTTACCTTCCACCTATACATACCTTAATATGTGTAAATTTTAATGTGATTTTAATTAATTTATTTTTTATCTTATAATGCTATTTTTTTTTATGGGTGTTTTGCCTGAAATAAACGATTATTACTATTATAACGTTCCATCGGCATCGACGACACGGTTGGCGCAGTGGTTGAGCGATCGGCTGCTGCGCTGCGTGTCGCGGGTTCGATTCTCATATGGCACAAATATTTGTATGGCCTACATATAGTTGTTCCGGACCTGGGTGTCGGGAAACAGTGTGGGGAAACGTTACTATTTAAAGAAGAAGAAAAAACACTTTTCTATCGGACGAAGAAGCGGTCAGATGCTAGTACTATGTAAGTCAATGGAAAATAATCCTCATCACTATAAAAAAACCGGTCAAGTGCGAGTCGGACTCGCGCACGGATGGTTCCGTACTTCGTAAATTGCGGTTTACGATTTATGACGTATTAAAAAAAATACTTACTAGATCTCGTTCAAACCAATTTTCGGTGGTAGTTACATGGTAATGTAGATCATTTATGTTTTTTAGCTTTATCATTCTCTTATTTTAGAAGTTACAGCGGGGGACACACACACAATTTACCACTTTGGAAGTGTCTCTCGCGCAAACTATTCAGTTTAGAAAAAAATATATTAAAAAAATCTTAAAATCATTTTTGAAGACCTATCCATAGATACCCCACACGTATGGGTTTGAAGGAAAAAAAAAATAGTTTCAGTTTCAAGTATGGGGACTCCCAAAATGTATTGTTTTTTTTCTATTTTTGAGTGAAAATCTTAATGCGGTTCACAGAATACATCTACTTACCAAGTTTCAACAGCATAGTTCTTATAGTTTCGGAAAAAAGTAGCTGTGACATACGGACGGACAGACAGACATGACGACTCTATAAGGGTTCCGTTTTTTGCCATTTGGCTACGGAACCCTAAAAATAGCTCTACAATTCACTGTACACAAAAACCAATTCTACAAACTAAACAACGTACCAGTCTTCCTTATAACTGTGTCTATTCTATCAAACAAGGTCTCAGCCTTACCTTAAACAGTAAACAATTCTATCAAGTCATAGATTCCGTGGAATTTGACCCATTGAGCTATGTATTCTTGTAATGAGTGCGACACCTCGGTCTGATGAATCATGTTGAGTGCATACTGGTGACCGAATATAGATGTGTACCTTGTCTCTGGCGTGATGGGTAGTAGTTTTGAAGTAGAGTAGCACAATTTAAATATTAGGGCCAAAGGATCTTAAAGATGACTTAGATATGGAGAGAGAGCGCATGGCGATGGCTGTGAGGGGAAACATGTTGGCACGCAGGTTTGCTGGTTGTTCAGTACCGGTTAAGTACAGTACTTTTTAAGGCGTTTGGTCAAATATTCTACACCAGCGGTCTGTGGGCGAATCATACCCAAAAAGCAGACAGCGCATTGCGCATTCAATACAATAATGCCTTCAGGGCGCTGTTGAGGCTTCCGCCGTACTGCAGTGCGTCAGAGATGTTCGCTGATGCGCATACGGACGATTATTTCGCGATCTTGCGCAAAAAAGTGGCATCAGTGTTGCGCAGAGTGAGGGGAAGCAGCAATAGCGTTCTGAATTTCTTTTCAGACTGGGTAGAAGGGACTACAATGGATCAGTTTATCAAGCTACATGTCAGACATGGGACTTGACAAATCTTCCTCTAAGTGGGGGCTGTGTTTGTCTGTGTATTCATGTGTGCTTATGTGTTACTACTAACATAGTTGTTTAAGTTTTACTAACATGCTATGGGCCTTCGAATCCTGAAAATAAACGATTTTTATTTATTTTATTTATAGGCAGAGTTCAAGCTTTGTTCTGTCATATTTTGACGAAGTTGACTAGTTTTATGTCATAGAGGAAGATCAAACTGTCTTGGTGGCCCAGTGGCCTTTTCTGACCCGTGCCACAGATAATATAATACTAGCATACAGATGCCTCATACGTAACGTAACTAGCGTTTTTAATTTGATGCGACCGTTTTTTTTTTTTTTAATCGATCGCGTTCACGGTTCTGTTTCACGGCAACATATAGATCATCATCTAACGGAAACGGAAGCGACCGCGATCGATGTACAAAAAATAATCAGTATAATCAGTACAGTACGTCGGCAAGGTTTCTTTGTATGGGATGAGACACCACTGCCCGTGTTATACCAAAGTGGTACCTAGGTGTTCCACAGTTAACTTTCTGTACCCTTTCGTGCTTGAGGTGGTGGATTCAAAACTGGAGAAGTACCAATGTGATTTTATGAAATCATTTATGTACTTTCGAAGTTAGTCTTGGACATCGCTGACTACAGTGAAGGAGAACATTGTGAGCAAACCAGCCCCCGTACCATGACGTGTCAAAACAATCTTGTTTCGACTGTGAAAAAGGGACAGATGTATACAAGTCAGATACACCTGTCCCTTACGCACACAAAAAATTACCTTGCTTTAAGAGTTTATGGTCACCCCCCTGGACTTATAGTTAATACTAGCTGACCCCCGCAGCTTCGCTCCCGTCAAAATTATATCCTATGTTACTCGGGAATAATGTAGCGTTCCATAGGTGAAAGATTTTTTAAAGTCGGTCCAGCCATTTCAGAGATTAGCCGGAACAAACAGACAGACAGACAAAAATTTAAAAAAATGCTATTTTGGTGTTGTACCGTATATATATTCATATACATGTAGTAAAAAAGTTTATTTCAATATTACAAACAGACACTCCAATTTTAATATAGATAAGATTGAAATCGCCACCCGCATTGTGCAAATACGCTCCGGGTTCAATATGCCGCCCGTCACTACACCTAAGACACTACTTTATCCCCTTGGTGCATAATCTACTATACTATGCGCGTTATCATCATCTGCCTAGCCAATTATTTTCCCAAATATTTTGAGGTCACTTGCTAGTCGTAAGGGATATAGCTGAATACTGATTCAAGGAGCCACTACCTTACCAGAACTACACAAACCAAGATCAAATTCCGTACAATCTCGAGTAAAACTTCGCAGTTTCAAAAATAAATAGAATATCATATATATATTATATTATATATCATAATATGGAACGTCTCAAATGCTGAAGTAATATTATGCCATATTAAAAGTATAATCCTGAATAACGCCATGTCGATGTCGTCGGCGCCGCCGCTGTCACTGACCATATGCGCACGCGTCGCTTGTAAACGAGTATTACATATTTAGTTGTCACACTTGACGCGCTCCTTTTGGTACCCGATTATAATTAAACTTTTGATTTTCATTTGAGTTTATTGAAGTTTCTTGTATATTTTGATATAGCTTCACTAATCGAAGGTTTCTGCCTAGGTGTTTTACATGAAGCGATTGCCTATTTGTCCTCCACAACGCAGTAACTGGGTACCACAATACCCCTTGGCAAGACTGGTGTCAAATTTTCTGACTTCTGAATTCCCGTAACGAATGTCAAAGATCTTCGAATGAGTGACTTAGAGAACGGCTTAACGTATCTTAAGATTTCAATGTTGAAGACATCTGTATCTGATATCTACCAACCCACACTGGGCCTGCGTGGTGAATCATGGCCTACTCTTTCTCACAAAGACAAGAGCCCTGGCCTATGCGATCAATACAATAATCGTTTATTCAGAAAAACATATTTACAGTATCAGAGGGTAATAACAGTTTTTAAACAGTAAATACACAAAAATAGAATCTTTGGTTACTGTAGGTACTAATGAGAATCATTGTGTCACAGGTACCAACGTCTTTCATTGCGATACAGACATTCAGCCAACACAAAAAAAAGAAAAACAGAATTGAGCAATAGGAACACTTCAAGATGATAATATTTATTAATTCAGCAAATAGCCTTCTATCTAAGAATATGAAAAACTTTTTACCAAAAAAACAAACCGACTTCCAAAAAAAAAACACTGAAAAATAACTTTCTTTTCCGAAGTCGGTGTCTTTGGTACCTATTTTTTTACGTGTTTCGACACCGACTTCGACAAAGAAAGTTATTTTTCAGTTTGCAGTGTTTTTTTGGAAGTCAGTTTGTTTTTTTGTTAAAAAGTTTATTTATTTATTTAAACTTCATGTACAATAGTGGTACATAGGCGGACTTAATGCCACAAGGCATTCTCTACCAGTCAACCTTACCTTTGGGTTATAAAGGACAACGTTGTGAATGGGTACAAAATAATATTAAAAAAAAACAACTTGTATACGAAAATGTATATACTTACATATAATAATACACATATACAAATAAAATAGACTAATATATACCAATACAAAAATAAATAAACGAGAAACCTATTAATAATTAATATGACTAGACTTCTACCTCTAGATGAGAGCTATTTAGTCTGACTCAAATAGTGGTCACGAACCTTTCTTTTAGAAGAAAAGAAAAGTTTTTAATTATCTCTTTTTAGTTTTTATAGGTACTGGAGGTATAAAAAAACATATATAGCCAAAGATTCCAATAAGCCCAAACACGACTAGGATACATTTTTTTATTTCGGAGTTCCAGTGCCTACCTGCCGACTTCATCATCAGATCGCTCGATGGTACCATTTTTATCAGTACTATTTATTTATAGGTATTTGCTTCATCATAGTCGTTTAACTATTCGAGATATCTAATACCCGTGACATGCTTAGCATTAAGGCTATTAAGTTCCAATGGCCATCTGTGGTTTTCTTCACTAGTTCCACTTCTCCAAGTGATACTTTCTAAGTGTAAATTATTGCATTGTTGATGAAAATACCAACACCGCTATATGTTTGCCTATAATATTTGAGGAGTTCCCTCGATTTCTCCAAGATCCCATCATCAGATTCTGACCTGATGACTATAGGACCAACTAGGAAGTATACCCTTCCAAATAAAAGAAGAATTTTCTAAATCGATTTAGGCGTCTTTGAGTAATCGGGGAAAATACATTAAAAAAAATGATTACGACGAATTGAGAACCTCCTCCTTTTTTGAAGTCGGTTAATAAAATAGGAAGGAACTAAAATGAAGACCAAATAAACTAATAAAAGCAGCCCAAATATGGGTTCAATGCGGATCAAAGGCTCCTCGCGTTCACATGAAGTTCAATGCTACAATATCCGAATAACGCGGAAGTGGCCGATCTTTGCCGACCTCTGCCGATCTTTGCCGAGCGATGCCGAGTGTATAGCCGAGCGGTCACGGCCCTTACTTAGCTACGGGCAGCTATGTTTGGGCATCAAGTGTTGATGTCTGTATGACTCAGGCAATTATACTTGAAGCAAGGAAAACTTTAGGACAGAGTTCCTGGATATGTTTTAGTATGCCATTTGGTGGGTAGGAAAAGTTTTTGAGGGTTCAAGTGTTAAACTTTTTCCTATAATGTCGATCAAAAAAAAAAAAAAAAAAAAATAATAAATAAATATATTTCTATTCTATTCTATTCTATTCTATTCTATTCTATCAATTGACAATCCGTTTTCAAAAGTATCTGATTGTCTCTTCGATGAAGAATACACGTCTGTACCCCATAAATGCCTTTTTCTCTATTTTCACCCGAGCAGAGGTCGCTCCAAAAGGTATCCAATCCATATCGCAACTGTTATGTTTAAAAGTAAAGTCTAAAGATCCCCCAACACAAATACCCCTTTAAACTACATAATTTATCTAGTTGTAAACACGCGATGGATCGAAAACGTAATTTTAGCACGATATCTTGCAAAAATACTCCGATTCTAATGGTAAAACGCCCATAACTTTTGAACGGCTGAACCGATCTGGATCAAACATAGCGATCACTTTCGATAAAGTCACTTCTCAAACAAAAACAGAACTGAATCAAAATCGGTTCATCTGTTAGGGGCTATGATGCCACAGACAGGCACACAGATACACAGCAACATACGTCAAATTTATAATACCCCTCTTTTTCCGTTGGGGGATAAAACCTCTGGGTAGCTACTGAAAATTCCAGATGAGAAAACCGAAAACGCCCGAATCGTGTATGTTCCTTCTTCCTCCCTCATGCTCTCTGCAGTGCAGTGCTTCTGATTATCAGACCAAAACGATTTGTAAATTATCTTAATATTTTTTATCCAACTCACAGCGATAATTACAGGGTTAAGAGGAAATATGGGCAGAGAGCGCCGACTGAATTTCCTAAGTAAAAGTCATAATTCGAAGTTTGGCTCTCGTCTATTTCCTCCTCCAATATTGGACCAATTTAAAAGATATTCCATAAGCTGGTAAAGTAATATACATATTTACTATGCCCCCTATGTTTTCCTTTTTTCATTTATATTTGTCAAATTTGTTCACTAAGCTTCTGTTGACAGCACAATTTTGAGCATTTTTTGAGGGTTCTGGTGATTCTAAATATAATGTATCATCAAAAAGGAAGACATAGAGACATATTATATATCTTTCATTTTCAGTTTATGGAATATCTTTCAAAGGAGACGGGGATTTCTGGGCCTAATTGTAATAAGATGAGGTTTAGTTTAAAAAAAGGGTTATATTTTTCTAATTCAAAATGTGAAAAATCAGCTTAATTCTCAATCTGGAAAATGAGAAATCCAAAAATTAAGTTAAGGTTACGAAGTAAATCGAATATCGATTAAATTATAATCGATTAATGTGACAGAGTTCAAACTATTTAAGAAAATACTTTCACCAGATGATTAATACAATTAAAATAATTAAATCTATTAGAATTAACGTATTAAACAGTATAAACCAAATTAATATCTACATAATTAAAGCAAATCGATTCACGTTTACTAATCGATTATTGTATTTTTAGTCTGTGCTAACTCTGACTTGACATGCATGGCATGACACTCTGTATAGTCTATGCTGATACTACTCGTTTCGTATCGTATAGTGCGTGTGCGTTTTGAGTGTGTTTCCCCCATAGTTTTATTGATCAAATACCTCATGGCTACTTAGGGGCCGCATTCAATCCAGACATATAAGTCGGAAAACTTATTTTGTTTATATTTTAGTAGACAGCTCTCGCAGAGGTAAGGAAGCAATACTAAAGTATTATTGCAACTGCATCGTAGGCAAACGGACTGTAGGCTGCTGCGCCCATGTTATGTCAATAATACACGTATGGTACCTAAGTTGGGCTAGGTACCAAGATAATATAGTACCACCTGCACAATTCCTAGATGACATTCTAATTATGATTGAAGATGAATAAAAAATACCTATTAATAAAAAAGATTTTTATTTTTAAACATCATCTCCTTACCTACTTTACAAATATATTTAACACCCTATCTATAAATAAAAAAACATTTTTGCAAAAAAATACTATCTTTTTTATTTTTCCCTTTTTAGTTGTACCTACATAATAGGCAAGTTGTATAGTAAGTACCTATAACGCCTTTGAACTTGAACATAACCGATTAAATGAGAGATCTGCTTACACCTTTCGAGCGTACTGGCGTGATGTTAACTTATGAAATGGTATAAACAATAAACAGACATGCGATTGCAGCAATCTCGAGAGATTTGCCGTTATTTATTGAAGAGTTCTGTTGTATACCTATCTCCGAAGTTCTTCATCAGATCTTCACCAAAATACAAACAAAGTCGAACATAGAACCTCCTTTATGGTAAGTCGGTTAAAAATGACAATCGCAGTTCAAAAATCGGCTGTTATGTAAAGATTTTTACGTAACCTCACTTTTCATTAATCTCTTTTATCTCGGCTCTCAAATTGCCAAAATCTGCAAAATTTTCAGTGATTGTTTGATAATACAGTAGCTATCAATTGACACCAATTTCATCTTTTTACATCCAGGCCCAAAATTGTATGAAAGCGTATCCGTCTCCTTTCCGAATTTCAGTCGGCGCTCTCTGCCCCCGTTTCCTCTATGAAAACCTAAACCGCAGTAGAATCTTACTTTCGCTTAATATATTTATGGACTGACCACCGATCCGTTTGCCAAATACGATGCATATATAGCATGTTTATCACTTCCTCGGCGCCAGACCCAAGTACATTACTTATATACTAAATAGTACCTACATATATACAAGTAGTGATACGAGTGAAGGTCACAAGTTATCACAGGCGATCACCTCAAAGGCCAGGCCCACGAATATCAGCGGAAGGGCCTTAAACAGCTGTTTATTAGTTCTTCACGCTATCTCCATATTAGGGCATCGACAGAATGCGCGTGATTCACTTTATAAACTGTGTTGTTCATTACCCAGTAATGGATTGTACTAGGTCAGATTCTTTTGAGTGTATGAACCTTGCGGAAATTTTGGCTGTTATTACCGACTTCAAAAAAAAGGAGGTAATTCGACAGTATGTACGTAATATTGTTGGCATTGCACAAAATTCACGTTTGTTACTCTTCTAAACAGTGTGCCAAATTTCATAAGTGTAAGTATGTATGTTTGTCCACGCATATCTCCGAAACTTGTTATCATATCGTGATCATTCAACATTTTAATGGATTAAGTATTTCTCAACTTAGGGCAAAGTGCAAGTTTCATCAAAATCGGTTCAGTAGTTTTCAAGATATGGAACATTCAACCGAACCCCTTAGTGACAAACAGCACGAATGCGTAAATTGAGTTATTATGGGTATTTTATCAATCCTTTAGTTACCTCACAATAGAACTTGCCCCAATTTTGATAACTAAAAAGAGGGAAATAAAAACTAATCATAAAAATTACCTCATATCTTTCAAACCACTAGACAGATTCATATAATTAAGACGTCGTTAGATATGCATTGATCATTGAAAAAAAAACAAACATGGCGATTTTCGGGCCCATAATCCATATTGTGGAGTCCTAGTCTTTTTTCTTTCAAACCCATCGAGTGTAGTTTCAAAATAAAGGCCTTTTACAAAACAAATAAACCATTTTTATGTTTGAATGTAATCCGAAAAAAGTTGTAAATAAAAAGTTAATTTAGAAAATCAAAAACCCGCAGGCATATTACGTATCTTTTCCAAAGCATAACGATAACGATTTATGCGCAATAATTGCTCTTCAATACAAAAGTTTAAGAGTTGTTGGCGGTTTTTTTTTTATAAATGCATTTGACAAACAGCGAGCGATTAGCAAACGATTGTGTAGAACCTACCATATCTATACTGCAAGTAATGCCGACTTTTATGACATACAGCGTTTGATCGCTATCGTTTTGCTCTTGCAAAAGATAATAAGCCTGCAGACTGCTTAAAAGCGAACTAAAAGATGTAAACAAGAAGACAATCATGCTATGCAGCCGGCGTATACAGAAGGTTTTGGTCAGTCAGCTTGCGAATATGTACTTTTTAAATCAAATCATTCTTCGTTTATTTATTTAAGGATCACCAACGTTACCCTATCATGTAAGCAAAAACCTGTCCGCTCTTTCGAAATAAGGACTATAATCAAGAAGCCCAGTATATTTCGGGTACCATTCTGTCACATTCACATATGATCCGTTGCTTCGCAGAACTGCCAAATCTCATCAAATCTAGCGAACGTTGACCGCGGCCAATCACCTCCCCGCAAACTCGAAGGCTTAATTGAAGAACCCAGATTTTGTCTTGGGGATAACATTCAGAAAGTACCTATTCAGAATTTTAATTGAAGTTTGAAGAATACTTTCTTTATTTTAGTCCCAAGCCACATGCTAAGTGGCTTGGGACTAAAATAAAGAAAGTATTCTGGGTTTTGTAAGTCGTGTAATCCTAGAAACCGAAGAAGATACACACACACACACTACACTTGCACACACACTGCAACTGCTTGCACTTATACACTTGTTTTTGTGAATGTTTGTCCTGTACATATTTTGTGGTGTACAATAAAGTATATAATAATAATAATTGTTCGCGACGATACGTCACCTTTAGATAGGTTGTCATATGTAAAATATAAATAGTATTGACAGACACACGTCTGCTCACCCCAGAGCGCCATCGCATACTAAGCGATGTCGGTAGGTGAAAAAACCTTTTATAGTAAAGCTCGTAACTAATTTTTGCTCATGTTTTTGAGACACTAAAATTATATTTTATGTGTCTATCAGTAGGTAATAGAATTATATAGTCTAATAACAATAAATTAGAAGCTTTAATATGCATACTGATTGTGTTATTACGGAAAGAAACAAGTATTTAACTCCGTAAAAAACAACCGTCCTCAACGAGCGTTTAGTTCACAATGACCTGTAAGAGGGCGGCACCTTATATTTATACTAAAACCAGTTTTTGTAGAATTTTGATAACTTTAAACTCATGTTTTGGGGGCTTTTACATAGTTTATAGTGTGAATATAGCGCTTATGTGTTAGAATTATACATAAGGTACCTTAGTTATATGATAAATGTATAGGTTTAAGGAAATAAAAATATTTTGTTTACTTATTTTAGACCCCCCGTTTTGAGCAGGGTATCAGGTGGTGCTATAGGTATTCTATTCACCAACCAATCAGATTGCTTCCTTACACATAATTGTTTTGTTAGGAAACACCACCTAGGTGTTCTAGATAGGATGGCTGGATACCATGACTGAGAAATTATACATAATAGCAGTACATGGCCAGTCATAGTGCATTTTCACTCTAAAAAGGGAAATATACATACATTTTACTCAAGTAAGTGTTTGGAAAATTCGATACAAGCCATTTAGCGCTTCTAGGTGACCTAGAATTTTGTCTAGGCCCTATAAATAGATAGCACCTGTGTAATTCTAGTACATAGACATCACTTGCTTGAAGTGATGTGTCTGTGTATGCCGGCATGGACGTTTCTATGCGTCTGCCGACGGGTCACTACGTCCAGGGACACTTGGTGCCTGGTCAATTATAGATATGCTGTCTGAAGCATTACCTTCGTGGACCCACAGGCGGGCGTCTAGACTCAGTCATGACACAAAACTAGTATATAGGTGTATATAACGCACACAGACACATTAAAGCTGTGAGACGACGTAAAATTTAGTATTCGGCCGCTTCCCGGCACCTTAAGCTGCGGAAAGGCTGGTGGTACACCCATCAGGGTACCGCCGTCAGACAGCCTAGTTTTCCAGCTACCCAACCACACTTCCGGAAGGAGCTTAGCTCTGGTGGTTGAGGAGTTAAGCGACCTGATATGGTGCGAGGTTACATGGATTTGCTATGTAAACAAACTTGTAACAAACGATAACTCATCGGGGGTTGGACATGTAGCTACCGGACTTCTACCTTGGGATAGCCCATCACGAGGGCTACCCGGGTGTGAATGTAACTTGAAAATCCACCCAGCAGTCTGAGTAGGAATCGAGTTTATGTGCCAAGATCAGGGGCATAAGCTAACTTCTCGCACCATTTCGCGGCTGTACGCCTGAATGTTTTGAATATAACTGTAACACTTATGTGTGTCAACGGCCCAGTAGGAGGGCTCCAAGTCCCTCGCTGGTACCCTAGAGCTAACATGTCTAGTTTTAGGAGAAACTCGATTGTAAAGCTTCAAACTGGCGGGAATTCCCTTTCTTCGACATTCTCCTTACGAGAACTCCCTGATGGTAGGGGCTAGGGACCTGGATCAAAGACCGGAGGGAAGGTCTCCTCGAGACCTATCCAAAAGTACAAGTTTCACCAGAATCGGTCCAGTGGAAGGGTAGTTCCTGTCAGTTTCAAGCTACGAGTCTTAGCGTATATTTTTTGAAAAATAAAAGTTTTTGCGGTCGGAATGTTGTGGTCCTCGTCGCAGTCGAGTTCGCCTCTTTAATAGTGCGCAGGCGCGTGAACATTTCGTAGCCATTATTTCACTTAAAGTATTTCCACGCATCATTGCGCTTCGAGGACCATGAGGGAACATCGCTTCTGGCCATGAACAAATAGTTTTATTTAACCTGGACATCACGTTTTTCACCTCAACCTACTTGGCAGCCTTCAAGTGTCTCCAAGGTCCATAGTTACCAGATGACAACTGAACAATAGGTGCAAGGGGCGTCAACGCGTTCAAGCAGGAGCCTTACAACCTCCTGATTGCCTGTCGGTCTTGGACGATCACGTCCGTCCCGTACATTTGCTGGTCCTGTCGAGCCGAATATTGGTAACCTACGGACCATTTGCTGGTCCTGTCGAGCCGAATATTGGTAACCTACGGACCATTTGCTGGTCCTGTCGAGCCGAATTTTCTGGGAAACATACCAGACCTGCGGACGCTGTGAAGATATAGGCCAACGAAGAGCCTTGTTCCCGAGAACAAAGAAAACTGATGTCCCGGACGCTGTGAAAATATAGGCCAAGGAAGAGCCTTGTTCCCGAGAACAAAGAAAACTGATGTCCCATTCCTGTGAAAAAAGAAACCTGATGCCCTGGGGACACGAACGCTGCCTTGAGAACAAACAAGCCTGATGTAAAGTGACCTTATATATTGAGGTTACATTCCTGTTTCTTGGGTAATGTCAAAACGTATCGTTCCTGTGAAAACTAGTACCTGAGAACAAAGAAAACTGACGCTCACGCCTGTGAACATTCGTGAGAACAAAGAAAACTGATGCTCAAATATCTCAAGGTACCCTCAATATAAATCTGGTAAGATTACACACCACACAAATGTGCCAACTGGGGTACTAAGCGTTGCGTTCGTGAGAAAAGTTCCAGGGAAATAAGAATACTGACGTTCCATCTCGTAAACCTTACAAGTGCCAGGGTTAAGATCATGTTTCTTTAACAGTCAAAAACATAGCGTACACTCTGGGACGATAGAAACCCGTTTCCTGGGTGAGATAACCCAGTTACTGGTCAGCAACCGTATTACTGGGTGATTAGCGTCGTCAAAAGGCGCAACGTACTATCGTCTCATAGTAGAAACTTCCAGAGCGACTACAGTCGTGAAGAGTGCACGAGTGGATTAGGCCCACGCGTGGACTACCTGGAAGACAACCATTTTGCTGGGACACAGCAGCCATTCCTGAGCTATTCCTGTGGTTCTACCGGCTTCCTGAGAAGCTAACCGTTCCCGTGTGATTACCGTCGCGAAAAGACGGTTTTTTGAGCTGTTTCTGTTGTGTAACCTGCTTACTGAGAATTCACAGTAATCGAAGATTACACAGAAACTGTATCCTGAAGGAATATAGCATAGCCTGAAGAGTTATCGCTAGGAAACTCATAATCGGAGTTTTCAAACAGCGTGTTGGGAGCTCGTTTAGGAGATAGAACGAACATACGACGTTCATAGAATTCCTGAAGGGTTACGGCTGAAGGATTATCGCTGAAGCGTTATCCAAGAAGAGGCTTACACACAGAAGCATATTGAATAGTCGTGTGGGCGACTTGTTCTATAAAATAGAACGAAAAAATAGTTGCTGAAATTTCCTGAAGCGTTATAGCTGAAGGCTTATTTTCGACTTAGAATTTGTTTAAAAACAAATAGTCGTTATCGAGATAGAAGCTCTCGATCGAAGTCTGGAGTTTCAAACCTGGATATCTGGAGTCTGAAGTGACTACTAACGTCAAGAGTTGGACCAACAGTTCAGTGATTGGTACCAGACCGGCTGCTCAACCTTGGAGGCTGCTGGACAAGTTGACACTTAGACAACAGTAAGTACAGTGAAAACATATGCTCATGTGCTTACCCATTTTGTGTTGAAAGTCTTATAGTGAACTTGTTTACGTATCAACATTGAAGTTTGAAGCTGATTTGGAACTTATAGTTTTGAAGACTGACTAGCGACTTATAGTTTGAAGAATAACCTGGAGTTAAGAGGGTCGGATATAACCCGGAGTTTAAACTAACCCGGAGTTTGGAGATACTTTTCGAAGTTTGAAAAAGGAAGCGAACCCTCTTCAAGCCGACGACTGAAATCGGACTTAACCCAGAGTTACCACTTAGCAGTTTTTAAGAAAAAATTAAGTTTGGACATAGCCGTTTTGAAGCTCGAAAATAGATGTCAACCAGTTCGTGTTGAAGTCTAGAGTTGGACTCAGCCGATTCAAACTGACATATTGAAGAAGTCTAGAATTGGACTCAGCCGTTTCGAGCCAACGTTTTGAAGACAAGTTGAAGATTGGACTTGTACTTGGCGTATT
The DNA here is from genome assembly GCA_949775005.1 of Orthosia gothica. NCBI lineage: Eukaryota > Metazoa > Arthropoda > Insecta > Lepidoptera > Noctuidae > Orthosia > Orthosia gothica. The sequence continues at coordinate 18,215,105 of OX459059.1, forward strand.
CAAACTGAAACTTTGAACCAATCAGGATGCCGACTACCAGATCCCAGGACAAGAGGCCTGAATCATGGACAGTCCCCATTGAGCGTCCAGGTGCGGGCGTACAACATCAGCTGCCCCCACGCTCACCGTCCACTACTGAAGGGACAGAAAAGTCCATACCAGTCAGAAGCCCACCAACGTCACAGATAGGTGACAACACGCCCACACATGAGGAGGAGGAACCACAGGAACCAAGCACACGCAGGAAGGCATCGAAATCAGAAGATTCTTCAGAAAAAACACTGAAGCCTTCTGGTAGAAAACAAAGGATCCGGGATAAGACCTTTGTCCAAGGAGAAGTAATGGCTACCCGGGGTGACGCCCGTATCGAACATACTGGACCGCCGTCAACTAGCAAGTCGACCCGGTCACGTAAGAAAATTTCAAGAGCTCGTGAAGACTTATTGAAAATAAAGTTGGAACTCGCTAAGTTAGCACTTCAAAAAGCAGAAGAAGAAGCTTCTGAGGATGAATATATGGATGACAGAAATTCTAATGAAGAGTATGTCCGTTCGTGGCTCGAAGAGGCGCCAGAGCCCACACCGTTGAGGGAGAATGACGTCGCCAAAGGGGACAATGACGATTGGACCCCGGCTGCGGCCGTCGACGCTATAGCGGACTCCCGGAAACATATCGACCATATAGAACATCCACAAGTGAAGTCTAACATCGAACCACCTAGGACAGAGCCGTCCAACGTGGAGCCGCCAAGGCAAATAGAAGCGAAAGAGTCACTCCGTCCTTTTCTAACGGAGCTGACATCCGCTATAGCGTCGCTAGCCGACAGAAAAATCGAACCATGGACGCCTAACCGATCGGCGTCGCAGGTTATCATGACTCTGCCGAATTTCGGTGGAGCTCATACAGAATGGCTATCTTTTCGAGCCATTTACGAGGCAACTCATGCCTACTTCAGCGACATAGAAAACACGGCAAGACTCAGAAGGAGCTTGCGTGGTCGCGCACTGGAGACAGTGAGCTCAGAGCTCATCGGGAACGCAAAGCCGGATGAGATCATGAGAGAATTGGAACTACAGTTTGGACGTCCTGACTCAATAGCTCAGGCCGAAACAGACCGACTTAGAGGGCTACCAAAATGCAGCGAGTCGCCCAAGGACATCTGCACCTTTGCAAGTCGAGTCAGAAGCGGAGTTGTCACTCTGCGAGCTCTCAAGAAGGGGCACTATCTGCTCAATGCCGAGCTGGTGCGCCAGCTAACTGAGAAGCTACCCAATTCTCTGCGTGTACAATGGTACAGAACGTACACGGAAAAGTACCAGTCGCTGCCGGATCTGTCACTCTTCAGCGACTTCATAACCGAGCAAGCTCACTTCTGCAGTGCATTCGCCCCGCCTGAGAACATCAAGGAAACGGATTCTCTAGCGGGAAAACGCGTCATACAACGGACGCATACAGCTACCGACAAGCCGGTAAACAAATGTCGAATTTGCGACAAAAGTGGTCACTACGCGTCTGACTGCCAAAGGTTCAGAGACGCAGCAAGTGACAAAAGATGGGAGCTAGCCAAGAATTACAACTTGTGCTATCGCTGCCTAAGACAACGTCGTGCTGGACACACTTGCAACAAGAAGCAGTGTGATCATAAGGGGTGTACAGCCACGCACCATCGACTTCTTCATAGGGGTAAGAAGCCTCAAACAGACAGGACAAGGAAGCCTGCTGTTCCAGAAGAGAAGAAGGAGTCTCAGGAGACGGTGGCCAGTTCGCGAACTGAATCGAGTCAAGCTTTCCTGAAGATGATACCGGTCCGGGTAATAGGACCGGCGGGAGAGGCAGACACATACGCACTCCTTGACGACGGATCCACCGTTTCGCTGATCGACGAAGCAATCGCTCAGCGAGTGGGAGCAGTGGGCCCAATCGACCCTCTGAAGATCGGTGCTATTGGAAACACCATGATCGACACTCCCTTATCGAGACGTATAACCGTCACTCTCACAAGTCGTATGAGAGATAGGGTGCCCTTCAAGGCGCGCACCATTTCGAAGCTCAACCTGTCACCACAGGCAGTCAGTCAAGAAGACGTAGCCCGCTGTAGGCACCTTCGAGACTTGACGTCGCAGCTTACGTATCCTGCTGGAGTGCCAAAGATACTCGTCGGCCAAGACAACTGGCATTTGTTGTTGGCCACTGAAGTCCGCAGAGGACCTAGAAGCCAACCCATCGCGTCGAAAACCATGATGGGCTGGACATTGCACGGCGCGCACACCAGAACACTGGGCCAGCAGGTGCACTATGTCAACGGGTGTCAGTCCGTTGACGCAAGGCAAGATGCGGAACTGAACGAGCAGCTCCGTGAATTCTTCGCTATCGAGTCGTTGGCTATCAATCCACGACAACCAGCTTCTGACCCCCAGAAGAGGGCAGAAGATATACTGAACCGTCACACAAGACAGTTAGGAAATGGGCACATAGAAACCGCTATGTTATGGCGGGACGAGAAAATAGAGATGCCCGATAGTTACGAGACAGCACTCAAAAGGCTAGTCTCCATAGAGAAGAAGCTGGATAAAAACCCCGCTCTTCGTGTGAAATACACACAACAGATGGACTCCCTGATGGAAAAGGGATATGCTGAGAAGGCTCCCAAGTCAAGCACGCCAGGAAAAACCTGGTACCTGCCTCATTTCGATGTCTTCAACCCCATGAAGCCAGAGAAAATTCGAATAGTACATGATGCCGCCGCAAAATCGAGAGGAAAGTCACTCAACGACTTCCTGCTAACTGGACCAGACTTGCTGCAGTCGCTGCCCGGCGTCATGATGAGATTTCGTAGACACTGCGTGGCCATCTCCGGAGACATAGCCGAGATGTTCATGCAAGTAAAAGTACGAAGTGAAGACCGAGACTCACTTCGCTACCTATGGAGAGGCAACAGAAGAGATGGAGCCCCAGAAGAATATCGTATGACGTCCATCATTTTCGGCGCGGCAAGCTCGCCGTGCACCGCTATCTTTGCGAAAAATTGGAACGCAAGAAAGCACATCGAACAGCATCCAGTAGCAGTGAAAGCTATAGTAGAGAGCCATTATATGGACGATTATCTGGACAGCTATAAAACAGTCGAAGAAGCGACAGAAGTCGCGACAATGGTGAAGAAAATACACCAACAGGCGAAGTTTGACCTAACAAAATGGGTATCAAACAGTAAGCGCCTGATAGAAAATATCGATCCGTCACAAACCTGCACTGAGGTTGTGAACATCGGAGATACAGTAGGCGCAGAGAAAATACTCGGCCTGATTTGGAGACCTAGTGAAGATACGCTAGGTTTCAACCTAACGCTTGCGAGACTGCCGCCAGGAATTTTAGAAAAGGAGGCCCCTACAAAAAGAGAGGCTCTCAAAATTGTTATGTCGTTATACGACCCCCTAGGACTAGCCTCGCCTGTTACGATTCGAGCTAAACAAATATTGCAAGAAGCTTGGAGGCGAGGCGTCGATTGGGACCAGCTATTAGACGCTGACCTGGCATCTCAGTGGAGAAGTTGGATCGAAAACCTGCGGCAGCTCAAGGGCATCAGCATACCAAGATGTTATCCTGGTTATAGTGATGCCACAGAAATACAAATACATGTATTTACCGACGCAAGCGAGTTGGCATATGCAGCAGCTGTGTATTGGCGAGCCACCACAGCAGTAGGCACACAGAAGGTGAGCCTAGTCATGGCCAAGGCGAGAGTAGCTCCATTAAAGCTACAATCGATACCGCGCCTCGAGCTGCAGGCAGCGGTGATGGGAACCCGTCTGGCTGCAGCTGTGAAACGTGAACACGACAACAATCCATCGTCGGTCACGTATTGGACAGACAGCAAAACAGTCTTGTCGTGGATAAGAAAAGGAGCACGAACCTATAAAGCCTTCGTAGCTCATCGCATAGCTGCCATAGAAGAAGGTAGCAAAGTGGAGGATTGGCGATGGATATCCACGAAGTTGAACATCGCCGATATAGCGACTCGTGACGTGCCGCCGAGGTTTGACTCACAACACGAGTGGTTCTGTGGCCCAAGTTTTTTGTATGAAGACCCTTCTTCATGGCCATCAGAAAAACCTCCAATCACAGAAGAGACAGGAGAGGAAAGAACGCTCACTGTCACAGAAAAAGAAAAATCTGTTTTGGAGAAAATAACAGACAGACATACATACACTTCGAAGCTCATAGAAGCTATACCTAATCCCGTCAACTTTTCAAGATGGGAGCGGCTATTACGTGCGACTGCTACCGTCCTACGTTTTATACATCTCTGTAAACAAAGGACAGAGAAAACGTTCTACAAAAGAACCCGGAAAAACGCTGAGGAGGACACGGACTGGCGAAAGAAAAAGAAGACAGCGACTGCAGCAACCAAGCCGTCATACATAGCGCCAGAAGTCCGAAAGCAGTACATAGATGCGAGCTTTCTTCAAAAAGCCGAGAAAATACTCGTACAAGTTGCACAGCAGCAATCGTTCGCTCAAGAAATAGCTAGATTGCATGCACATGAAATAGTGGACAAAAATAGTCCGCTACACGCGCTGCAAATAGAAGTAGTAGATGGCCTACTACGTATTAGAAGCCGTATAGCCGCCACTGACGAGGTCACAGAAGATGTAAGGCGACCGCCAATATTACATGGCGACCATCATATAACCCAGCTCTATATAGACTGGACACACCGCAGCTTACTACATAGTGGGACTGAACTCACAATAAATGAGGTACGGCAGCATTATTGGGTCGTAAGGATGCGTCCCACCACCAAGAAAGTACTGGCACAATGTCTTCAGTGCCGTATTCGTAAGGCACAAGCACCTGTGCCAGCGACCGGCGACCACCCACGAACGCGCCTGGCTCATCACCAAAGGCCGTTCACGTACACCGGGCTAGACTACTTCGGCCCGCTATCTGTCACCGTGGGTCGCCAGCATCACAAGAGATATGTAGCACTGTTTACATGCCTCACCACAAGAGCTGTCCACCTCGAGATCGCCGCCAGCCTCAGCGCAGACAGCGCAATATTAGCGCTGCGCCGTTTCGCCGCCCGCAGAGGATGTCCAACTGAGATCCACTCAGACAACGGCACCAACATGCACGGTGCCGATCGAGAGCTACGAGAGGCCTTCCGAGAGGAGGCCAGTCGCCGAGGCATCACTTGGCGCTTCATCACCCCATCAGCGCCCTTTATGGGAGGTGCATGGGAGCGTCTAGTTCGCTGCGTAAAAAACGCATTGTATACCGTACTCACAGAGAAACACCCACACGAAGAGGTGTTGTCCACACTGATTTGTGAGGCAGAGTACACGGTAAATAGCCGCCCGCTGACACATGTATCAGTCGACGGCGATGACGACGAGTCTATCACGCCGAACCACTTCCTACTTGGTGGGTCGGCTAGACTCCCAAACCCCGGCGTGTTCACCGAGCAAGACATCGACCACAAAAGGATGTGGCGTCGGTCACAAATCCTGGCCGACATGTTCTGGCGCCGGTGGGTGCGAGAATACCTGCCGGAGCTCCAAAACCGGCGGGAGCCCCACAGCCGCGGGCCTGGCCTGCTGGTGGGCGACCCCGTCCTTATCGCGGACGGGCAGCTGCCTCGCAACACGTGGCCGCGAGGCCGCATCGAGGCCATATACCCTGGCCCTGATGGAGAAGTCCGGACCGCTGAGGTGCGCACCACTGGCGGCACTCTAAAGCGTCCGGTGAAGAAGCTCATTCCTTTGCCAAAATGAGTGCAGCAGAGTTCCAGCGGCGAGAGCTGAGCGACGTGTCGCAGAGCGTCGAGGTCACGAGCCCTGCCGACGTGCGCCGCTCACAATGCTGATGCAGCGCCGCGCCAACGTAGCATCGAGTCGACGCGACACTGCACGGCGGGAGAGATGTTCGCGACGATACGTCACCTTTAGATAGGTTGTCATATGTAAAATATAAATAGTATTGACAGACACACGTCTGCTCACCCCAGAGCGCCATCGCATACTAAGCGATGTCGGTAGGTGAAAAAACCTTTTATAGTAAAGCTCGTAACTAATTTTTGCTCATGTTTTTGAGACACTAAAATTATATTTTATGTGTCTATCAGTAGGTAATAGAATTATATAGTCTAATAACAATAAATTAGAAGCTTTAATATGCATACTGATTGTGTTATTACGGAAAGAAACAAGTATTTAACTCCGTAAAAAACAACCGTCCTCAACGAGCGTTTAGTTCACAATGACCTGTAAGAGGGCGGCACCTTATATTTATACTAAAACCAGTTTTTGTAGAATTTTGATAACTTTAAACTCATGTTTTGGGGGCTTTTACATAGTTTATAGTGTGAATATAGCGCTTATGTGTTAGAATTATACATAAGGTACCTTAGTTATATGATAAATGTATAGGTTTAAGGAAATAAAAATATTTTGTTTACTTATTTTAGACCCCCCGTTTTGAGCAGGGTATCAGGTGGTGCTATAGGTATTCTATTCACCAACCAATCAGATTGCTTCCTTACACATAATTGTTTTGTTAGGAAACACCACCTAGGTGTTCTAGATAGGATGGCTGGATACCATGACTGAGAAATTATACATAATAGCAGTACATGGCCAGTCATAGTGCATTTTCACTCTAAAAAGGGAAATATACATACATTTTACTCAAGTAAGTGTTTGGAAAATTCGATACAAGCCATTTAGCGCTTCTAGGTGACCTAGAATTTTGTCTAGGCCCTATAAATAGATAGCACCTGTGTAATTCTAGTACATAGACATCACTTGCTTGAAGTGATGTGTCTGTGTATGCCGGCATGGACGTTTCTATGCGTCTGCCGACGGGTCACTACGTCCAGGGACACTTGGTGCCTGGTCAATTATAGATATGCTGTCTGAAGCATTACCTTCGTGGACCCACAGGCGGGCGTCTAGACTCAGTCATGACACAAAACTAGTATATAGGTGTATATAACGCACACAGACACATTAAAGCTGTGAGACGACGTAAAATTTAGTATTCGGCCGCTTCCCGGCACCTTAAGCTGCGGAAAGGCTGGTGGTACACCCATCAGGGTACCGCCGTCAGACAGCCTAGTTTTCCAGCTACCCAACCACACTTCCGGAAGGAGCTTAGCTCTGGTGGTTGAGGAGTTAAGCGACCTGATATGGTGCGAGGTTACATGGATTTGCTATGTAAACAAACTTGTAACAAACGATAACTCATCGGGGGTTGGACATGTAGCTACCGGACTTCTACCTTGGGATAGCCCATCACGAGGGCTACCCGGGTGTGAATGTAACTTGAAAATCCACCCAGCAGTCTGAGTAGGAATCGAGTTTATGTGCCAAGATCAGGGGCATAAGCTAACTTCTCGCACCATTTCGCGGCTGTACGCCTGAATGTTTTGAATATAACTGTAACACTTATGTGTGTCAACGGCCCAGTAGGAGGGCTCCAAGTCCCTCGCTGGTACCCTAGAGCTAACATGTCTAGTTTTAGGAGAAACTCGATTGTAAAGCTTCAAACTGGCGGGAATTCCCTTTCTTCGACATTCTCCTTACGAGAACTCCCTGATGGTAGGGGCTAGGGACCTGGATCAAAGACCGGAGGGAAGGTCTCCTCGAGACCTATCCAAAAGTACAAGTTTCACCAGAATCGGTCCAGTGGAAGGGTAGTTCCTGTCAGTTTCAAGCTACGAGTCTTAGCGTATATTTTTTGAAAAATAAAAGTTTTTGCGGTCGGAATGTTGTGGTCCTCGTCGCAGTCGAGTTCGCCTCTTTAATAGTGCGCAGGCGCGTGAACATTTCGTAGCCATTATTTCACTTAAAGTATTTCCACGCATCATTGCGCTTCGAGGACCATGAGGGAACATCGCTTCTGGCCATGAACAAATAGTTTTATTTAACCTGGACATCACGTTTTTCACCTCAACCTACTTGGCAGCCTTCAAGTGTCTCCAAGGTCCATAGTTACCAGATGACAACTGAACAATAGGTGCAAGGGGCGTCAACGCGTTCAAGCAGGAGCCTTACAACCTCCTGATTGCCTGTCGGTCTTGGACGATCACGTCCGTCCCGTACAATAATAAAGATGTATATTTCTATAGATTACCGGAACCGTATATTAATAACGAGACTCCTTCGTGCCTCAGAAAACACGTTATTAAGCCGTTGATTTCATTTGTCATTAGTAAACGTTTGACTGGCTTACTGGTACTTAGAAGCTTGAAAGTCTGACAACAGTCTCGCAAAGGGGTTTCGTGTACCCAGTTACTGGGTTCTGGAGGCCAGATAGGCAGTCGTTGGATGTATTCAGCGACAAAGGATGGGAAAAGAAAGAAATGGGAAAGGCAGATTGATTGACTACACTAATTCAAAACAAATATCAATTAGAATAGAATAGAAAACATTTATTCGACATAGACACAACACAACAACAACAATCACAAAGAAACAGAGAAAAATAGTAAAAAAAGGAGGAGAGGGGTAATTCAAGCCAATTCTTAATACCCTATTGTTTTTCAATTTTATTTGAAGATCGAGATAAGAAGGGTACCTACGATATTAAGAGCAAAAACCATCCAAGATAGTAGACGCAAATAAATCCTCTTTCTTGTTATTAAGAACTAGCTGACCCGGCTAGCGTTTCTACCCTACCCTACTCTACCTTACCTACACAACCCTACCTACCCTACCCTACCTACCCTACCAATACCGGAACCAGCATACAACGCCATGTTCATTTTTGTGTGTGCTTTGTTTCTATCATGTATTAAAGATGGCGCTGTGTTCGCAAAATGTCTGGGAAAATGTTTTTTTTTTATCGTCAATTTGTTTGATGTTTTATTACATATTATCCTATTCCGGACGAAGATAAATCCAGTAACACAAAAATCATAAAAATTGGTCCAGCCGTTCTTGAGTTATAAGTGGTGTAACTAACACGACTTTGTTTTATATGTAAAGACTTGACTTAACAGCTTGTTATCCCAATCTCTATAGCCACTTTTCTCATTATGACACTGCCAAATCCATTGACCCACATATCCTTGCGAAAGACCACCCTAAATTGGATCAAGTTTCCAAATTCACTTGCGGCACGCATTCCACCTAAATGAAGTACAGTCACCGGCATTTTAGGTAACACTTGAACTAAGAAAACGGCCCTTAATGCGCATTAAACGTTTTGGGAGTACTTTCATTGTAAGTACAGCTAAGCTAGAGTTCCCTGCTGGAGTCTGTGTTTCCTGATAGGTACAACCTGGGGATCTTTAAGTCAAGAGTGAATATGTTACTTCTAGACAAGCGTGCTTCACCGTCGACCACATCATTGCTTACCATCATGAGATAAGAAATGAAGCGGGCCAAGAGGCTCATTGGCAATGAGGCAATAGTCAAGTCAAAGCTTCAGAGCCTTGAACATCGTCGCCGAGTTGTCAGCTTGTGGAGTGTTTATCGGTTACATTTCGGGGAGTGCGATGGAATTGCATGATCTAATTCCACCAAGCTCGTTTCATCATCGGACTAACTGACGTACGGCGATGCGCCATCGGTACATGATAGACATCCCACCCATACACACAAATCGTTTTGGAAATACTTTTATTATGCGTACAGCTAAGAAGTGGAATTCCCTGACGGAGTCTGTGTTTCCCGACAGCTACAATCTAGGAGTCTTTAAGTCCAGAGTGAATAGGTTATTTCTAGGCAAGCGTACTTCACCGTAAACCACATCATCGCTTACCATCGTGAGATAGTGCAGGTCGAACGCGATATCTATAATACTAAAAAAACGTCAAATTGAACGTGTGTTTGATTGTACATTGGTATTCTAAATTAAGTACATTGAAGTATTTTATCAGTGCGTCGTATCTGATACTCCTACGCACGTCAATCCTGACTTGCCGCGTTTGGTAGCAGCCGTACAGTATAGAGTAGAGTTGGAAAAACTGGACATGAGCACGAGCTTTTCAATAAAAAGTGGTTTAAGTTAGCTTAAGCGACCTTTTAAAGTAGATACGGAATGCTTAATATGGACAATACCATCGTAACTGCAGTAGTAAAAGAAGCTCTTGTAACTTGCCGTCCGATAAGGACCAGGCCCGAGTCGACGTCGCGTAGTGGTCCACGCGCGCCTCAAAGAGATATCAGCAAAAACTGACGGGGTCCGCTAAGGCCGAGGCCTGTCTGGGTCGCGGATAAAAAAAGAGTTACCGCAGTCCTGGCACAAGCAACTGAAGGAACACGGGTGGGTTTTAGTCAGTAAAAGTCTGACACGCCCTCCCTCTTTATCCAAGCGTGAGAAGTCATTGGATGATTGCCCACCCCAAAAAAAATAGCTCTTGGTACTTTGATTATTTATCTAGAAAAGTGTTAATGTATTATAAAAAAGAGAGAGAGAAGGATCGTGCGTAGAGTATTTACCTACTAGTTATTTTTCTACAAGTATGATAATTTAAGAGTTAGGGGCAATGACAAAGTTATTTCATCAGTCTATATTGATGACAGACTAACCACGCTCTGCTACCGAAGGATTCTCAGCTACTTTGGTCACATTGCCACCTTGAGAGAAGCTGAGAACCGATTGAAGTGGAAGAACATCGTGCATAAAGCCACGAGAACCTTTCAGGGACACGACCTTCAGTAATGAAGAACGCGACCAAGAAGATATTGATGTTATTCTTATAAGTAAAAATAACTCAGTTGTGTCTAATTAAACCCACAGATCTATATATATCTAGGATACATAAGTCTATCTTCAGGTTTGTAAGTAGGTAGGTATAAATGTAGCATTGCCACGTATTCGTAATCTAATTTGTATACTGTATAGAGGGTTTATTTAATTCACAAAAAACACACACACATTTCCATTTTCCTTTGACACACTTAGGCTCGTTAGTCCCCAGCCCACTCTAATTACATAAAACACTCGCCACGTGACTCATACGGACACATCTACCTAATGGACACAGCTACTATGGACACACCGACACAATTACAGTAGGTACTTACGATACAGTTAGACTTAATCAATTGGATTACTGTAAACAGTTGACTAATCTGGGTCGCGGGGAAAGAAGGCAGATTTATGGGGGGAGAGGGGAGGGGTGAACGTAGTAGGACATTGTTGTGGTAATTATTTAATTAGCGGCTTTAGTGTTTGGTAAGGTGGTTGTTATTTTATGAGATTAGTTGTTTTTAGGGTTCCGTACCCGAAGGGTAAAAACAGAACCCTATTACTAAGACTCCGCGGTCCGTCTGTCTGTCTGTCACCAGGCTGTATCTCATGAACCGTGATAGTTAGACAGTTGAAATTTTCACAGATGATGAACTTCTGTTGCCGCTATAACAACAAATACTAAAAACAGAATAAAATAAATATTTAAGTGGGACTCCCATACAACGTTATTTTTCAGCCGTTTTCTGCGATAATGGTACGGAACCTTTCGTGCGCGAGTCCAAATCGCTCTTGGCCGGTTTTTTTCTTTTAAGGTACGGAACCCTAAAAATATTGAAGTAGACCTAGAGACTAAAAGAGTCACCGGTAGTTTTCCATTTCCTAGAATCTCCAGAAGAATTTCCACACACACAAAAGGTGTGTTACTTTATTTACCGATAGATCAACACTGAATGACGTAAAAACTAACTTACAACTGACGCTATTCAATTCATTAACATTGTATTGATTCACTTCAGTCACAGATTACTTACTTATTACTTACTTACTACGTAACTTCAGTCTGATTACCTACGTAAGAACATTCTGTTAATTGGAACTATTTTTAACTAGTCATTCATACCTTGTGAGAATTTGTGAAGTTTCATGTATTGTTTTATTAGAATCTATAGAATTCCTATTATAATAATAATTAAGGGCATGGTCAGGTCAATTTATTTTAACATAGTTAGCTGTTTTCCCGCGAATATGCTCTCTTGATTTATCCCACGAAAACCATGTGTATTTGCCCGAAAAAACCGGCCTTCGGACTTCGCATATTTAGGGTTCCGTAACAGACTGCAAAATTAAGTTGCTTGTAACAGAAAAAAAAAAAGAATGTCAGCGAAAACTTTTGATTTATCAATATATTGGTATTTGTTATTAAAATATAAGTAATAATAAACATTATCGCCAAATTTGAAGTTCATAGGTCGATGGGAAGTTAGAAAATTCTTCGGAACAAAATTTTTCTAAAAAAACCTGACTTTGGTGGCGTCTCATTTCTTTGTTTTCCAATATTTCTTAAAACAAAAACCACAGTATTTATTTACTCAACGAGCTCTAAACAACGATATCCCACACGATGAGGAAGGTCAAAAATATTTTTTGCACCCCCTTTTTTAAATATAAAATAATATTTTTTTACCATTTGTATAGCTTTGGGTCAACAAGATGGCATTGTGAAAATTTCAATTTGGGCAACTGAGGCGGGCTGCGATGTCATATGGAACGTCCCAGGTCCCATACGATATTATGGCTGAGGGTTAGAGGCTGCCGGTATTACGATACGTCACTTTCCCTACCTGCCGCGGCCTGGACGGGACCGCCACTGTTTGATGGAGGACGCGGTGGGGCCACAGGGGAGGAGGAGTGTCGGTATAGCGTTAGCCGCTCTCCTAATCCCCTGCGGCCGAAAAATGGTAGGTGGTGGGGTCATTGACCTTGACCCGTCACATGAGAACCAACCGAACTTACGGTGTGTTCTGGTGCGCCGGTGATAGAGGGTACTCTCCAGAGGGGTAAGGGTATTTGGAGTTAAGGTAACCTTACTTAAATGCTAAAGTTTGACAGATGTTCAGGCTGTAGTACGTTTTTTTTGTAAATTTTCTCATGCATACTGGACTACCACAGAGAGATAGTGCAGTTATGAGGGATTCCGACCCACTAAAACTCCACGGGGTCATCGTGGAGCCAACAGCCTGAAAATCTGTCAAACTTTGGCATTTAAGTAAGGTTTGACACGTTCTTAACTCAATTCGGAAACGCGACCTAATTCTTGTAATGTGGATAATGGTAATTGGATTTTCTGACAGCAAACTGCTGCAGCTTTTAAATGGTTTAATTGAAATAAATGCACGTAAAAAACCATACCACATAAAAAAAATATTTTTTTAAATAAAACTGTTACTGCACGTATTAAAATAACTCCAGTAACGTAGACACGCTCGCTGGTTAGATAGCGCGACTGACACACGGAAGGTCAACTTTGCACCTTGACCCTCGCTCGGTCGCGAGTCGCTCGTGCCATCCAACCCGGCCGTGAGTCATCATGCACGCATTTTCTGACTCTTGTACGAGTGTGTGGGGGATTAATGAACGCTCTTGACACCTTCAGTGGTTGAAGGGCTCGTGAAAATCGGTATGAAATGAGTCAGGCGTTTCATTGTAATCAAGGTTAGCTTATACTTTCAACCCAAAAAAATTATCTATATTAAATAATAATTTTGCTATTTTGATTCTAATTTTAAGACAAAGAAATCGACCGTCGAGTGCGAAAATGCCTGGAGGAGCTACTGGTCCATGAAGGCGCTCATGAAGGGCAACCTTCCAAATTCGTTAAAGCGTAAGCTCGTCGACATGTATATCCTGCCTATCCTAACTTATTAGTTACCAGTTTTTTTTTCAGATTATTTTTAAACATATACTTATCATACATATTTTCATATTTTTGAAATCACCTCTTAAAACCCTTTATTTTGATACCTACACGATGGGATTGGAAGAAAATAAATTGGGCTCTTGAGGAGCCCAATTTATTTTTCTTCTGTAATGGCGTCTCAAAACAGCCATTTTTCTTTTTTTCAATTTTATTGTAGCTAGGGACACTCAAAAAGACGAATCGATTGGCGTAAGAATCATAAAAATCGGCCTACGCGTTTGTTTTTTAGAACGCCACATAGGAACAAACATACATACATAGACTGATAAACATATTACCCTCCTTTGCGTCACGCAGTCGGGGAAAAAGAATATACTTCTTTATTGTTAGACACCAACATCATAACACAGCTTTAAGAAAAATACTATTGCAATATCTATCTACTTAGGGGTCCAATATCTCGTGGACCCCAAGGTCAAATATAAATAACATCACCCACAAATACCAACCCACATTATCTTCGTAATTCCCCTCCACATCCGTCGATAACGAATCAATGCATACTTATGTCCCAGCCTCCCAGGAATGTGATCAACGCACAGTCGGACTATTTTAGCCTGTCTCGAGATCAATCAGCTATCCGCTGGATAAGGCGAGTTATAAATAAATCAGCAAAGAGTCTTTATATGGATGGCGCCGATGGCGGTGTCAACTTGTGGGTCATAGCGGATGTCAGTGTACAGGGGAGGGACAGAAGTTTAACTCTTTTGAAGCATTGCAGTAAAGCGAACAGACGAGAGCAGTGGTGGTCCATTGGTAACGGCCGCGACTTACAAGTTGTAACGCTTGGGTTCGAACAAAGGCAGGCGCTTTACTTTGTGTAAATTATTTCATCACCTGCACTCAAAACGGTGTAGGAAACCATCGTGAGGAAAACGGAATGTCTTAGAACCAAAAATTCGAAGACATATGACTATCCACCAACATACACTGGACCCGCGTGGCCCACCCATTTCCTCTCACAGAGCGCAGGCCTGCACGCACAACGGACCAAATGCGAGTCTAAGTACGGCAAAGGGGTCCATCTATCCTATCCTGTCCTAAGGAGAACAGACAGTGTGATTTTTTGAAATGATGCTGAAATGGCAAATGTGGCAATGGTCTAACCGTACTAGAAGCACCTATGGGCGTTGCTGTTAGACGTATTATTGAATGAAGATCGACCACCAGCTAACGTAGAGGCTCCAGACAAGTGTCTTTCGATGTCAGGTACGGCGATGGTTGAAATGCTAAAATATAATATTCCCATAATTTTTTGGCATTTTGCCAAACAATATCGCCACGCTTTCGGTGATAAAATGTCAATTGTCTAGGGTCTTTGGTTGCCCTCATGATGGATGTAGCAAAGGTCTTCGCAAGGTGGATTATTGTAGCTAGATGGAAGAAGCAGATGACTGATTAAAATAACATTTAACCAGAACAAACGGGTGTTAAAAGTCGTAAGTATCACGATTGCGTCCACTTCGTTGTTTAACTATGGTTTTCTGGTGCTAATTAAAACAGTTCATTGCGGCGACTTCCATCTTGAATCTACATCTTATACTTTCTTATCAGATCCAATAAACCAAAAAGCTCATTGTCTGTTACAGAGTAAGACTGATCTTGCGAATCTTTTTCACGAGGTCCCAATTCTTCTTCAACCCAGTCTTGCTAATGTGCCAACATCATACCACACCTACCCTTCTGCGGATCCCCTGCCTCATCACCCACCGGTGGCGCCAGTCAGCAGGTCAACTATGCGCACTGACCGCATACCGAAGACTTACCTACATGATTATTATCTGTTCGCACCAAACGTTTTGGGAATACTTTTATTATGCGAACAGCAAAAGAGTGGCATTCCCTGCCGGAGTCTGTATTTGCCGATAGCTACAACCTGGGAGTCTTTAAGTCAACAGTGAATAGGCTAGGCAAGCGTGCTCCATCGTCGACCACATCATCGCTTACCATCAGGTGAGGTGGTCAAACGCAAGCCAATCACGAATAAAAAAAATAAAAAAAAACACAAATGTTTCTGGGTAGTACGAACAATATTTGTGTCAGATTCTCTAATTTCTGAGACAACAGAGCGAATGATATGCGATAAGGCTGCCCGTTGTGTGCCCCTATCTGTCCTCCACAACCCAGTAACTGGGTAACACGATACCCTTTTGCAAGACTTGTGTCAGATCTCAAAGATCTTCAAATGACAGCCGAGACCAACCAGCGGCTTAACGTGCTTTCCTAGGCACGGAGGAATTTCGGGGTGTTGAAATGGTCACCCATCCACGGACCGACCTCGTCAAGCGTCGCTTAACTTTTAAGATCAACCCAAGCGGCTGTTATTATTTAGCCACGAGCTCCTCCAGCATGTGTATCATATTCTGCATTGATTCATAAGGCTAATTGGCCTCGGCAGTCCGTTGAATGCAAAAAGCACACGATCAGGTTAATGTGGCGACGCTTGCAGAAGGCCTAAGGTCCAGCAGTGGACGTCTTTCGGCTGAAATGATGATGAATATACTATTTATTGGTAGAAGATGTCGTAGTAACTTACAGGATTCTTCTTTTTTTGTCAGTGGTATAATAGAAATAATTGCGATTGATTCAATGGGAGCACAGACAATTACAAAAGTTACTGATTATAGGTACTTGTCCCAACGCCCGCCGACGAGTAAGCGATTAACTATAGACTATTTTCTCTTTGAAGATACGTACAATGTGAATAAAAGAGACTCATATAGTAATAGTTGAACTCTGGCTGGTTTACACTGCCGGCGAGTACTCTCTCACCACAAGTTTGTCGCAGCGACAAGAGCTATCAAAGTTATACTCATTCAGCGATGCTCGTTTGCTCGCTTGGCGTACAGAACTCACGCCGAGCGACCATCCAGTGGAGTTAATACTCGCACGTCGCTGTCGCACAAGCACTCGCCTATAGCCGAGCGACAAAACTATCGGTTCTACACACTCGCTTCTCGCTGCTCGCCAACTCGTTTTTAGTTTCTAGCTTTACTCGCTACTTGCTGATCGCCGGCGGTGGGACAACTGCCTTGAAGTCTGAATTGTCGATTCGAAAATATCCAACCGTATCAAAATCCTCGACTTCTAATGAGTGATATTTGCGGAGCTGAGAACAACAATTAAATATTAATGATTTCCTCGATCATGCAGCTCAGCACCATGGCGAATTGGTGATTTTGGTGTTTAGCCTACCTGTACTGACCATTTGACGGTACTGGTCCCCCTGTCCAGTTTTAATTGCAGTAATTTAAGATACTACCTTTTGACCCAGATTTCATTAGATGTACCTACTACTCCGGTGGGTTATCCTGTTCAGAAAATACCACTTTGAAATGACTGCAAGTAATGATGTTCGGAGGACGAAGATATGCTGCTTTGAGTACCTCAACCCTAAATAAAGTAGTAGTTGATAATGATGATTTAATACCACTTCGAAACAACCAGCGTTTAAGGATCATATCAGCCGAAAGACTTCTAGTGCTGGACATACTCCGCCCCTAAGCGTCGCCATATTGACCGGTCTCGTGCGTCCCGCATTCAGCGAATTTCACACGACATTCACCAAGTCATCGTTCCACCTGGTGAGAGGCCTTCCAACGCAACGTCTTCTGGTTCGCGGTCGCCACTCCAGAACTTTTCTGCCCCATCGGCCATCCCACTGCCACTTAAGTTTGGCAATTCTTCGGGCTATGTTGGTAACCCTGGTTCTCTTGCGGATCTCTACATTTCTGATTCTATCACGCAAGGAAACTCCGAGCATGGCCCTCTCCATTGCCCTTTGGATGACTGTAAGCTTTCTGATGAGGCCCATTGTAAGCGACCACGTCTCAGAGCCACAAGTTAGCTGGCAACACACACTGGTCATATAGAGTTTCGTCGTGAGACACTATGGTAAGATGGACGAGAAGATACCGTTTAAAAATAACTATCTTAAAACCGTTTTTTTGATAGATGCATTTGTAGCGTAAATTCTTGCTATTGGAATTCATAATCTCTCTCTGTGAGAGATAGTTTTAAGACATGCCATAGTTTTGATGATAAATAACCGTTTTGAGATAAGTGTTGACAAAATAAATTATACTAAACTAGCTGTTCCCCGCGGCTTCGCTCCCGTGGGCCACCCCGTTCTCGGGACCCGTTTTCGGGATTAAAAAATAGCATATGTCACTCAGGAATAATGTAGCTTTCTATTGGTGAAAGAATTTTTAAAATCAGTCCAGTAGTTTCGGAGCCTATTCGGTACAAACAACAAACAAAAAAATCTTTCCTCTTTATAATATAGGTATGGTATAGATGATATTATTGATAAATACGTGGGTTCGAACTCGCGATCTACAATACGTAGGTAATTTGAGGGCAATACCAATAGGCCAACACTGAATGAATCTGAACGAGTTATTAAAAAATACAGTTACAAGTAAAATTTCAAAATTTAAAAAACCCTTGGCACATTTATCTTGCGAAAACACCCCGATTCAAACAGTAAAATGCCCATAAATTTTGAACGGCCTAACCGATTTTATTTAAACATAGCTAAGAACACTTTCGATAAAATCACCTTTCAAACAAAAAAAAAACTAAATCAAAATCGGTTCATGCGTTTAGGCGCTATGATGCCACAGACAGACACACATATACATAGCAACACACGTGAAACTTATAACACCCCTCTTTTTCCGGCGGGGGTTAAAAAGCAGAGACACAGAGCCAAAATGAGTTTAGTACGAATCAAAGTTTCAAGTACAGGCCCAAAAATAGGAGCCATTCTTAAAACCCTGTTCATAAACATCACCATACTTCGTCGTATTCCTACAATACATCAACAGACGGGGTTAAAGTTTTATTGTGCAATAAAAGCTTGTACGGAATTAACCGAGTTGCCCCCGAGACCACCCGAACCCTCGGCCAATAAATCGGGTACAGTCGGGTACTGTCGGGAGTCTTGGAGCACTTTTGAATGCATATCAAGTCAAATTCTATCTATCAACGCCATTGTGCAGTCTCTGATCTATAAAGGACGTTTTGCAGAATGAAATACTGATTTCCTGGGGCTATAGACAAGTGGCATCCGATGTCAACGAAGGCGATAGCCGAAATGACAAAATGTAAAGGATATTACCTTTTTACCCGAATGCTGAAGGAGGGTAATGTGTTTATCAGTATATGTATGTATGTATGTTTGTTCCTATGTGGCGTTCTAGAGACCAAACGCGTTGGCCGATTTTGATGATTCTTACGTCAATCGATTCGTCTAAACTTTGAGAGTGTCACTGGCTACATTAAAATTGGAAAATAGAAAAATGCCGGATTTTGGGTGCCATATTGTGACTCAATTTTTTTTTCTAACAAACCCATCGTTTGGGATATCAAAATAAAGGGTGTAAAGAGGTGATTTCAAAAGTATATTATAAAATTGAATATTTAAATGTTTATAAATCGATAAAAAATAATTTAACTAAAAAGTTATAAATAAAAAAAGTTAATTCAAAAAGTAAAACCCGACTGCTTAAAAAACTAACTAAAAAGACGTAAACAAGAAGAAAATCATGCTTTGCAGTCGAAGGATACATATTCGCGAGCTGGCTAACCAAAGCCAGTTGTTCCCTGAAGAATTCCCTTGCGCAATTAGTCTGCTGGGCCTCGTGATCCGCAGTAGAGCTAGCGACCACTGGACTAATAAGTAGTCAGCTGTGTAAAAAAACTGTTATAATAATTTAATTGCTTACTACACTTGTGTAGGCGATCATACTAACGCAGCCGCCGGGCATCGCCCGCATCGTTACAAACTTAGTGACAAACAAACACGTGTTGTTATTAGGGGAACATCTGCGTGTACGCATCTCAACTGTATCAATTGAAAATGCACCTTATGTCTTGCTTTAAAGGGTTTGTTTTCAATAATCCTGTATAAGATTGTTAAGTTGATGAATTATGAACTGTTAGAGGCAGAAAATTAAGTCGAAAATTGTTTGCTATTTTAATAAAAAGTTGCTTAGTAACGTTTCCGTCTTTTATGCTTTTTATAACAAATATATGTTCAATTAATTTCTGAAAACTCTCCTTAATTTCCAACTTTACTTTCACATCCATAAGACTCAAAATTCTATACACAGTCTGTCAAAACTGCGTAGAAGTTTATTTTCATTGAAGAACTTAACAACTTATTTGAAAACCTATTTTAAGCTGGATAAAGTTCAAAATGCTCTTGTTATGTTTTTTGATAACCACGTGCGACATAAAGAAGGGTGTCATAATAGTTTAGGAAAGGGTTATTGTAGTTATTTGTTATCAATAAAGTATAACGCGTATGCGCAAGCGACTCATGCGCATGCTATTGATAAACTAAAGTTGAGGTATTGATTAGAATGTCTATTTAATTATTTTGAAATAATTATTAGAGAAGGTAAAGAATGTATCTACTTACGAGTTCTATTTTCATACTAGCTGTTGCCAGCGACTTCGTCTGCTAAAATCCATAAAACTAAAAACTAGTTTTAGTGCCAAATATTATTATTATGATAGTTCAAGGAACTAAAGTTCTCTCTCACAGGAAGGCCCTGTGTTGGGTTGCGGATAAAGGTGAATGGCAGATTTTGTACCGCATACTTTTTCTGTTGTTCGGTTATAGAATTTGTACCACTTATTATGTCAACTAAGCCATTTATTTGCATGTAAGTTTACTATTTTTAAAACTTCGGATTAATTAATAACATCAATCTAAAGATTTTAATATATAAACGTTGTAAAATCGTCCGCTAAACGCAGTTATGCTATTAGAAATTGCCTTACGTAAAATAACACAAATATTGAATTGATAATTAATTACTTAGAAATAGAAATAACATAAAATATAATCAAACTCATCATTATCAAACTGTTGCAGTCGGCTGCTGGATATAGGTATCTCCTAATGCCCTGAGTAGGTACGATCCGCACCTCAATCTACCTACTCAATGGTAAGTAAAACACTACAAAGATAGCAACAAATAATTTACATAACACTTAATGCAACATTTACCTTTATGTAACAATCTACATTGGTACACTAGTACATAACCTTAAAAAATAAAACTGGTTATAACATTTACGTCCCAAGTTTAAAAAATCTAAGAATTTAAAAAGGGATTATGTATCATATTAACTACCAAATAAAACAAAAAATATCCCAAAACACGAAATTTCTATTAGCGGTACGAAACTCCCATACAAGCCTGCCGTTCTCCTTTGAAAGAGAGTTACCGCGGCCCTGGCTCAAGCAACTGAAGGAACACGGGTGGGTTTTAGTCAGTAAAAGTCTGACACGCCCTCCCGCTTCACCCGGAGCGGGAGAAGTCATTGGATGATTACCAAACCCAAAAAAAAAAAAGGAGGCTTGTGTCAGAGGGATCATTATAGACAGCAAAAAACTAAGCTGACACTGTGATAACCCAGAAGATATTTATAAAAAAAACATAGACAAAGATCACTCAAAACAACTGTTCCACTTAACCAAATTAGGCGTCCCACAAAAAATCCTATCCTCCACCATATGTGGAGCAATCTTTCAGCGGGTATCGAACTCCCCTCAATGTAACAAATCGGGTCAGAACTTCCTCCAATTGGGGAGCATTGTCAGCCACTTGTCCGGTCGTTGACTCCGTCATCAGATTAGATAAGCCAGCTTGTGTACTGTGACCCATATCTGTTGAGTTGAGATAAGGTTGCAGATGTTGATTTTGATATTATAAGTGTAGATGAGATGTCTGTGGTGATAGACTTGCCATAAGATAGGGCTTATAAAAGTTTAAAACAAAAAAAAAAACCGACTTCCAAAACAAAAATAATATTCTTTTCGGAAGCCGGTGTCGTTGATACCAATTTTTTTTCGTTATTGACGAAATAGAAAGTATGTTTTGCTTTGTTTTGGAAGTCGGTTTAATTATTTTTATTTATTTTTGTTTTTAGTTTTGGTAGGTACCTTATATTACCATGAAAATCATTTATAGCTAACGAAAGGGCTTCTCATAACAATTCCAACAAGCCTAAATACGACTGGGATACATTGTTTTATTTCGGAGTTCTGGTGCCTATCTTCCGGCTTCATCACCAGATCAGTTCGATGGTACCATTTTTATTAGAACTATTTGTATAAATTTGTTTGTCATGGTCACTTCACTATTCGACATATTTTATATCAAAAACATACTTATCATTGAGAAGTTCCAGTGGCCATCTGTGGTCTTCTTCATCAGTTCCACTTTACCAAATGATACTTACTGAATGCAAGTATTGCCATGTTGATGAAGATACCAAAATTTCTATATGTAGATATGCCTATAAAATTTGTGGAGTTTCCACGATTTCCATGGTATCATCAGATTCTGACCTGATGACCATGGGACCATCTGGGAAGTATAAAATATCAAACAAAAGAAGAATTTTCCAAATCGGTCTAGGCGTCTTTGAGTAATCGGAGAACATACATTAAAAAACCGGCCAAGTGCGAGTCGGACTCGCGCATGAAGGGTTCCGTAACATTATAGCAAAACACTGCATAAAAATCACGTTTGTTGTAGGGAGCCCCACTAAAATATTTATTTTATTGTTTTTAATATTTGTTGTTATGGCGGCAACAGAAATACATCATCTGTGACAGACACACAGACAGACGGACCGCGGAGTCTTAGTACTAGGGTCCTATTTTTACCCTTTGGGTACGAAACCCTAAAAAAAAGATTCTGACGAATTGGGAACCTCCTCCTTTTTTGAAGTCTGGTAAAAATAACTGCTATTCCTACTACATAGAACTCTTGCTACCCCTGAAGGGTTGAGAAGTTTCCACCACCAGAATATCCTGATATTCTGGTTTACATACGATTTTTATATTTGGACATTGGTAATTAGTGTTTACAGAGAACTTGTGAGTTGACAAGGAGCCATTAATTCCGAAAATTAGAAAGTCAAGTGTAGTCGATACCTTTAGTAATTACCTAATATTTTATTTTAATTTTATTAATATATTATTGTTAGAGAATCCTTTACGTTACTACCTGCGTCTGTGTTTCCGAACGCATTCAACCCGAATCTCTTCAAATTTAGAGTGAACAGGCTTCTTCTGGGTAAGCTCACTCCATCGTAGACTCTGTCTCTGTCACCTCTGACCTAGACTAGAGGCAAGAGCAAACCCTTAACAAAAAAAATAAAAAATAATATGTGGGTACCAAGCACCATGGCTAGAAAAAGGAATGAATTGAAGCCCTATTTGTGGCATATTCTATTACAGGAGAATGTCTCTATCATTTAAGTTTGAACACGAATGAAGTACCTAAAGTAGGTGATGAAATTAATGTCCTATAATTTTTAGTAATTTATTGATATTAATACAGTTTGGCGCCGTTGGTAGCCAGAAATAGACCACTCAAGCTTTTCCGCATGTGTCACAAGGAATAATTAAGAAGCTATAAAAA
This sequence comes from Orthosia gothica, assembly GCA_949775005.1. Classification (NCBI taxonomy): domain Eukaryota; kingdom Metazoa; phylum Arthropoda; class Insecta; order Lepidoptera; family Noctuidae; genus Orthosia; species Orthosia gothica. The sequence goes on from OX459059.1 coordinate 18,238,229, forward strand.
CACCTAATTAAGAGTCAATCTTGTCACCTTAGCATTAGATCTCGAGTTGAGCTAAATTTAAATCTTTGCCGCCAGTAGCCAAAAGTCAAAAGTGTCTTAAATGACAAGAGACTTTATTTCTATCACAATTCGCTCATTGGATACAATAATAAGAAGGGAAGCCATACTTTCAATATAAGTACCTCTATATAATATATATATATATAAATAGTTATGTCTATTGACACTACAATAAAATATGACATATTTTTTTTTATAAAAAAAATACTACCGACTTCCAATTTATAAGAAAACTACAAAGTGAAAGATAACTTGATTTTTTGAAGTCGGTGTCTTTGGTAGTTACCAATTTTTGGCGTTATGGACACCGAATTCAAAAAAATAAGTAATTTTCACTTTGTAGTTTTCTTATTTTTAAGTCGGTGGTTTTTTGTTTTGACTTTTTAGTTGTACCTGCCTAATAGGCAAGTAGTTAAGTAAGGTACCTATAATGCCTAATTAGATAAAACGAACTATTACTATACGATTAAGAAATTGAACATAACCGGTCAAATGAGAGTGTACCAATTTGAACTGTACACATCTGCCTACCCCTTTAGAGCGTAGCGTTTTGCAGACTGAATAAAAAACTTTTTTACAAGAAAATACTTAATACCCTAATACTACTTTTTTTATTTGGAAGTCGGTAGTATTTTTATTTAAAAAAGTTCTTTTATTTTTCACTGTTTAGTGGTACCTACCTAATAGGCAAGTTGTTTAGTAAGGTACCTATAACGCCAGAATAGATTACCCGAATATCATGAAACTTGAACATAACCGGTGAAATGAGAAAGCTGCGTACCCCTTAAGAGCGCACTGGCGTGATGTTATGTTATAAAATGGTATAAACAATAAACAGACATGCGATTGAAGCAATCCCGAGAGAATTGCTGTTATTTATTGAAGAGTTCTGTTTTATATCTCCGAAGTTCTTCATCAGATCTTCACCAAATTAAAATGGGACCAATTTCAGAACATACTCTTACAAACAAAAAATAATTTGCAAAATCTATCCTCAATCGACAGAGATATCGCTGAACAAACATAAAAAAAAACATAAAGTCGAACATAGAACCTCCTCCTTTTTGGTAAGTCGGTTAAAAATGACAAGCACTACTAGCTAGTTATCAACTCAAGAAAAACAAAGATTTTTATTTAAAAAAGTTGTTTAATACATACAATAGAAGTATCCCCTCTCCCCATAGCTACTCTATACCAAGATCTATTACAAAGGGGACACCCGAACCGATATATTGAGCGATTGATAGCCGGATGTTTGTCGCTTTGTCGCTCTTTTGTCGCTCGGAACGCTCACCGCTTGTGAAACGGGACACACACTGATCTCCTCGTGCTTTCCGTAAAGCAAAAAAATAAGTAGGTAAGGATTTAGTTTGTTTTCTAAGCTCAACAAAGCTAGTTATTGATGGAAGGACGTTGAATTATGACCTAATTTAATAACTTCAGCAAAAATATTAGGGGGCGCCCATATACAGATCTAATTGGTGATGTTCTTCAGAAAGTCCAGATGCGCAGTACTCATAAACGGCGTGCGTGTATGACTAGATGTATGAATGTAAATGAAAAAGGAAGTATGTTAGGATCAAAAGGAGTAGATATATAAGTATCGTGGTTTATGTATGTGTAGCAGTCAGCGGGTTTACTACGAGTACCTACTTGGATGTGATATGTGAAATCAAACTCAAACTGTTCATTACTTTTATAATGTAAGAAAACTGTTCTAAACAAAAGATACAAATTTACAACAAAGTCTATGAATTTGAACACTCTATATTAACCAAGCGTCTCAGGCGACGACCATCGACCGAATGTGTCCTCAAGCCACAGCTAGTAACACTCAACCAACTAACGAGTGTTTACTATAAAAAATTATCGCCTCCATGGCAGCCCTTGGGAATTATTAAGACATATAGGTATTTATATAAAATAAAAAACCCTAACAAATAACCAAATTGCGTAATAAGATCATTCGCTTTTATTTAAAACAAGCCATTATTAGTTAAACATGATCAAAACCTAACAATCGTCCGTCCTGACATCGTGTGCGTCCCTGCACACGACTCCAGGTGGAAACCTAACAATCGGGTTCCTGGCTAGTCGTTCGAGCTTATACTTTAATAACTTTTACAAACTAACAACATACAAACATAGTAGTGTCAAAGTCATAGTCAAAACTTTTATCTTATGAACTTCAATAAACTTTAATTTAAAGTTAAAAGTAATGATATTGATTCTACTGTCCATTCGGAAAGGTAGATTGTAATGGAGAAGAACGGACAAGAAACTCCATACTTACTCTTTTAAAAAAAATGTTTTACAATATTTTGAGGACAATGCACCTCGAGCTTATTACAATATCATTTATTTATGATTCGTTTATCCTCGCAATGGAACGCCGTGGGGCTATGACACCAATGGAGAACAAACTTATCATTATTATTTATACAAATCAACAAAGTAGTGAACCCAAAATAGCATTGTTGAACTTTTAGCAATAATACAATTCGAGACAGTATATACTTCTTACTATTAATTCTTAACTATCTCACGACACCAACAAGAGCCCACGATTTACGTTCAAGTCGATAGCCGAAAGGAAACTGTAAACCATCTCACGACACCAACAAGAGCCCACGATTTACGCTCAAGTCGATAGCCGAAAGGAAACTGTAAACCATCTCACGACACCAACAAGAGCCCACGATTTACGCTCAAGTCGATAGCCGAAAGGAAACTGTAAACCATCTCACGACACCAACAAGAGCCCACGATTTACGCTCAAGTCGATAGCCGAAAGGAAACTGTAAACCATCTCACGACACCAACAAGAGCCCACGATTTACGCTCAAGTCGATAGCCGAAAGGAATTTTCTCTCAACCGGGCAGCAGGCATCCCTCACGCCATCAGTTCGGAGGTCCCTGACTCTCACCCAGCAGCATCTCTAGCGACACCAGCAAGAGCCCACGATTTACGCTCAAGCCGATAGCCGAAAGCACTCTCTTAGCCAGGATGCCTTGCGTCCTGACCTGTAACAACAACAAATAATATTCTGTACATAACAGTTTCTAAATTTCGACAACCCAACAAGAAGGGTATAATTAGTATAATAAAGGCTTCACATCACCATTGGTTTCCCAGGATCTAGAAACACATCTAATCACATCATTCTCTGTAGGTTAAGCTGTTAAGTAGGCATTCTGAACCCATACCAAATTGTATTTACTTTAAATCTTCGACAGAGTATTCTATTGGGTAGAATATTAGTAGTATTTGACAGAATATTATTTAAAACTATTATTTGTTTTAAATCTCACTTTTTAACAGTTACTACTAGCAACTTTTGGAGTATAATAAACTGGCATTCTTACGATTTCTTGCAAAAATCTCTTGCTTCATAGGTGGTAAACGGTACAATCGGACCACTGCTTACATGAATCAACGGTTTCATACGCTCCATAACCACTGTTGTTTGGCGTCTGCTGTCTGTATTGATTGGTGCGGTATCATTGTTAAAACATACCATTCCATGACTAGAACCTTGCTAGCATATTCCTGGTTCTTAAGCGTATTTTACTACTGACCTGACATTCTAACGTAATTAAGTATAATTTTGCTTATAGATAATATATTTTTAGTCAAAAACTAGATATCAATTAAGTAAGATGGTGAAAATTTGGTTCACCCATCTTGCTTTACTAAAATACAACTACTTGATGTTTCATCATTTGACATTTTTCTTTTGGTTATTTTATTAGAAATAGTTCTTATCTTTCTGTAATAAAACATGTTTCTATGATTCTTTCTATAAGCAAACAATTATGTAAAAACATGACCAACTACAATTGACCCTATGGTCAAAATTGCAATACCATAGGAATCGACAGTTTGACATAAATTATATATCAAGAGAACTTTTAACATTTTTAAGTTTGTTATGCACGAATTAGGTTGACTGTACTTTTTGGACTATCTAAATCTAATATTTAAAGAGATTACTTTATTACTCGTGGTGGCCCAATGGTTAAGACATCGTCTCTCGAGCTGGAACGTCGTGAGTTCCAATCCCGAAAAGTGTCGATGTTACTTCAGTCAGTCAGTTCCAAATATTTGAAGAGAATTGTTAGTCACATGACCTACCACTAAATTGACATTAACAATCTTTACATTGACAGCCATGTCGCACTATCCCAGATCCCTTCATAACCTTGAGGTTATTATCGTGAGATACACCTAGCTCTCTAGTAGGTACAAAACAACTCACACAACTGTTTTATTTGTAGGTAATAATTATTATCCATATACCGATTAGAGACAGGTCCTATTACTTATTATCACCACACGTGCGTCTTTGTTGTTTAATCGTTTAAAATAAGTTCTCACAGCTTTTGTACCGCGTCACTGCTGTTTGTTACTCTATCAACTATTTTATTGTAGCTCTTTTCTGATGCACAACCAATCTTATTACAACGTGTGCACTTCACAGCGGCTTAGTGCTGTGTGAAAAATGAGGCGCCTACTACTATCTTGTATTTCGCTTTGATAAATGAGACGTTATTTTACATAATAAAACACCTCGTTACGCTTGCTCTCTGCTAATCATATTTTTAAAGTTCTAGGCGTAGTTTAGTTCGCACGGAAACGCGTTCAATAACTTCTCTTGCCATTCTTGCCCAATAAATAGACTAGCACCTACTTAAACTATTGTGCCACATCGTGGACAACCCTTGTTATTTTTAGTTAGCAAAATTAATGGTGATACTTTTATCCCAACTGTATACCGAACCGCACGCATTCAACTTATGCACGAAAATATGTAACCAAACGTCTATCCGATGGTTTTTGGACGAAGAATCAAATTTGATAATTTTTCTGTAGTGATTTTGCTGCGCTTTGGATCACGGGTGGCAAAGCTAGACCGTTCCTAAAGTTCTTAATGCTATCAAATAAAAAGAAGGACTACGTGACCTGTCAATCCATGTTTCGCGGTCGCGCTGCCGCTGTCCGCGCCTCGCGCTTTCCTCTTCACGTGGCTCGTTGTCTCGTCTTACACGGAGACGCTGCGATGGCGGCTGACCACTCGTGGCTCGTTGCCACGACGCGACGCTTCCGCAGGTCTTCGGCGGCGCCAGCACATTCGTCTCGGCGACGCGCTGACGTTGAGCTGCTGCATCAACGCCTGGCCGTCCGTAGCTCGTTGCCACGACGCGACGCTTCCGCAGGTCTTCGGCGGCGCCAGCACAGTCGTCTCGGCGACGCGCTGACGTTGAGCTGCTGCATTAACGCCTGGCCGTCCGTAGCTCGTTGCCACGACGCGACGCTTCCGCAGGTCTTCGGCGGCGCCAGCACAGTCGTCTCGGCGACGCGCTGACGTTGAGCTGCTGCATTAACGCCTGGCCGTCCGTAGCTCGTTGCCACGACGCGACGCTTGCGCAGGTCTTCGGCGGCGCGCACACGTTCGCGCTCTCGCCGTACTTCTTACTTCAGCATCTTAAGCTGCGCACGGCCCGTCTCGATGTCTGCTTCTGGGCTTCATCGCCGCAGCTGAGTTCCGCGCCGCTTGGCAGAGTGGGCCGTAGCCCGGAGATTTCGGCATGGTCTGAAATCTCGTGGCAAAAAAGAACTTTAGAGCCGTAGATTATTAAATTCTAAGCCTATTAAGAAGTATTTTTGGGAAGACAATTAATTAGCATCCGTCCAATCCTTTTTCAAGTCAATCACATGTATAAATGTGAACAGTTAAGCTTTTGTAATTGTCTAGACATTACGTTAATCATATTATCATCAGTTAAGCATGATTATCATTTTCTTTGTTAAAGTTAATTCACGGTCAACATATTATATTAGACAAACAAGCTTTGACACTTAATTTGTCCTGTTCTAAAAATAAACAAAGGGACCTTGGTTCTAAGTGTAAACACTTGAGTCCCATGCGAAGAATGCGGTATCAAGTGTTTCGCTTGGGGTACCGGGTGACGCCCCGCTTGATAAGCACCGTCAAAACCCAATCGGGCTAAATTCTGAGAGATCTATATAGACCAATTACGACACAGTTTTCTTTGTTGATTATTATTAGATAACCTTACAACGTCTCTGGCTCACTCATCTTATTGATAAAATGCTAAGTAATGACTAGGAATCGAACCCATGACACATAAACCGACAATTGTTTAAGGTGTGAACAAATTTAGATTTAAACGTGCTTACGCTGTAAAAACTCTTGATTATAAACTCACAAAACTAAACAGTAATAGGAAAAATGTGATAGACCAGCCAAACTTGATTTCAAAACATTAACGTTCAACATGATGATACATGATGCTGGCAAAATGCAAAAACAAGAATGCAATGGTACTTAATTGTTTAAGTCAATGTATCATCTTAAGAAGACTATGGTCTCACGGATCTGGTTATATTGTAAAGATCCGTGACTGACCAACATCAATAATTATGATCACATCAATCAAATTATAATTATAATTTGGGCGTGTACTTACGTTTTGGTTGTTCTTGTCACTTCTGAGATGTAGCAGTCAGCGGGTTTACTACGAGTAGGTACTTGGATGTGATATGTGAAATCAAACTCAAACTGTTCATTACTTTTATAATGTAAGAAAACTGTTCTAAACAAAAGATACAATTTTACAACAAAGTCTATGAATTTGAACACTCTATATTAACCAAGCGTCTCAGGCGACGACCATCGACCGAATGTGTCCTAAAGCCACAGCTAGTAACACTCAACCAACTAACGAGTGTTTACTATAAAAAATTATCGCCTCCATGGCAGCCCTTGGGAATTATTAAGACATATAGGTATTTATATAAAATAAAAAACCCTAACAAATAACCAAATTGCGTAATAAGATCATTCGCTTTTATTTAAAACAAGCCATTATTAGTTAAACATGATCAAAACCTAACATATGTATGTAGGTTAGGATTTAGTTTCCAAGTTCATCAAAGCTAGTCATTCGACATAGACGACAGAACATTGATTTCTGACCTATTTTTGAAGACTTAAAAGTATTCTTTGATATAAGGAAGTATTGCTATAACTTGCGTTTGGATTTCTTGTACCAAGTAAAACCAATAGCTTCTAGTTTGAAAAATTATGAGTTTGGTCGCTGAATGGAAATTTGTACGTTTCTTTCATTTTCTTCTTGAGTAAACAGTAGATAACTGTCGCAAAAAACGTGACGATTATATACTCGGACATAATATTATGTCACAATGTCAGGCTCTATAACACAGGACTTTCCTAGCATCGGGGCAAATATTCACAAGATTGAGCAGAAATATGTCATAATATTTTAACAATGTAACACGAAAATATGTATAAAGAACTTTCGCGACAATGATTGACACCCATTTCTTCTTTTTGCTAAATAAATTATTATTATTATAAATTCTATCAACGAATGCGACGGGATAGCGATTAAATTCGGCATAATTTGCCAAAAAAATGTATCGAGATATCACGTGATTAATCGTTGCATATTGGTATTTCGACAATTGCCATCGCTATAGACAATGTGATATTCTACCAGCGATGGCGATTGTGGAAATGCCCATCTTTTTGTGCTGCCAGTTGGTGCCACTGGCGAGTAAGGTCCTAAAATACAGCTGTTAAAAGTTGTTGAAATCATTTCTAATGCCTTAGAAGTGCGATTAAATATAAAAGCCAGAGGTTTGCGCAGCCCCTTTTTTCGAAAAAAAAAGGAGTATAACATTTTCCGTAACATAAAAATCTATTAAAGTATTGGTTGGTTAAACCCTTACTTACCTATCTTAATCTGCCATAATATTTGGAAAATATATACCAAAAAAAAAAAAAAACATGAAATCGCGTTTTAACCCAAAAAACGGTGACATTTGACATTTTATAGACCTCACTCTACACCAGCGCCCCTAGCGACAAATTCAAACGCGATAGCCCTCATTGCAGTTGTAATTAGCGGATCTTACAAACTGTGAACCATTTAACTATGCTGCAACATTCTGAAGTATGAAAAGATTATCTTAGGTGCTGAGATTATCGGCTTATGACATACGGACAAACTTCGACTTAGTAACAAAACGCATTCCTTTGAATTCGTAACTAACAACAATAGAAACACAATGATAAATGAATAATCCCAATAATTTTTATTACCATTTATGTACATAACAATATTGTTTTTTTTTTGCTGAGCATTACTCAATACAATCAATCTAGTTTTTGCAGTCAATGTGTACAATAACCGGCGGATGACATCATTACATCCACCTTCCTAGTGGCTTCGATGTTTCGGCTGTCTATCAAATATATTATGACTAGGATTGTCATGTGGTTTGGCTTGCAAGAACAGGTTATTTTAGCTGTGGGTAAGTAGACTTTTTTTGGAGGGTTTTTCCCGTGACTCGAGATCTTACAGCTTACATACTGTGAATCTTCCGCGCCTCAGAAAGCACGTTCAACCGGTGTCATTCCCTGATCTTTGACAGTCTTTGCCGTAAATCAGAATACCGAAACCTGACAACTAGTATTTTGAAGGGCCAATAGGTAACAATAGCCACAGATAATATAATACTAGCATACAGATGCCTCATCCCATACAAAGAAACCGTGCCGACGTAACTAGCGTTTTTCGTCTGATTAAATTGATTATTTTTTTAAGAACACCGATCGCGTTCGGTTCTTTTCCACGGATATAGATGGAGTTAGCAGTGACTTGCAAGTAAAAGGGTTTACTCGGTTCGTGAAAACTTTTTTTAATAAAGTGACGATTGGTTTTATAGTATTATTTTGCACGTTTTTACAGTTTCATTGGAACAAAATGTGTTACAAAAAAAATCTATTGAATGCCTCAGAAATTTAAAACCGCGCCATCTATTGGCATCAATGTTAAATGATCAATTGAAATGAAATGTTAATTAAGAACCCAGTGCTTAGGAGAGTTAATTATACAAGAACATTTTTTTGCTCTAATATTTCACAAAACTCAATATCAAATCGAAGCTTTTTACGCCATCTAGTGCAATTAATTTGAACCAAATTTTCTATCTTCGCGTTGGGTGCCCGTGCTATAGCGTTATCCAATAACTGGGTTATGAAAGTCAGTTCAGTAAATTGTTCCATGTTAAATTCTCGTATTCAACTGTATCCGTTTCGACTGGAAGCCGACACCAGTATGGTTGCGAATATCGGCAGATTATATTAATTCGGTTTAATCGCAATAAGCCCAGCAGTTCGCGATGTTTTTACAGACAAACACACACACAGTTTTCTATCTATCTAAGAACCGAACTGACAATGGCCTTCTGACCTTCTTGAAGTAAGCGCGTTTTTTGTACGCAGTGTCATCGTTTGATCACATCATCGTATTCTCAGGCGTGTGCTGTGTTGAGCTTGATTTAACATGAGTTTGGAGTTGATAGACATTGTTTTTTTAAATCAGGATATGATTAAGTCACGAATGGAGGAAACTGTAAACTTTAGCGTAGATAACGTTAGGTACTAATTCTCACAGAACAATGTTTTCCCGACAGCTCTTTTCTAGCGTATTGGGCAAAATTATGCAAAGGACAGCTTGTCGGTTTTTTATCGGTTGAATTTCGAGGGAGTGTGCGATGGAATTGCATGATCTAATTACGCCCAGCCCGTTTCATCATCGGACTACAAAACGGACGGCGATGCGTCATCGGTACATGGTGGACATCCCACCAATACGCACTAAACATTTTGGAAATACTTTAATTATGCGTACAGCTAAGGAGAGGAGCTCGTGGCTAAATAATAGTAGCCGCATGGGTCGATCTTCAAGGTTAAGCAACGCTTGACGAGGTCGGTCCGTGGATAGGTGACCATTTCAACATACCGAGTTTCCTCCGTGCCTCGGAAAGCACGCTAAGCCGTTGGTCCCGGCTGTCGTTTCAAGATCTTTGACAGCCTTTACGGGTAGTCAGAAGCCTGAGATCTGACACCAGTCATACCAAGAGGTATCGTGTTACCCAGTGTCTGGGTTGTGGAGGTCAGATAGGCAGTCGCTCCATGTAAAACACTGGTACTCAGCTGAATTCGGTAATTCTGGAAGCCGATCCCAACAATAATTGAGAAAAAGGCTAGGCAGATGATGCGTACAGCTAAGGAGTGGAATTCCCTGCCGGAGTCTGTGTTTGCCGATAGCTACAATCTGGGGGTCTTTAAGTCAAGAGTGAACAGTTTACTTCTAGGCAAGCGTGCTTCACTGCCGACCACAACATCGCTTACCATCAGGTGAGATGGTGGTCAAGCGCGAGCCTATAATAAAAATAAATGATTGTCGGAGTACTTACGTTTAGAAATAAAAGGATCTCGGGCTAAAATTACGTCTCGTAATTTAGAAATGAATTTCTAAATTACATTTAGATATTATGTATGTGTTTTATTAGTCGGTCAGTTTTTTTCGCCTGTGACCGGTCAATGTGGCCACGCTTGCGGGAGGTCTATGTCCAGCAGTGGACGTCTTTCGGCTGATATGATGATGATTAGTTAGTTAGTATATGAATGTCCGACTTTAATCATTATTGTTATTTTTTTTGTGCACCTGCAACGGTTCTGTCCTTATTAAGCCAAAGGTTGACTGGTAGAGAATGCCTTGCTGCATTTAGTCCGCCATTGTACAAAAAGTTTAATTAAATAAATAAATGCCGTGACTTAATTTTCGACAGGAGTGTCGCATTTTCATTTGGAAGCTATTGCGGTAAGTATAGTTATTTTTAGCTTTAGAAATAATATTCATTTTTACGAACAGTGAGCGACATCTGAAATAAATGTTACCAAATGTCAATAAAAGGAACTCTTAAAATTTAAAAATACAACAGCGTGCTATATGAAGCGACAAATACCAGGCCCCTCAGAAAGTATTGCGAAAAAAAGTTTTTATATATGGGAGACTGGCCAGTTATAATGTTTTTCGAAAATATGATTATTTATAAGTAAAAATAAGTAAGTTCCAATTTCAAAATTTCCCTCCACATTTTTTGCGAGTTAATTCAAAGTATTGTGTCTCACTGAAATATGGATCTGCGCCGGGAACATTTTAGAGCTATGATTTTATACGATTTCAAGTGTCGCCTGAAACCGGATGAATCGTACGATAGACTTCAAATGGCATTCATGGATGAAGGCCCTTCCAAGGCAACCGTGTATCGTTGGTATAACGAATTCAAGCGCGGTCGACCAACTTTGGGGGATGACGAAAGAAGCGGTCGCCCTTTGACGGCTGTTACCGAAGAAAACGTGCTAGCAGTGAAAAATTTAATCCAAGACAATAGGCGAATTACATATCAGGAGATTCAACACATATTGAAGATTGGATCGGGAAGCGTTCACGAGATTCTACACAGCCATCTTCCCGTGAGGAGGATAGTATCACGCTGGGTGCTGCACAACCTCACCGATGCTCAGAAGCAGGCCCGGGTGGAATGGTGCCGTGATATGCTTAACAAATTTGAAGCAGGCTCGTCTCGGCGTGTTTACGACATCGTTACAGGTGATGAGTCCTGGATTTATCAATACGACCCAGAAACCAAGCGCCAGTCGACTGTTTGGGTGTTTCAAAATGAGCCAACGCCTACCAAAGTGAAGCGATCTAGAAGCGGGGGTAAGATTTTGATCGCTAGCTTTTTTAATTTGACTGGCCACTTGGTATCAATTCCCTTACGGGATCAAAGAAGCATTAATGCCGAATGGTATACTACCAAATGTTTGCCAGAAGTTTTCTCTGTTATAAGCAACAAGCGACCAAACACAGGGCTCCGCGGGCTACTGCTGCACCACGACAATGCACCTGCGCACACCGCACTCAAAACGAGGGACTTCCTGGACAGCACGCCAGTCAAACTCCTGGGTCACCCTCCTTACAGCCCTGATCTAGCACCGTGTGACTTCTTTTTATTCCCAAAAATAAAAAATCAGCTCAAAGGGATACAATTTTCGTCGCCGGAAGATGCGCTGGCTGCGTTCGAGCAGGCTGTAAACGAGGTGTCTGCGGCGGACTGGAAAAAGTGTTTTGAAAACTGGTTTAGGCGCATGAATCTTTGTATAGAGGCTGGTGGAAAGTACTTTGAAAAGATTTAATAAAAATATATGTACGTATAGAACAATTTTTTTTAGTTTCGCAAAACTTTCTGAGTGTCCCACGTACTTGTTGTCACTGTTAACTCAAAAAGTTGGCATCTACTTAACTATGTAAAAGGTCAAGGCCAATTAATAAGGTGTCAGAATAGTTTTTGTCTTTCTCGGCAACGTTTGAAGACCCTCTTCACAATACCCTCCTCAAAAACACGGCCTATTAAGTTTGACATGGGATGAAAAAGTGAGAGGAGTAAAAACGTTTCGTGTTAATATTAAAATAGGTAAATACATTGTTTTGAATGTCTGGGACTTGAATAGGTCAAAACATGTCAGGAGTTTTCCAATGACGAATGGAAGATTCAGGATCCTTTCGCAAGTGCAGTGGTGTCTCATCCCATACCTACGAAAGAAACCTTGCCGACATACTGTACTGATTATTTTTTGTACATCGTTCGCGTACCGTTCCACGGATATAGATGATGATCTATCTATCGCCGTGGAACGGAGATAGAACGCGATCGATTTACAAAAAAATAGTCGGTATAATCAGATGAAAAACTCTAGTTACGTCGGCATGGTTTCTTTGTATAGGATGAGGCATCTGTATGCTAGTATTATATTATCTGTGGCAAGTGCTAAGGATTGAAAATTTTATATAGAAAAAATATGGTTATTTATTCCATTTAGTTATTTATTAAATGTAGCGAACTGACCACCTTATTATAACATCCTATTGTATTGTAACCTACATTTACGAATAAATATGATTTGATTTTATTTGATTCCTCAAAATTTTACGTAAGTTTTTGTGCAAAATTTTACCTCTGGGTCCACCTTCGAGGTATAACTTTGCAATTATTTAGGTTATGGTCATCAAATCTATACCAAAACCTCATAACGACGAAGAAACTAGATCCCATGACACAGGGTATCCTAGTGTGGGGTCTAGGGTTTCTTTAATGCACTTAATAGGTATTAGTATTTTCGTGTGAAACTATGCTATAATCTATATATAAACTAATATAATATTTTAATTATTAATAATATATATATAATATTATAAAGAGGAAAGATTTTTTTGTTTGTTTGTATGTTTGTTTGTTTGTACCGAATAGGCTCCGAAACTACTGGACCGATTTTAAAAATTTATTCACCTTTGGAAAGCTACATTATTCCCGAGTAACATAGGCTATAATTTTGACGGGAGCGAAGCCGCGGGGGTCAGCTAGTGTTTAATATTTTGTTTTGTTGTTGTGCTTAATGTATCTAAAGAAAGGTGTCCTTATAAATTTATCTTGTCCTATCTTAAAAGGCTCTCATTGACAGCTGAATGTTCCAAACAATTAAGAAAAGTGCCACTGCCCCTTCAAAACCTTAAAACCTTATAAAAGGTTCTGATTGACATCCGAGGGTTGCCTTCATCAAGGAAACTGCCACCATTCCCTTCAAAAATATTCCGCACAACCAGACAATAAATATATTAGTAATAACAAAAAAGCTATAAACAGCGACCTAGACCCGATTACGTTAATATCGCAACAACTCGGCCATCGTGTGGCTGGTAGTGGGCCAGCGTGGGCGACTGTGTGCCATGCTGGACTGTGTGCGCTCGAGTGAGTGTAGTGTTTACTTAGGTATTGACGTTCTTTGCAAATAATGATGAGTACAGTTTGACGTTTAAAACATTTGGAGTCATCACAATCATTGGAAGGCTGATGACTGATTATAGCATCCAGGCGGGTCGATATTCAAGACAAAGCAACGTTTGCTGAGATTGGTTCGTAAGTGACATCCATGAAAAACGACACTCCTCCGTGCCTCGGGGCGCAGATACCCCTCAGTAGGTAGCTGATTTTAAAATGAGAATCACATCTAAACGGGGAGTCGTAATTTTTTGAAAAAAATATATGGTATATTAGAACCATTTTCTTAAAAATTTTATATAAAAAAAAAAAAGTTTTTTTCGTATAACATAATGTAATTAATTTGTAAAGTTATGTCTAACACGGATAATAACTCGACAATCGCACCAAAACTGCTGGGCGTAATTTAATGAAATTGTCACCATCTCAAAGACAATTTGATTATCTTCATTTTGATCTGAACCTTTTTTTTAAATCTTGGAATAATAAGGAAAATACAAAAACTACTGAATTTTGGGTCGCGCGGGTGTGAAACGAGTGCGCATTTTGTCTCTCAAGGTCGTTGGCGACTGTCATCGTCTTAAAAGCCGTTGTTCCCAGCTTTCATTTGAAGATCTTTGACAGTAGTCAGAAACCAGAAGATCTGATAGCAGCCTTGCCAAGCGGTATTGTGTCACCCATTTTCTGGGTTATGGTCATATAGGCAGTCACTCCATGTAAGCAGTACAGCTTCAGATTCCACAGTTGGACAAAGGTCTTTCGCCAGCCATCTTATTAATATTATAAATGTGAAATTGTGGATATGTGTATGTTTGTTACTCAATCACGCCAGAACGGCTGAATAGATCTGGATGAAATTTAGCTTAATTATATAATATAATAGCTTAAATTGGATATAATTTACAGTGATAGATTATAGTCTGAAGCATATAGGATACTTTTCATATAATGTTTCCTTGGAACAAGAATATACTTCTAACGTGGACGTAGCCGCTGGCAAATGCTAGTTGAAACCTAATGCTGTCAAACCAGGTGTTCTGCAAAACTAAATATAGGTGTTTTACCTATTTACACCTTACTTGGCTTACATTGTCTTGTCAGTATGTCAAGGTATTTATTTATTTATTTAAATATGCTTTATTTTAGGTAAACCAAGTAAAAACATAGAAAAAGAAACTACACACCATATTTCTGCAGGACGGCTTATTCCTTCTTCCTTGTTTCATTCATTTTTTCTAGGATCTCTAAACTGTAAGTTTGGTTAAATTCTAATAGAAGGCTGCCATTTTGGAAATAAAATAAATATTTTATTGTTGTATAAAAATAGTTCATTAATTTTTCTTTGACCGTTGTTTCCCAAAAAATTACTTTATTTATTTTATTTGTGGTCCCAAAATACTACTTAAAAATGATATTGTGTCTATATCTGGCAACCAGGACCGCAGTCCCGGTCCCGAAAGCCTATAATACATACAACCAAATTGGATAAATCGTGTTTCATTTGTTTTCTGGCGTTAACCACAATTCACAAAGGACGTCATCACCTTTTTGATTAATGTCAAATGCAAATCGCAAAATTCTTTACCTAAAAACGTATGTATTTAAATCCTCTTTGCGTTAAAGAGTGTGATAAATTCTGTAAAAGTCGGACATTCGAGAATAGTGAAGAGTTATCGTGTACATAACCTCAAAGTTATTTGTTTGCAAGCTAAAGGACTTACGGTCACGATGGGTAACGGTTCAAGGACTGGGAGGTTAGGTGATAGTGTTAGCGATTAGCGGGAGAACAGAGACTTGTTACGAGAGAGAATTGATACAGCTGAATCAGCGGCTCATTGTGGAGAGCCCGCACAGGACAAGCCCTTCATTCTACTCATAAAACCTGTACTTCTCAGGACTAGAACGAATAACAATGCTGTCCAGGTAAGGCGTACAGGTCTGGCATAATAAATCAGTTGGACCACGGGTCTGGATTAGGTGCCATTATGCAATTGGCAATAGGTGCAATTGGCCCCTACCGAAGACCCGCAGCTCTGTAACCGGGAGTAAATTTTGGGAAATTCTAGGCTGACAAAGACGCAAACTCATCTTGTGTGTAATTAATTGTGATTTGCAGAATCTTTGTTAACTGTATACGTTGTTCCACGGATTCTTCTTAATTCCTGTTTTAACCTTCACTTACCCGTTTAGGGGTCGTAGTCCAACTGTAATGTCCAACCAGTTGGACTACGGCAGCTTTATTGCGTAATGAATTCGGAAAGAGCAAAGGGCAAAAAGTATGAAAAAAGCGACCAATCACATGCGAGATGAATGACTCGATGCGGCTTTCCGTCTATGTGATTGGTCCATTTTTCATACTCTTTGGCCTTTGCTCTTTCCGAATTCATTACGCAATAAAGCTGCCGTAGTCCAACTGGTTGGACATTATAGTTGGACCACGACCCCTAAACGGGTAAGTGAAGGTTAAAACAGGAATTAAGAAGAATCCGTGGAACAACGTATACAGTTAACAAAGATTCTGCAAATCACAATTAATTACACACAAGATGAGTTTGCGTCTTTGTCAGCCTAGAATTTCCCAAAATTTACTCCCGGTCACAGATAATATAATACCAGCATACAGATTTTTTTTAAAAGAATAAAAATATGCCTCATCGTAAATAAATAAACCGTGCCAAGGTAACTAGCGTTTTTCGTCTGATTATGATGATTATTTTTGGAAGTACTTCGATTGCGTTCGGTTCCGTACCAAGGCTATAAATGGTGTTAGCAGTGACTTGCATGTAAAAAGGATTTTCTCGGTTTGTAGTATTTTTTTCTTTAAAAACATGACGATTCGTTTTATAGTATTTTTTTGCACGATTTTACAATACAAATTAAAAAAATCGAGTAGCATGAAAGAAAGCAAAGCAAAATGCAAGCTCCAGAAATTTTAAATCGATTTGGAATCAATTTTGAATGATCCGTTCAAATAATCCTTGAAATGTGAATTAAGAGCCCAATACTCCATAATTTTGTGCTCTTAATTCACATCAATTCTAGAAAATGTTAATTTTAAACACAATTCAATAACAAATGCTAACAAATGCAAGGCTTATCGGCAATGAGGTACTGGTCGAGTCTAGGCTCCAGAGCCTTGAACATCGGCGCCGAGTCGCCAGCTTGTCGGTTTTTTATCGGTTACATTTCGGGGAGTGTGCGATGGAATTGCATGAACTGATTCCTCTTAGCCCGTTCCATCATCGGACTATAAGACGTACGGCGATGCGTCATCGGTACATGGTGGACATCCCCCCCATACGCACCAAACGTTTTAGGAATACTTTTATTATGCGCTTTTGCTGTAAAAGAGTGGAATTCCCTGCCGGAGTCTGTGTTTCCCGTCTTTAAGTCAAGAGTGAATAGATTGCTTCTAGGCAAGCGTGCTTCATCGTCAACCACATCATCGCTTACCATCAGGGGAGATAGTGGTCAAACGCAAGCCTATTATGAACAATAAAAAAAAAACAAATCGATGCATATCGCGCCATCTAGACATTTATTTAAACCAAATTTTCTTTGTTAGCACTGGGACCCCCGTGTACCGGTATAGCAATGTACAAAAATGCATCCGCTATCAGCTACACTGTAACCAGAGCCTAACAAAGTACAGTTGTACCACTTGTTTAGCTAATGTCCGCTCAATTCGCACTCGCCGACAAACATGTCACACATTGTCTAGAACATGTCGTTTGTCTAAAACAGTGGTTTGTTTGAACACTTTTAAGATGTTTGTACTATTATTATCTTCTTGTAAACGAAAATCTTTGAGAAATTTGTAAATTAATGTAGCGATGATTCGAGAAAAAGTAAACTACGAATTACAGTAATTTATGCCATATCCACGTCTTATATCTTATGGCAGAAATTGTTACACTCAGCCTTATTTATAAATTCGAATTTAGTATCGGCGAATTAAACATATCAGATATTTTAATAAATGTCTATTAGTACGTTATGTATACGATTTATTGATGCTCTTTGATATGAACAGCTAATATGTATAAACAGTCTATTGTCGTATGGTTCTCTCACATTTTTACCCGACTGCAAGAAAAAGGTTATGTTTTTCACGCGTATCTTGTGTGTATGTATGTACCTAATATTTTTGTATTCCCTCATATCTTACAAACCGCTAGATGGATTTATATAATTAAGACATATTTAGATACATCTTGACACACAGGTTCCCCTAGTCGACAGCACGAACTATTTAGTGTGCGAGGTTAAAATGCATGCTATCTCATCCGACAACACGTTCGAAAGATATAGATGCTGTGATAAGCAGTAAGAAGCTAGTTCGCGTACGAATTAGCACTTTTGCAAATTTGTATCAAAATGGATGATGATTTAGGACGAAAACGAGCGCGCGAAATTTTATAAACTGACCTTTGGGAGTCTAGATATCATGAAGAAACGACTAAATGTTTGTTTTCAAAATATTTTCATTTTCAATTTTCCTTCCGCCCAAAGATGCGTTAAAATTACTGTTGAAATATGGAACTTTCGACGCTCATAACTTTCAAATATTTTGTTTTTTTTACTTTTTTGTTTCCATACAGGGCTAGATAATGATGAGACAAATTGATAAATAAAAAAAAAAAATTGACCGTACTTCGTTAAACAGTGGAGTAATCGCCAGACTACGTTTGTATGGAAGAATGATCGACTAGTGTACGTGCGTCATCATGTTTTTTATCGTGTTTACAGGTTTTTTAGTCCGCTTCTTAAGAGGGGACTCTAGTGAGACTTTCTCCATACAAACACATTCTGCTGTTTTCTTCGTGGATAATGCCTCTAGAGCAATGATTTTTTCCATAAAATCTAGGTCTAATTAATACGTGCCTGTATCATTTCCTTTTTTCCAAAACATAATCACAAAAAGAAATATGACAATCCAAAAATCCGAAAAAATGCCCGTTTTTACCGCCATGTTCAGAAGACTTTCAGACAAAATTTATAAGTTTTTAACAAAAAAGGAAATGATAGGAGCATAGATATACTTTTCCTCTAAATTTTGATATAAAAATTTTTTAGATCAGACCAGTTTTCATGAAGAAAACAGCAGAATACGAAACGTCTTTTAGTCAAAGTTTTTGTAGGTAAAATCAGCCTGAGCTGCAGTTGTCCCTTTCGCACTTTACGGGGTGAGGTTGGAGGTGACGTGACGGCAATAGTTTCTTCAAATACCTATTTTTCAAATTCCTGTTGACTAGAGTCCGCTCTTAATGCAGTCGGATTAAGATTTTTAATTTTTTTTTTTTTTAAAGAACTTTGATGTACATAGCTAGGTCTCTTCAAAATCGTTAACCAGTCAGCTTTACTAAAGCTTTTTGATTAAGCTCTACCTATTAACTTACCAATACAATTTCAGGTCACCTCAGATACACAAATCAAACTCGACCTTTACAAATCGCATACCTCCATACATTAGCATAACTATCAGACGATTGCTAACCGATTGAACGATACAGCTCATTACTATCCACTGGATAAGTCATACATAGGTCATGTGCCGTGTTGTTACAGATAGATTGCGACAATAGTGAGCTCGCTTTCCATTTGAGATGCTATGTGAGTTATTGATAGATGACAAGGCGAATGGCTATTGATATGAGGTGTTATTACGTGTGGGAACTTGGCAAGTGACAGTTGCTATTGCAATGGCCTTAGGATGGGGTACATTTGAACATCGAAAATTAAAACACCTATGGATAAAATGTCACTGTTCAAAACATCGAAAATTTAAATATCGAATGACCATTTAACCGAAAATTTAAATTGCGTAGATCTATAATGTCGAATGGTTAGATAAACTACTTCCAATATATCTAATTATCTACAAAAGTCTCATCAAAAGACCGAAAAATCGAAAATACAGTGTATCGAATGCCCCAAATATCGAAGTACAGAGTATCGAATGTCCTAAATATCGATATTTATTTATCATGTATGTCACTTGGTAATTGTATATTTTTTTTTCATTTTTACGCAAATGAAAATAGTTATTTGTTTTATAAGAGTGCAAAGTTGCTTATTAACCGCGTGTTCAATTTTGATGACCGAGCAAGCGAAGGATTCTAAAATTAAAATTAGAATCCTGAGCGTTAGCGAGGGAATCAAAAGAGCACGAGGTGAAAAATCTTTGCACTCGAGTGCAACACGTAACTTTTCATTCCACCTCAGCGAGGAAATTACTAAATGCAAAAAAAAAAACGTTTACAATCACAAGATAGGTACACTTTTATTTCAGTTTAGGTATTAATTACTACATTATGACAGGTAAGTATTACAGAATAATCTTTAAATTATAACAAAATAATACTAAGGTATAATTAAGACAATTTTAAAGTAACGTTGCTACAGTTATTGTTGAGGGAGAAAGCTCATTTGCGCATTTTTAACAGTTTCAGTCAATTCTGTTGGCGTCAAACAAAATTCCTCGTCGCTAGAATCACTCATTTTAGTTTTTCACTTGTTTTCAAGTTTCTTGTTTTTAATATAAGGTTTAACAATGACGTGAAAAAATGCCGCGTAAAGAACCGCGTACAAAGCAAATTGAAAAAAGAACACCAAGAAGGTTCCGAGTCTGAGTTTTTAACAAATTAAAAAAAAGTTGTATGATATATTTGGCACCATAGAGGTAGCAGTAAATAGGTTTAATGTTTTTTTTTATTCACAAACTTAGTGCACACGATGTTCTAAATTCAATTTACTTTATCCTCTAGTGAATAAAAACGGCTTTTCCACTCAGATATTGAAGATTAAAAATACTTTTTCCGAGATGGTGGGATGAAAAATATATTTCTATAATCAATGTCAATGGAAAATACAAAATATTAAACAAAATCAATCAATTCAATAAAATCGTTATTTTAATTTTTGATGTTTTAACAGTGACATTTTAACCGAAGGTATTTTAATATTCGATATTCAAATATGTACCCCTTAGGATAGCTACTTGGATTATAAGTCGTCCACTGCTGGACGTAGGCCTCGTCCTAGTGTCGCCATATCGAATGTTCTTGTGATCTGCCCTCATCAAGTCACATGAATCATCATCATCATCTTTTTATGTGCCCACTGCTGGGACACAGGCCTCCTCTCAGTGAGAAGGAATGGGCCTTAATCCACCACGCGCGCCCAGTTCGGGTTGGTGGATGTGACATGTCTTCGAATTTTTGGTTATAGAACATGCCGGTTTCTTCACGAAGTTTTTCTTTACCGTTTTTAGAGCAGTGGTGATGAAATAATTTACGCAAAGTAAACCGCCTGCCTGGATTCGAACCCACGACCTACGAAACGAAAGTCGGGCCGTTACCACTGGGCCACCACTCCTCAGAATTTAGATAAATTTATCTGCATAAATATGTGTATACTTATACATACAACAAATAATAATCATCATCAAAATCTTACGTCACATGCTTATCCAGAGGCAATGCAAAAACGCTATGTGAAATTAGCAATAGGTACAACTATTATCTTTTGAGTGTTCATCATCTGCCTAGCCTTTTCCCAATTGTTGTTGGAGTCGGCTTCCAGTCTTACCGGATTCAGCTGAGTACCAGTGTTTTACACGGAGCGACTGCCTATCTGACCTCCACAACCCAGTAACTGGGTAACGCGATATCTCTTGGTAAGACTGGTGTCACATCTCAAGTTTCTGACTACTCGTAACGACTGTCAAAGATCTTCAAATGACAGCTGGAACCAACGGCTTAACGTGCTTTCCGAGGCACGGAAGAAACTCGGTATGTTGAAATGGTCGCTCATCCACGGACAGACCTCGTCAAGCATTGCTTTACCTTGAAGATCCAGTGCGGCTGTTTTTATTTGTTTTTATCTTTTGAGTGTTAAATAATTAAAATATTTTAACACTAGCTCCTTCCCGCGACTATGACCTTTAAACAGAACATCACCAAAAAGGTATGTGTATATCCTACTGCGGCAACCCCTCCCTTGTAATCGGATCCGTATAGTTTTCAGAGATTGCCTCTATGAAACAACAGTTTTATCTTTTAACACTTAGATGATTGCAAAATAAAATCCTGGAATACATATTGCAGAAATAAATTTTGTCAGCCTCTGGTTTTAGGGTGCCTTTCCACCAGAGATATGCTATGCAATGTTGCTATGGATACGTTTGATATCCACCAATCATATTCATAGGTCCATAAAGCATAGCACTGGTGGAAACGGGTTCTGCTAAGCTATGTTTTTACATGGAAGGATGCAGGATCTGAATGCATGCTCTGGATGAGTGCTATGGATGGTCGCTTCACCGCGCCGCCGCCGCACCGCTCCCCGTGCCTTCCCTACTGTCGATACATCGCATAGCTCGAGCTGCGCATCTTCATAGCGCATCTTACTAGCCCGCTACATAGCTTAGCATCAGTGGAGACGTTCACATAGTTTCGTAGCTTAGCTTTCACATCCTCGTAGCATTTCTGCATAGCACATCTATGGTGGAAAGGCACCCTAAGTTTTGCCCTGAGCTATACCGAGCAATTTAATGCGATTATTATTTACGATTATGATCGATTTAATTGCTCCACGTTTACTTAAGAAACTAGCTTTGCCTGCAGCTTGGCTTTCGTGGCCAAACCCACAGAAACCGTGATTTTTTGTCTGAATAAAAAGTAGTTTATACCATTCAGCGAGAGTAAAGCATTCTGTCACTGAAAGCATTTTTTTTTCATCAGCGTCAGCTCACCAGGATGTGGTCGACGGCGAAGCACGCTTGCCTAGAAGTAACCTATTCACTCTTGACTTGTAGCATCTTCGTAATCGGATACTTCCATAAGGATTACCTCCTAAACAGACAAACAATTTACTTCTTTTATACTACTTATTTTATTTATTTACATTGCTTTAGATAATTCACGCTTATGATTGATTTAATTGCTTCAAATATGAGTAATAAACAGAAATAATCAAATTAGTCCACAGCTGCATTCAGCTGGTGTACACTCAACAGCATGTCCATGAAAACATTTGATATGGGCACTTTAATTTCGTTGCAATAAGGATGGTTTTCACTACAGCTCGTGGTAAGTAAAGATCGACCCATGAGGCTGTTACCAAGGTCGGTCCGTGGATGGGTAACTATCCTTGTGATACTCTTCCGTGCCTCAGAAATCACGTTAAGCCGTTCGTTCCGGCTGTCATTTGTAGTCTTTGACACCCAGTCTTGCCAAGGTGTAACGTGTGACCCAGTTACTGGGTTGTGGAGGTCAGAACGGTGGTCGCTTCGTGTAAATTACTGGTACTCTGGTTAGACTGAAAGCCGACCCCAACATAGTTAGAAAAAAGCTAGGCAGATTGGTAAGGCTAGGATAATTGATAAGGCTAGGCAGATTGGTAAGGTTAGGATAATTGATAAGGCTAGGCAGATTGGTAAGGCTAGGATAATTGATAAGGTTAGGCAGATTGGTAAGGCTAGGATAATTGATAAGGCTAGGCAGATTGGTAAGGCTAGGATAATTGATAAGGCTAGGCAGATTGGTAAGGTTAGGATAATTGATAAGGCTAGGCAGATTGGTAAGGCTAGGATAATTGATAAGGCTAGGCAGATTGGTAAGGCTAGGATATTTGATAAGGTTAGGCAGATTGGTAAGGCTAGGATAATTGATAAGGCTAGGCAGATTGGTAAGGCTAGGATAATTGATAAGGCTAGGCAGATTGGTAAGGCTAGGATAATTGATAAGGTTAGGCAGATTGGTAAGGCTAGGATAATTGATAAGGCTAGGCAGATTGGTAAAGCTACGATAATTGATAAGGCTAGGCAGATTGGTAAGGCTAGTATAATTGATAAGGCTAGGCAGACTGGTAATGCTAGGCAGATTGGTAAACGCAGTTTTCGTTGTGATGTTTGCAAGTTGATTCAGCATCTGCCTGCTTCTGTCCCATGTTACTTGAGGTCGGCGCAATACGTTTTCTTCTTCCATGCCGTCCTGTCACCCGTCACGCGCTATCACTGACTCCGTTTCTCTTTTGCATCACTCTCTCACACAGACCAATCAACTTTTCTTTGGCCTTTGATGTGTGGTGGTTGATTGTACAATCAACCTAAATAATATAGACTGCATTCTGCAAAACTAATATTTGGGAGCACGCCATTGTGTAAGTAATGAGTGTGTTCACAACTCAAACTGCCATGACTCACGAGATATGATTCATACGACAGTAAGAATACTGGGTTTTTAACCCCCGCCGCAAAAAGAGGGGTGTTATCAGTTTCACGTGTGTTGCTGTGTATCTGTGTATCGGTGTATCTGTGTATCGGTGTATCTGTGTATAGGTGTATCTGTGTATCGGTGTATCTGTGTATCGGTGTATCTGTGTATCTGTGTATCTGTGTATCTGTGTATCTGTGTGTCTGTCTGTGGCATCATAGCGCCTAAACGCATGAACCGATTTCGATTTAATTTTTTTTGTTTGAAAGGTAATTTTGTCGAAAGTGTTCTTAGCTACTTTTGAATAAAATCGGTTCAGCCGTTCAAAAGTTATGAGCGTTTTACTGTTTGAATCGGGGTGTTTTCGCAAGATAAATGTGTCGGGGGTTGTTATTTTTTTTTTTTTATTTTACTTGTATTTGATGGTGACTGATTCAGTTGCTAGGGACGTTTTCAGAAGGCTTTACAGTTGTTGGAGTTCCCAACAAGTAATATTTTCTCGGTTTTTGTATTTCTTTTATTATGGCATAATAGTAGTCGTACTACTAATAAATTTTTATCCGAAGACATGATCAATTTCTGCAGGGTTGGCTACAGGAGATTAGCCTTGGAAAGAAATCTTGTGCTGTTTGATTCATAGGTGGATTGTAGGCACCTACCTGTTCAATCAATCTGCCTAACCTAGGCCTACTATATTGGGGTCGGCTTCCAGTCTTACCGGATTCAACGGAATACCAGTGTTTTACATGGAGCGACTGCCTATCTGACGTCCACAACCCAGTGACTGGGTAACACGATACCCTTTGACTAGACTGGTGTCAGATCTCAAGCTTCTGAATACTCATAACGACTGTCAATGATCTTCAAATGACGGCTGGGACCAACGGCTTAACGTGCTTTCCGAGGCACGGAGGAAACTCGGTATGTTGAAATGGTCACCCATCCATGGACCGACCTTACTTAACCTTAATGATCGAACAGTGCGGCTGTTATTACCTACCTATTACAGCTCATAATAACTACATAGCAATAAATACATCACTTGCCATCTCAAACCCAACACGTAATCGAACCCAATCTTTAGTCCAGTACCAAGGTAGGTCAAAATCTAAACCACTTCGCTAAACATTTGACTTAATCCCCACTGTGACTTGACCCGTGGGAACAGTTGCAATTATTTCGTCCGGTCCATTGTCGTGACGGTTATCTAAAGAATAGATGCACTGCCGAGCAAAGCGACATTGCGTCAAAATGCCGCAACTGGAAATTTGCGGAAAGAAGGAAAAAATAAAGAAAGAAAAAGCGTTTAGTACCACAGAAATCGATATGACTACAAAGAACAAGGTCCTGAAGTACGAGTTGCTTCGAGTCAAATACCGCAGCGGCCGCAGCGACAGTCAAAGCTCTTTTAGGTTTGACTAGAACGCATAAAGAAAGAAAGGAAGAATGTAATTATAATGACAGATAGAGAGAAAGAAATAAATTAAGTAAACAATGACAGATAGAAAGAACGGAAGAAAGAAAATAAATTCACAGCACAAACATACATAAGCGTAAGCGACGCATATTTTTTGCGGCGAATTTCCAGTGTCGCTGCGTTAGGAGCCGCTCTGCTCGGAAGTGCACGTTTAAAGAATGAATGCCTAATGTATTCTTATGCTTATTTTCTGGTAGGTGGGGTCCAGGTGGTGACTGGAATGGCTTGACATTTCTACTGACTGTTTACATGGTAATGTGGGCTGATTCTGTTAAGTGGTTTCGCGTTAGGCTGGATTTAAGATGCTATTCAGGTTGGGAGTTCTAATTCAGGCTTATCCAAAGGGATTTTTAAGTTTCATGTGTCTTCCAAGGGAAGCAGATGGTTAAAATAACGTTAGGCGCTAGCAACTATCATAATCATAATACTGGCACTTGGTGTTTATACGGATCCAGCGCGACTAGCACGGGCCCCGTCGTGCTCGGCGAGTAGTCACAGGAACGGAAAATTGCTGCCCCGTTATTCCGATCCAGCACTGGACACTGGACGTTGTACTGGATTGAAACGTTGTTTACACTGATAGTGTCGATCCATCGCTGGAATCCAGTGATGCTGGATACAGCTACTGTATCAATGTAAATCAGCCTTAACGGTGTTCCTTCTGCTACATAAGCCTGGGGTGCCACATTTCCCCGAGCAAACGCCGCGCTTTATTCCTTCATCTACCAAGTATTGTTCCAACTATTTATGGTTTGGTTTGGTTTGAAATCTAACCGGAGACAAGTTATGCCAGTATTTTTTAAGGAGCGACTGTCTGTCAGACTTTTGATGATTTTTCCTGTAGTGTGATATTAACAGAGTGGCATTTAGAATGGTCTGATGCCAAAGAACCGGATCTGAAGATTAATTCCTTTATTTTGTTAAACTTTAGAGAAGATCACGCAGATAGATTTACGTAACAAAATTAAAATGTCACGAAAACTAACAAAGAACGTTTTTACGTCTCAATTCTCTCTAAATCCCCAGGCTATATTACTGTGCGAAAATACGCAAACTTAATAATGATGTTTTGACAAAAGTCCTACCAATAATGGTTAAGTAAAAGTGGTATTGCTCACTATTGCCGCGGGGGGCCATTACGCGAAATGAATGATTGATCATACAAGTTTATCGAGATACGTCAATATTTCAATGTGGTATATTGCATTAGAGTATTAAGATATTAAATATAATGTCTAACGGTAAGTTTTACGTGTATTGTAGTGGGTTCAATGCGTAGGTGAAAGGTGATTGTGCGAGAAAGAAAAATTGTCTCCTTGACATTATTTTCTTGACCTTGGCAGTGTCATTTGCGTTTTCTGGGTTTTGAAGCCACAAAACTGTGAGATTACAATCTGTGATACATTTCAATATTTTTTCTGTGATGTTATGGCAACACCAAGGCCTCTTCAAGATTATCATTTTCATCGCCCTATTTGGCAGCTAATCACATACACTTTTTAGGGTTCCGTACTCAAAGGGTAAAAACGGGACCCTATTACTAAGACTCCGCGGTCCGTCTGTCCGTCTGTCTGTTTGTCTGTCTGTCTGTGACCAGGCTGTATCTCATGAACAGTGATAGCTAGACAGTTGAAATTTTCACAGATGATGCCGCTATAACAACAAATACTAAAAACAGAATAAAATAAATATTTAAGTGGGGCTCCCATACAACAAACGTGATTTTTTTGCCGTTTTTTGCGATAATGTTACGGAACCTTTCGTGCGCGAGTCCGACTCGCACTTGGCCGGTTTTTTATATTATTTTATTTGTGTGTGCCGTGCTGTGTCAAATCAATATTTTTCTTTCTTTCTTTTGCAAAGTCTTAAGTTAGGAAAAAAAGGCAGCACGATAAGCGACCTTCTTGATGGCTCCATGCGATTCGATTTTGATCACACCGATAAGCGATTATTTACTAAGCCAAATTGCAAGTACATATATATTCACTTGTACTTGACTTGACTAGCATTTAAACTTTTTTTCAGAAAATACCTTCGCTGTATTGCCGATTGATGCAATTTAAATTGCGTTCCACTATCAGGAAGGTCCCTAAGTTTTTGCAACAAAAATAAAATTATCGTCTGTTGTATCAGCACAAACTATTTAAGAATGACAACAAAATTAAAGCTGGACTGACTTTTTACGATGCATCGGACTTTAGTTGCATTCAAGAATCGCCAGAAGGTTATTTTAACGCACCCCACAGAAATATGAATAGCATCAGAACTGACATGCCGTACTGCAGACCAGGCTGAACGCATACCGAACTGCGAGTGCTAGGAAGTCGCGTTAACGTGGCCACGCGACAGGTATTAATGGGGCTGGCAGAGAGCCAGGCCTAGACAAGAGTGACGATGGCGCTATGTGTATGTACGGAAGTACCGTTTAATGTTGTTTATTTATTTATTTAGTACATAAAGAACAACAACACATTACACGGCATATGGAAACAGTGGGTTGTACTACCAAGTTTAAAATAAATGTCAGCTTTCCGGGCTCCTAAACTAGGTACGCAGACCTGTATCTTAGGAGTCGGGCATCTTGCGGCTTCAACTTATATAATACAATACAACCGTGACTCTACTGATTGTTTACTGTTGTTGTTAACACAGCAAATGGAGTGAAAGATTGTGGTTCTGTATCTAGGAGTGTGTGTATGAGAGTAGAAAGGTGTGTGTGTGTGTGTGTGTGTGAAGTGTAAATGTTTGATAAGCTTTCTTTCAAGGTTGGTTTGACAGATTTATGATTCTATAGACAATATACTTTCTGTTTCATCATATGTAAAGGTTAAAATCCATTCTTTTAATTTAGTTTTAATTTCACGTAAGTTATATCTGTACAACGGAATAGTTTTATTTATTTTATTATACATGCGTGAACTTTGAGCCAACAATTGTCGACTTGTAAATGAAAAACGACAGGGGCTGGTTTTACATATAGGGAAACCGTGGCGTCTCAGCAGGAGATTTTTGTCTAATGGAAGGCTGGAGTGTTTCCGCAGGACTGAACGAAGGACATATAGTTGCCTTACTGTGAGAACTTTGGCCTCAAAGTACAACTGATCGGTAGGGTAGTCTCTAGGTTTAAAAAGCATCACTTTAAGAACCGCTCGTTGTGCTCGTTCTGCAGGGATCATTGTGGTTTTGTAAGTACCTCCCCACACCGGGATGCAGTACATAATGATAGACTGACAAAGGCTGAGATACACAAGAGTCAAAGTTTCAGAGTTGGCGGAGTGCCTGAGTTCCTTAAAAATATATATATAAGTCTTCTAATTCTAGTGCAGAGTGCCTCTATATGCGCGTGCCAACTTATTGTTTCGTCAATAATCACTCCCAGGTACTTAATATTGGGGACTGTGCTGAGAGCGAGACAGTCACAACCTACTGACTGATGAGGGGGACAAGTGTGAGCTTTAATTATATGAGAGGAAGAGGGTGGGCTTATTGAGTGTGGGCGATAGAACCTGATTATTTTCGTCTTATCTAAATTCAACGTCAGCAAGTTAGTTGACAGCCATTCCATTATTAATCGAAGTGAGAATTCTGCTCTATCTCTTGCTTGCGCCCAGCCCTTGTCAAACACTAGAAGTGCCGTATCGTCTGCATAAGAGAAAATTTAGCAATGTGTTTGTTTATAATTAATGATTAAACGAACTTACCCTAAGTGAAGTTCTATCATAATTATACGAAGTACCTCGTCCGAAGAGATTAGTACCTGTAATTAATTTATTATATTTCACAAGGTAGTAGGCAAACTACATGCGACCGCGCAATCACAATTTTTTTTTTTTTTTTTTTTTTTTTTTTTTTCCTGGCAGCTCTATTTCGGCTGTCAACTTGTCATTTAGTTTAGAGTTACTGATGTTTTAATTGGATATTATATTATATGGATAATTCCAGAACGCTTCTGGGTTATACCTTAGGGTTGGGAGGGTGTTACTAATCTCTTCGGACGAGGTACTTCGTATAATTATGATAGAACTTCACTTAGGGTAAGTTCGTTTAATCATTAATTATACTTTGTACCTCGTCCTCGAGATTAGTACCTGTAATTAATTTATTATATTTCACAAGGTAGACTTTGAGAGTTAAGTTCTGGAATTATCACATAAACTATGATGAATTTGTGAAGTAAAAGCTTTCATTCTTTAAACTTCTTAATTATATTTTTATAGACTAACCATCATGGTTGTCCATAGGTTACACACATAGGTTCTTAATCAGTATATTATGATATGTTCTTAATTATCTGTTTTGTTAAATTTATTGTTTACTTTCTTATTATCTTTGTTATAATGTATATAGATTAACAATCACAGTTATCATTATGTAACAAAAATTCTTATTCAGTCATTTTCTTAATTACTATTCTTATCTTTATTAACAATTTTTTGATATTAAGTATTAAAGTTTTATAAATAGGTACTAACAATCACAGTTGTTATTATGTAACATAGGTTCTTAACCAAAATGTTTATATATATACGTAATTATCTTTTTAACCGAATATTCATTGCCTGCATAAGAATACCAATCATAATGTTGTGTAATGTTTTCTTCGTCTATTTATACTTTGTATTCTATTCTATTCTATCGTGGTTGTCATTGGAAAACGAAAGTTCTTAATTAACCATTCAGATAATAATCTGTTTTATCAAAATACAGTTTTGCTTTCATATTACTATTCTTAGTTTCATTATCAATACATTTATACTCCTTCCTTTTAAGTTAAAGTTATTGTATTAATTAGTACATGAAAGTTAAATAAGATATCTTTAATCACAGCTAGAGATTTATCTTGCTAAATCATTTTGATCCTTTACACTAAGGGTCTGTTATAAAATTTGCCAAATGTACTTGTTTAATCACAGCTAAAGATTTATCTTGCTAAATCATTTTGATCCTTTACACTAAAGGTCTGTTATAAAATTTGCCAAATGTACTTGTTTAATCACAGCTCAAGATTTTTCTTGCTAAATCATTTTGATCCTTTACACTAAAGGTCTGTTATAAAATTTTCCAGATGTACTTTTGCTAAATCATTTTTATTGTCAATGTGACTTGCCAGTAGGTAAATTTCAGGTGTTCCATATTCAATAAAAATATAATAATATTCAATATCAATCTTTCAATAATTGGTCATATGCATTTTCTTTTATTTACCATTCTATTATCCGGGATGTGACTTCTGCAATGCAGTATCAGCTACTTGATTTTCAGTCAACCGTAAGAAGCATGAATGAAAATATGTATGATAGTTTTCCACCAATGCCGCTGGCTAAGTTGAAGAGATGAGAGTACTGAATTCCACCCATTCGATAAATGCAGCCTATATTGCTGTTGAATTGTCTATACATAATGGTATTTCACAATTATTTCATGATTGAAAGATGCTAATAATTCCAAATAAAAAGCAAGAGATATTCACATTCCTTGTCTAACCACTGGCCCCTAGCAGTCCCATCCCCACAGGCTGTCGGCCCCCCCCCCCTATGGTTGAGGCGTCAGAAAAGATTTCGGTTACATGATTAAAAATGCTAAATTTTTGAATGGCATATGGCCACCAAACATTTTTTGTATTCATTACTTTTCATAATTTTCTTCACCTTGAAGGTTTAGGGTTTTACAACATTCTAGTTTTTAGTTATCTAAATAAAGCTATTCATATTCAATAGTAGGGCATGCTGAGGCCAGTACCTAGTCCTACAAAGCATGGAAAAATTTAAATCTCTTTAGTAAAGTTAGTGATAGACACAATTGTAATACCAGAAATAAAGATAAGTTAGATCAACCATCATATAGGTTAGCTAAAGTACACACATCTTTCATGGGGTACTGTGTTAAATTCTATAACAAAATACCTTGTGAGATATTAAAGTTAAATGAAAGAAAATTTAAATCAATATTTAAAAGCACACTTTGTAAACAAGCTTATTGCAAATTTGATGATTATATTCAAGATAAGAATGCTTGGAAACATGCTGGTCCTGCTCCATAGGCCTATCTTTGGTGTGGACAAAATCAAAATGGTTAATTTGTATTATATTCATAATTATTATTATTATTTATTATTAAGGTTTTAATTTTTAATTGCATACTGCCATTGGGTGATGGTCTTAACAAACACTTGAGACAAATTGCCCTTTTCAAGGCTGGCACTTAGATATTGTACCAATGGAGATCAATAAGTTGATTGTGTCTTTATAGTGTGTTTTTTCAGCTGGGCTATCTTGACGTGTTGTGGGTACCAATGAAACACTCAATCCATGATATCATGGTCTTATGGTCAGTTATAAGTTACTACTGTTTATACAAAAATTATAAGCAACCTGCATACCTTAGTGAGTTTAGTGGTGTCAAGGTTGTTTGGTCGGATGAGACGACCACTTTAAGTTTTTGTACGGTTAACTCAGGCTATAGACAGGCTCCCTGTTCTCCTGTCGCCCTTGTGGTGCTGGTGGAGCTTTCCAGTATTTTGCTTGGAACATATTGGGTTTTTGCTTGGGTTTGGGTTCTGTTGCAGCACCTGATTTAGAACTCTCTTTACTAGCTCGAAGAATTTCAGCAAGTGTTTACCCGAACAGATATATATCTATCTTTGTGTTTTGAACTTGGTCCTTAATTGCTTTTTAATTGAGCTGCAGCAAAATTTGCATGTATCCATTGATTCACAATGTTGAACTTCACATAAGGTGCGAGTGGCAACCATTATTTAACTTATTAGCTCTATATCACTTTCTTTTGTATCCAGTACTTTGGATAATGTTGCTCCTAAGCAGGAGATGGTGCTGAGTAGGCTTTGTTTTGATTCAATGATCTTGGCCTTTTATCAATAATTTGGGCATTTTTCTTTTATTTTGCTGTATAGCATAGGAGACGCAACGTGGGGACATTTGTCACATTTAATGCCAGCCAGTATTTTCCCTGCCGAAGGACCTGTAGGGGAAATACGCCGCCTGTGGTCTCTAGGGAGACAGGCCACATGCTGCAAGACGCTCCAGATAGCTGATCATTTCCTTGTTGAGTTCTGCCCCATCACGATACTCCGTGTTGAATGTTGGGTCAAACCCAAGAATTTCGAGAACATCTGTGTGTTATCCGGGCTGGAATTGTGGTTATTTTTGGTAGCATAGTCGTATTCGACTTTAATTGTCCATTTCATTTTTGGCGTTGTCGTCTAGGACTTCGCCTGGAATTATTACAAACCATTGTTTTACTTCCGGTTGAAAACCGAATTATGCAATCTGGTGGGTGTAGCAATTCCAAAGAATTGAACGAAACCAGTGAATTATTGTATATTGTGAGACAGTCCGATGATCTGCTCGAATACATTCGTTAGCAAAGAAATAAATTATGTCTGACGATCTCGTAAATATGCGGTGAGACAGCCCGATGGCTTGCCCGAATTACATTATTTGTTTGAATATTATTGAATGTTGTGAGACAGTCCGATGATCAGCTCGAATACATTCGTTAGATAAAGGAAATAAATTTCTTTTGATTGATAATCTCGTAAATATGCACTGTGACGGCCCGATGGGTTGCCCGAAGTGCATTATTTGTTTGAGATGCAAGTTTAAAGCGTAGGATTGGTAAAATAATTGCAGATAATATGTAATATATTTAGCAGAATTAGGTACCTTGTGGGTCTAAAAATCGAGCACGTTTAAAATTTTTCTCCTGGTTCCTTGTCCGTATATATAAGTTTCTCTGTATTGTATTCCTTGGTTGAATGTGTCCTTTTTGGCATTTTTCCACTTTTAAAACTGTTATTTTTGTTTAAAAGTTTAATTACGTGTTGCGCAGCGACGCACTATAATCGCGAATGACAAGTTGACAGCCGAAATAGAGCTGCCAGGAAAAAAAAAAAAAAAAAAAAAAACTCTAAAAATTGTGATTGCGCGGTCGCATGTAGTTTGCCTACTACCTTGTGAAATATAATAAATTAATTACAGGTACTAATCTCGAGGACGAGGTACAAAGTATAATGGTCGATTACAGTTACTACTTCTTAAGAAATTGTCAATTCTATCAATCTGCCTAGCCTTTTTCCAACTATATTGGTGTCGGCTTCCAGTCTTACCAAATTCAGCTGAGTACCAGTGTTTTACATGGAGTGACTGCCTATCTGACCTCCACAACCCAGTAACTGGGTAACACGGTACCCCTTGGCAAGACTGGTGTCAGATCTCAAGCTTTTGGCTACCCGTAACGACTGTCAAAGCTCTTCAAACGACAGCCGGGACCAACAGCTTAACGCGCTTTCCGAGGCGAGGAGAAACTCGGTATGTTGAAATGGTCACCCATCCACGAACCGACCTCGTCAAGCGTTGCTTAACCTTGATGATCGATCAGTGCGCTAATTTAGCAATTGTTGAGAGATTTAATAATAATCATCATAATCATTTCAGCCGAGAGACGTCCAGTGCTGAACAAAGGCTTCCCCTAAGTTCCGCCACATCGACTGATGATAGAGAACTGAGATGCACTCTCGCATAAAGCGGATTCCCGCAGTCATAATCGGTCATCGGTCCACCTAATAGTAGGGATTACATAATATTGTGGCATAATTTCTCAGAGGAGGTTCCTATATACGACAAAAATCCATCGATCCTTGACCGTTTTGACGACTTTGCCCTGTTTTTCATTTTAACCAAAACTTCTTTTATACTTTTGTTGTTTCATGTATAGAGTAGAGAGTCACCAAGAAATATCGTAATGGCCAGTTACTAGGTCAGAAAGCTAGTCTCTCCAATTTGTTCCCATCTGTCGCCCTGTTTTGCCCCCCCCGGGGGGAGAAACTGGAAAAATAAAGTTTGGTCTATCCTGTTAGTTTTATAGTATAGTTCTGTTCCCTACAAATGGCCAAGAGTAACTAGCTACAAACAGCAATTGAATTATAATATATTTAATAATTATTATATAAATTTATGTATTAGGTTAAAATTATGAAGTGGTGGAACATTTTGTTGGAGAACAGAACAGATGCTATAAAACTAACTAAAAAGTTTGATCTGTCCCCCACAGATCAAACTTTTTCTGCCGATCTGTCCCCCTGGGCACAGATAATATAATACTAGCATACAAAGACACAAAGAAAGAGTTGCCTCATCCCATACAAAGAAACCGTGCCGACGTATCTAGCGTTTTTCATACCGATTATTTTTTGTAAATCGATCGCGTTCGGTTACGTTCCACGGCGATAGATAGATCATCATCTTTAATCAATCGATATCGATATATAAATCAAATAATCAGAATAATCAGTACAGTACGTCGGGACAGTTTCTTTGTACGGGATGAGACACCACGCCCTGGGGGACGAAACTGGTTGAAAGATCGGAATAATTCGTCCCTCCATGTTTTATAAGCTCAGGTATTCAGCTGGATCCACTTGGGAAACCAATCCCAACATGGTTGGGAAGAGGCTATGCGGAACATGCTATCCTTGGCAGACATAATGGAAGATGTATCTTCATAACATCAGTCAGAAGAAAGCTGTGACATTATGTCAAAAAACGGTCACACATCTTTAAACCAACCGGGCCAAGCTCTGCTTAACCTCACAAACCAACCGTAATAACACTACCAGCAATTTAACAGACCACATCAATGATATCGCGTGGCGTTACGACAGGTATTAATGGGGCTGGCAGAGAGCCAGGTCAGCGGCGCTATGCAGAGTACGCTAGTACATTAAGTGGTCAATGATCTTTATGTCTAGGAGTTGGGATAGGTCAGTTAGTTTTGGAAATTATGAAGAATGGTGTTGCGAGTTTTATCCATTACATTCTAAGCTAATTGAAATTTACCTACAGTAAAACGATTCACTGTTCACTGCTTATAATGTAGGTGACGCCATGCAAATCAGTATTTTTTTTGTAAACCTGAGTCGTCCTAGTCCTGGGCAAAGGCAAGGAGGAAGAAAACTAAACTGAAAACTAGAAAAAAATTTCAATAACAGTGTGATAAATAAAAAAATATTGTAAAAAAAGCTTTTTAAGAAATTTTTAAAATGACTCTACTTTTACCAATATTTGTCAACTAATGGTCAGACCGCACTACGCATCAGCGGAGTGACGCGACGCGACACGACCAAATATACTTTTTATGAAATTGTATGAGATAAATCGCACATATTTTGTATGAACCGCGTAGGTTCATACAAAATATATTTTTTTGCATCGCGTAGTGCTGTCGAACCTTAAATATTATAACAATTGACATCAAGCACCCCACGCCTTTTAAAAAAAAAATATTCGCCCTATTCTTTTTATAGAAAATTATTATTTTCTAGTTTTTGGTTTGGTTTTCTATTAAAGCGTGTTTTTTAGATTTTTTGAACTATTATTTATTGTTTACTTTTTAGTTCAATCGCTAATTTTGAAGATCCTGGTAAAGATAATGGGACAAACTATTTAAATTATTGTGTTGTCATCGGTCGGTTAAGTGCGAAAGTTTCAAATTAAGGCGACGTTTTGAAGGGGTTGAAAACTACATTCAAAGATCCCGTTATATAGATTCATAGATACATATATAACAAGCTAATAAAAGCGTGTTAAACAAAATAGATTATGTTCCTTAGTTTTTCAATCAACTAACACCATAATTGCTTTCAACCGCAGGTTAGAAGCTTTTCTCAAAATGCGTCAACCTGGCTTCTAATTTTCGGCATCAACCTTTTCTGAGTAATAGATATTGCTAGCATAGTTTGAAGTTAAGATGCTTAAACGCTGACTCCACTAACAGTATTCCAAAAGAACAAGAACAGCTAAATTATATTACAACTTACTAAGTTGTAAAGCTAGTCAGTAACTCCCTGATCTATTCTGGATCATTTCACACCCTTTAAAATAAAACCGGACTTAGAGACAGACAGATTTAGCCACCCAAGACCTTGAAATCCCAGCTATCTTAATCAACGTCTGGAATACTTATCAGCGTCGTATCAGATGCCTTCATGAACGAGTCAGGACAGGTACGTAGAGGGTTGGCAGAGAGCCAGGTCGCAGGCGATAAACGAGAGCGCTATGCGCCCGCGCATATGATAAATACTAAGCGGTCATCGGAGCGTCTGTTGGTGAAAGATTCCCACCGTGAAGGAGGTATTAGGGCTAGTATGTATATGCAGATTAGAAATAGTGTTGCATTCTTTTTGAAAACTAACGTATAACATACCATCAAATGGTAGTGGGCAGGGCACAATGATCACAGAACGGATGGCCGTTGGGTCCGAAAAGTTCTAAGAAGACGCAGCGTTGGAAGTCCTCCCTCTAGGTGGAGCAACGACCAGGTCAAAACTGCGTGCGTCCGGTGGATGCGAAACGCACAGGACCGATCAGTTTGGCGACGCTTGGGTGAGGCCTGTGTCCAGCAGTGGACGTCTTTCGGCTGAAATGATGATGATGATACCATCACGCCTGTAATCCAAGAACCCCTCTCGGATTATTAGGCAGAGATAAACCTATGGTACAGCCACATTTGGCTAGTTATGTAATAGGGAGCGGGCCGATTGCCTTTAACGGGGAACAAGTCCTGACGCTGGGCTCTATCTTAAATTTCTGATACTGAAAAAAAAAAAAAACGACCTGGGACTGACCATGGACCGACGGACATACTTAATAATAACTGTCGCTCGGGACGATCTTCAAGGTTAAGCAACGCTAGCTGAGGACAGTCCACGGATGGGTGACAATCCATTACATAACATACCCCTTCGTGCCTCAGAAAGCACTTTGGAAGCATGCGGAACGGGGTGTAAAGTTCCACAAACCTCCATAGAAAAGGGAGGATCCTCCGACCAGATGGGAGTTGTGTCTGGTCCGGGCAACTGCCCAACGGTTATTGTCAGACTGTTGTATGTGTTCAAATCGCGCCGAAAAGCTTGCTAGCGCGATGCAGGATTTGTGTGACGTCATGTCATTAGTTCATAAGTGGCGGCGTTGGTGCCGCTACAGCACATTAAGCCATTGGTTCTGGCAGGTCCTTGGTAGGTCTTTGACAGCCGTTACGGGTAGTTAGAAGCCGGGAAATCTTACACCAGTCTTTAAGAAGTATAACCAGTTACTGGATTGTGGAGGTCAGATAGGCAGTCGCTCCATGTAAAATACTGGTACTCAGGTGCATCCAGTTAGACTAGAAGCCAGCCTACTTGAGTAAAGACTAGATAGATTGACATCCTCCTCCTCGCTTCGTGTTTCAACTGAGGGATGTGATTCCCCTGTTGTCGAGGAAACAACTTTTCTTTTACCAATTTTTTAATCGAGCGACGACGAAAGGAAGAGGTTCTGAATTCGACTGTATTTTTTATGTGTAGTGCTGCTGGTGCTTTTCATGTTGTCCCATTTTTTGATCAAGATCTGACGAGTAGTTTTTGAGTTATCTTTTATAATGCTTATGTTCGTGGTAATTAATAAGGTACCAAAACAAAAATGAGAAAAATTATATATTTTTTTAACTAAATAACTAAACCGACTTCCAAAACAAAACAATACAAAGCGAAAAATCACCTTAGGTTTTTTTTTTCGTTTTTGACACCAACATATCGAAAAGGAAGATATTTTTCTCTTTGTTGTGTTTTGTTTTGGAAGTCGGTTTAATTATTTTGTTAATTTTTTTATTACCGACTTTGTCTAGCGTTGTGGTTGTCGTTGTGGAGAGTATCTTGCAGTTTGGTTTTCAACGACGTGCGGACTGGGTCTGGCCGTATGATTGTACTGCGACCTCTAGGTCGTTTCCCTTCCCTAGCTTAACACCGTCCTGCGTCCTGGATTCTGAAATCCTATTTACTAGTAGCCCTGCATAGTCATCTCTTCGTCAGAAAAACACAGCATTACTAGTCTTCATGGTAAGTTTAAACCAGGGTTGGCAGAGGGCCAGGTGTTGGTAACGAGGTGTGAGGCATGCACATTAAGCGACGTTGGGTCGATGACCGCTGGTTATGCAATTATCTGCTGTGGTTGACAGGTGTGACCACTTGAAAATAACCCTATACAAGGGTTATTTTCAAGTGGTCTCAATGTAGACTGAGTGATGTGATAATCCTGGATGTCAAAATAGATTTATAAAGGTAGAAAGTTCCGAGTCAGGGTGTTTTGGTTTTTACATGCATTAAAAAAAATACATAAAAGATATGCATTGCTTTATATGGTAGCATTGAACTTGAGACGAACTTTAGACCAATAGCGAGACTCTACACTCGAAGTTGTGGTACAACTTCTAGAAAGAGGAAAACCGTCGAATCCAGCGGGCAGCGTTCAGGAAGTTGCGCGGTATCTTCTCGTCCAACTTACTACAGTGTCTCAAGACGAAAGTCTAAGACCAGTGTGTGTGATTACTGAAAACTGAAGAAAGTCTATGACTACAGTGATTACTTACGGGACAGATATTTGGTCGCTCACAATGGGAAGGCGAAGAAGGCTTAAAGTCACCCAAAGGGCAATGGAGAGGACTTTGCTCGGAGTTTCCTCGCGTGACCGCATCTGAAATGAAGACATCCGCAAGAGAACCAAGGTTACCGACATAGCCCGAAGAATTGTCAAACTTAAGTGGCAATGGGCAGGGCACATCACTCGCAGAACGGATGGCCGTTGGGGCCGAAAAGTTCTAGAGTGGCGATCGCGTACCGGAAGACGCAGCATTGGAAGGCCTCCCTCTAGTTGGAGCGACGACCTGGTCAAGGCTGCGGGCGTCCGCTCAGTGTGGCGACGCTTGGCTGGCTGAAATGATGATGACTTTTCCGGAAACCACTCAAACTGATCATGTAACTTTTAGTAAAAACTTTTGAAGTGGACTGTATTGTTGTTCGGTTGGAGACTCGTTGAGGAAATGAAAATACTATCGTGATTCGTATCTTCAATTTATTCCTTACTTGTTACTCCTTGTAGAGTGGAAGACCGACTGTGTCTCTGCCTACAAGCGGGCCGGCTTTTATACAAAAACCGCTCGGCGAGAACAATGGCGCCCCTACTTTGCAACTGTATTCAAGCATGGCACCACAGAAATGCCGATTTTATAAAACTTATCTTACTTAAATATACACAAGTTATACATTTCCTTAATCTACATACTTAATTGTACATAGGAAAAATATAAAAGGTGTACAAAGGTCAACACAAAAATCTTAATCTAGATTCCTCTTTACTCCAAGTATTGAACTATGACAATATACATAATCTTATCTAATTAGCTACCTTTTCTCTAAATCTTATATATATTTCAAGTTTTATTATACTACTACTACTACTCTAAAATTCACATGGCACATACATGTGTCATTTTACACACGTGGTCAAACACGTGGACATAACGTGTTCATTTATTTTTGTAACAAAGAAGAAAACTGCGAGACAATCCTAACTAACTATCTACCTTTTCTCTAGTTCTTATACACATTAAAAGTGTAGATAGCTTTACTCACATGGCACCTACGTCAATCCTACTTTAAATATTCACATGTTAATTTCTAAGTTACAAGAAAGCTAAGAGACAATGCTTACGGTACATTGTGTCCGGCCC
The DNA here is from genome assembly GCA_949775005.1 of Orthosia gothica. Classification (NCBI taxonomy): domain Eukaryota; kingdom Metazoa; phylum Arthropoda; class Insecta; order Lepidoptera; family Noctuidae; genus Orthosia; species Orthosia gothica. The sequence goes on from OX459059.1 coordinate 18,278,280, forward strand.
AACCAGGCCACACAATGGGACATTACAAGGGACGGAGTTCGTCTTATTTTCTCACGCCGCTTCGCGGCATATGGCCATACTTTCATACAAATTTTAATTACGGTCGAGGAATATTAGTCGGGCCCGGAACATTAAGCATTGATTTTAAATAACATTTTATAACATTGAAAAAGGCCGACAGAATATCTATATTGCCGCTATTCATAGAACCCAAAAATGTGTAGTTATAAAAACGGCTATTAAGGAATTTAGCGTGGGAAGTGTCCATTTCTAAAATCACCACGTGAAAGCCGTTGTCGTTTACAGTTCTCCCCCCGGCGCAGCTCGCGTAGCCTCCTTCGTTGACACGACGACGAGCTTGCTCACGGAGCGTCGAAAGGCGCCGGTCCTGGTGCGCACCTCGACGACTCTGATGCCGCCATCCGGTCCGCGATGCGTGCGCTCGACGATTTCCATCGGCCATGTGTTCCGTGGCTCGCCGCAAGGTACCCGTGCGGGCAGGTAATCGCGTAGCCACCGTCGCCAGCTTGCATGGGTCGCACGTCCTCATACTTCGAGAAGCGGGCTGGGTTCGGTAGCCAGCTGTCTCGCTCCGTTTCTTTCCTTGTGTGAAGGACTTCCTCGTTCTCAGGTTCATCCGTCGACGTCGTGGGCCACTGCTCTTCTGGCAGGAGCAAGAAGTCCGGCCCCCGAAACCATCTATCCGTGGCGCAGATGGGCGTGTCGACGAGTCGAGTGGCGTCATCCGCTACGTTGCACGCAGTAGGCAGCCAACGCCACTCTTCTTTCTGGGTCAACTCTGCGATCTCTCCCAGCCGATGCGCGACGAATGGCGTGTAGCGTCGTACGTCGTTATGGATCCAGTGCACCACGGTAGATGAATCGGTCCAGTAGGTCGTCTGGCCGATGTCGACGCGGTGCTCCCTCCTTATCGTCTCGGCGAGTCTTGCCCCGATCACTGCGGCTTGTAGCTCCAGGCGTGGTATAGTTTGCGCCCGACGAGGCGCCACCTTAGCTTTGGCGGCCACCAACACTACGTTCAGGCTCCCATCGACGTTTCTTATTCGCCAATAGGCCACGGCTGCGTAGGCTTGCTCGCTGGCGTCGCAAAGTACGTGTAAGTCGACGCGCTCATACTTTTGCGTCACGTAACAGCGCGGTAGTCGCAGCTGAGCGAGTTCTGTCAGGCGAGCGAGCCAGGAGGCGAAGAGCTCGTTCTCTTCCTCGGGGATTTGCTCGTCCCACGTCGTCTGAAGGCGCCACAAGCTCTGCAGTATGATCTTCGATCGTATTGTGTAGTGGCTCAGCAACCCAAGCGGGTCGTATATGGACATCACGGCGCTGAGGGCTTCACGCTTAGTCGGGGCGCGCGTTCTCGTTCTTACTTCAGCGGGGACTCGGTTCATGGATGTGTTGAACCCCAGCTCATCGCGCTCCGCGTCCCAATGCAGCCCCAGGATCTTGCTGTCAGGCTGCTCACCTCCCAATTGTGTAGGAGAGGTGGCGTGTAGCTCGGTGGGCACGTTGCATAGCACCGTCTCGTCGCTGGAGCTCCAACCTCGCAGCGTGAACCTTGCGTGCGCGTGCACTGCCCTCGTTTCCTCGACTGCTCTCCGTGCTTCTTCGGCGTCTTCATAGCTGGCCACCAAATCGTCCATATAGTGACTTCCTTTGATGGCCTCCAGCGCCCGCGGGTACTCCTGCCCATGTACGTCTGCGTTGTAGTTGCGTACGTAATGGGCCATGTACGGGGAGCTCGCGGCGCCGAATATCATACTGGTCATCTTGTATTTCCTCGGAGGCTCTTGTCGGTCGTCACCTCTCCACAGGAACTGTTGCGCTGGTTGGTCCTCCGGCCTTATCCTGATCCTCAGGAACATCTCCTGCACGTCTGCTGTAATCGCTATCGCCTTTTCTCGGAACCTAAACAGGATTCCTGGTAGCGTATTACCATTGTGTATATCAGTACAGACACCCATAGTCTGTACTAGATCACTTTGTGCTCTTAAAAATAACAAATACTCTAAAGCAAACTACGTATGACTACAGACCTGTCTGTATAAGTATACGGTTTGTTCGCATATGTCTAAAGCAAAATGTGACCGTGTTATGGTCAACGAATCAGCACAAGAGCGAGCGAAGCGAGCTCGGGAACCTAGGGCACCCCGACACGGACAGGTTAGGTTCGAACGAGATGACGGGAGCTGAAGTGAGCGAGCAAAGCGAGCGAACGCAGCTCCCGTCATCTCGTTCGTGTTAGGTTACTTTTGACCCTGCAGACAGAAATAGGAGCCCCGCGCAGCGGGGCTACGTCGACTTTGTTGCTTTAACTCTAATCGTACTTGCACCTATTCTATGTTAAAACCAATGTCAACATTAAAATTGTGTATATCAGTACAGACACACATACTACGGCAGCCAAATTGTCTGTACTCGTATGTGTTTTGCTCTCACGAATTAGAGCAAAGTGTATTTTATTTCAGTCTGTCTCTGTACTGATATGCAGTATGCTCTCTAGCTACAAGAGCATATTGCGTGCGATTACAGAGCAACCCCTGTCTGTGCTAGTATACATTATGGCAATACGCTTCCTGGTAGCGACAGCAGTAGGTCGGGTCCCTCCAACAGTTCGTCGTTTAGGCAGACGCCGTTGCTCTTCGCTGCTGCGTCGAACACTAGCCTATGTTTGCCGGGCTTGTTCGGGTTCTGCACGGCGAAATGTGGCAGATACCAACAGATGGCACTAGCTCGCTCCGACCCATCGCATGGCATCGCGTACCCCTTGTCCAATAGGTTGTTAACCTGCTTGGAGTACTCGGCCGCGAACTGTGGGTCGGCGTCCATCTTCTGCTCGATCTTCTTCAGCCGGCGGAACGCTTGATTGTAGCTAGGCGGCATAGTGACCTCGTCTCGTCGCCATGGCAGCCCAACCTCGTACCCGGTGTCAATCTTCCTGATTGTCCTCCCCACTATGTCGATAGCCCGTTGATCACTCGCCTTGACTCTCGGCTTGCCTTGTATGCCGAGCGCGTCGATCCTGAAGTGGCCTTCGACTAGGTCGTGGAGTTCCTGGCTGCATGCATCCGTGGTTCGGTCGGGCTCGTATACATGCAGCACGTTCCCTTCTTTAACGATGGTCTTGCGTGGTGCGGTTCCGTGCACCACCCATCCTAGTTGCGTTCTTGATGCTGCCGGTTGGTTAGGGCCACCGATTCGGAGCTCGCGGGACACTATGCACTCCCAGTGGTCTGTACCCACTAGAAGCCCGGGGCGCGCCAGTTCGTAGCACACCGCTTCTGGTGTCAGGTCCCTCAGGTGCTCGTAGTCCAGCAACGTGTCGGGAATTGACTGCTGGTGCAGCCGGAGATCCTTCATGGTCCTCGCTCTGACCTTGTAGCTCTCGTCACTCTTCAGTCCCTTCACGTTGATGTTAACGGTTTGGCTGCCCATATCTCGCAGCGACATGTTGACCCCGCTCAGGTGGAGCGGCCGTGATGGCCCTTCTGCCCCGATGCTCGCCGCCAGTTCTTCGTCCACTAGCGTGATCGTGGCCCCTTCGTCTAGGAGCGCGTAGGTCTTGACCTCCCCCCGTGGTCCGGACACGATGACAGGGCACATCTTGAGCAAGACTGCCCGTGGCCCGGTAGCAGTTCGGGTAGCCACGGACAGGACCGCTTCCTCTTTTGGTGGTTCAGCCTTCACCGTGTCTTCGGTCTGCGCTTCACGTACCGCTTGATGGAGCGTCGCATGATGCGGGCGGGGACATTGATCCACGCCGCACAGCTGCGCCTTGCAGCTTATGCGCCTGTGTTGCTTCTGGGCACATTTGAAGCAAATCCTATTGGATTTCAGGAAGCTCCATCGCTGCTCTACCGTAAGCGCCTTGTACCGCGGACACCGCGTCAATACGTGGGCTTGCTCGCACTTGGGGCACTTGTCCTTTTTTTCTTCTTCCCTTTCCTCGGTTGTAGTGAACACGCTCGCCTTCTTCTTGAGTGTCACGATGGGTCGAGTTTCCTTTCTCGGTGCGGCGGCGCTTGTAGACGGAGCGTACGTATATCGTAACGCTCGGTCCGCCTCTCGCATTAGAAACCGTGACATCACGACGATTTCCGGATCCGCTGTCCCTTCTTGATCGTAGGCGTAGTCACACCAGCGGGATCGGAGATGCGGGCTGAGCTTGTCCAGTACTTCTCGGGTCATAAAAGGGTTGAACAAGTAACCTCTTCGATCGATTGTTTGCAGCACGCAAATGATGTTTTGTAGCTTGACAGCGAAACTGTTGAGTTCTGTGGCCGATGTACCAGGTTTCGGAAGCTTCTTGAGGTCATCCAGTGCCCGGTCGATGATGACTTCCGGTCGTCCGAAGCACTGCTCAAGGGTCTTCATAATGACGCCTGGATCAGTGGCCGTATGTAGAAGGGCGGCCACGGCGTCTCTTGCTTCTCCTTTGAGGCAGCTTCTCAGCCTTTGTACGTTCTCGGCTGCTGTAACCTGGTACATATCTGTCGAATCTCGTACAGCCGCCTTGAATGGCAGCCACTCGTTGGCCGCTCCGGAGAATGTAGGTAGTTCCGTGTGCCTAGGCCTAGGTCGGGCCATCTTCTCTAGCGTTGCTGCCAAGTGCTCGATGCTGTCCTTCGGTCTTGTGGGGGTCGGCGATCTCGTTCTAGATGCGAAGCGTAGCTGTTTGGATTCTCTTGGTCCCTCCTCCCCCCGTGAGTTGAGGGGATTCGTCCTTAGCCATTCATCCACCATTCGATGAGGCTCTTCGCGTGGACGAGAGGGCTCTTGTTCTTCTTGGTTGCTTCCTTCATCGTTGATCGCTGACACCTCCACTGCTAGTCTCTTCTTGACTAGCTCTTCTTCCAGTGCCAGTTGCTGGGTCCGGATGGCTGCTAGCTTCTCTGCAGCCTCCAGTTCCGCCATCCGTAGCCTTGTTGTGACGCTTGTCGTGGACCGTTGCGACCTCATTGTCCTGGTCGGTGACGTCATTCGCTGTCGGATCGCGGTGTTTGTCGTCTGTGCACTGGAAGGCCCCGCTGCGCTGTTGTGTGCTGTTCTCGAGACTGGTGATGCTGGTGGGTCTGGTGAGAGTCTTCTTCTTCGCTCCCGTTCGATCAGCTCCGCTTCCTGGCGGCGCGCCTCCTGTTCTTGGACGCGTCGCGCTTCCTGTTCTTGGATGCGTAGCTGTTCTTCCATCTCGGTTGCGTCTCCCTGGCTCCTTGTGAACACCATCTTGAGTCGTTCAGCACGTTCGGATTAGCACGACGGGTTGGTACCTCTTCGGGTCGGTACTATGGGTGAAACCGGTCGGCTCGGTTCGGTGAGCCGGTCGGGTTCGGTTGGGATTAAGCTGCTCAGGTTCAAGACCGGTTAGGTTCGAAACCAGTCCTGTTCCGTACAGCTTTGTTCTTACCGCAGATCTTCTTACTTCGTCTGCAGCTCGGTGACAGCCGGGTTCCTTTCTTCGTTCTTGCCGCAGATCTTCGTACTTGGTCTGCAGCTCGGTTGTTCTGGTTGCAGCGGGTTCTTCGTTCTTGTATCCGCTGCTTGATGGACCAGACTGAATTGGGCCTGGTTGCCACGGGTTCTTCGTTCTTGAATCCGTAGCTCGCTGGACCAGGCTGAAGTGGACTGGTTGCCGCGGATTCTTCTTGTATCCGTTGCTCGTAGAACCAGACTGAAGTGGACTGGTTGCCGCAGGTTCTTGGATCTTGTATCCGGCTTTCGAAGGACCAGACTGAAGTGGACTGGTTGCCGCGGATTCTTCTTGTATCCGTTGCTCGTAGAACCAGACTGAAGTGGACTGGTTGCCGCAGGTTCTTGGATCTTGTATCCGGCTTTCGAAGGACCAGACTGAAGTGGACTGTATTGTTGGTTCGGTTGGAGACTCGTTGAGGAAATGAAAATACTATCGTGATTCGTATCTTCAATTTATTCCTTACTTGTTACTCCTTGTAGAGTGGAAGACCGACTGTGTCTCTGCCTACAAGCGGGCCGGCTTTTATACAAAAACCGCTCGGCGAGAACAATGGCGCCCCTACTTTGCAACTGTATTCAAGCATGGCACCACAGAAATGCCGATTTTATAAAACTTATCTTACTTAAATATACACAAGTTATACATTTCCTTAATCTACATACTTAATTGTACATAGGAAAAATATAAAAGGTGTACAAAGGTCAACACAAAAATCTTAATCTAGATTCCTCCTTACTCCAAGTATTAAACTATGACAATATACATAATCTTATCTAATTAGCTACCTTTTCTCTAAATCTTATATATATTTCAAGTTTTATTATACTACTACTACTACTCTAAAATTCACATGGCACATACATGTGTCATTTTACACACGTGGTCAAACACGTGGACATAACGTGTTCATTTATTTTTGTAACAAAGAAGAAAACTGCGAGACAATCCTAACTAACTATCTACCTTTTCTCTAGTTCTTATACACATTAAAAGTGTAGATAGCTTTACTCACATGGCACCTACGTCAATCCTACTTTAAATACGCACGTGTTAATTTCTAAGTTACAAGAAAGCTAAGAGACAATGCTTACGGTACATTGTGTCCGGCCCAACCAGGCCACACAATGGGACATTACAAGGGACGGAGTTCGTCTTATTTTCTCACGCCGCTTCGCGGCATATGGCCATACTTTCATACAAATTTTAATTACGGTCGAGGAATATTAGTCGGGCCCGGAACATTAAGCATTGATTTTAAATAACATTTTATAACATTGAAAAAGGCCGACAGAATATCTATATTGCCGCTATTCATAGAACCCAAAAATGTGTAGTTATAAAAACGGCTATTAAGGAATTTAGCGTGGGAAGTGTCCATTTCTAAAATCACCACGTGAAAGCCGTTGTCGTTTACAACTTTATTAATTATAACAGATAAGAGAAAGCGATAATTGTGGGGAAATCTATAGTCTGAGAAGTGACTCATATTATGTACATATGAGTCACTTCCTCACTATGGATAGTGTGTGAGTTTTCACCACAGACATAAATGTAACTAGATAATGCAAGTCCCTTCATCTGTATGAAAAACTAGCGCACCATTTTTTTCTCCCACAATTTAATGAAATATACGTGGGACACTCAGAAAGTTTTGCGAAACTAAAAAAAAATTGTTCTATACGTACATATATTTTTATTAAATCTTTTCAAAGTACTTTCCACCAGCCTCTATACAAAGATTCATGCGCCTAAACCAGTTTTCAAAACACTTTTTCCAGTCCGCCGCAGACACCTCGTTTACAGCCTGCTCGAACGCAGCCAGCGCATCTTCCGGCGACGAAAATTGTATCCCTTTGAGCTGATTTTTTATTTTTGGGAATAAAAAGAAGTCACACGGTGCTAGATCAGGGCTGTAAGGAGGGTGACCCAGGAGTTTGACTGGCGTGCTGTCCAGGAAGTCCCTCGTTTTGAGTGCGGTGTGCGCAGGTGCATTGTCGTGGTGGAGCAGTAGCCCGCGGAGCCCTGTGTTTGGTCGCTTGTTGCTTATAACAGAGAAAACTTCTGGCAAACATTTGGTAGTATACCATTCGGCATTAATGCTTCTTTGATCCCGTAAGGGAATTGATACCAAGTGGCCAGTCAAATTAAAAAAGCTAGCGATCAAAATCTTACCCCCGCTTCTAGATCGCTTCACTTTGGTAGGCGTTGGCTCATTTTGAAACACCCAAACAGTCGACTGGCGCTTGGTTTCTGGGTCGTATTGATAAATCCAGGACTCATCACCTGTAACGATGTCGTAAACACGCCGAGACGAGCCTGCTTCAAATTTGTTAAGCATATCACGGCACCATTCCACCCGGGCCTGCTTCTGAGCATCGGTGAGGTTGTGCGGCACCCAGCGTGATACTATCCTCCTCACGCGAAGATGGCTGTGTAGAATCTCGTGAACGCTTCCCGATCCAATCTTCAATATGTGTTGAATCTCCTGATATGTAATTCGCCTATTGTCTTGGATTAAATTTTTCACTGCTAGCACGTTTTCTTCGGTAACAGCCGTCAAAGGGCGACCGCTTCTTTCGTCATCCCCCAAAGTTGGTCGACCGCGCTTGAATTCGTTATACCAACGATACACGGTTGCCTTGGAAGGGCCTTCATCCATGAATGCCATTTGAAGTCTATCGTACGATTCATCCGGTTTCAGGCGACACTTGAAATCGTATAAAATCATAGCTCTAAAATGTTCCCGGCGCAGATCCATATTTCAGTGAGACACAATACTTTGAATTAACTCGCAAAAAATGTGGAGGGAAATTTTGAAATTGGAACTTACTTATTTTTACTTATAAATAATCATATTTTCGAAAAACATTATAACTGGCCAGTCTCCCATTTATAAAAACTTTTTTTCGCAATACTTTCTGAGGGGCCTGGTACTTACCAATGAAAGGAACATGTTTCCATTATCTCGGTTAACTTTTTTTGTAGATTTTTCCACAGCTCTATACGGCTATATAATTTGGCATTTTCTAGAGTTCGGTTGATGTCTGGTGCCAACAACGTCAAATGATGTCTGTTTTCCCGATAACTAAAACCTGGGGGTATTTAAGCCAAGAAAGTAAAAGTAAGTAAGTGTAGTAGTAGTAGTAAGTAGTAGTAGCAGAGTCATCTCACTTTCTTCTTTTCTGTTACTTCATAAAAATATATATATATTTATATAGGTATATATTATATTCAATATATATGTACGTGTATTTCACCTATTTTAGCATAATAACTACGAGTTTTATTATTAAACTATGCACCTGCCATGTTGTTGTCTCTTCACCACCCTTGGTTGACTGGTAGAGAATGCCTAAGGCATTAAGTCCGCCTTTGTACCTTTGTGCATGAAGTCTAAATAAATAATAAATAAATAAAGTAAGACCAAATTGCTCTCTCTTTTACTCCCTTTTTGACACACGAAGTATATTCGCGTCATCTAGTTAGACTGATATCTGCTTGTATGTCTGTGAGTTTTTACGGAAATGTTCAAACAGTGGAGTTATGAGTTTTACTGCACAGCGTACAACTTCGCTACCTTTATTTCATATAGCGTAATAGTTCATTATGGTGGTTATTTCAGCTAACTAGATTTTACATCAGTCTATCATGATTATTATGTCTAGCATTTAGTCCAATGTGCGTGCAGGCCGCCTCTCTGTGAGAGGGAATGGCCGTAATCCACCACGCGAGCCCTGTGCAGGTTGGTGGATGACACATGTCTTCGAATTTTTGGTTCTTCATGCCGGTTTACTTAATTATGTATTCATTTACCGTTTTGAGAGCAGTGGTGATGAAATCATTCACAAAATAAAGCACCTGCCTGGGTTTGAACCCATGATCTACAACTTGTAAGTCGCGACCGTTACCACTGGATGACGGATGCAGAAAACTGAAAAACATGCGATCGGAGAAGCCCATGTCATGTCATTTTCTCTGATGATGATGACGATGATAATACTATTGTATGGGCAGGTATGGGTGTAATTGTGGCACTAATTAAAAAGATGTGATCCAGCTAAATTTTCCATTTGCTCATTGGCAGATTCATGTATTTTTTACTAAGCCTGATATGACTATGATTATAAATATGTCGCATCAAGGCTGGCCGATAGATGTAAACCATCGGGCAGTCAGGATGTATTCCCTTAGGTTAAAACATCGTGTGTGGGCAGGTCGGTGGGTACAATCGTGCAAATGAAATCACATAAATTATTCGATACACTGGGTTTATTCAAATATTCACAGTTACAATCTTGCTTACTAATATTACGGATCGACACTGATTCTACGACGTGTTAGCTCTAAGGCTGTCTGTACTCAACTGCCATATTCTACTATCCCCACCACGCAAGTGGTTAGAGGAAGCGCGCCAATGCGTAGTTGTTCTTGCTTTGCCGCCAGATGGCGTGCTTGCGATTTGTTTTAACGTCCGTACTATTGACTAAACCCGACAAATATATTAATTAATAAAGAAGTTCTGATCCTTCTGATATTCCCAATTAATTATTAATATTAATTATTAACCTAACCTAACCGCTAGCATTTTCAACATACTAAAGTGTGTAAAAATTTTCAATGACCTGTCAATATTTTTTTCACTGATTAGGTATAAATCAGTGAACGGCTTATGCAAAAATTTTATTTCTGCAGAAAACAAAAAAAAGGCAGCCTTTCTGTTGTACATTTTGCTGAGTTAATGCGGGCAAAAATATACAGAACGGCTGTGTTTTTTCTTTTATTTTGGTTGGTCATTGCAAATTAACCTGGTATTTCGCGCTTCCGTGCTCAGTCCAATTTATGAGCCGAGGGCTGCACTCATTTCACAGTTCACATGCAGTGTAATATGCCTGTTAGGTGAAAATTAATAGTTTCCCGACAGCCGTGCTAACAGGAAGGCTTATTTTGGTAAGCATTCCTAACATTTAGGTATCACATTAAAAGTGACATATGCACAAGCTGTAACTTCAGATAACCTTATTTTTAACTATATTCAGCCTATTAGAATATTTCTCAATATAAATACCCCTTAAAGAAAAAGAAGGCAAGATGAGATACCTCCAAAGATGGATATGGCACGAAAATATTTTTGACCTAAGCATGTTTTAAAACAATATCAAACTTTAACGTAAAAAAATGGCGGTTTGATAGCATTTATATAGAAAACTAGCTGTCCCCCGCAGCTTCGGTCCGGTCAACGGGCTAACTTATCCTACCTACCAACCTACCTAACCTACATATAAAACAAATACATATTCAGGCGGGTAGGTGGGGGAGGATAGGTACCCTCCCCCACCTACCGACTTGTTTTTGTTTTCTAAAACCATTTTCACATTATTGCCTTTATAATGAAAATGTAAAACTGTAATACTTAATATAAAATGTGATAATAATATAATAATGATTTTATAATGTAATGCACCTATCAGAAATAAAGGCCATTTCAATTTTTTAATGAAACCAGTTTGGAGCAACATTTTTTATTAGTATAGATATTACGTCAAACAGCCCTATTTATTGTCCAGAACAGAAAAATAATTTTCTTGAACAATTACAGTGACATTTCAAACAATTTAAGTAAAACAAATAACGATGAGCCTTCGCAAAAGAACAGACAGCATAGCATAAGAAGACTTAGCTACATAATAACATTTTATCAAAAGTAACATAAAACTTTTCTCAAACCAGCTTACATTCCGGCAGTAAAACTTTTTGCGGTAGGCGTCGCGGCGCCGGACGGCCGCCCAGTTCTGCGTATTACTCACCGCCGCCCGCCCTACTTATTAACCACGAAACATTGTATAAATGTTTAATTAAATGCTTTCTTTTTTCTAGTAGTAAATCGATTTTCTAGTTCTTTGGCTCAGTTGTATTGTAGTCGTCCTTCCACATAGGTTAGTGTACTATTGTTGTACGAGACGAACGAGAAATGTGTTCGTGGCTCTGAATTTGAAGGTACTGTCAGTGTTTATCTAAACTAATATTATACAGAGATGAAATTGTTGTAGGGCCGCGGTTTCCAAAATGAGATTTTGGAGTTAAAAGTAGGGTTCTTTAAGGGCAAAGATTGAGAGGTTTAAATCTTGATCCGGAATTCGAGGGATAATGTTCTGAAGTTCTGATCCGATTATTAAAAACTACGTTCTGCCAGCAGTTACGCCCACCTGAATATCGAAAATTATCCCAAGGGAACATATTCTCGAGATAAGAAGTATCCTATGTGCTATTCCAGACTATTATCTATCTCTGTGCCAAATTTCATTCAGATCCGTCCAGCCGTTTGGCCGTGAAGAAGTAATAAACATACAACAAACAGTGTATGTGACACTCACAAACTTTCACTTTTATAATATTGGTGTGATCTATATCACCTATGAATGAATTAATTATTCACTTAGAGTTTTCGCTATTGCTGAGTATCATAGGCAAGTTAGTAACTCGGAAACCGTTTCTGTTGCTAGTTCACGGGAGGAAAGCCGCGGCAAAAACCTAATTTTAAATGCTTTCTTTGTCCTATTTTGTATGTCATCGATTTCCTAGTGCTTTCACTCAGTAGTTTTGTAGACGTCCTTCTAGTTAAGTAGTGCCCTTGTTCTAGTTGTGGAACAAAGGAAAACGTGCCCGTGGTGAATTTCAAGTTAGTAAGTGAGTGTTATTAGTTTTATAATAAAGAAAGAATATATTTTTCAGTAATTGGGTTCTATTAAAAACACTTTTGCAAGACCAATATCTTAATAGAACGCATTTGACTAATACCATCTTGGATAATACACACATATCATCACGCCTGTGTGCCCCGAAGAGATAGGCAGATGTAAACCTGTAGTAAGAAGTGTGAGACCCATCCAATAGTCCTCCCTATTGCAGTTATACATCTCTTTAAAAATCTTGCTAAAGATCAATAAAATAAAAAAAATTACCTAACTTAAAAAAAGAAATATTTTGACATAAGCCAGCTCGTGGCTAAATAATAACAGCCGCACGGGTCGATCATCAAGGTTAAGCAACGCTTAACGAGGTCGGTCCGTGGATGGGTGACCATTTTCAACATACCGAGTTTTCTCCGTGCCTCGGAAAGCACGTTAAGCCGTTGGTCCCGGCTGTCATTTGAAGATCTTTGACAGTTGTTACGAGTAGTCAGAAGCATGAGATCTGACACCAGTCTAGCCAAGGGGTACCGTGTGACCCAGTTACTGGGTTGTGGAGGTCAGGTAGGCAGTCGCTCCATGTAAAACACAGGTACTCAGCTGAATCCGGTAAGACTGGAAGCCGACCCCAACATAGTTGGGAAAAGGCTAGGCAGATTGATTTATAAGCCAGCCAGTAACATAAAATACTAGCGATAGGCTGTTAACTTTCTGATGAGGCCCATTGTGAGCGACCACGTCAAAGAGCCTGGGTGATCACTGGCAACACATACTGGTCATAGAATTTTGTCTTGAGACACTATGGTAAATCGGACGAGAAGATACCGCGCAATTTCCCGAACGCCGCCCAGCCGAGTCGGATTCGACGATTGACCTCTTTCTCGAAGTTGGCCCTACCCAACTGTGTTGTTTGTCCCAGGTAGTCATAGTAGTCCACAACTTCGAGTGTAGACTCTCCGACATTGATAGGAGTGGGTGCTAACAGTCTATCGGCTCTAATATTACTGGCTCTAATATCTTTACTGGTGGTAGGCTTCGGCCGAAGGCTTGTGACCACCCACCGGGCAAAGACGTACCGCCAAGCGGCCTAGCCGTGTTCCGGTACGATGCTCGGTGTAGCCAACTAGGGGAGTTGGGTCGAGATAGCTGTTCCACTGCAGGCTGACCAGTCTGACGCGCGCTGTTAAGGATGTATCGGGAGACTAGTCGCGGAGGGTAGCGGGATCCGAGGCACGGTGCACCGCTGGCCGACCGCAGGTAGTTGGGGGCCCAAGTAGTGTGCCAGCCACACACGAAAGGCTGCCCCGCCAACTGTCGAAAAATCCCGGAATGCACCATCGTGCTGGTTGGCGACCAGACGGGAGGGCCCGATGGACATTCCGGGGGGGCTCGGGCGTCCCCGCAGTCTCCAGACTAGTGCCCCAATGATGCTGTCCTTTCAGTGCGTGTCTGTAGGTTAGCAGCGTGGAACCTCGTCTCACTTCCTTCTCCTCTATTCCATTCACTCTTTTAAAATGAAAAGGAAAAAGAATAATGGTGTTAAACAGCGGCTGCACCCCCTCCCCCACAAAGTGCACCTCACTAATATTCGAGGTCTGCACTCAAATATCACTGCAGTCCACTACCATCTGGAGGCTGAGAAACCAGCGCTCTTTTTCCTTACGGAGACGCAGATAGCGAATCCATCAGACGTGTCGTACTTGTCTTACCCAGGGTTCACCCTGGAGCACAATTTTAAACCGCGGGCGGGCGTATGTATGTATGCCCGTGACGACGTTTGCTATCGGCGTCTCCGTAACCTTGAGGACTCCAGATTCTCAACGCTCTGGGCTCTGGTGGACACAGGTTTGGATAAAGTCATCTACGCCTGTGTCTACCGTTCGCACAGTGGAGATCAGGAGACATCCAGGCTCACAGAGTACCTCAGTGAGGCGGCTGATGCGGCACAGCAGCGGTACCCTTCCGCCCAATTAGTGTTACTGGGGGACTTTAATGCCCACCACCAGGAGTGGCTCTTCCCATACCAGTGCACTGACCATGCTGGACGGGAGATGCGTAAGCTTGCGCTTGCGCTAAACCTCACCCAGCTGGTCCAGGGGGCAACGAGGGTACCGGATGTTGATTCGCACACAGCGAATTGCTTGGACCTTCTGCTGACAACAGATCCGGACAGATACTCTGTGTCGATAGCTTCACCCTTGGGTAGTTCCGACCACTGTCTGGTGAAGTCTGTGTCCGTCTACTCCCCGCCCGATCCCAGCCCAAGAGGCACCCGGCGGATTTGGCGGTACAGGTCGGCAGATTGGGATGGTATGCGATCATTCTTCGCATGCTATCCTTGGCAGCCTACTTGCTTTTTTTCGACTGATCCATCGTCGTGCGCAGACGCCGTGACCGATGTGTTGCGTCAGGGTATGGAGTACTACATTCCGTTCTCTGACGTAACAATGTCCAACGTTGACAGGCCATGGTTTGGCGCCGAATGTGGGCGCGCTGACGCGCTTAAACATGAGGCGTACCTGGCTTGGGTCGACGCTCGATCGCGCAAGGCAAGTGACGTGGGTCAGAAGAAGAAGGCCTTCAACAGGGCTGCCAAGTCCTGCAAGCTGGTGTTGCGAAGGGCTCGGTTCGATCACATTGGCCGAATAGGGGCCAAACTTGCTTCTTACCCAGCAGGAAGTAAAGCGTTTTGGTCCCTGGCTAAGTCGGTCGAGTCGAACTTTTACCGTCCCTCACTACCACCACTGCTGAAACCCGATGGGTCGCTGGCACACTCCGCTGAGGAGAAGGCAAATTTATTTGCCTCTCTTTTTGCGGAATCTTCACGTCTGAATCCTGGTGACGCGCAGCCCCCTCCTTCTTCTGATGGATGCGAGACGAGTATGTCGGACATTCGTATCCACCAAAAGGACGTCCGTAGGGTGCTGAGCCACCTCGACGTGAACAAGGCTAGCGGCCCTGATGGCATTCCAGCAATTGTTCTTAGAACCTGTGCGCCTGAACTGTCTCCGATCTTGACACGCCTATTCCGCCTTTCGTATGAGGCTGGAAAAGTGCCGAATGCTTGGAAGCAAGCTAACGTACAGCCCGTGCCCAAGAAGGGCAGTCGAGCTGACCCGGCCAACTACAGACCCATATCTGTAACCTCCATACTCTGTAAGAGTATGGAACGTGTACTCAATAATAAGCTCCTGGCATACCTAGAAGCTAACGATATTCTTAGTGACCGCCAATACGGCTTCCGCCGAAATCGGTCTACTGGGGATCTTCTAGCGTATGCCATTCACATCTGGAGTGAGGCCATCGAGAAGCACGGGGAAGCGCTTGCCGTCTCCCTCGACATCTCGAAGGCTTTTGATAGGGTCTGGCACGAAAGCCTAATTGGTAAGCTTCCTTCATTCGGTTTGCCCGGTGGTCTGTGTGATTGGATTGCAGACTTCCTGAGAGATCGGTCCATTCGAGTGGTTATCGATGGCTGCTCGTCGGACCAATTGGATATCAATGCCGGGGTCCCTCAGGGGTCGGTACTCTCAGCAACTTTATTCTTGCTGCATATTAACGATCTGCTAAAACCCGGCACCTTTGGGTATGCAGACGACAGCACTGTTGCTGAGAGATACATGTCCAACGCTCGAGCTACCGGACCTCAGATCCAGTCTCTGCGGGAGGCCATGGTGGAGCGCCTGAACCTGTCCTTGCAGGCAGTCTCCGAATGGGGCGATGCCAATCTGGTCAGGTTTAATGCTGCTAAAACCCAGGCGTGTCTTTTTTCCGCTAAAAAGAGCCAATTCCAACCGGCTCCAACTTTCCGAGATGTGACCGTGCCAATAACTGACCATCTTGAGCTTCTTGGCGTTACGTTGACATCGACTCTCAATTTTGGCCCATACATTGAGGCAAAGGCTCAGCTGGCTGCCAAAAAGCTGGGGATCCTTGCAAAGGTTAGAAGGTACTTCACGCCAGAACAGCTGCTCAGCTTGTATCAAGCGCAAGTTCGATCATGCATGGAGTACTGTTCTCATCTCTGGGACGGATCCGCCAAATACCAGCTTGATGCACTAGAGTCGATCGAAAAGCGGGCCAAAAGGCTCATCGGCGATGAGGCACTGGTTGGGTCGAAGCTCCAGAGCCTTGAACATCGTCGCCGAGTTGCCAGCTTGTCGGTCTTTTATCGGTTGCATTTCGGGGAGTGTGCGATGGAATTGCATGATCTAATTCCGCCAAGCCCGTTTCATCATCGGACTACAAGACGTACGGCGATGCGCCATCGCTACATGGTAGACATACCACCCATACGCACTAAACGTTTTGGAAATACTTTCATTATGCGTACAGCTAAGGAGTGGAATTCCCTGCCGGAGTCTGTGTTTCCCGATAGCTACAATCTAGGAGTCTTTAAGTCAAGAGTGAATAGGTTACTTCTAGGCAAGCGTGCTTCACCGTCGACCACATCATCGCTTACCATCAGGTGAGATAGTGGTCAAGCGCGAGCCTATAATATATAAAAAAAAAAAAAAAAAAAATATAAAATGCCAATCGTGGGACGTTCTTTTGATGTAGCCAAAATCAATGTAAATTGTATAACAAGCTAAAATAAAAACCAGTATAAAAAGGCAGGTGCTTCATAAATTACCCCTTATTTAGTTAACAATGCTTGTGAAGTTGTAAACATTATCTAGTTCCGTTTTGTTATCAATGTACCTACGCTGTGTACCGCGGAACACGCCCTGTCGTTATCTCTTCTGCTTATTCCCTTTTGTTTTAGTCATGATAGCTCTTACGTGATAACTGTCGGTCTAGTGTGTAAAGTGAGATGTGTCAGGGGTTTTGTCCCTATATATATTTTGTTATTTATTTTTTATGTCAATTTGCCGAAGACAATACCTACCAATTTCGTGTAGTGAAGACTCATAGGGTATTATTTAATTTGCAAATTAATTTTTAATTTGTATCTTGAACTTCTTGTGGCGATCCTTTTCAGGAGCGGGTTTTTTTTTGTTATGCTTGCTTGTTTGTGCATTTAGCCAGTGTCACGTTTAGAAGTTCTAGTTCCTTAAGTTTTTTGTCAGTTATCCTAGTTAGGCCCCAGTAAAATGGCGGTAATTTTATTGGGCACTTCCACGGAGTTTTGTCGACAACATGAACAAATTCATGTTCTACCGCTGTGTTTTACTTGCCCACACTCGTGCACATTCACTAATATTATTAGAATAAAAGCCTCCACTTTCACACTATTAATATTCAATTTAATTCAATTTTCGGGGAAATAAAACAGACGCAATATACACGCCATCGCGTTTCCGCCAAAACTCCCTCCATATATTGTATGATACAAAATCTGTGACCAAAGAAAATAATTCTTTCATAGTTCAGTCTTTGACTTAATAATATATTAACCTATCTTAGACATTCTATTGAAGAATGGAAAGCAAATATTATTATACATAAAAAACTTTTTTGCAAAAAAATACTACCGACTTCCAAATGAAAAACTACAAAGTGAAAAATAACTTAACTCTTGGAAGTCGGTGTCTTACGTAGGTACCATTTTTTTTCGATATGGACACCGACTTCCAAGAGTTAAGTTATTTTTCACTTTGTAGTTTTTCATTTGGAAGTCGGTAGTATTTTTTTGCAAAAAAGTTTTTTATTTTTCCCTTTTTAGTTTTGCCTACCTAATAGATACGCAAGTTATTTCCTAAGGTCCCTATAACGCCGAATAGATTACCCGAATAACATGAAACTTGAATATAACCGGTGAAATGAGAGATCTGCGTACCCCTTTAGAGCGTACTGGCGTGATGTTATATTATGAAATGGTATAAACAATAAACAGACATGCGATTGCAGCAATCCCGAGAGTGTTGCCGTTATTTATTGAAGATTTCTGTTGTATATCTCCGAAGTTCTTGATCAGACCTTCACCAAATTAAAATGGGACCAATTTCAAAACATACTCTTCCAAACAAAAAAAGAATTTTTAAAATCGGTCCACAATTGACGGAGATATCGGTGAACAAACACAAAAAAAAAAAAAATAAACAAAGTCGAACATAGAACCTCCTCCTTTTTGGAAAGTCGGTTAACAAATACTTATATTCTTACGATTATTTTCCTCGTTAAACAAACCAGGCATCAATACATACTAAAATTATAAACGCGTATATGTAAGTCTTTTTATTAGTTTGTTTCTATACCGCTGAATCAGTTGTGTAGAGGTAGATATAGGATCTTGCAGAAGGAAATAAGATACTTGAGGGAGATACTTTTGTCATTGAAGTACGTACCCTTGAGATCATTTTCGAATCACATAAAATAAGGACAAACAGGTACAACATTAAAGGAAAATATATTGATGACGCCACGTTATAATATTGTTTGTTTTCAAAATAATATTCGCAGATTCTAAGAACGTCTACCTTGGACAAACCATAAAGTTAGATCATAACCTTGTACTTGATCTTGGCTTCAAGCACCATAGACTATAATATTTACCTTTTAAAATGTATTCATACGTCGCGTGGGATTCCTGAAGGTTGTCCCAAGTTCTGTGCTCGGGTGATTCAATCCGAGGCTTTCACGGAATTTCGTGAAGTAACGAAAACATGTGTAATGTGTTATTTTGGTTATCAAGCGAGTACTTACAATGTTGTTGCTATATTTGGTTATGAAGACAGACAGTGGAATGTTTTGAAGAAAAGGTGAGTAATGATGCAAAGGGTAACTAGAATCCTTGTAGTTTACACCGTTTTTTACCCGACTGCCGAAGGACGGTAATGTTTTTATCAGTATATGTAGGATTCTTACGTCAATCGATTCACCATAACCTGGTACCTAAGTGGCACTGGCTACATTAAAATGGGAAAATAGAAAGATGGCGGATTTAAGGTGCCATATTGTGGAAGGCTTTTTTTTTATTTCTTCAAAGTCCATCGGAGGTGATTTCAAAAAAATATATCACTTATATGTTTTAACGTATCAAATTCGAAAAAAATAATGTTAACTAAAAAGTTATAAACAAAAAAAGTTAAACTAAAAAGGCGTCAACAAGTAGAAAGTCATGCTGTGCAGACGGAGGATACATCTGGTTTTGGTCAGCCAGCTCGCGAATATGTATCCTGCGACTGCAAAACATAATTTTCTTCTTGTTTACGTCATTTTAGTTCACTTTGGTGACAATACAAGTATTAAATACGGACTGTACGTAATACTTGACAGAATTTCAGCCATGGTGGCCAATCTCAGCGAAAACTAGCCATAGGATCCAGATATATTCTGGGCAATACCTACCGTGAAGTCGAACTTTATCCTATGCATCGATCCATCGCTCCTGATATTTAGGCACATTATCACAATCTGCCTACAACAGTCTCCTCCTGAACACAGACCTCTCCAATCGCACGACATTCGTTCTATATCTCTGATCCAATCCAGCTGCTAAAAATCAAGATCGATTAAGTTGAACCTTGTGAAAATATCCTGTGATAATTCTAACTCATGATTGCTAATCAGGGTATAAAATAATGTAATTTCATGTGCCACCCATACTCGCTGCTTAGCGCCCCTCATAAGCACTGTGATATCACTTTTCCTCCTCTTACATAAAGAACCATACCAATTATAATAATCTCACAATATATAACAGCTTCGATACATAACAACAATTAGTTTCACATCACAGACATAAATGTTACTAGATGACGCGAGTGTTCGCGTTCGCTTCGCGTGTCAAAAAAGGGAGGGCTATGCAACTTTGAGCTGTTAGCGTTATCGGCATCGGACATCCACTGAAATCTAGAAAAAGCCTTATTATTTTATTGTTCAATAAAACTACAAAAATATTGACCTAGCCAATGGAAACATTTTCTTGCTTCGGTATGTTTTGTTCTTAAATTGTTTGTGAAAAATTGGCACGCTTGGTTTTCATACAGATGGAGGTACATAGCGTTCATCATCATCATTATTTCAGCCGAAAGACGTCCACAGCTGGACATAGGGCTCCCCCCTAGGATCCACTGGATTCCCGCAGTCTTAACCAGGTCATCGGTCCACCTAGATGGAGGCGTTCCATCGTTGCGTCTCCCGGTTCGCGGTCGCCACTCCAGAACTTTTCGGCCCATCGACCATCCGTTCTGCGACTGAATGTGTCCTGCCCACTGTCACTTTAGTTGCGTTGCGAACTTGTGTTATCTAGTTAGATTTATGTCTGTGCTTCACATGCTCAGTATTTGCGGTGCTGTGATAAAAAGCTGAACATTTGTCGAGCTAATGAACCTCCCACATTAGTACTGTTTTCTAATCGATGACAATGGTAAAAGCTTGTTGCCAACAACATTATCGCTGGTTATGTGCTGATCCGTTGGGAAAGGCGGCAGTGAGAGCGATTAGCGGGTGACTTATTTATTGATTAATTTTATTGGTTTTTAAGCCCCAACGGAAAAAGAGGGGTGTTATAAATTTGACGTGTGTTGCTGTGTATCTGTGTGTCTGTCTGTGGCATCATAGCTCCTAAACGGCTGAACCGATTTTGATTTAGATTTTTGTGTTTGAAAGGTGACTTTATCGAAAGTGTTCTTCGAGTTGTATCTATTTAAGTGTTGGTGTTTTACGGTTTGAATCGGGGTTTTTTCGCAAGATATCGAGTCATAATTATGTGTTCAATAGATTGTCGATCAAAGCGTGTCTACTACTAGATAAATTAAGTAGCATGAAGTAAAAATGTGTCGGGTTTTTTTTTTATTTTACTTGTGATAATCAAGATTTTTTTAATTTTATTTATAATAGGCTCGCGCTTGGCTACTATCTCACCTGATGGTGAGCGATGATGTGGTCGACGGTGAAGCACGCTTGCCTAGAAGTAACCTAACGAAGCGGGCAAGGAAAATATGTTTAATTAAAGGACACATTAATTTCATCTGAATCTAAATTGTTTAGCTGTTTCAAAGAGGTAATCTCTGGAAGTGCTTAGCTGATTACGAAAAATCTTGCGACTGATAGAAAGCGACAATATCGCTATATGCCACTTGGGATGTGATAGGCTATTTTAACCCGAAAAAATTCACAGTTGTTGCCGGATTGACCACGAGAGCAAAGTACTCCAAAACTAAAAACCCCTAGAAGGTTAATACTTTATTTATGAGTGTCTTTTTTTGCCCTTTCATACTAATTTTATGAACAAGGGTCAGCTGGTAAGGAAACAATTAACAAACTGTTAACCCCTCATTACATTCTACAACACAATCAATTTGTAATTACACCAGCCCCCGTACCATGACGTGTCAAAACTATGATGGTTCGTCTGTTAAAAAAGGACAGATGTATGCAAGTCCCTTTCGCATGTATGCCTTTCGCAAACTCAAAATAACCTTGCTTTAAGGATACACTAGTCGAAAATTCTTCCATACAAACGTATTCTAGAGATTACTCCACTGTTTGACGTTGTATGTTCAAAATAAAAAATGATATCAATTTGTTTTATGAATATCTAGTCCTGTATGGAAACAAAAATGTAAAAATTATATATTTGAAAGTTATGAGCGTCGAAAGTTCCTTATTTCAACACTAATTTTAACGCATCTTTGGGTGGAAATAAATACCATAACAAGAAGGAAAATTGCAAAACGGCCTCCATACAGGGATATATTAGTAATTCCACAATGCAAATAATGTTATTTTATAAAAATACATGTAGTTGTTTTTTCATGATATCTAGACTCCCAAAGGTCTGTTTATAAAATTTCGCGTGCTCGTTTTCGTCCTAAATCATCATCCATTTCGATACAAATTTGCAAAAGTGCTGATTCGTACGCCAACTAGCTTCTTACTGCTCATCACAGCATCTATTTCTTTCGCACGAGTTGTCGGATAAGATAGCATGCATTTTAACCCCGCGCACAAAATAGTTCGTGCGGTCGACTAGTTTAACCTTAAGAGCTAATGGTCGCCCCCCTGCGCGAATCTTGTCAATTAATACATTGACGTTGGAACTAATTATAGTAATAAGTACCTCTGTAACATTTCCCATGCACACATGTGATGATCATGATCTTAGGATCAAGGTGCATGGAAAATGTTAATTACTTATAATTATTTGCATTAATTATATTATTGCTAGTTCTGTGTTGACTGTATGCTAGTTTATTGATGCTACTGTCTGTCGATGGCTTCCATAATAAGTAGCAGATTATAGTGTCGCTTCTTTTAATTCTAAGTAATATGGAAGATGCAATGCTGAGTATTATAATAAGTATGACTTGTCTTGTTGTACTGTGTATGTCATCAGCATTGTTGATAAGTCTGTGCTGTGGTCACTGTTGAATAAGAGCTTTTGAAAGATCGCCATAATTAATTCAGAAGGAATATTTTTTTTTATTAAAATCTTTTTTAAAACAAGCTTTTTTTCGTATTCTTCTCAGCTAACTCTTTCATTTGATACCTATACATCACGGCATTGCACAAAAAATAACTAGTCTGCCATCTTAGGACGTCCGCCATATTGGATTTGGAATTACGTCACTTAGCTAAGCATGCATTGTCATCCAAACTCAACGTGTATGCAAGATTTCATCTTAATCGGTGGAGGATAACTGCTTTAAAATTCAGTTGCAACATTTGACACGAACACACTTTCATACATACATACTTTGCAAGTTAAATAAAAGCTTGTAAAAAGTACCAACAACTCATATTTATTTAAAAATAGCACAGCACATGCATTACAAACCGACAAAACAATCTAAACAACTATTGGACCAATGTACATGACAAATACGCCGTACATATAACTCATTGTAACATTGCCGCCCCTGAGATAACTAAAAATTATACAATTCAAACCGACATTCATTGGTTAAGGTTAAAATCAGTATCAAAGTAGATCAAACAAAAAATACAAATGGTTAAATACATACAAATGAAGTTTTAATAATTAAAAACATTAAAACAATAAGTCAGAAATCAAAATCATTGTGTCAATAATCAAAATTATAAGGTAAAAAAAAATCAATAAAAAATAAAATCAAAATCTCGAATCAAAATGATTAAAAATAAAATATAAACCATATTGTCATAAATCAAACCATAAACTCGATAATCCAAATCATAAAGACAAAATTAAAGTCATTATAAAATAAAATACAAAATCCAAATCATTAAAAAAATAAAATTATAAGATCAAAAAGTCATACATCAAAATCATAAAGCCAGAAAACGGACGGTCATTTTAAAAAAAATACACAATCGAAATCATTACAAATAAAATAAAAATATCAAATTATAATCAAAACCATAAGTCCATCATTATATCTCCCTCGTCGCTGTTTCAGAACTCCTAAGAATATGGCTTGTAATTTAACCCAAATTCAAATGACTGTGATATTGATACTGATATGTTGTAGCCGCCCGTCACGACCACTGCTTATTATCGACAGGAATTCATCATCTTTCTGCCCTTATTCCATGTCACTTGGGGTCGGCGCAACACGTTTTCTTATCCAAACCATCCTGTCCCCTGTTACTTCTTTTTCTTTCATATCACTCCTCACACAGTTCACCCATCTTTTCTTTGGCCTTCCTCTCCCTCTCCATCCATCCAAATTTTTATTCATTACTAAAAAATCGACGGGAATTATACTTTTTAGTATTTCTCAGAAACAATGAGAAATTTTCTATCGCTATCAGTCTGACCACCGCCTTACATTCGGGAAAGTCACGCTTTGTTATTGTTTTCAAAACCGTCTCGTCACCGGGGAAAATCGCTCGCTGGGAAAACGAAATCTTACAGTTATGTGTTTTAGCAGAACCTTAGAAATTGCTAGAAAATGCTCACTGTTTTAGTTAGCGTTAATATGGTATAGTGTGGGACACGTAAGTTGAACCAAAATGTATTATCGTTCTCTTGAAATTAAACAATTTAAACTGAAATAAATCACTTTTCTACGACCTAATCGTTTACAATATACACATTGTCAACTGTTAGGTCACATAGAAAGGCTTCATTTCGGTTTAAATCGTCTAATTTCAAGAGAACGATAATACATTTTGGTTCAACTTACGTGTCCCGCACTATACCGTGCGTTCTTGACAATGCTTAGACCACCCGCGCAGAAAGGTCGTAAAAGTCGACTGTTATGCTAGTGAAAACTAACACTTACCTAAACGAATGCGTGTTTCCTAGTGCGTGTGAAAATGAGCATAAAACTCATAGGCATAGGCTTTTTGTGAAGAAGGCCTAGGAAAGTCAAAGTCAAATAATTTATTTCAATAAGAAATGGCACTTTTGAATGTCGAGATTAATAGTTAAAAATAATTATTAGAGATTCTATTTGTGCATTCGCAAAGGTAGATTTTTATGGAGAAGAACGGACAACAAACTGTACCTACTCTTTTCAAGTAAAGTTTGTCATTATTTGGTGTTGCATGAGATATTTGTCTTTAGGATGACACCGCTTGACCACATACAGTCAAATTAAATTACATTTTCTTCCAACTATGTAGTAATGTTATCATTAATCACTACAAATCTGGTCACAGAGGACGTATTTTTTGCTTAGCACCAAAACAGTGCAGAAATGTTATTATGAAATATCACCGCTGCACAGTTTTCATTAATGCACTGTTTTGTATTTTTTATCTATACTAATATTATAGAGCCGAAGAGTAGGTAGGGAAGGTAGAGTAGGTAGGGTAGGTAAGGTAGGCAGGGTAGGCAGGGAAGGCTAGGCAAGGTAGGCAGAGGCAGGATAGGCAGGGTAGGCAGGGTAGGTAGGGTAGGCAGGGAAGGCAGGGTAGGCAGGGTAGGCGAGGTAGGTTTGGTAGGCAGGATAGGCTAGGCAGGGTAGGTAGCGCAGGTAGGTAGTGGTAGGTAGATAGGTAGCCAGCTGACAGGAGCGAAGCAACGGGGGTCAGCTAGATTAGATATAAATTTACCACAGAAGTATAATGTCTCCCATTAAGTTTAATATAAAATGTGTGCAGTAGATCAAAAATATACTGGCTGAAAATAAAAATCAGCTGTATAAAACCAATTAGGTGAAAAAAAAAGTTCTGCATTTTGTACCTTTGTAAAACTTTGATAGAAATGTACTTCATATTTAGCAAGAAAAGTTTAAAAAATGGATATTGACGAGAGGTAAATTGGTAGTTGAAAGAAAAGTAGATTACTCAACTCGCTAAAGTAGGTAATTAATGCACTCGTGTTAATTTAGTGCACACATCATAACACTCATGCATCATTAACTCACTTTACGCTCGATGCAACAATCTACTAGTTTGCTACGATCTCGTCTTATTGAATGAGATACATATATATATGTGTTAACATTTCGCCTAATACGTGGGACACTCAGAAAGTTTTGCGAAACTAAAAAAAATTGTTCTATACGTACATATATTTTTATTAAATCTTTTCAAAGTACTTTCCACCAGCCTCTATACAAAGATTCATGCGCCTAAACCAGTTTTCAAAACACTTTTTCCAGTCCGCCGCAGACACCTCGTTTACAGCCTGCTCGAACGCAGCCAGCGCATCTTCCGGCGACGAAAATTGTATCCCTTTGAGCTGATTTTTATTTTTGGGAATAAAAAGAAGTCACACGGTGCTAGATCAGGGCTGTAAGGAGGGTGACCCAGGAGTTTGACTGGCGTGCTGTCCAGGAAGTCCCTCGTTTTGAGTGCGGTGTGCGCAGGTGCATTGTCGTGGTGGAGCAGTAGCCCGCGGAGCCCTGTGTTTGGTCGCTTGTTGCTTATAACAGAGAAAACTTCTGGCAAACATTTGGTAGTATACCATTCGGCATTAATGCTTCTTTGATCCCGTAAGGGAATTGATACCAAGTGGCCAGTCAAATTAAAAAAGCTAGCGATCAAAATCTTACCCCCGCTTCTAGATCGCTTCACTTTGGTAGGCGTTGGCTCATTTTGAAACACCCAAACAGTCGACTGGCGCTTGGTTTCTGGGTCGTATTGATAAATCCAGGACTCATCACCTGTAACGATGTCGTAAACACGCCGAGACGAGCCTGCTTCAAATTTGTTAAGCATATCACGGCACCATTCCACCCGGGCCTGCTTCTGAGCATCGGTGAGGTTGTGCGGCACCCAGCGTGATACTATCCTCCTCACGCGAAGATGGCTGTGTAGAATCTCGTGAACGCTTCCCGATCCAATCTTCAATATGTGTTGAATCTCCTGATATGTAATTCGCCTATTGTCTTGGATTAAATTTTTCACTGCTAGCACGTTTTCTTCGGTAACAGCCGTCAAAGGGCGACCGCTTCTTTCGTCATCCCCCAAAGTTGGTCGACCGCGCTTGAATTCGTTATACCAACGATACACGGTTGCCTTGGAAGGGCCTTCATCCATGAATGCCATTTGAAGTCTATCGTACGATTCATCCGGTTTCAGGCGACACTTGAAATCGTATAAAATCATAGCTCTAAAATGTTCCCGGCGCAGATCCATATTTCAGTGAGACACAATACTTTGAATTAACTCGCAAAAAATGTGGAGGGAAATTTTTAAATTGGAACTTACTTATTTTTACTTATAAATAATCATATTTTCGAAAAACATTATAACTGGCCAGTCTCCCATATATAAAAACTTTTTTTCGCAATACTTTCTGAGGGGCCTGGTACAAAGCGATGGATTAGGTCTTCCAGCATTCTCAGAGTATGCTAGTTAACATTTAATCACCACAATATAAAAAGTCTGTGTGTTATGTTCTTTAGCGAAGATTCTTTCAAGGCCTTTTAAACAAAACGAACAAAGTGTATCACACAAAATCTCATGGATTCTCACTATCTTCCTACTAAAATGTTTATATTCATGCATTTGTGTGATATCACAAAGTTTATCAACCTCTTATCTCCCGGCATTGAGGCAAGGGGGCATTTTGTTCCGACATGCTATATCTATGGTGCATGTCATTGTGTAAACATCGGAGATAAAAATATACATTGTATAAAATAACCATACAATCAATCTTGCCTTTGCATAGAAATGCCTAGCGTTTTCCCAAACATTTTGGGGTCAGCTGCCAGTCTAACCGTATGCAAGTATACGAATATTATTATAAACTCTTTACAAAGCGCAAGTCCGATCCTGGGCCTGCAGTCTCGACATAGCTAACGATCGTTACGCTAGCTAACATTCGTTAACTCTTACCACAAAATAGTAAGTATACAGAAGGGCCACTCCCGCCGTTTGGAAAATTGACAGCTAAACTTAACAGATTCATTAGGGTTGTAGTGTTCGTGATATTAAATGGATATTTGATGCCCTGTCTACCCTCTAAGGCATGTAAGCATGATATGATGTATGTTTAGACGAATCTATGTATTTATGTTTGTAACTTGGGCAACCTACCCTTTTTTTTATTCGGAATCAATATAGTAGCAACCCTAGTGAATCTGTCAAGTTTAGCTGTCAATTTTCCAAACGGCGGGAGTGGCCCTTCTGTATACTTACTATTTTGTGGTAAGAGTTAACGAATGTTACTTAACGTAACGATCGTTAGCTTGGCGAGACTGCAGGCCCTGGATGGATTATTGCAGCCACCTTTGGGATGCCTCAGCTAAATATCAACTTCCATCGCTTGACTCGGTGGCACGCAGTCCCATAGGCGATGTTAAACTGGCGGATGCCAAGCTTCACAGCTTGGCTCATCGCTGCAAGGTTGCCTGCTTGTCGGTCTTCTACACACTGTACCTTGGTGAGTGTGCTGAAGAACTGTACGGCCTCATCTCACCGGCCTGCTTCTACCATCGGACATCTAGACGCACTGGAAGTTACCATCCTTACCTGGTTGCCATTCCACCATTTCGCACCAAGCCCTTCCAAACATCCTTCATAATGTGCTCAGCAAAAGAGTGGAACTCACTGCCTGCGTCTGTGTTTCCGAACGTATTCAACCCGAATCTCTTTAAAGTTAGAGTGAACAGGCTTCTTCGGGGTAAGCTCACTCACTCGTCGACTTTGTCTGTGTAACCTCTGACTTATCCTGGAGTCAAGAGAAAAGCCTATCTCAAACAATAAAATAAGTCACCACGTTGAGATGTCTACAGAATGGCACTATTTTTTTATTTTCTGGCATTCGACTATCGTAACGACTGTGAATGATCTACAATTGACTGCCGGAATCTTTCGAGGAGGATGATTGAGTCTCGGTAGTTAACAAAAGGTTTAGTTATTATAGTTACCGAGTTTGGATATAGCGTCGAAAAAATTTTGCGCATCAGTGTCGCCGGGTGGCCCAGAAGACTGGCGTCATTTCTATATTGCATGGAAATACTTGTCCTCTAATCTTAAAGGTCAAGGGAAATGTCGACAATCTTTTCGATTTGGCTTTGAACAGAACATCCAAGATAAATAAACACTGATGAATTTGGTCATACTTTTGAATAAGACGAAAACCAAATTAATAACAACAAATTAAGATAAATCTCGAAATTGCATTCAAGGTTGCGTTGCTGACGGTACGGTGCGCCCGCGCAACGAAGAGCGCGCGCGGCGATGCGTCGAGCGTCAGTCGATCCGCCACCCCCGTGGAAGTCAGACGCGCTCGCTCGCGCCTATCGAATGCATCGATAGCACAGCGCAGCCCGCGATCAATTCGATAAAAGAACCAGTGTTGTTGTGTTATTTTTTTTTGGCGAAAAAAGGATTTTGTTATAAAAATAGTGGTGTGACGACTTGGACGAGGCGAGGTTTTTTTTTTGTTAAGGTTTGTTCTTTAACGGTTTTTTTATTGTGAACTATGACTATTCAATTATTTTATTACTTTTTAAGAATAGGACCTTTTTCTTTTGTTAGTAACGTCTTCGAAAAAGTATAAAAAATAATTTGGTTGAATATCTATGTTCAATTTTAATTAATATGGGATTTCTAATTAGATGTTTGCTGACTAATTAAATTCATGGTTAAGTAACGTTAATTGATTTTTTGTATAATTATGTACATCTTATAAAAGGTTAAGTAATTCACTCATTAACTATTTTCATAAATGCGATGCAGATATCGAATAGATACGCAAATATATCGATAACGCGGTACATGCTTACGAAGAAACACTAAGCAAGTAGCATTAAAAGTATGATTAAAACAATAAAATGGGTAATATCAACATAATGCAACTGCATTGCCTTTCGCATAGTGATGTATCAAAATTTTATCAGACACAATGACGTCTTAACAATAATCGTTATCGAAAAACCGATAATCTGCTTGAAACACAATTGGACAGTTTTATACTACAAATTTATTTATCGATAGCCTCTTATCGATAGTATTCGCCAGTAGTGACGTGCTGTGTCATTATTATCGAGTGTCGATAAATGGGCAGTAAACGTCGATACTCCCTGTGGGTTTTCGTAATGCATTGTCTAGAGATTTATGACATAATTTCACAAATACTTGGGGACTTATTTGTAACAGTAGATAGTATGGTAGTAGGTGGGATTGTTAAAATAGTTCATGTCTATTTTCTAGACAATACCTAAGATCAAAT
Organism: Orthosia gothica; assembly: GCA_949775005.1. Lineage (NCBI taxonomy): Eukaryota > Metazoa > Arthropoda > Insecta > Lepidoptera > Noctuidae > Orthosia > Orthosia gothica. The sequence continues at coordinate 18,307,954 of OX459059.1, forward strand.
ATTAAAAAGAAACTTATCAAGAATATTGTAACCTGCTGTATTGAGATAATAATAATGATTACAGCATCATAACCATAATATGACTTAACATAACCAAACGACAAAAACTTTGAAACATCTTAATAATAATATGGATATCCGCATACCAATGAACTATATTTTTGCAGCATCCCAAATATGAGACTAAAGACAACCAAAATAAATTAAAAACTAAGTAAGACCATAATATAAACCTTATAAAATTCAAATCAATATTCAGAATAATTTAATAAATGTCAAATGACAATAGCTGTTGAAATATTATAAATCAAAATTGGTTTTTATCATGGTACAGTCAGAAGAAAAGAATTCAATAATATTTATACTTAGAACCAATGCATACCTACTGTATAGTTTTAATAACATGGTCTCAACATTAATATTATAATACGCTCCATATATTAATATTGTGTATTAAGGAAAACGAGTATATAAAAATTATTAATAAGTCCATATAACTCACTTGATATGCATATAAAAACCGGTTTTTCAATCCATTTAGAGCCTTTTACCATTTATATGTAAATTATTCCTGTGAATGTAAAAGGCGAATAATTGGAATGCATAAGATGAATGAGAAACAGCGACTCAACAAAATTGTTTTGTTTTATCTTGAAGTCTCACAAGGGTTGACCCTTGTGAGACTTCAAGAGTTTTGACAGATGAGATTCAACTAGTTAACACACAAAACAAAAATGAAAGAATTAAATTGCAGCATCCAATTTACCCTATTAACTTTAACCATTCTTGTCTGTATTGACAAGTCTAACCTCCGAGATGTGAATCAACAATTCGATTCCACATCGTATTTGTCAAATGCCACTTAAACCTGAAAACCTCTCAAACTCTGGCATTAATCTGGATTTGACATTTTTTGTACTTCAAATACCCAATTCAGAAACCGGCTCTAAGAAACTGCTACAGACAAAATTAATTTACCAAAGAACAACATTCTAACTATTTCCCAGAATCGAGTCCAAAAAGATAAACACCAACAATTTTTAATGAAGCGGTGTCTTTACAAATACTTAAGTCTGGTCAGGCCACTGATAAAACCAGCAGATGTTAAATAATTAAAAATAAAAAGCATAAGTGCAAGTATGCGCACTGAAATATCTCGAATGTCGCTTCCCTTGGTATTCAAAGGCGAACATTGAGACTCGTGTGTTATTTTAAGAGCATATATTCCGTCTACGTGTTCAGAATGTTACATTTCACCATGAGTCGTTGACATGTTCTAAAGTTTTAGATACTAATTTTGAAATTTCTTGTTTTTGGTCATCAAAATTTTAAAGCTTTTGTGCATTCTTTCCGCCAAGTATAGTAGTATCCTTTTTATTGCTTGGATTAAAATGATCATTGCATTGTTGTTGTTTTAGTTTCCAATTTTAAAGTTTCTTTGGTTCTACATCTAGGTTTACGGCATCGATAAAAAAATCGTTACAATTTTTTTGCGCATTCTCTTTGGCCAAGTTATCCTAATCATTACTTGTATTAAAATAATCATTGTTTATGTTAACAACTTGTTTCTTATTTAGGGATTTGAGCGGTATATTTATAGTGCTACGCGTGGGAGTTAAGTTCTAACGTATTAAGATGCTAATGATTGTGTTCTACATTTAAAAGATGGAAGGGAATACGCACAACACATGTTGCGTTTGCCAAATTATGTATGGCATATTGCAGGAAAAGTTGTTTGCCTTATTGCATGAAATATCTGAATTTTTATTTTAAGGATTTTATTGCCAGTCTCTGATTGACTTGCAAAAACTAGTCTGAAAGTCTCGAACTTTGTAATTTTTGCTATTAATATAGATCAAAAATTGCAGTCCAGCCTTGGTATTTCATGGACACATTTATAAATATATACACATTATCATTTTTATGAATGTGAACTATTAGTAAAATCTATATAAATTGGCGTCGAATATTTTACTACTGATACTTTTTAATAGTTATGTATGCCAATAGCTACCATTACCCTGATTGCTCCAAGGTTTATATGTATTAAGTACGAACAATTTAAGATATTTTTGCCAACACTGAAAGCACCTATAATCAAAGTAGTTATTACCTAAAATCTAGGAGCAATTAATGCAGAAATCTAAAAAATCTACAATTTTAGTATATTACGACCAAAATCCTTCACCTACACATAACCTATGCTATAGAGCTAAGCAATTATTGGAATTACTGAACCGAAAAATGTACGCTTTCCGGTTTTTAGCCAAAATGAATGATTTTATTCGCAGAAATTGATGGACCGTTATAAAATACACGTTTTTGGCGAATGTTTGTTTATACATGTCCGCAATTTTATATAAAACTAAGAACATGAGTTTTATTTATCTATTTGACGGGATTTTTTTCGCTGATTTTACTATAAAATAGCTTCTTCCCACTGCTGTGGGAATTACCTGTGGCCTATCCCACAAGATCTGTATAATTTACATGATAAAAGTGCAAATAGTCTATCACATACTCATACTGATCGCAATATTTGTCAAACTACCCGAGTATAAAAACAACTTTTTAATATTAAACGTTACTTGCAATCCATCTATTTCGCTCAGCTGTTCATGGCATAATGGTTCATACCAAATTATTATAGATACCTGTATATCTTATAAAAAACACTAACATATATATATTTACCTGTATTGAACACAAACATATATCTGTTTACCTGTATTGTAACCTCGTAAAACTGATTCACATCCGTACACTTCAACGTAAGGTTCAGTTGAGAACCAGCGTCAGGCAACTCCCAGTTGTCTGGCATTTTGCTGAACTGGACCTTTTTGGCGCAGCCGCGGGGCACACTATGTATGTAATTGTTTTTTTTTTAATTACGTTACTTTTATTTGTACATTGTGTGTATCTGTGTGTGCCAAATAAACTGGTTCTCTTTCTTTCTTTCACACTTTGCTACAGTGTAATTTTATCTCAGTGAAAGATTATTTGAAATCTGCTCTAAACTTCCAGAGATCACATTATACTAAGAAATAAACAATTTAAATGATACTGTCCAATACAATCAATTTCATTATAGTAACGTAATTACCATCGTTTCTTATAGTGGTGAATGAGAACACTCATACTCAATGATTACTTAAACGACCATTTTCATTGAGTTTTTTATTATCTTCTGCATTCTATTGTCTCATCTCGCTTGTTCTTGTGTCATTTTACTTGGTATCGATCAGCTGCAATAGGTTATCCTCTTTCATCTTCTGTTAACCATCATGCTATTACTTACTCCCTTTTCATTCATATCATTCATCCCGGGCATATGTTCTCCTCGGGATAATTTTCGACATTCACGCCGGTGAAACCGCTGGCAGAAGCTAGTACATACTTATTTTTTCTTCTGTATTCTTCCGTCTCAAAGTGAAAAATACCGTGTCAGGTTTTTATGACTTTTCCATGTTATCGATATAAAACTCAGTATCGAGCCGATAGCTCTTATCTCTGGCTACGCTAGAAAGGCATTGTTATTTGTACATTACTATCGTATTATTTTCACTTCATGCTCCTTTAATATTATCGATATGAAGTCTAGAATGCTTGAGCCAATTTTCTACGCTTCTGTTTGGGTATTGAGTTTTCCTATTATATAATGATCATTATAACTGATGGCATTTTAGTAGCCCTCCTTGTTTCTTTACTTTTAATACAAAAATAAGCAAAGGTATATAGCAATACAATCGGTACTCATCAAAATCATGTATTCAATATCGGCTGAGAATTGGCACTTTTTAATCATCGCATAAGAGAATGAGTCATTACACTCCCAGTGAGAATTTCGTAGTGTTTTAGATGAAAAGGAGAAGTGGTGCAGCAAACTGCCCAGAAATGGTGTTAGTTAACTCTGTGACGCACAAGTCATTTTTTCAGACACAAAAAGCATTGACTCGATGCTGCAACAGATGATTTGAATATCAACAACCCAAACCATGCATTATCAGACGCCAAAGATAAAAAAAAACATAAATAGAAAGACGACAGTATCAGTGTAACACGAGCCCAACCCATTTCTCTCGACTGACTAATTCTTACTCAGAACGCCGGAATAACACTTTGTAGATAACCAAATATAAAATAAATCACTTTTATTTATGTAGAAACTGTGAATCATTTATAATTACCGTAAATTCCTTGTAAGTTAATTAATACAGTCGTTTCGGAGATAGATCTGCGGTTTCTAGCAATGGTCATAAATTCGTCGTTCAGCCGTGTAGATAAAAGTGAGAACACCCAGAAAGTTGGTTTTGCCTTCATCAATCAAATTTTGTATCTTGATACAGACTTTTCTAAGTTTCTGTTCATCAGTCCTTCAATTTCTTCTTCTAAAGCTGAACATAATTTATAAAGTTTGGTTAAACCTATATTTCATCTATTTTTTGGTGCCATGCCTTTCATTGCCATTGCATATTCGCCTTTAAAAGGACTACGATGAGCAAATTGCATGTTTTTTTTTGGTTATCATCATCAACCTATAGCAGTTCTCTGCTTTTGCCATCATAAACATGTGTATCCTCTAGTTTATCATCATCTTCCAGAACTTATCCCAGTTATTTGGAGTTGGAGCAGCATGTCTACTGCCATCTATCCTCTACTTTAATTTTCTTAATTTCTGCTATATATCTCCCTCTCAAATTGACAACCGAGCTATATATCGTCAATTACATATCGATAATCGTTGCTATCAATTTATCACGTGTTACCGAGGCCGTATCACTTCCGTGGTACAAGGATACGTCACACTGCCCTAGGAGTTAACACCAACGGTAAACAAGGAAGCATTGATGTTGAGTTGTGCCACAGTTGTACTTTTGTACTCCTTTTACTTTGTACTCCTCCGTATCCCATCTTTTATAGGGTTGGCTCCCATGCTCCATTCATAGAAAAAAGGAATATACCAGGAACACCATTATTTTATATGATGGAGCGACTGCCTATTATGATGATGCTCGCATCCTCCAACCCGAATTCACACTGGGTTCGCGTGGTGTAATATACCAAATCCCTCTCATAATAAAGAAGGTCTGTATCCCAGCACTTTATGCTGATCATACTTCTGGATCCCTATGAGTTTGCCATTATTTCTATCTTATAGGTAGGTACTTTCGAGGCATAAGAGTGTGCCAGGTTTGTTAGTCATTTGAATTGGTCAGTAAAAACGTCGAAATTTACCGGTTAATTATTTGATTATTACAGCTGCTGAAATTTATAAATCTTTAATCGATATCTTTGGCGCTATATCTCTTTGATTTTATTCTACATTTTACTATTAATATTCTAAATTTCTATTAAAACTACTAAAAATTCTGTGTAACCTATAACTCAAACTTCCAAAAATATAAGTCAAGTCATACGAAATGCGTTGAGAGGCAAACTCGAAATAAATACTGCCGCGACGCGTGTGATGCGCTGTAAACAGATTAGCCTACTAACTGTAGTGGCAGCAAAACAATCCACGCTGTGTGATTATATTTAAGCTGCTGTGAGTTTGAAAATGCGGTAGACTCAATTATTATTACTTGTAATTTTTTATTGTTGACGTTCAAAAGTGCCGCATCATGGCCTAATAAAAAAAAATTGGCTTCGACTTTTGACTCTAATGATAAAAAGACTTTTGAAAAACGAATCCGTTTGATGACTTATAAAACATATATGCTTGTAAAATACTCAGCAGGTAAGACTTAAAACCGACCCTTAAGAACCTACATATTTGTATATTTTCAGAGTAAGGAAATAAGGATACTTTTATTTTGTACTGTTCTTTGCAAATACGCTTTAATCGATCCACAAAAAGAAAAATCTTCCAGATCTTTTTCTTCACATTTTTCGATAATCACTACTTACCACATTTTATTTTTTCATAAATGTGTCTGTAATCATGTTTATAGGTCTTTAATGGTTGTCGTAAAAGAATTACTGTTGACCGATTAAATAATATATCACTATATTACGCGCAATAATAATAACAAAATGTCAGATAATTATTTTAGTTACCCATTTATCTTTATTTTGCTTACCTATTACGTGCCTCACGATACTTAAAAAAATATTTTTGACAATACATTTTCTATTGTGTCTTCTTGGTATTAAATATCATAGACATTTTGAAATCAGCCTGTTTTGGCATAACCTTCCTACATTAGCTAAAAATTAAAAATAGCCAAAAATACTAGCTTTTGCCCGCGTCTTTGCTCCATTGGCTTATCTCACAGGAACCGTGCTTTTTTTACATGGTAAAAAGTAGCCTACGGCATTAAGCGATAATATATAGCTTTCTGTTTCTGTAAATAAATTTAGTATTCAGATTAGTAAGATTTTATTTTTACAAATATACAATATAAAAGAAAATTGCATATGTAATTTTTCCATCTTCCTTTTCTGCTATCGCTACACTCTGCGACAACGGAAGTCAACAGAGCGTGCGCTTGCGCAACCCAACGGATCTGCCATTGTCTTGTCGCTGCTGACCCTACCACGATGTTTGTACACACATGTGCATTCATCGGCCATTGTTTTGATTTAGGCACAATTGTTTTTTTGGCCTCCTTTCTGAATTTATGGGCGTCTTCGAGTTAGACGAGAAAAAAAGTATGTATGAGAACTTCTGTCAGCATCTGTCATACATTTTGTGTATGTATGTAAATAAGAAGTTTATAGGGTAAAAATAGCTTTATTTTTACGAGAAAAGTGTATTTAGCTTACATTATGGAAAGTCTACAAAGATTTTGGAAAATAACCCGTTCTCGAAAAGTTGTAAGTTTTAAATAATTTTTCAGTTTTTCATCATCATTATCTTTAGGTTCTTACTTGGTGATTCGGTCTTTTGTATATGAAAACCGGATCTATCTATGACCAGCTATATATACGTGGGACACTCAGAAAGTTTTGCGAAACTAAAAAAAATTGTTCTATACGTACATATATTTTTATTAAATCTTTTCAAAGTACTTTCCACCAGCCTCTATACAAAGATTCATGCGCCTAAACCAGTTTTCAAAACACTTTTTCCAGTCCGCCGCAGACACCTCGTTTACAGCCTGCTCGAACGCAGCCAGCGCATCTTCCGGCGACGAAAATTGTATCCCTTTGAGCTGATTTTTTATTTTTGGGAATAAAAAGAAGTCACACGGTGCTAGATCAGGGCTGTAAGGAGGGTGACCCAGGAGTTTGACTGGCGTGCTGTCCAGGAAGTCCCTCGTTTTGAGTGCGGTGTGCGCAGGTGCATTGTCGTGGTGGAGCAGTAGCCCGCGGAGCCCTGTGTTTGGTCGCTTGTTGCTTATAACAGAGAAAACTTCTGGCAAACATTTGGTAGTATACCATTCGGCATTAATGCTTCTTTGATCCCGTAAGGGAATTGATACCAAGTGGCCAGTCAAATTAAAAAAGCTAGCGATCAAAATCTTACCCCCGCTTCTAGATCGCTTCACTTTGGTAGGCGTTGGCTCATTTTGAAACACCCAAACAGTCGACTGGCGCTTGGTTTCTGGGTCGTATTGATAAATCCAGGACTCATCACCTGTAACGATGTCGTAAACACGCCGAGACGAGCCTGCTTCAAATTTGTTAAGCATATCACGGCACCATTCCACCCGGGCCTGCTTCTGAGCATCGGTGAGGTTGTGCGGCACCCAGCGTGATACTATCCTCCTCACGCGAAGATGGCTGTGTAGAATCTCGTGAACGCTTCCCGATCCAATCTTCAATATGTGTTGAATCTCCTGATATGTAATTCGCCTATTGTCTTGGATTAAATTTTTCACTGCTAGCACGTTTTCTTCGGTAACAGCCGTCAAAGGGCGACCGCTTCTTTCGTCATCCCCCAAAGTTGGTCGACCGCGCTTGAATTCGTTATACCAACGATACACGGTTGCCTTGGAAGGGCCTTCATCCATGAATGCCATTTGAAGTCTATCGTACGATTCATCCGGTTTCAGGCGACACTTGAAATCGTATAAAATCATAGCTCTAAAATGTTCCCGGCGCAGATCCATATTTCAGTGAGACACAATACTTTGAATTAACTCGCAAAAAATGTGGAGGGAAATTTTGAAATTGGAACTTACTTATTTTTACTTATAAATAATCATATTTTCGAAAAACATTATAACTGGCAGTCTCCCATATATAAAAACTTTTTTCGCAATACTTTCTGAGGGGCCTGGTATATATATATACTAATAATATAAGATTATAAAGAGGAAAGTTTTGTATTTATGTATGTAACGAATAAACTTAATAACTACTGGACCGATATCAAAAATTCTTTCACCGTTGGGAAGCTACACTATCCCCAGGTGACATTGGCTACTTTTTATCCCTTTATTCCCACGGGAACGGGAACTACGTGGGTGAAACCGCGAGGCGTCCGCTGGTCTTTTATATTCAGAGTAACATGACAATTAATAATTTAATCTGCTTATCCCGTTCCTTACTATATTGTGGTCGGCTTCCATTCTAACTGGATGCAGTCGTTCCAGTATTTTACTGGAATTACTGCCTATCTGATCGCCACAACCCAGTAACTGGCTAACCCGTTTTAACAGCAAAAATATTCGAAAATCCACCTTCTAATCTCAACCTAAAAATCAAACTCAAGACACTATAAATCCGTATAATCCAATCTGTCATACCTTAGTACAAGCCCATCAAATGCCATCCACCAGGAATGTGAACGATTCAGGTGTTGTTAGTAATTCTATATGTATAACCTAGATGTTTGTGACGTGACCTAGGCAGTAGTGAATAGTGATACGACAAGGAATTTGTACACGTCATTCATGGTGGTATTACTTGTAATAAAACAAGCCTGTAATTGTTTTACTACAGGGTAGGGCAAGGGTCTATTTGATCTGTAAAAAGGTTTATGTGGTTTGCAAACTATGTAATTTTGTTCTTATGCAATTATGCTTCTATTATAGGCAATATATTTAGTATCTACAAAACCTCATAAGATCAGACAGCTTGCATGTTTCATGTTTATTCTATAGGTGTTTTTCCATTACATATTACTTTCCTTTATGGGTATCCATTTTATGCTGATACATCATCAGCCTTATAATGTTCCCACTGCTGGGACACAGGCATCCTCCCTGTGAGAGAGATAATGGGCCTTAATCCAACACGCGGGCCCAGGGCGGGTTGGTGGTTGTCACATGTCTTTGAATTTTTGTTTCTAAGGCGTTTCCTCACGATGTTTTCCATCACCGTTTTAAGGACAGTGGTGATGAAATATTTTACACAAAGTAAAGCGCCTACCTGGGATCGAAGACACGTAAGTCAGGACCGTTACCACTGGGCCACCACTGCTCTCAATCTCTCTTTAAGACTGCTACATTACTGTTTAATAGATCATCATGGTTCTCAGCAGGATCAGTAGGTAAATTAATCATAACAGGTTTCAATGCCGACCCTGCGAGAGAGATATGAACAGGTTACTCTAAAACCACGCTGGCCTGTCCAGAACATCGCTGATGGGGTCTTCTAATTAGATGCTTTAAACTAATCAAAATTCATCATAATCGATATAATCAATACATCAGCTCGTGGTCTGATAATTACAGTTTTCACAGAACTATCGGGTGCTTGTGTAACTAATGAAGCGTGAGATATGTACATGTAACGATTATGTATGATGATGAGATGGTTAGCAGTAAGAGTTACATGCTAGAGGCTAGACTGGTTGGCGACTGATGTACAGACAGACAAGGGAGTATTACCCCGGGTGGAAGTTACCAGCGTATTAACAGATATGAAAGAGTGACTAGGGAATGACGAGGGCTTTTAAACCAATCAATCAATCAAATCAAATAGTATATTTCAAATAAAACTTACAGATACTTTTGAATTGTCAAACAAAATATGAATCTGGTTACACATTCGCAAGCGTCTCTAAATCTAAAAACATCAAAGTACCATAATATTACAAGGAAAACATCTAAATATGACGCTGAAATGATCTAAGGTGATGACGATAAAGCTGAATGATATACTAAGATGAAACTGACTTCGTTCAGCAGCCTTATTTCCGCATGTTTAGAGAATGCATAAAACAATGCAGCAGACATTACATGCAAATGCATCTAAAGGGAAAAACAAAAAGTATTGGTATTATTAGGAGAAAAGAACACAGAACACACTCAAGACTGTTTGGCAACCGAAATAGATACCCATTACCCATGATGATAATGGTACCATAACTTCTCCCAAAGACCTGCTGCGAAAGGAACTAAACCACTGCAAAACTCTATTCATACATACATTCCTAGAAATTTCTCCTCCATCACACCCACAAGCACTAACCATAAACTAAATAACAGACACAGTCTAGTATTTACTCGACTCGGGAGTGGAACCCGCGAAAGCGAGCACTGAGCCGCGGAGAGCGACCGAGCGTGTGGGTAAATGAACTGTGTCACCACACCACTGTGTACATGACTGACGGCCATCGATCACCACTTGTCTCCACTAGTGGCTATAGATGGCTGTCAGAATATAGGATGCTATAAAGTTAGAACCTTTTTGTTGTTTGTTGAATGGAGTGTCAAAGTTATTGTACCTTTATCTAATAAATTGTTGATTGGTTTAGGCATACAAAAGTAGGTCGTCAAGGTTTTTTATTTAATTGGAGAGATAATTTCCGTATTTTAACCGACTTCCAAAAAAAATTATCCGAATCTATAATAACGATTCAACAAAATATTTAGTCAGAAAACGTTATCATATTAATAACATACGTACTTAAGACTATTGGATCAATAGCGCCGGATGCTGGTTTTATCTCATTATAAAAACTTATAAAAAAATAAGCAGCTTAGTTTTTAGCACCAAGATCAGCATTAGAATTAATTAATTTCTTATTAACAGTAATAAGAAGGCTATTTATATTAATTTGAAACTGTGAAACGCAGCCTTATTCATTTTGATCAAGTTCATTCAATATGTAATGAATATCTTTTTCCACTTTTTTGTGATGAGGGTGACAAAAGACAATTTGACATCTTATTTTTGACATATATTTTCCAAGGCACTCCTCCCAAGAGGAGGTCTATGAGCCAGCTGAGGGCATATAGACTATATTATATAATTATAGCTATAATTTTGCTACAGTATATGAAGTATGTAATGTTAATTCCATGTACCGCATATTTTCATTTAAGCAGCGCGTACGCAATTGACCTTTCCCAAAGACACCACAAAGAAGGTCAATGACAAAAAATCACAAACCATTTCAATTAACTTCACAAAGATTAATGCTCGCATCAAAATTGTAATCAGTCTTTTTGCTGTCTAAAAAATTGTCTAGACAAGTCAGATTCCTGACAGGATCAAACGGAGTCGCCTAGTTAATTACCAACAATTGCCTGTTGCTTGTCAAATCACTCGTCGGCAGCCAAGGATGTAGTATTTAAAAAATAATTCATCACCAGAATGCCTTGACAGCAGCAGAATAAGGAACTAAATTCAAATGTACTGAGTTTGACGTAACTTTGACGTTTGTCTTTGCAAGTGGCGCCACTTTGACAGCTCATGTCAAACTGGCCATCATGGCGTATGAATGAGATGACATTTAGAGCATTTGTCATAGTTATGCGGTAGTTACGAAATCTGTAATTGGGATAAAAAAATGGATGTTTGTTTTATGTCCGGGGTTAATAGGTTATATTTTTATGGGCTCTTTCGATTGAAGAAGCCATTTGAGATAAAAATCACGAAATTTTATTGACTTGAGCACGATTTAAGAGGAAATTGACAAGTAGAGGCATTGAGTGTCATACATTGAACCCAAGACCGTTATTTCTTCTAATAAAAACAAATAAAATTAGTTAACAAGGGAGTTGAAATCACCTATCATAAATAATTTCGTATCATGACTGCTTACTGATATTTTTAGGCAACTTCTGATAAGTATGTATGGATAAAAATCAAGTGAATCTGCGTGAGAACTAAAAATGAACGTCTTAACCAAATAATTAAGAAAATGGAGCGCGAAATTAATCAATTACAAGATCTTAAATGGTGTTTTTAAAACTCACAAAATATATAACTATCTAAATTGTGGTGTACCTATGAACAAAAATAAATAAATATTGTTTCAACACTTTATGAACACAAACCTACAGAGGCGAACTGAATGCCATAGAAGGACATCTAAAATATATGTTATTTACCTGTATTCTACAATATAAATTCATTAAGCACATAAAATTAACATCCAACTCTCTCTTGTTCCAGACCAGTAATGTCCATTTAGCCCAGAATCCTTCCACAATGGCGACCGCAGGCGCAGTCCTCCTGGAGGCCCGGCCTTTCAGGCCCTTCAAGTCCTCAGAGGAGTACCTATACGCGATGAAGGAGGACTTGGCCGAGTGGCTGACTGTCCTCTACCCTGAACTCAGGATTACTGCTGATAATTTCCTGGATAGGCTGGATACAGGCGTTGCTTTGTGCAGGGTGAGTTTCATAAAACCTTTTTAATTTGTGTATGTTTTTAGGTCAGTAATTACCTAATGATTTCGTTTGTTTTACGTCGTTGCTTATGGGTCAGTGGAAATCTCTGTCAAAAACTGTTTTCCCGATATCTTTAACTTGGGACCCTTCGAGTATCAAAGGTCTTGTAGGCAACCGATCACAAAAATGGTCAAACACGTAGGGTCCGTTTCTCAATTGGGAATATAGAGTTATGAATGTGTCAACTACTTTATTGTCAAACCTTGCCATTCTTAATTCAGAAATCGGTGCTGTTTAGGAGCTAGATTCTGGTTTAATCAAGTTAAGCGTTTTGCGTTGCTTTACGCTGGTGTCATACATACATTCGATCATAAACAACTTATCTGTGTATGTTTTTAAGCTGACATGGCCACAATCATTAGAATTAATATTTGTTTCGGGATATTTACCATGTATATTTTGATTTTGACTGTTCTCATGATCATGGCGCTTAACGGTGCCGAAATATGAGCTCTCAACCAAAATCAAAATATACATGGTAAATATCCTGAAACAAATATTAATTCTAACTTATCTGTGGTACCAGTGGTATTGCATATAGTCATAGGAGGCGGTGACTATTACCATAAGGAGGACCGCCTTCTTGTTTGCCAGAATCTGACATAAAAACATTCATTGGACGACTTTGCAAGAAAGTTCAAAAATATGATATAACTTTGCTCAAAATCGTGCGTTGTGAATTTGTAAGCATTAGCGTATTCGAAGCTCAATTTAGCGCCAGCTAACTTTAACAAAACTTCACAGGAAGTAATATGTCTTCTTAGCATCAAAGATTATGATAATCCAGACGGGACAAAATATGTGAATTAAACTCCCTTTATCGCAAAACGATAAGAGATATTACAAATCGTCACAAGCTTATCAATAAGCTTATTACAAAAGAATGTATTTGACAAATATTTTTGTTAGATTAGCCATTGATATATACGGTGATGACTTTAATTTTACACTGATGAATAAATTTAGGAGCTCTAGGCTAAATAATAACAATCGCTTGGGTCGATCTTCATGTTAGCATATTTACATAGCGCGAGATGCCCTCGTACCTCGAAAAAGCGCCTTAAGCCGTTCGTTCCCGCTGTTAGTTTTAGATCTTTGACAGTCATTACTTGTAGTAAGAAGCCTGAAGTCTGACTTCAGTCTCGCTAAGGGGTATCTTGTTTACCAGTCACTGGGTTGTGGAGGTCAGATATGTCATCCATCTCCATATATATAACTGGTAGGTATTCAGCTGACAACCCCAACAGTTGGACGAAGAAAAGATTGACGTAGCCATAGACAAAGTTTGATGCCATTATTTTGTACCTAAGTTTAGGATTTTACCTGTTTGTGCCAGTAATAAGAATCATTATGTAGTAATATTTATTTATAGTGTAGTGTGTAATATTAAAGTTCAATAGATTGATATAAATGTGTGACTTTAAATCTGTGCCGTTGGCACCTCTGCGGCCACCAAACTGCTTACCTAGGGATTTTGAATTGGAAGTTGTGATTCTAATTTCAAAAGTTGTGATTTTGTTTCGGAAATTATGACTTTGTTTCGGAAATTTTGATTTAATTTCGAATTGTTTTTTTCAATTTCGTAAATTATGATTTACTTTCGGCCTAGAGATTTTGAATTGTAATTTATGATTTTTATTTTAGAAGTTGTGGATTTTGTTTCGGAAATTATGACTTTGTTTCGGAAATTATGATTTTATTTCGAAAATGTTTATTCAATTTCGAAAATTATGATTTACTTTCGAAATTTATAATTTTACCCCAGATATTTTTTGCTGACCTTTTTTGTCCCACTTCAGGGCCAAGGCCTACCTCCACTCCTTCCACAGAAATTATGTATTCAAATGCATTTAAGACGTTATAAGCATTGCTCTAATACTTCAGAAGTCTATGTTCAAAATGGATAAAGCAACTTCATATTGGATAAATTGTTTTCTTTTATTATGCAGCTTATACTTTAAAACAGTTACATGTTATAAGATTCTGTTCTCTCCCGATACAGGAAGATAAAACACTCTCCGTATTATAACCCGTCAGGATATCCTGCCCCATTAGGGACTATTATACGGTTTGTGTAAACAATACACGTGCACAAACATCCAGGGTAGGTACTTCTTAAGTCCATGCAAACATTACTATGATAGGAACTTGGTGGTTACATAATAATGTAAGTTATTAAATAGACGGGTTGATGCCTTAGAATAGACAATATCTGTGACGTGATTGGCACAGATCAGAGTATGGGCGAAATAGTTATTTTTGAGTACCTACAGTGACTTAATGAAGGCTTCTAAAGATTGAATATTATAGGTATTGGAGAAAGTTTGTTTAGTTAATTAAAGACCCAAAGGGTAAAAACGGGACCCTATTACTAAGACTCCACGATCCGTCTATCTGTCCATCTGTCACCAGGCTGTATCTACCGTGATAGCTAGACAGTTGAAATTATCACAGATGATGTATTTCTGTTGCCGCTACAGCAAAAAATACTAAAAACAGAATAAAATAAATATTTAAGTGGGGCTCCCATACAACAAACGTGATTTTTTTACAAGCTTTTATAATGAGTATTACCAGTCCCGGTGCATGTAATCAAACCTTGTATATAAAATTTTACATAGAAGTTTCTTTCTCGTGAGAATGCACTTATTAAATATAAAAACTTGTATACAAAAATATTTTTTATGAAAGTTTTTTTTTTAAATTGAATAACTCCTTTTCCTATCTTAACAATTATTCCCACATGATCCGTTCTGCCTAGATTTAAAATTCATGTTGGAGATATTTTCCTGTAATTCATAAATTCGTAATTTCATTTAAACTTTTGCGTCATCAATAGAAGTAATGACTTCCTGAAATGTTATCGTAGCAAAGAGGCCATTAATTTATTATCAACGATGAATACTTTAGATTAGCTATGTGAAATAATAATTATGGAGAGAATGTAATATCGAAACGTATCGAATACATAATGATTAGATCATATAACCTGCGATCCTGCATGGAGTATTGCATCCACCTTTGGGATGGCTCAGCTAAGTATCAGCTCTTCGCGCTTGACTCGGTTGAACGCAGAGCCAAGAGCCTCATCGGCGAGAACTGGTGGATGTTGCTTCTCGGTCTTCTACAGACTATACTTCGGTGAGTGTGCTCAAGAACTCCACGAACTCATCCCACCAGCCACCTTCTACCATCGGACATCTAGACGCACTGCAAGTTACCATCCTTACCTAGTTGCCATTCCACCAATTCGCACCAAGCGCTTCCAAACATCGTTCATAATGCGCACAGCAAAAGAGTGGAACTTACTGCCTGCGTCTGTGTTTCCGAACGTATTCAACCCGAATCTCTTCAAAATTATAGTGAACAGGCTTCTTCTGGGTAAGCTCACTTCATTGTGGACTCTGTCTCTGAAACTTCTGACCTAGACTAGATTCAAGAGCAAACCCATCACAAGTAAAAAAAATACAATAAAAGACATGCCTTATGAATCATTTCTGAAGTTTGAATTTTAATATTCTTTCAACAATTGTAATGTTTTAATGGTACCTACTTGATGTTATTTTTTACAAAATTTCTACACAATTAATGTTGTTCTGAAATAAAATACTTATGACTTATGACTTGAAAATCATGGCAAATGTCTTCAGACACATTCAGAATATTCCTCGGAAAACTTACTAAAAAGGTAAATCACATAAAGATTCCTACCAAAAGTTTTCAGTCAACCTTTAAAAACATTCATCTATTTCAATCAGATGATCCAATGTTTGATTTGTTTTGTTTCGTCAGAATTAAAACATACCGAAAAATGGTCACTTAATCTCAATAGGCTGTGAAATTGGTAAAAAGTGTAATAAACTAAAAGTTCTATCGACATTATCCTTTACAAGATGCTATTATTTTTCTTCTTCCTTGCACTACTCGTATTCCACGCAAGTGGGGTCGGCTCTCCTATTTTTTTGGCGCCAGAACAATCTGTCCTGGGTTTTCAGCAGGCAACTCTTCCTGCAATAGGAGTTTCGTCATGCTATTCCACCTAAAATGCCATTATTAAAACCATAGACAAACTAAACTCTTAAAACAACCACAAAGGTAAACATAATCGTCCATTTTTCAATAAAGTTCCCACCAAAGTTTTGTCTCAGGTTCAACGACCGTACGAGAACAGAAAGGATAGCAACTTGTCACTTCACAAACTTGTTCGACAGAATGTTTCGCGACTTTTAATATTTTTGGACATTTTCCGCAGTTTTTAGTTAGTTCTCAGGGTCGCTAGATTACTTTGGTCTTGATAAGGAATGTACAAATTGTGGATTTTGTTAAGAATTTAATTGGAAAAAACAGTACCAGGGACTTTTTTCATTCCATCTATTTTACGAACGGAAAGAAAAACAGGCTGAAAATAAATAAATATTATAAGAATTTCTTGCACGATTATTTTAGGACTTCGAGAGAGACTCATCATTCATCTTTTTGTCCATGTCCAGTGTTACTTGTTGTTGACGCATTTTCTCCTTTTCTCCACCATCAATCATGACGCTATCATTGACCCTGATGGAGCCTCTTATAATAACTAAACTGACTCGACCTAGCTTGGTATGATCATCCTCATCAGCCTACAGCAGTCTTGATTACAAAATGACATTATATTCAAATTAGGCTGAGTGTCAGCACTCTACTACAGACAGACAGTCCCCAGTCTATTGCTGGACAAGCCTCTCGGGGTGCACGGTTTTGTTCACGCTCAAAAGTTCCCACACTCCCACAATCTGCTTTATACAAATTATTCCAACTATAGAGCACAGAAAGAGTTATCTTATTGATATAACCATATAAATGATAATATGTCGCTTCAACGATGTCACGTTGTCGAGTCAAACCGTCCTGCCGGAGTCTTAGGTTAATTTGCCCATACTCATCTTCATCTTTTAAGTAAATGTGCCCTACTAAAGGCCGTCAGGTTAACCTACATTTTAATTACAACAAGGTCTTACTTAATTATTATTTTGCATTTGATTTACTATGAAACATTAACACGTTTTTCTCGACCGCGTCGGTTACCAATCGTTACTCTAGGTAAACAGAACGCTATCACTTATCAGACGCTCGATTGATAAGATAAGCCTGTTTAGACTGACCGAGTGACTTAACTGGAGTGGTCGGTGTCTGACTGTTTTGTGTGATTTGATATCGTTTACTGGAGGACGTTTGTGTTTCAAAACATGTTTGATTATTTAGTTGCATCATTTTAGAATAATAATTAAGTATGGTTGATGTAAGCAACGCATGCCGTTGATGGGTGTCCGTCCATTACATACAAAGACACCTCTGTGCTTCAGAAAGCACGTTAAGCCACTGGTCCCGGCTGTCATTTGTTATCTAAAACAGCCATCTACTTCGTCGTATCGATGATTTCAAAATGAAATATATTTTGACCAGAATTCAGTCACGCCAACAGCGTTGTCATTTGCCTCATAAAGGTCTTTTAAGCAGAGAGCTGACGTAGTCGAATCTGAAAATAATTTTCGGACAAATTAAGATACTCCGATTGTAGTGGCTCTGATAAGAACCTTTGGTGTTGGTCTTGGGGGGAACCGTGAGGAATCATAGTGGTGAGAAGATTGGCCAGCTGGACTCTGCGTTACCGAGTGCCAGGTGTTACCAGGGTGCGCCGGTTCGGTAGCCAAAAATTTAGATACCTACCAATCATCCCAAAGAGTATGATATACTATATACTCAAGCTAAAGTTTTAGACTTATTCTGCAGTCTCGGCAATATTTTGCTAGCGTGCATGGTGATCCAATGCTTGTTTCATCTCTGTACACGAAAACATTTTTGGATTGGATTGAAATAATTAAACATTGCTGTAATGTCAATCAAGATTAGTAATATTTCATAATTATCACTAAACTGTACGTCGGATTAACGCCCGGTACGGGTATGGTTGCTAAATTCGTTAGATTAATTGTGAAACAGCGTTTACGTATTAATTAGACACATAAGTAAGTACCTATTATTTAAGTATGAGCTGATAGATAATGAAAATACCGGCCAAGTGCGAGTCGAACTCGCGCACTAAGGGTTCCGTACCATTATCGCAAAAAACACGTTTGTTGTATGGGAGCCCCACTTAAATATTTATTTTATTCTGTTTTTAGTATTTGTTGTTCTAGCGGCAACAGAAATACATCATCTGTGAAAATTTCAACTGTCTAGCTATCACGGTTCATGAGATACAGCCTGGTGACAGACAGACAGACGGACCGCGGAGTCTTAGTAATAAGGTCCCGTTTTTACTCTTTGGGTACGGCACCCTAAAAAGGAACAGCTATAAATTCGGTAACGGGAACAGGGTCAGGGTTCAGAATGAAGAACTTCCTATCAATAAAAGCCGTGTCCAGAATCGCCTTCTGAATCAACCTCTTGATCCAGACCTACCTACCGAGAGCCTCCTCAGAGTCTCTAGACATTGCCATTGGAAAAATGTCAAAAATGTATGAGAATGCCAATCCGGGAGGGGTCGCCCTAGAAAGACATATATAGACCTTATAGGTGATGTTCTTCAGAAAGGCCAAGTGCGCAGTACCCATAACCGGCGTGTGTGTATGACTAGATGTATGAATGTGTGTGAAGCAAAAGAAGTATGTAAGGATCGTAGCAGGTGGCGTTCTGTAGTTTCTGCCTACCCCCATGGGAAAAAGGCGTGAGTTTATGTATGTATGTATGTATGCCAATCCCTATCAATATGTACACAGTATGTAGTACAAGCTTCTGCCAGTAGCTTCGCCCGAGTGAATAGTGTTTACTTATCCCAAGGGCATATTTTACCGGTATGAAATTCAGCCTATGTGCTATTACAGACTGTAATCTATCTCTGTGCCAAATTTCATCCAGATCCGTTCAGCCGTTCTGGCGTGATTCAGTACTAAACATACATCCATCCATTCAAATTTTCGCATTAGTAGTATTAGTAAGATATAATATGTTGACAATGTAATGTGGGTGGGTGTGCAAATACACAAGACAGCTGATCAGTCCTGTGCGTCTCGCTTCCACCGGATTCCCGCAGCCTTGACCAGGTCGTCTCTCCACCTAGTGGGAGGCCTTCCAACGCAACGTCTTCCGGTTTGCGGTTGCCGCTCCAGAACTTTTCGGCCCAAATGGCCATCCTCATATTGTGGCGACGCTTGGGGGAGGCCTATGTCCAGCAGTGGACGTCTTTTGGCTGAAATGTTGATGATGATCAATCCCTTATATTTATGCAGTTCGAACATAGCCATCGCTGACAAAATGCCCTTTGTCTGGACAAAGTGCAGGATCTGGATCCTCTTGTGTTGGTCGAACCTCTTTCACTATTACAATTCGTGAGTTGGCTAATCAATTAATAAATTCAATTGTCACAACAACCTTTTAATAAATTAATTAACAGATTTTATCTGCATTACAACAATAGAAACTTACCAATTAGCTAAAAGGAATTAATTAATATCCAACCTACAGTTATTTTCAAATCCAAGGTCAGGTTACAAAATCGAATAACACCTTAGTCACGAATTAAGATAAACCCTATTATTGTACATTTTAATTACCTATATTAATTAATATGTATATTATTATCAGCGTAAAGTTTCCATAAATTCTGAAAAAGGAAAAAAACAAAATTATGGTTTTGACTTAAAATGTCGGTTAAATGCGTCTTTCATAAATTTTAGCCTCACAAATGGTCAAATAAGTTGAAGAGTTAATTAGTTAAACATTTTGTTTGTTAGACTAACAATATATAAATAAACGTGTTTTATCGAAATTTTAAACCATTGGTAAGCATATTTAATTATGAAAATTTCGATAAAACGCGTTTATTATTCAATTGTTAGTTTACAAAGTGGTCAAATAATTAACTCGCCGTTTTATTTGACCATTTGTGAGGCTAACAACTGAAGACAAAATGTGTTGTACCGAAATTTGCATCTATTGGTTAGCATATTTAACAATTGGTTGAGACGGATCAACAAATTGGTCCTTATAGGCGTGTATGACGGATTGGTCGGAAAAGACAACACATTGGGAACAGCGGAAGGCTATTAGGGAAGACCGTAGCCCAGCAGTGGGTCTTGTCTACTACTGTGCATAAAGTTTGAATAAATAAATATGTTAACGTGTCCGATTACAAACATTTTCATTCACTGTTATCAAGCTTCATTATCGCTACGTGCGGTAGCTTATCCTGGAAAAATTAACAGTCTTGTTTTCCGGCCACGGGAGCCAAACCACGAGAAAACACAATTAAAATATTATTCAGGTTATCATAAAAGGAAAAAGTGAAGTCCTGTTGGCCAATTTAATTCAGTTAACTTATCGGCTTGATATAACATACTACAATAATAATATTCTAAAAATAGAAATCACGTACGGCGTGTTTAAAAATAATTTATATCAGTAAAGATTTAAAACAATACCTAAACTTAATTAAGTTAGTAGATACAAGTGTATTGCAACGTGTTTTGAAAAAAGATGGCGTCTAGATTATAAAGATAAATGATGATAAAACTGCGATTGACAATTCTGATGTACTGCTGTTTTTCTCTTGGGTTGTTTATTGGGTAGTATTTATTACCGGCGTGTATACCAGATCAAAATGCGTTTGTAAGAATCTTAGCAGGTGGCTTTCTGTAGTTTCTGCCCAACCCCATGGGAAAAAGACGTGAATTTATATATGTAGGTATGTTCATTGGGTAACTAGCCCATATTGAGCTGTTAACGGCAATAGGATTGCATGAATTCGTCGCTAATCATCAGTAAAAACCCGGCGGCGATTGGAAACATCTCCCTTGGTGGCAATAGCTGACGAAAATTTGGGTGAACTATTAGGTATACCTATGCCTAGCCCTTTGGAATATACAGACATGATGTTACAAATATAAAATAGTTATTTCCCCACACTTAAAACTGTATACTTTGGCTGAAAACCCGACATATTTATTTAATGAGAGGCAAATGATAAAATACTATGAAACTACAGTCATAGAGTGACTAAACGTTAAAACTGTTTATTGTCCTGTTTATTCAAATATTAATCATTTCAATATGCTGTGAAATTCCCAATACATACATATTTTCCGTACAGCTGAAATGGTTATAACGTTAACTACAGAATTTTTATATTGGCTATTATTTGAACCACGCATGAACCGGTGACACGATAAGCCAAACTTGTGGATGGCGTGATGAGTTAGATATTGCAATAAATCAAGAAAATTTAAAGTCAGAAGAGAGGCTTTTGACCTGAAGTAGAATACAGCGGGAATAATAACAATATAAAGTGTGTATGAGCTGTCTCCGAATTGGCGAGCGTAGCGTAAGATATAGTCTTTTAAAAAGGCAGCTGAAAATGTCTGAATATGGAAGGCGAAGGACCGAGTTAGGGTGGTGGTGTAACTTGCGAGGTCTATATCTAACAATGGACTGCGATAGATTGAGTAGATTCATACGCTATCCCTAACATTTATTTTGTAACGACATATAAGAAGCAGAATTCGAGGACTGGAAGCCGACCCCAACAAAAATTGGGAAAAGGCTAGGCAGATGATGATGATATAAGAAGCAGAATTAGGTACATATACATACATATACTCACGCCTTGTTAACTTGGTGGTAGACATGATGTACAAAACGCCACTTGCCACAATCCTTACATACCCTTTTAGCTTTGTTTACTTTCATACATCTAGTTCGTACATCTTAGATAAATTGCCTCAAAAAGTAGATACAAATATTTTCAAACGCTTCCATAGTGCGCGACCTTGAGTGGTCAAGAGTAGTGTTGTGACACCTCATTAGCAAGTCTTACTATCCGACTTGTTTGTCGCAAGCAACCTTCGAGGCACACCTCTATGCACGGAGGCATTTCGCAAAAATGTACAGAAATTGTCATTATTTTAGCTTTACTGCCATTTCGTGAGAGGTTGAATATTCTACGAGCTAAGACTTTAATCATCATTTTCCTGCCCGTCTCCTATGTTAATTGGGGTCGGCGCAGCACGTTTTCTTCTTTCATACCGTCCTATCAACCGTCACGCTGCCATTGACTTTCATTTAACTCCTCACAGAGATATAATACTTACAAGACTAAAACATAGAACGTCCAAATATTTTTAATCATTTATAATTTATATTGCCAATTGCGAAAAGCATCTACATATGTAATATAAATTCTCAATATCGGTAAACTGTTCCCTTGAAACTCTGAAGGCAATATAACTCATAAAACCTTTGAAGGATCAAAGGGACCAAGCTACATATATATAAAAAAGGCATTTCACAAAGCTCCAAAAGGGTTAAAGTTTTACCCAATATACTAAGGAAATTGAACGGCTGAATGAAATGCGATCTCTAAGCGACCCAACCCGAGATTATTCACACCATCCCAAAGAGAATTATGAATGAATGAAACATTTCACAAATCCCTTATTTTAGTTCCATGATTCACTTGCCAGCCCCAGTTTCATCGTTTCAGACTAAACCGTTAGTCATGTGGCAATCACTCAAAACTTCCGGCCAAGCAATTGTAAGAACATGTGTTTTAAAATGATAAGTATTGTTTTTAAGAGTGAATGAATCGTTGTTATAATTTGAATTTTATTATAACTTGGTTAAGGGTGACTCAGTATGTCTTCAAGTGCTAGTTGGTGTTCAGACTGGAAATAATTTTACATGATTGTTGTGACTTTCTTGGCTAAAGATGGATGGATTGTCTGAAAGATGTTATATGGCTGGACAGGTAGTGACTTCTGAGTTGACGACTGATACAAGATGAAGACATATTGTGGCGACTCCAAATAAATTAAGAAAATTATGATATTGTGACTTTCTTGCGAGGTCTGTTTCCATTAGTGTTATATTTGGCATAGTGAATTTTTCATGTTCATTGCATTTAAGTTTTTGTAGTTTATTATTTCCTACTCTTGTATCTTCATCAGTGGCATATTTTAGAAAATTTAAAATTATATTGGTACATAGGACAATTCTATCATTAGTTAGAATAGAATATATTTATTGTACACCAAAAAAAAAAGTTACACATCTCTTTTAAAAGAAACTGTTATAGTTATGTAGATGCAGCTCCATCGGATACAGTCCATTAGTCGTTTCGTATATGACACTGTAGGTCACCTTGCCCTTGGTCTTAAAAACCCAAAACTTATCATCCACATGTCTGCTGTCAAGAATATTATATGCCATGCCTGTATCCTTTAATGCAAAATTAATGACTTCTTCTAAGAACATGGTAATATTTTCGATAACGACGCCATATATTAGGCTCACTTTAAGCCAAATTTTATGGTCTTCAGTCAAACTGTGTAATTTGCTAAGGTAATAATTTTGTTTAATGTATTCTTAAGTAAGGCTTAATTGAAAACTTGCAAGCCTGTGGCATGGTATAGGTGGATCGGTGTAGTAAAAGGGATATTACCATATTTGTGACGGAATCGGATCCATGCTTGTTTAAACATGTAAAACGCAGTGGAATTACCAGAACCAGAACTTTAAAGGACCGTAATCATTGATGAAGAAAAATGCAACAGAACTTGAGAAATAGTCAAGCACTAACCCTGTACTCAGTGATAGTAAAGAAGAACATGATTTACTGCAGAATATAGTACAATAAAATGATGATGGTAATGAAGATGTTGCAAAAAATTTTTTTTATCAGGTCTGTTTAGATTCCAACATTCAACAAATATGAATGTGTATCTTAAGGCAAAAATGCAATAAATAATTTACATAAAATTAAACTGAGAAGACTTACGAAGATCCCAGAATCCTTGACAAAATAACCGCTGGAAAGACTATAATAAATAAAGCCATTGCACCACACACAGATATATATATTAAGCAGGTACTAATGCTAATAACATCAATACAATCTATTGGCATTACATCGAGGTCAAGTAATAAAAACCTAATCATTATTCCACAATAGAAATACATAAAATGTTTATCTTAGGATCTGAGTTCATGCTGATAGCCAAATCTTGGGATAACTGTTTGTTAAATCGAGGTTTTGTAAAGTGAAAGGAGTTGGATGGGATTTGAGAGGAGCATTCGATGCTCAAATAAAACTTGCTAATAATAAGCTAGAAAAGATGAGGGAACAGATAGGTACGTTTTTTTGCTGGATATGCTTGATTTTGGTTTTGTTCGTCTGTATGTTCTTCAATAACCTTCCTGGTAAGTCCTATAACTTCTCGAATAGCTATGAGAATTTCTTCTAATGCCAGTTTTTTTGTTTTTCATTCGATCTATTTTCTTGAAAGACCATAAAATAGTCCATTTTTATTAGAGAGACGAGATGACAATATTATACTTATCTTCATTCCATCGTAGATATAGAACAAATATTGGATCAAAGATGAGCTAGAAATAGATTTGCGAAGCTAGACTAGAAATGACTTGTGCTATGTTAACAGAATCGTAACAAGTACCTCACGTGAATATTGATAGCTATCAGTCAGTATTGATTGTAAATGTCAGTTAGTATAACATTTACTTCGTACATCGTGATTCATACGTATATACCTATATTTACTAGGAATTTTAAACGGTTTTGTAACTTTGGTTTTAAAACGTGGAATATTTTGAGCTAGGAGTGTCTTATGACGTGCAGCAATATAGGCCACTTTAGTAGGTGTAGTAGGTAACTTAGGTACACTTTTAAGCAAGAGGTTCGGCAGGTATACATTTTCATGTTGATGAACTGAGTAACCATAGGTATATCGCTAGACTTACGTTTATTGACCGATCATCTCCAGCAGTGGACGTCTTTCGGAAGAAATGATGATGATTATGATGATTTTATTCATAAGTTTAAATACCAAATTTAAAAAAATGTCCGTAATTATCTGAGTGGATTGTCAAACTAGTGGTTCTCGAAGGCATAGTTGTAGACTAATGCAGGCTGATGATGATAAAGCAATAAATCATTCATCCTTATTTAAATACTCTGCTATCAAACTTAACCAATACACCAAACCCGGAAACAAATCCTATAAAACCAATACTTACCAAACAAACCTTAACAGAAGACACACCAACCATCCAAGCATATAATCAAACCATAACACTGACACTCCTAAAACCACAGACATTACTATCGAACTATCAACCGCTAAACAGACTATCGGCACATCGTCCTTGTCGATAGTCATCGGAGGTAATTACAGAGATCGCGGGCGGAGGCGCCGTCGCAGGCGCAGGTGGCTTAACGCTTTTAGTGTAGAACAGAGAGTTGGTAGAAGGTTTAGTCTGTTTAGCCTTTAGAAGAGGAAGTTTAGAAAGATTAGTGCGGGCGGGGTTTGGAATAGTAATAGTGGTAATGTAGACTAAATGGTAGATGGATTGTGTGCAAGATTTTTTGGTTTGAAAAGGGGTGAAGAATGAAATTAAGGATGTAATATATATACAGAAGAAAATGATGATATGTTGCGAATAAATGGGGATACCGATGGGAATTATACAGGTTTCGCTCATGTGGAAGAACTTTTTGACTTTAGCCACGAGTTCTCGACACTTGGTTAAAGTCAATAAAGTTTAATATTTGATGAAATTTATTAAGTAGCTAGTTGAAAGAGAAATTCGATAGAATCTATTGAAAAATTCGAGGCATTTTCATTATAGTCAAAACAAAATTTTATTTCTTGATCAAAACACGTAGAAACATTAAAACGCTGAAGGTAGTGGGTTTAGCACAGCTTCGAATATGCTTATAGCCTTCTGACGTTTTTTTATTGGGTGGTTCTGCTATTAAGTTATTTACATACCAGCTTTATTGTTTGATTGCGTTTGGAACTGTTCGTTAAGTTTATGTCTTGATTTGTGGAGGTAAATAACACAGTTTAGCATCCATGTATATATCTTTGGTAGTTCTTTCTTCTTCTTATGGTTTATTGTATCATATTTATATATAGTAAGCTGGAATTTTGTATTTGGGAAGCAAAGGTTTCCTGTCGTTTTGATTTTGTATACATTTTTGATATTAAATCGAAAAATGTTGGCAATAGTCCAAATCGCAAAATACACATCCAAGAATATCAAAAATAAAATCATTTATCAACATTTGATTTGTACACAACCTAAAAAATGCTTAAAACAAATCATGTCCGTACCTTGCGAAAAAATATTTGAAATACAATCTCAAAACAATGGACAGACGGACATACCTGAGGAATTTGTTAACATTTTACATAATTACGATTCTATTCGCGTGTTGATAACAATATTCGAAGTATCGGCTCAAATTCTGTGAGTCTCTCTGCGAACGATTGTACGTGGAATGAATGAGTAGTGAATGTTATGCGTTCGTGTGAAATTTGTTGTGAAATTGTTATTGAAGGTGAACTAAATAAATATGACACAGGACATCATCTTGGAACGTATATTGGGATGGTGGTTACTGTTTTAAGGCTTTTGTAAGTGTGTTTTCCCTTTTGTTATTACGAAAGGAATGAAAATAGTCTTTCGTGTGTTGCATTGTGTCTATTATTTCTATATTAAATTTATCTATAGACTCTGTAGTGTCAAAGGCTGTCCTAAAAAGTGTTTGTTTGTCTAGAGCTGTATTAAGGCTACCGCAGAAAGATGCAACGGTTTCGGGAGCCTTAATACAGCTCTGGGCAGCCTAGAAGTAGTCTTAAACCAATACAGTGTTTCAATTTCACACATCATCACAAAGAGATGTTCAAATTAATAGACCGTGACAACTTATCGGCCCACACAAGTCATAAAAGAGGTATTTCACTAAATAGGTCGCACAGGTGGTCCTAACCGATAGTATTTACGATCGAATACCTTACACTTAGTAGTGATAGGAGCGGCTTTTATGGCTGTGGGTCAAATCTTAAGCTTAATCGTCTTGTATTGTCTTGTGGTAGAATTTAATCGTCTGTTTGAGTCCTGAATGGGATCAAAATATAGGTAATGTAGTTGGCATTTTCTTTCATCATCATCATATCAGCCGAAAGACGTCCAATGCTGGACGTCCGACTAAGCATCATCCAACAGTCACCACATTGACCGGTCCCATGCGTCTCGCATCTAGCGGATCCCCGCAACCTTCACCGCAGTCATCGGTCCACCTAGTGGGAGGCCTTCCAACGCAACGTCTTCCGGTTCGCGGTTGCCACTCCAGAATTTTCTGCCCGATAGCCCATCGATTCTGCAAGCAATGTGCCCTGCCCCTGAATTTTCTGTAGCTGATGAAAATTTTCAGCTTTTCATACGATTGGTAATGAAATAGGAGTTTACTGTAAGAAAAATATTCAGGAGGCTTATTTTATTTAAAATTTACGTACATAGTGATAGATAGGCGGTTTTTCAAGACAAATAGTTTTACATGTTAACGTTGTGTCAAATTTCTTTAAATAGTAGCGCTATCAATGTTTTTTCTGACTTATCCGACTCAAAAAATTTGGTAGATCATTTCTTAATTTATGTTACCAAGAATTGCATATTTTTTTAACTGTAAAGAATTTCAACTTAAAAGATTATCAACCTTAAATAACACGAACGCTAATTGCCAGTATAAATAATTAATTAATAAATCCGTATTATCTCTTCGATCTACTTAATTATGGATCGACAAAATATAATTGCCATTTTTTATGCGAAAACATTTAAAAAGCCCATAAATTGTTCACTTCCCCACTTTACGTAAATTGGTGATATATTCGTCGTTAAGGGCAATCTACACGTTGTCGGATTGCAGGTGTCAGTTAGGGAAAGTAAAAGTTATGCGATCGCTTCCTACTCTTAATCGATGTACCTATTAGTGTTGTTATTTATAATATTTTATTTTAGTGTCGTTATGTAACATATTTTCGCTAATATCTTCAATCAATAATTTGTAATAATATATTTGTATATGTTACAAATATATTGTTGTTTGTTGTTATGTTTGTCGGTCAAAGTGGTGACGCCTGGAGAAGGTCTATGTCCAGCAGTGGACGTCTTTCAGCTGAAATGATGATGAGGATGAGATGTTACAATAGTATTCATATTTGTAATGTATTTTTATTTTTGCTGATTTTGAACACTAATCGGAAAATAAAATATTTAGTCTCAATAATTATTACTCAAGAAATTAATCAGATGTTTGTATGAGACCTGAGATTGTTTGAAAATTACTGATTAAAATGTTTTGAAAATAAGAATAACCTCCCTTCCTGCCTCACGCGCATTCTTCATTACTCAGCCACATTTCCAGATTTAATAAAAAATAAACAT
The DNA here is from genome assembly GCA_949775005.1 of Orthosia gothica. NCBI lineage: Eukaryota > Metazoa > Arthropoda > Insecta > Lepidoptera > Noctuidae > Orthosia > Orthosia gothica. The sequence goes on from OX459059.1 coordinate 18,336,805, forward strand.
TCTTCAATTACCTTTCCGTCCGATAACACCACTTGATATGCTAAAAATATGACTTGTTCGTGATAGTATGCGTAAAATGTTCTAATAAAGTAATTATCGAGAAACGGAAGAAATTTATAAATATTTGTGGTATTTTAACTACCTTATTCGGAAATATGAGGGCAATCTATGCGTGACTGTGTTTTTTTTTAAATAAAATAGTTTTTGTTTTGTTTACTAATGAGGCGAAATTTTTTGGCCATAGTCAATACATGGCTTGTAAAAATTAACATTTTCGGCTTATTAAGATGTCTTTTAAACATTTTGAAATTTTCAGAAAGCCCAGTCCGTCCAAAAATACAGTCTTGTTCATCTGATTTTCTTTTGCTTCCGTACATTCTTTCGTTTGAACCTCCTCTATTCGAACATTCTTTATTTACATTGCCTTCTAATTTACTTTTTTTTCGTGAATGTTGACTAACTATGTTGTCCCACAGCTGGGCAGATGCGTCTCCATCCCCGCCCCTTTCCACGATTTATTATGTACAAATTTAAATCGACCTTAACTGCATTTTACCATGGGAAGTGTGACATTTACCCGCAAGGAGTGTCACTCGTCTTTGAACTTTACTTATTTGTAAGCAATTGTAATTGGACTTAACTGTTTTGAATAAGGTTCAGATTTGACCTTAACTTGTCAGCATACGGTTAATAATGGCAACAGTTGATTTAAGATCGCAGAGATAACCGTCTAATTTTAATTTAACGTTTATTTTAGTATGGTTTCAATTGAAAATGACAATGCCAAAATCAAAATCTTTTTATTCAGCATTTGTATTTTTTGTCTGCACTCATTGTCTAGCATATTTTTATTTTGCCTGATACGTAAGGTTGTCATACGTAGAACTTTGACAATCGTTGCGGATGGTCAGCAGCCAGGAAATTTAACGCTAGTCTTGTTTAGGGATATCGTGTTACCCAGTTACTGGGTTGAGGAGGTCAGATAGGCAGTCGGTCCATGTAAAAACACTGGTAGTCAGCTGCATCTGGTTCGGCTGATCGAAACATAGTTGGAAAAAGGCTAGGCAGACCGAGGCAGATTTGGGTATCATTTATAGAATACTGCCCTAAATACAATAAAATATCTTGGGTTGTATTAATTTTTTTCTTCTTAATACTGACCATAACTGAAAAGATAATAATATTTTGGAACGAGCACCATTTCTGAAATTAATTGTCAATTTAAAAGTTACCTTGACAAATATTGCGAATTTGTATAATGATATGAAATTCACTCCATAACTACAATTTTTTGCATTGCCAATTATGAATGAAATTAAAAATAATTTTAATGCATTTAAAAAGGAGTTGGTGGCAATAACAATTGAATTAAAGTGTTGTTAATTGAAAACAAAAGGTTTTTAAAGATGCATTTTGGGCTATGACTTGAGAAGTTGCGATAAAGGCTCCCACAGACAGACATACGCAACTGACTCGACAATAGGTACGAAAATGATGATACTACAAAATTTTCATAGAAATTCTTCTGCTTACGGGATGGGTACTAAAAGGTATATCCGAAGAACTTTTTTTTATAAAAGAGGTTATCATATTTTTGTCACGTCACCTGTCTGGTATAACCTTAATTGGCATTTAACAAATTTATTGATGATGACCGTTTAGTATTATTATAAGCAGTCAAGAGGCCTATGCCCAGCAGTGGGCGTCTTTCGGCTTTCGGCGACAAAAGCTACATCACATAGGTGGTACTAACGACGCCATCTATTGTGTTTAGGATATTTATTTTGTTTACTATTCAGAATATTCAGTGATAGTATGCGTAAAATGTTCTAATAAAGTAATTATCGAGAAACGGAAGAAATTTATAAATATTTGTGGTATTTTAACTACCTTATTCGGAAATATGAGGGCAATCTATGCGTGACTGTGTTTTTTTTTAAATAAAATAGTTTTTGTTTTGTTTACTAATGAGGCGAAATTTTTTGGCCATAGTCAATACATGGCTTGTAAAAATTAACATTTTCGGCTTATTAAGATGTCTTTTAAACATTTTGAAATTTTCAGAAAGCCCAGTCCGTCCAAAAATACAGTCTTGTTCATCTGATTTTCTTTTGCTTCCGTACATTCTTTCGTTTGAACCTCCTCTATTCGAACATTCTTTATTTACATTGCCTTCTAATTTACTTTTTTTTCGTGAATGTTGACTAACTATGTTGTCCCACAGCTGGGCAGATGCGTCTCCATCCCCGCCCCTTTCCACGATTTATTATGTACAAATTTAAATCGACCTTAACTGCATTTTACCATGGGAAGTGTGACATTTACCCGCAAGGAGTGTCACTCGTCTTTGAACTTTACTTATTTGTAAGCAATTGTAATTGGACTTAACTGTTTTGAATAAGGTTCAGATTTGACCTTAACTTGTCAGCATACGGTTAATAATGGCAACAGTTGATTTAAGATCGCAGAGATAACCGTCTAATTTTAATTTAACGTTTATTTTAGTATGGTTTCAATTGAAAATGACAATGCCAAAATCAAAATCTTTTTATTCAGCATTTGTATTTTTTGTCTGCACTCATTGTCTAGCATATTTTTATTTTGCCTGATACGTAAGGTTGTCATACGTAGAACTTTGACAATCGTTGCGGATGGTCAGCAGCCAGGAAATTTAACGCTAGTCTTGTTTAGGGATATCGTGTTACCCAGTTACTGGGTTGAGGAGGTCAGATAGGCAGTCGGTCCATGTAAAAACACTGGTAGTCAGCTGCATCTGGTTCGGCTGATCGAATTTAGATAGTTCTAGTTTAGGATATTTATTTTGTTTACTATTCAGAATCATTCAAGTCTTCATAAAAGATGAATCGAAAGTTGTGGTTTATATTCATTGTTAATATTGTTATCTTTGCATCACACCGACGAATTTAATATTGACACATGCCAACTTTCGCTGACCACAAATAAAGCGCGACTATTTTTATATTTCTCCACTCAATTAACGAATTCTCGGACAGAATTAAAATATCACGACTGGCAACACTGTTACTTGTCAGACGTGACAGATCGCCATATTGGTGTACCATCGACAATTAGAGGTACAATAAAATGTTTTTAAAAGCGTAATTAATGCCTTATACTGCAGTCATTAGGGACCATAATTATAATGAGTGGTCTGAAGGTCTACCAAGTGATGAATGGGACTCAATTGTGTGTGAGGTTTTTGTTGGCAGGTTTGGGCATGATATGTTTGGGCCATAGGTTTGGTTGTTTACTCTGTTCTTTTTGCATCTTAAGGAGTTTTTATTCCATAGTATCTTATTATATCTAGTAAAACAGTGGGAGGCTAGATTTACGATTGAGTTTTGATGATATGCTACAATCATTATTATAGTTACTTCTTGCGCTTAAAAGTTAAACGAAGTGTTTTTTTTCTTTAAAATCAATTCGCCTGGGAGTCAGCGCTCTTAGTTCTTTTGCACCACACCGAAGGGTTGTGGGTTATTTCTTCTATCTGCTAGTATTGTATTAAGGCCCTTCAAATTCAAATTATTGTGTCCATAATGTACATAGGTGGTAAATATAAGTTACAGAAGCAATTATGGACACTGTCGGGCACAGCAACATTCTAGATACAGTAAGTGTCTATGAGAGAGATATAGCGCTTAATATTTTCCTTATTAATAAACATTTCAGTTACCTATTTGTTATCTATCTGCTTTAGTGCTGTAAAAAAAAATACTTTCTAAAGCATACTCCTTAGTAACGGCCAAGTTTAAAGGTTTGAAAAATATATATTATTTATGATTCATGTAAATTATTTATAACATGGTTTTGTCGTATGACTAATACTTTTGCTTTAAAAAAATAATTAACAGCACCATATTTTTATGCCTCTTTTGCATACTCCTACAAAACGACTTAGATGTTTAAAAATAATTTAATACAGAAAAATTCATGGTTAGAATTTCTTCTTAATCTACATAGGACGAGTAAAGAAAAAAATATTTTTCAAACAAAACTTTCCAAAAGCAGGTCCCATATTGGTATTCGGGACCCATGCGGGAGCACGGCCAGTACCGTGTTAACATTGGGGAATATATACGCCTTAAGTTATTAAACATGATAAGGTATTTAAGTGCACAAACAGAGACAAGTTGCTTATTGTCACAAGAAAACTAGAATAACTGGTTTACTATTATTCATAGTGTGACAGGAACTAACTTATGTGATTATAAAAAACAAAGAATATCTTAAATAATAACTATAAGAATGACAGGACTGATACATGGGTAATTCTTTTTTTGTTTTGTTTATTTACATAAAAACGGCTAACTCCTTTGGTATGCAGTTGTCAAGGCGATGTGATTGGTATCCCATTAGACCGTAGAGGCTCTCGTAGACATTTGCGATTGCATTTCAGTCGACAGACAGAACAATTTTCAATGAAAGCGTTGACGCATTGTCGCATCGCACCTATCTGTTTCCAGGCTTAAAATTAGCATCAACACACTCCGATTTTTCTTATTTCTCATTTCAAACATCCTAGGAACTTTACCATACCTTAATGTTAAGGACTCTAAGCCATTCTTTCCGCTGGCTATTTGTCCGTCTTTTCTCAAAATAAATGGCGCTAACCAAAATCCGTCCTTTTAACTCGCTTTGCATACAATGGGGCAACAAAACCTGCTACTATCTGAGATCTAAACCTAAAATGTCGCCTTAATTATAATGCGACACTCCAAAAATGGGATCCTATTATACTATTCAATCCTTATTTATCCCTCACAATTAAAAACAAACTTTATTGCTAGGGTACAAAGTATAAAATTCAATAAAAAGATTTTTATTTTTCGCCAAATATGGCTGCCTCTTTCCTTACTACCGTCCAGTGTCATTTGGTCTATATCCTGTGAAAGGTTTTCTAATATTTTTTAGGTGTAGTGGGGTCAACTTTTACTGGCTAGTTAGTAAAGTCAGGATGTCCAAAGACACGCTATGAATGCTTAGGGTCACAGATTATTAAAAAGGATTAGAGTCTATAAATAGAGCTGACTGGTCCGTTATTGTCTATGATTCATTTGTTTGTTGTATCTAGTTTTGCTTACAATAAGTGGTATGAGTCGCCTTTGATTTCACCTGTCTGTTGGCAATATGTAGCTATTTAATGGGCTAAGGAATCACAACTAAAACCTTGATAAAATAGTTATTTAAAAGTGTACCTCTCTATTTTTAAATGTTAATGGCATTTACAGTCTAGGATATTTCAACCTTTTCGTTACGCGACTGTATCTTTTTTAAGCCCCGCCAGAAAAAGAGGGCTAAGTTTCACGTGTGTTGCTGTGTATCTGTGTGTCTGTCTGTGGCATCATAGCGCCTAAACGGATGAACCGATTTTGATTTAGTTTTTTTTTGTTTGTAAGGTGATTTTGTCCAGAGTGTTCTTAGCTATGTTTAAATAAAATCGGTTCAGCCGTTCAAAAGTTATGGGCGTTTTACTGTTTGAATCGGGGTGTTTTCGCAAGATAAATGTGTCGGGGGTTTTTTAAATTTTGAAATTTTACTTGTTATCTTTGAAGTTTTAAAATTGTCACATCTCACTTAATAATATAAAGGCGAAAGTTTGTGTGTGTGTTTGTATTTTTGTTATTTCTTCACGCTCAAACGGCTGTACGGATCTAGATGATATTTGGCACGGAACTAGAATATAGTCAGAACTAGCACATAGGATACTTTTTATCCCGGGAATATGTTTCCTCGGGATATTTTTCGACATTAACGCGAGCGAAGCTAGTTTTGCATAATTTTCTTCCCTGTATCCTATTTTATAAGGTGTCAGCTCCATCCATCGTGTCTTCAGTTATTCTCTAGTTTTAGAACTGATTTTTCTTAGTTAAAAGATGAAGATTCAGCCACAACTTTTACTAAATCAAATGCTTATGTAATCGTCTGTGTATTTATATAATATTATATACTAGCTCACCCCCGGGGCTTCGCTCCCGTCAACTGGCTACCCTGCCTACCCTGCCTACCCTACCTACCCTACCCTACCCACCTACCAAATAATTTTTATGTATCATCAATAGTTTTCTTAGCGCACGCCAAAGAATGAATTTTACAGGCAACATTTTGCTACTTTGGGTTATATTATTGCAATTTTCATAAGGATCTCCAATTTTTTTGAAAATATATTAAAGCCTATGACAATCAGGAATAATGTAGCTTTCTACTGGTGAAAGAATTTTCAAAATCGGTTCAGTAGATCCAGATATTACCACCTACGTGGGACACTCAGAAAGTTTTGCGAAACTAAAAAAAATTGTTCTATACGTACATATATTTTTATTAAATCTTTTCAAAGTACTTTCCACCAGCCTCTATACAAAGATTCATGCGCCTAAACCAGTTTTCAAAACACTTTTTCCAGTCCGCCGCAGACACCTCGTTTACAGCCTGCTCGAACGCAGCCAGCGCATCTTCCGGCGACGAAAATTGTATCCCTTTGAGCTGATTTTTTATTTTTGGGAATAAAAAGAAGTCACACGGTGCTAGATCAGGGCTGTAAGGAGGGTGACCCAGGAGTTTGACTGGCGTGCTGTCCAGGAAGTCCCTCGTTTTGAGTGCGGTGTGCGCAGGTGCATTGTCGTGGTGGAGCAGTAGCCCGCGGAGCCCTGTGTTTGGTCGCTTGTTGCTTATAACAGAGAAAACTTCTGGCAAACATTTGGTAGTATACCATTCGGCATTAATGCTTCTTTGATCCCGTAAGGGAATTGATACCAAGTGGCCAGTCAAATTAAAAAAGCTAGCGATCAAAATCTTACCCCCGCTTCTAGATCGCTTCACTTTGGTAGGCGTTGGCTCATTTTGAAACACCCAAACAGTCGACTGGCGCTTGGTTTCTGGGTCGTATTGATAAATCCAGGACTCATCACCTGTAACGATGTCGTAAACACGCCGAGACGAGCCTGCTTCAAATTTGTTAAGCATATCACGGCACCATTCCACCCGGGCCTGCTTCTGAGCATCGGTGAGGTTGTGCGGCACCCAGCGTGATACTATCCTCCTCACGCGAAGATGGCTGTGTAGAATCTCGTGAACGCTTCCCGATCCAATCTTCAATATGTGTTGAATCTCCTGATATGTAATTCGCCTATTGTCTTGGATTAAATTTTTCACTGCTAGCACGTTTTCTTCGGTAACAGCCGTCAAAGGGCGACCGCTTCTTTCGTCATCCCCCAAAGTTGGTCGACCGCGCTTGAATTCGTTATACCAACGATACACGGTTGCCTTGGAAGGGCCTTCATCCATGAATGCCATTTGAAGTCTATCGTACGATTCATCCGGTTTCAGGCGACACTTGAAATCGTATAAAATCATAGCTCTAAAATGTTCCCGGCGCAGATCCATATTTCAGTGAGACACAATACTTTGAATTAACTCGCAAAAAATGTGGAGGGAAATTTTGAAATTGGAACTTACTTATTTTTACTTATAAATAATCATATTTTCGAAAAACATTATAACTGGCCAGTCTCCCATATATAAAAACTTTTTTTCGCAATACTTTCTGAGGGGCCTGGTACAACGTCACAAACTCACAAACTTTACCTCTTTATAATATTAGTATTGATTATAACCATACAGATTTAGACAAACCTTACCTAGGCATTTCATAGTGATCTAGAAAGGTCATAATCTAAGTCTCAAGTACAATAGTTATCTAGTCACTAACATTATAGTCTATGACCTATGACGTTCTTCATAATGACATAACGTACACACACACTTAATATGTACATACAACAATAATATAATTATTATTATATCTGTACTAGTGTTCTTTGCGTCATACAACTTTGTTTGGTCTCTGCTTTATAAGTCTGATTATGACGTCGGAAAGAAGACTGGAAGTCTTTTTGAAAGGCTCTATAGGAGAAACGAGCAAGGTTGATTATATTCTTATTCTTTTCTCGTATGAGAATAGACAGAGAGAGAGAGAGCATGACCATGCTGTGGTGAGGAAGTAGACACCTTGCTAACAGGCTCAATATTGAGGGTATGCCTGATGTAAGCGGATAATTTTGTCATCAGGGGATCTACTCTGTAACTCCGTCAACAAAGTTGTTGTTTAACTTGTACTCCGGAACTTCGGAGTGAACCCTACTCCGAAATCGCGGACTTCGTGCTTAGGGAGAACATGCCAGTTGTTATGTCCCATTTTCTTTGTTTTTATCACAAACGACTGCCTTATTGATCTGTTTTCGCCAGCGCTAATGTTGAGCTTGAGGTCCTGAGTTCTATTCCCAAATCGCCCACTGTTATTGGGTTTTTCTTTGTATAAAGTGATGTTTTCTTTTATAGTACTTTTTTACACGTTTATACAGTTTCATTGTACCACGATGTGTTAAATTAGAAATTAAAAAAAATAAGTGGCATGCCTCAGAAATTTAAAATCGCGTTATCTATTGGAATCAATTATTAGTTAATTTTGAGTGATCCTATGGTTAAGATTTCAGATGTTAAGCCAGAAGTAGAACCAATATTCCATAGTTGTGTGCTTAGGAGAGTTGATTAAACAAGAACATACAATTCTTATGATCAATTCTAGAAAATGTTAATTTTTCACAAAATTCAATAACAAATCGATGCATATCGCGCCATCTAGCGATATTTATTTGAACCTCGTTCTCTTTGTTTGTGCTGGGACCCCGTCTTCGATAGTTAAAAGCGTTTTCGTTTATTTTTTTTACCAGATTCTTGAAGATACTTCAGATCATAAAAATCACCAGAAATTTTCCCACGTCCAAAGCTTTTAACAGTTTTTCAAACAAGTGTTTTCTATAATAAATTACAATTTTCCATTACACAGGTTGTCTTTAACAAGCGACACTTAAATAATGACATAACTCCGTCATGTCTAGGAAGCGCAAATGTTTTCACACGGGAATCGAACTGCGTGACAATCGTTAGACAACGCTGTTTGTTTTAGTCAGGAAGTACTTACTTATGTGTAGTTGGGAAGATAATTTACAACTACATTATACCTCCTTGTCTTCGCAGAACCCCTTAACCTTTCGTGTGCCACTAATTAGCGAAACAATAGAAAAGTCATTGTGTTTCGCGCGGATCCACGTCCTATACACACGAAACGTTAATTCACGATTATTTTTATGTTCTGTGGTAGGTCTGAAGCCGCAAAGAAAACTTAACTTTCTCTATTTTTCAAGTTGGTTAAAAAGTAGAAAACAGGATCCTTTTTTTGTTTGGGAAATCTTTCAATGATCTCTCCCGCTCCGGGTGAAGCGGGAGGGCAGTTTCAGACTTTTACTGACTAAAACCCACCCGGTGGCGTATTGCCATAATGTATACTAGCACAGACAGGGGTTGCTCTGTAATCGCACGCAATATGCTCTTGTAGCTAGAGAGCATACTGCATATCAGTACAGAGACAGACTGAAATAAAATACACTTTGCTCTAATTCGTGAGAGCAAAACACATACGAGTACAGACAATTTGGCTGCCGTAGTATGTGTGTCTGTACTGATATACACAATTTTAATGTTGACATTGGTTTTAACATAGAATAGGTGCAAGTACGATTAGAGTTAAAGCAACAAAGTCGACGTAGCCCCGCTGCGCGGGGCTCCTATTTCTGTCTGCAGGGTCAAAAGTAACCTAACACGAACGAGATGACGGGAGCTGCGTTCGCTCGCTTTGCTCGCTCACTTCAGCTCCCGTCATCTCGTTCGAACCTAACCTGTCCGTGTCGGGGTGCCCTAGGTTCCCGAGCTCGCTTCGCTCGCTCTTGTGCTGATTCGTTGACCATAACACGGTCACATTTTGCTTTAGACATATGCGAACAAACCGTATACTTATACAGACAGGTCTGTAGTCATACGTAGTTTGCTTTAGAGTATTTGTTATTTTTAAGAGCACAAAGTGATCTAGTACAGACTATGGGTGTCTGTACTGATATACACAATGGTAATACGCCACCCGGTGTGCCTTCAGTTGCTTGTGCCAGGGCCGCGGTAAGAAAGGATTCGAGTATAAGCTATCTGTGATTAATCAAAAAAAAAATTTACTTTACATATCTACATGGGCTTCTTAAGAGAAGAACCTCCTAACTATACGTACTGTGTCCAGAAGTGCCGCTTTCTGAATCAAGCCCTTTATTCAGCTGCCTAACGAGAGCTTCCTCAGATGTCGACCGAGGCCCTTGGCTATAAACAGTCTTGTTTATATTAAGCAGATTCTCTATAGAGAATCCTGCAAATCAGTTGCTAGACAGTCCAGAGACTTTTCTGCGCTGCTTTTCTGTATGTTTCATGACTACTGGCACAATGATTGCTAAGTTCACAACCTACAAAATATATGTGCGAAGTGACGACTTGTTTATTTACCCATTGATTAAATCTTCTAATTATAATGTCCTCAACGTATTGATTTAATAAATCCGACGTAATAATCTACTTTACTTATTGACAATACGACCATATTTCATAACGCCACCGACCATAAAAATATAGAAGGTAAAAACACCAATTGTCGGCCGTCACCTCACGTCGTCGATCAGGAAGTGACATACGTGCAGTTGACAGTTACACACACCTCATTATAGGTATTACCATAAATAGAATTGTTAAGTGGTAACCGCTATGTTTGAGTGGAACTATGAATAGTCTGCTAGATCTAGGTGTAGCATGGTGGGAAACGAAGAAAAAGAAAAGAAAACAATTTCACTGGTTCAATCTGAAAAGCCCTGTTTCATAGAAATTAACGATTAAAGGGATGTACAACTTTTTACAATGGTTAAGTGGTCGTCAATTGTCTTAAAAAAGTAGGAATAAAGTCGGTGTTACACTTACGAAAAAGGGTGTTTTTCCTTTTCCGGTTTTCCAACACCCTAATTGCGTAACTGTTTTGACAGCACAAAGCATGCACGCTATCTTTCATTTGGACAACTCAACAACATTCATTGCGTGTTTTACGCTGTTGAGTACACAGATTTCTTAACATATGAAAGCATCCGTGCGACTTTTTTGGAACTTATGCAATTAGAGTATTGGTTTTGCATAGCGTCAATCTGCCCAATAAAATGGAAATTCAAGAATAAGCAAAATCAATTAAATTAACACCACTTTGTATGCCTTTGCACTTTTGTGATTTATGCATCATAAATCACAAAAGTAAGGTAAAACACCACTTGTCATCCATCACTCAAAATTAAAAAAAAAAACTTAGGGTAAAAATGCCAATTGTCGTACATCGCATCAGGAAGCGCTCGTGACAGGTCCTCGACACCTGTACACGCCGCCTCATTACGAGTATTACCATAAAAGAGAGATGATTGTCAAGCAATTTTATACTGTATTGATTTATAATTGACTGTAAACGAATGTTTACGTTTTTTCCTTGCGATTTTAAGCCAATTAGTGGCAAAAATACCTGTAAGTAAAAGTTATTAAGGAAGTCATTTGAATTGAATCTTGGGTTGGATCTGTGGATAATTATGATTTAGCGATAATCAGAAAATACTCGTTTTTGAGAATTCCTTCGTCACTTTTTCAACCACGAAGTAAGCCGTGGTTCACATAACGTCACACGGCGTTATACCGCACATGCTTTACAGTATCAACAGCGGGATATTGCCGTAAGATCTCAGCAGTATACTGCAAAATGTACTACACAATGCCGTATTAACCCAGTCTTAACTATTAACTTATCTCTAAAATATCTTACCAATACAAGAGAAGAAGAAAGTTTTATAATTAGCTCAACCTTTGAATATGCACCAATTACATTTATTAACATCTTTTATCATCCACGCTAGACCATACGCGTATTATTTAGAGTTGCAATCAAGAATGCACACGCATACTGCGTCGCTACCCCCTACGGCAAAACAAAGATTTATTCATTCCTTACACGTTCAAAGGTAATGTAATAAGAAAGTAAGTGTCGCAATAATCGTCATTGTTAGCAACAGACAATGCGCCGTAATCTTAAGATGGCGCTCTTAAATGCTTAGCGCCTGAGGCGAAGTTAGGAGCACTTTCTTCTATTTTGAAAGTTTAACCAGATTTGGTGTAAGAGCTCGTGGCTAAATAAAAGCCGCACGGGTCGTAGGTCGTATCTTCAAGGTTAAGTACGCTTGCCGACGTTGGTCCTTGGATGGGTGACTAGGGATCTCTAGACTACTAGACTAGACTCTTGGATATTACTTCGTGCCTCGGGAAGCGTTAAGCTTTAGGTTGTCATTTGAAGATCTTTGACTGTCGTTTTTTGACTTTGATATAGTCAGGATCACGTCTTGCCATGGGGTATCGTGTTACCCAGTTACTGGGTGGCAGAGATGGGATGGGCAATCCTCCATGTAAACGGCTAGACTGGAAGCCGACCCCAATTGGGCAAAAGCTAGACAGATTAAACCAGATTTGGTATATCCGCTTCTTTTCGTAATTGCAGTGTAAATCAGTTCGGTTTGTAACTGTCGTTAGTGGTCAGTGGATTGGGAAATCTTAAATTAGGTAGCTTGTAAACTGTCTCCATTTCCGTAGTTTTAAAAATAACAAAATATTACATGTTTTGTTTTTAGAAATTATGAAACGGTTGCTGTAAGCGTCCGCTGTTGTATGCATAGGCTTCCTTTGTCTAGTGTTGTTTTAAGAGATATTTCTTAATGTCTGGCTGTTGACATAGTGAATGCTACTGTAATTTTACCTTATGTGTCTTTGTATTTAATTCTCTCATCGCTACCCTAAGTTTCATAACAAGAGATCGAATTGTTACATTCTTGCACAACTCAATGGTATTAAAAATTTATATTTTTGATGTTTGCTCGTAATTTTGTTCCTTGGTTATCCTATTAATATTTCTCCCCTCTTCTTCCATTGTTTGCAATTTTCCTTATGTATCGTTCTAATTCTGATATTTCTAATATCTCTAGCTAAAGACGGAATTAGTCTATCCTCATCTCACAGCATATTCTAATTGCAAATTTTGATGTTTGCTCATGTTTTTATTCTCTTAGTAACCCGTCCCAGTATTTATCCTCTTCATCCAATATTCACCTCCGTTTGTGTCATCTCATGAAATTAGGGGTCTACCCCAGGTGTACGGAAACACATACATTATTTATCATCATTCAAAATATTGTTCGTATTAATGTTTAACAGTCATACTGTCACGTATGTTGCTTTCAATGACGTAAGTCATTGTTGATACGTCAAAATTTATGTCAGGTGGTGTTTTTCCTGTAGTGTCAGACATGAGACATGTCAATGGTGTATTATGGCTAGCGTATTTGGGCATTCCGATGATGTCAAATCAATCATTACTTGGTCTTGGTCTTTTTAGTAACTGCTTTTAGCACTTTAACAATGTTTTTCGGCTGATCGTCGCATTAAGAAAAGTCCTTATGACCAAATTTATTTAACGTATTTTATCACGAGGGACTTTCTTTAATTTACAAACATTTGCCGTTTCTTTCATAATGATCCTAATTACAGGTGAAATGTTAATGAGATTTCTTTGAATTCCATTATCATGATTTTTTTTTCCTATTACTTCCTTTATATTATGTATTAGAGCTTCGATAATTTCCAAGTAAAACCAAGTTAAAATTTTGTTTGAAAATATCTCTGAAATTACAATTCCCATACAAATTACCTGCAATACGTGGCAAAACTTATAGCACAGTCATAAATCTTGAGAAATAAAACAATACACTATCAGTGAAACCCTTCAAAGCATGACGGTTACATAAAAGATAATAATTGCGACATATTTCTTCTAAAAATTACCATATTGCATAATTGAAAGATCAATTTAACGAACGAAACGACTCTAAATCCATTACAAGAGATTGTAACAGTTATTAGAAAGAATTACATTATTACACATCGTCTATGACTTGGTTTTTCACAGAGATTTGAATCTTCAAATCATGCGGTTAGGTTGGATGCGCCAATTGCTGTCTAAGATAATTTTCTTAGTGTTTTTGTTCCTTGTTGATTTGTTTTTAAATTAAATTGTAGATAGAACTTAAATATACTTAAGCTGCAAGTGTTTATAATAATCTATACTAATATTATAAAAACGAAAGAAACTCTGTCTATCTGCCTGTCTGTTAAGTTTTTACGCCTAAACCGCTGTTTTTTTTTAATAATATTAGTATAAAGATAGATTGGACCTTGGAGAAGGACATAGGATGCTTTTTAACAGAGTATTGCCAACTTTCATGAAGGCAAAGCCGTTAGCAGAAGCTAGTAATGGTGAAACGCGAAAACACATCATATTCCTTTACCTTTGACAACAAAATTCTAAACCAAAGGAAAATCCCTATCGAACCAATAAGTAATTACACGTAACCTACTATAGTCAGGTACCTATAATAAACCAATACCGATCAATGATTGACGTCATCAAGTCATGTTGGCCACAAACAATGAGGTTAGATCGAGTGGCGGGCGCCCAATGCTACTTCACTTAAGTACGGCAACTTGACATATTGTTATGTAAGTCTTGGCTTCAGTTAGAGGACGGAGATAATGTTAGCAAAAATCTAGGTCGGATTAAGGTTATCGAAGGTTTTATCAAGGGAGAGTTCAAATTAATGAGCTCGTAAAAAGGCAGTTATGTAGCTGTTCAAGGTAGGATGATAAAGAGGAACATTTAATTGAGAATGATGATCTAAATGAAGAAGCATGAATATAGATTCATAGGGAGTTATGTAACAGGAAATTCGCAATGGGCACGGTCAAAAAGAAGAGTATTTTTTGTTACAATTGTATTTAACTTGAAATTCTTCTTCATATATATCCTCATAACTGTTTCGGAGTTGCAGTATATATTACTATATTATATTACTATATACCAGGCCCCTCAGAAAGTATTGCGAAAAAAAGTTTTTATATATGGGAGACTGGCCAGTTATAATGTTTTTCGAAAATATGATTATTTATAAGTAAAAATAAGTAAGTTCCAATTTCAAAATTTCCCTCCACATTTTTTGCGAGTTAATTCAAAGTATTGTGTCTCACTGAAATATGGATCTGCGCCGGGAACATTTTAGAGCTATGATTTTATACGATTTCAAGTGTCGCCTGAAACCGGATGAATCGTACGATAGACTTCAAATGGCATTCATGGATGAAGGCCCTTCCAAGGCAACCGTGTATCGTTGGTATAACGAATTCAAGCGCGGTCGACCAACTTTGGGGGATGACGAAAGAAGCGGTCGCCCTTTGACGGCTGTTACCGAAGAAAACGTGCTAGCAGTGAAAAATTTAATCCAAGACAATAGGCGAATTACATATCAGGAGATTCAACACATATTGAAGATTGGATCGGGAAGCGTTCACGAGATTCTACACAGCCATCTTCGCGTGAGGAGGATAGTATCACGCTGGGTGCCGCACAACCTCACCGATGCTCAGAAGCAGGCCCGGGTGGAATGGTGCCGTGATATGCTTAACAAATTTGAAGCAGGCTCGTCTCGGCGTGTTTACGACATCGTTACAGGTGATGAGTCCTGGATTTATCAATACGACCCAGAAACCAAGCGCCAGTCGACTGTTTGGGTGTTTCAAAATGAGCCAACGCCTACCAAAGTGAAGCGATCTAGAAGCGGGGGTAAGATTTTGATCGCTAGCTTTTTTAATTTGACTGGCCACTTGGTATCAATTCCCTTACGGGATCAAAGAAGCATTAATACCGAATGGTATACTACCAAATGTTTGCCAGAAGTTTTCTCTGTTATAAGCAACAAGCGACCAAACACAGGGCTCCGCGGGCTACTGCTCCACCACGACAATGCACCTGCGCACACCGCACTCAAAACGAGGGACTTCCTGGACAGCACGCCAGTCAAACTCCTGGGTCACCCTCCTTACAGCCCTGATCTAGCACCGTGTGACTTCTTTTTATTCCCAAAAATAAAAAATCAGCTCAAAGGGATACAATTTTCGTCGCCGGAAGATGCGCTGGCTGCGTTCGAGCAGGCTGTAAACGAGGTGTCTGCGGCGGACTGGAAAAAGTGTTTTGAAAACTGGTTTAGGCGCATGAATCTTTGTATAGAGGCTGGTGGAAAGTACTTTGAAAAGATTTAATAAAAATATATGTACGTATAGAACAATTTTTTTTAGTTTCGCAAAACTTTCTGAGTGTCCCACGTACGTATAGCAGGCCAATATTTTAGGCGATTTATTAAAAATACAAGATTTCCTTATGTCAGTCAAAAATTCGCAACTCCACCTACAATTTCTAAAACAGTAGCTCCCAATCATTAACTGACTCAGTGAATTCCGCCATTGTTCGAAACTTCTCACATTTATTATGAAATTAATTGTTTCAAATGGCCACTTTAATTTGATTCCACACTGTAACTGTTGCATGACTCGATGTTATCGGGCTGTTCATCATCCAGTGACATAAGAAGGTTATTCTCTACAAACTTTTTGGCAATTTTGAGTAATTACTGCAGTGAAATAATTGTGGATTTTATGGTATAATTGAGAGTCTTTTGTTTTTGAAGTGAGCAATGTCTTGGAACTATGTGAATTTATGTTTCGCGGTACTGTTGCTCAGTTTTATTAAGAGTTGCGTCAACTGCATTTGGCAAATCTGCTGTAGTTTTTGTAACTGTGCTATTGAGTTATCAGTCTTCAGGTTTTCACCTTTCTGCTTCTTCTTCTTAGTGTGTCGATGACAGAATAGACTCTTCTTAGTTAAATGCCTTTCTACTAATACAATATCAACAATTTTGTCTGACTGAAAATCATTATTAGTGTTGGCTTTTACAAGACTATATTTACTAGTATTTTCTGTTTCTTTCACTTCAAGACAAAAGTTCTTATAAAACGTCTCCGGATTATTCAAAACTACATCGATTAACAATAAAACTGAGTTCAAAGATGCAATACCATAACAGTCGGAGGTTACTAACCCATCATCTATGTACGAGTTTAAACTTCCATCAGTTCTATCCCACACCGGACTTTTACAATTCATTATAATCTACGAACTCATGATTTTTTGTTCGTCAATTAACATAATATACTAAATGAAATAAGATTAAGTATTACATCTCTTATGGCAGTAGATGATAGACCATAAACTAACACCCACGATCAAAGAGTACGATGCTCCAATATATATTTTTTATTGTCATAAAGGCGATTTAATAATTTATTGTGTTATGACTTCAGATTAGATCATTGCATATAAGGTGGTCAGATATAATGATGAGTGTATACTTATGACATTGAGCGACCTTACCTCCGTTTTAGATTATTCGAATCGTTTTACAGATTGTAAAGGCAACAAATATAGATAGATGTCATTTGTATTTCATTTTATTATTTAGTAGGACATAATTGGTTTCAAGCTTCGAATGATCTGGTAGTTTACGAAAAAGAATTCTATACTACGTTTAGAAACTGCCAAGTGTCTTCACGAATAAAATATTAGATCCCCCGGAAATGCTTACATTGCCATAGGATTTGGAACCCATTATTTACCATGATTTAAGCTCTAGCCTCTTTATTATTTAGTTTTATTAAGTTTTTTTTTTATCTAAATAAACTCAAGCAAATCCAGTCCACTCAAAATTTAATGAATGTGAGGAAGTGCCACACAACAGAGAAACAATAAAAACATTTATTTTATAAATTCTTTGAAAGTAAAACATCAAATAAAGTGTCAATCACTCAGCTGTAACATGATAACGCGTCGATTAAATCACAACAGAGCGACATCAAAATGTCGTCGACTTGCGCATGCATCGCATTCCCCGAGCGCCGCGCATGCCATTTCACTGGCCGAGCGCGCGCGAATCCTCGGCGGAAACATCCGAACGCTATGTCATCGGAATTACAAATGCTTCCTTCGTTCTATATTTGAATTTCGGTTTTGTAGGACGTTATTGGGTGTTTTCACCTTTTGTTTTTGAGATTTCTATTGCTGTGAAATATTATTATGTAAATCAAATCATAAGGTAACAAGTAAAATTTCAAAATTTAAAAAACCTCCGACGTTTTTATTTGCGAAAACAACCTGATTCGAACAGTTAAACGCCCATAACTTTTGAACGGCTGAACCAATTTTATTCAAACATAGCTAAGAACACACTCGACAAAATTACCTTTCAAACAAAAAAAACTTAATCGAAATCGGTTCATCCGTTTAGGCGCTATGATGCCACAGACAGACACACAGATACACAGCAACACACGTGAAACTTATAACACCCCTCTTTTTCGGCGGGGGTTAAAAATAGGATTATTTAGTTTGTTTATACGTTTGTAAAAGGTAATTGCAAGAATTTCTGAACCAATTATGAAAATGTTTTCATAGAAAAAAGCTACTTTGTATACTACTTCTTTTTATCCCGGACAAATCCACAGTTCCTGTAACATTTTGCCGCGTCATTGAATCCGCTTTGATGAAAGGAAATGATGAATAAAACACTCGTGTGTTCACAAAGGACTATTCTATCGGAATAGGTGGAAACTGCTAAGATTATGTATATATACGGTAAACTGCCTGCGAGCTGCCGCATTCTTCAACTTTCAAGGTGACGATGGTATAATGATCAGGACCATTCCTTATTTCCCTTATGTGCTTCAGTCTTAGTTAATGAATTGTGTTTTACTAATGATGTTGTATTTTTGTTGCAGGTAAGTTTCCACTATTTTGATTAAGATTAAAGTTCCAATGCTTTGAAGACGGGTAAGTTTTCAATCATATTTTTTTTTGATAAATAATTCTTAAGGAAGCAGAAGGTGTAACTATATTAGAACCGTAGCAGTTGGAGTCCTGTCGTTTCTGCCTACCCCCTTGGTGTTTATAACATCGTGCTTATATTCCGCCTACATTAGTACCTATATACTATAGGTTCACGCATAATTTTAAAAGTTTATACTTAAGGCGGTACCCCGAGCAAAACGCCGCGCAAGCCGTTTTTTGTGCTGTTTTTAGGAGCTATCTACTCGTTATTTAAAAAGAAATATCAATTAATAAAAATACATTAAATTTCTACATAATATTGATTCTAAAATGGTAGATTCAGTTTTTTTTAAATGTTGTATATATTTCACTAATCTACTTCCAAAAAAACATAAAAATGAGAAATAATTATTGATATTATGCATCTCCTCGTAAAGTGTTCATTGATTATTTTTTGTACTAACACTAATGGATAGACAATTTAATAACGAACATTTTTGTAGTTTTTTTTTTTCAAAAGACCAAAATTCGATTTTATAAAGATTTTATTCTAAAATCTGGGCGTATTCACTACTGTAATTCATGCGCCACCAGTGCCGCTAGACCAATAGGAACGCTCATATCTCATGCCGATTTTTTGGTCAGGGTACCGTCTTAATACTACATAAAAAAAACAAAAACAGTACATACAAAAAACAATTAGAATACATAAAACACAATTACATGCAAACAGTTAGAATACAAAATATGTATATATAGAATACATTATAATCTAAAACAAATTGAATTTATAGAGATTGATTGGTTATAGAAAATTAGCATTCTTAAAGGAACCACAAGAACGAAAACCACACAGACCTACATATTAAAAGCGAAACACTGGTACATTATTTAATTTAATTTTCCGCCATTTTTAATTTGTTTTTTTTTCTCATTTCAACCTAATTTAAGCTCATTAACAACATTCGCGGTTTCCCAAAGAGCCTCGACCTTACCGTGGCCAATCCAGCGTTATTAAGATTTTGTACAAAACGACAAGTATTTGATACGAGGCCGCAGGAAGGAGGGTATTGAGAAATAATACCAAAAGCCAATGATATTCAAATAAACAGATACGTTATACAATCACAAAACAATTGAAAAAGTGTTCCGTGCAGCAGCGGCAGCACACATACACAGTTTTTATTCATCTGACATTGTAGTGAACAAGTCGAAAGGGACGGCTTGATAAAACCAACAAGAAAAAAAGAGACAGCTAGTGTTTGTCACTTGCGTGTGAATGTAAACAAACATTATTCTGACCACCAATGTTTTTTCTTTCTGTAACCTCCAAATATCAGAATATTAGGAAAAAAAAATTGAAATAAATTAGTAAATTGAGGTGTATTGCGTACTTACATATGGTATGAGATCCATTCTGTTTTATGTTATTTGGTATTATAATTGGTACACGTTCTAAATACTTGAAAATGGCATTTTTTTAATTTTGTTTTTGTTTCAACAAAGCGTATCGGTCTTCGCCATGCGTGACATAGACTAAAGACTAAAGGTTACAATTGTCTCCTATTCGAGTCTTCACAATGCGCGTGCTTATAACATATCTGTTTATTTGAATATCATTGCCAAAAGCGGAATAACCTCACAATGGAAACATGCATCCGTTCTTTTTTTGTAATTATCGTCGGAAAATTAATTTTATGGTTATTGTTGTTGTCATCTCAGGGATGTGTACAATTTTAAAGATGGAACAAAGAATGACAATGGTTTTAGAACATCATCCTTTCTGTTCGTTATTCTTGCATAGTTTGGTTCAGAAGCTCCTGCCAAAGTTAATTATTCTTGCATTGTTTGGTTCAGAAGCTCCTGCCAAAGTTGGTTGTTCTTGCATAATTTAGTTTAGAAGGTCCTGCCAAAGATAATAATTCTTGCTTAGTTAGCTTCAGAAGATCCTGCTATTCTTGCATAGTTTGGTTCAGAATCTCCTGCCGAAGTAAGTTATTCTTTCATAGTTTGGTTTAGAAGCTCCTGCCAAAGATAATTATTCTTGCTTAGTTTGGTTCAGAAGCTCCTGCCAAAGATAATTATTCTTGCTTAGTTTGCTTCAGAAGGTCCTGCCGCAGTAAGTTATTCTTGCATAGTTTGGTTCAGAAGCTCAGTTTTGTTTCCGAAGCGCCAGCTAAAGGCAGGTTCGGTTTTTCCAAGTGTTATTAAGGTTCCTGGCATTAAGGAAACGTTTTTTCAAAATAAGACATCTGTAAAGCGTCGCTCATAATGCTGTGTATCTTATTTTATTGTAATTTTTTACATTAAATTACGCCTGTTTTCTCCAAAATTAAGCAGAGTGATTAATTCCTATGTAATAAATGGCTATCCTACTTCATTAATCAAATCAATAGACTAACAATAATAGACTAGCTAAGCCCGCGACCGTCCTTGACCGTGCTTCGCTCCGTGTGCCCGTGTCCAACCGATCGACTCGACTGAGCATTGTCTTACCAATTAATTGATTAAGCGTCAAGTCTGCATCGGCTGTGATAGATATAAATGTTAGGTGTTTACTGCTCAAGGTGTTAGAAAATAGGTAGGTGGTTCTATGCGCTGATGGTAGTAAAAATCTCACATTCCGGGTTCCTTACCCCGTAAGTCCAGGCGACTCTTGAAGGTTCCATCCGAAAACAAGAAAAAAAAGGCTTTATATATTTGTTCTTAAACCAGGGCCGTCCAGAACCATATTGGGTTGACGAAATCAAGTCTCGGGAAATATCTAGATTAGGCAGGCACGGAACCAGGAAATATGGTGGAAGAAAGGGGAGAAATATACCCAGTATTTAGTGATTTCTGGGTGAAATGACGATGGTAAATGGTCTGAAATTAGTCTGGGTTTTCAATATAGTTTGGGTAGTGTCAAGCGATCGACTCGCAGCTCGGTATTGTCTTACCATTAATTGATTATGCGTCAAGTCTGCACCTGCTGAGAGGGAAATAAATGTTAGGTGGTGCTCAAGATTCTAGAAAATAGGTAGGTAAGGTAAAATTTGTGTCGCGAATCACGTAAAGACGTACTTATGTTTTTAGTAAGGCTTTTCTGTAGGTAAATAGTTGATAAGTCTTGTAGAAGTGTGTCCATCCATTTCATACCCGTACCAACGTGCTTCGGAAATCAGTTGCCCCGGCTTTTATTCGAAGTCAGATGGCCATAACTCGGTTGTTAAGGCACCCTAGTCACCATAGAAAATACTGTTGTCCGGTTTGACTGGAAGTTGAGCGAAACAGCGTCTTAAATGGGATCTTTTTACCCGACTGCCGAAGGATGGTAATGTGTTTATCAGTCTATGGACGTATGTATGTTTGTTCCTATATGGCGTTTGTATCTAGAGACCAAACTCGTTGGCCGATTTTGATGATTCTTACGTCAATCGATTCGTCTTTACCTTGCGAGTGTCAGTGGCTAGATTTAAATAAAAAATAAAAAAATTGGCGGCTTTTGAGCGCCATTTTGTGGGTGAATTTTTTTTTTTCTTCTAAACCCACGAGGTGTATCAATAAAGGGTTTTAAGAGGTGATTTCAAAAATATATAACACTTATGTTTAAATGTAACAAATTCGAAAAAAAAGTAACTAAAAAGTTGTAAATAAAAAAGGTTTATTTAAAAAATCTAAAAACTCGACTGCTTAAAAATCGAACTAAAAAGACGTAAACAAGAAGAAAAACATGTTGTGCAGTCGGAGGATACAATATTCGCGAGTTGGCTGAACAAAACCAGGTGTATCCGTGTGTGTATAAGCAGTCGGGTTTTTAGATTATTAAAATTAACTTTTTAAAGCTATATTGTACCTTTATTATCGTTAATGAAACGTTACACTATTTTTATTATGGGCAAATTATGGTAAAAAAAAAAAAAAAAAAAAAAAAAACGTACTCAAATTTTTAAATTAATATCACACGGCTTTTGTTATCAATAAACAACATTTTACAAAACATGCAGACAGCTACATCAGTAAAATCGACACATATTAAAATTTCAGTCTGCACATTAACCGAGACGTATAATTTAACATCCTTGAAGCGTGTGTATCTTGCTGCATGTCGATACGGCGAGTGTGGCCCCGGGCGGTGAGGGCTCAATAATACATTGATGAGTTTATTTATTTTAATATAAGACTAGACTTTTGACCAGGCTTTGGACAAGGTATGATAAATATTGTAAAGCAGTTTTGGAAGAGGAATTTTGAAAAACTGAGAATGAAAATTGGAGTTTTAATTATAAATAGGCATCATTTTATGAGTTTTCTACGTTTGCAATAAGATTTTCTTTTTATTTTTTACTATCGATAGGCTCGCGTTTGATCACTACCTCGCCTGATGGTAAGCGATGATATGGCCTACGGTGAAGCACGCTTGCCTAGAAGTAACCTATTCACTCTTGACTTAAAGACCCCAAGGTTGTAGCTATCAGGGAACAAAGACTCCGGCAAGGAATTCCACTCCTTAGCTGTGCGCACAATGAAAGTATTAGCAAAACGCTTTATGCGTATGGGTAGGATGTCCACCATGTACCGGTGGCACATGGCCGTACGTCTTGTAGTCCGATGATGGAAAGGGCTAGGCGGAATCAAATGGTGCAGTTCCGTCGCACACTACCCGAAATGTAACCGATGAAAACCGACAGGCTGGCAACTCGGCGTCGACGATCGAGGCTCTGGAGCCTTGACGCGATTGATTTTAATGATAGGCCTCCATTTTAGATAAGTTAAATGCATGGAAAGCCAACGGAATTTTCTTCACTTGTGAAAATGATAATAACTTACTGCCTAGATAAAGATATTATGCTTTCAGTAAGTTTGGTAACGGAGTTGACTGTGACTGCCCAGGATGCAAGAGAAGTATTTATAATATTTTTTTAACAGGCATTATTGAATTAATAAAGGAATCATTTTAATTATTATGGATTCTGTGAAGAGCCGCGTATGGCCTTAAATGGCCTTGTTACTTTTTCGTACTTAAAATTAAGGTTACTATTATTCTCAGAAAACTGTTATGATATCCATTCTAAAATTATGTTGAAATACTCTATACTTTCCTGTTCAATTCCTTCGAAATCGGTCCAGCGGTTTCGGAGAAACTTAGCAACAGACGATCATACATATTTCGGTTTATTAATACTGTGGTTTATTTTATTCTTATAATAAATGCAGTAATAGTAGCATATGTATGAGTAGTATTGCGTAGATATTAAAAGGTTATAAAAGGCCTAAAGGTGTGTTTGTAGGTGGTGGGTGGGAAGGACATTTTTCGTAATGTATTTACTTTCAAAACTGTTTCAATATTATCTCGTTGCTCTTATTAGACCTACTGAATAAAGTCGAACGATATTATGCTAGAAATCCTAAAAATTATTTACAATGTTAAGATCTTATAGCCTAAAGTTCTTGGTACCTGAAAAGTTTATCAACTTTTTGTGAGTCCATTAAATTTGACAAACGTACTTTTTTTTATCATCTATAGGCTTGCGCTTGACCACTATCTCACCTGATGGTAAGCGATGATGCGGTCGACGGTGAAGCACGCTTGCCTAGATAAAACCTATTCACTCAAGACCCCTGGATTGTAGCTATCGGGAAACACAGACTCCGGCAGAGAATTCCACTACTTAGCTGTAGGCATAATGAAAGTGTCCCAAAAACGTTTTGTGCGTATGGGTGGGATGTCCACCATGTACCGATGACGCATCGCCGTACGTCTGGTAGTCCGATTATGGAACGGGCTGGGCGGAATCAGATCATGCAATTCCATCGCACACTCCCCGAAATGCAACCGACAGGCTGGCAACTCGGCGACGATTTTGACCAGTGACTTTATTTTCTAATTGCATAATATCTATCTTCTATGTATATAAAATATATGTATGTATGTTCCTTATTGACTCCGAAACGGCTGGACCGATTTTAATGAAATTTTATATAGTTTGGTGGCGATCGGAGCATTTTTTTTTGAACTGTCGGGAAAGGAAACTACACGGGTGAAACCGTGAGGCGTCCGCTAGTTTAATAATATAAATTTCTTACGATTTTCATTCAGGCTTCGACATGATTTTTCAGGTTTGCCATTATTATGAGTAGGTCTAGGTTAACAGTAACAACGCACCAACTTCTCAAGGATTAATTGAATTGCAAGGAAAGCCCTTCTCTGAGGAAATTGCTCTCATACAAATAAAACTGTTCGCTAATAGAAAGTAAAATTAATTGTTCATACATCAGTACATGCACTGCAACATAACTACACTCGCTCACAGAATTCACACGAATTTTTATTTAATTAAACATCTATCTTACATAAGATGCCGCGGGAAAATATTTAACGATTTTAAACATCGAACAGATCGCCTGAAGCGACTGCCATGGCCCATAGACAAGTATCTCGATTACCGATTATCGATTATAACGAGTCGAGTCGAATTGATGTTAGAATCGATTCAATGCAATTGGTGATCCGTCGACACTTTCGCTTGGTGTAATTGTGAATCTTTTTACGAGAGGTTTTCTTGTTTGGTTTAATTGTAGTGAGAAATTGATACGCAATAACGCTGTTACTTAGTGTGAGGTAAGCAGAGCTGTGAGTGTTAGGGTAATATTATATTATGTATTTATTATTATCAAATTGAATGAAATGAAGCTTATGTTTTTAGTTGCATTTAGCTTTTTTTTGGGGTTAATGCATTATCAAGGTCGCCTGGTGTGTGGTGTGTGTGTGTGTGTTTGTGTGTTTTTTTGCTTGTGCATATTTTCTAAAATAATTAAAGGTCTTATTAAATTTAAAAAGACTTCAAGTAAAGCAGAATTAGGTAGAGATATCAAAATATATATATTATCTATACTAATATTATAAAGAGGAAAGATTTGTATTTTTGTATGTAACGAATAAACTTAAAAACTACTGGACCGATTTCAAAAATTCTTTCACCGTTGGGAAGCTACACTATCCCCGGGTGACGTAGGCTACTTTTTATCCTTGTATTCCCACGGGAACGGGCACTACGCGGGTGAAACCGCGAGGCGTCCGCTAAAGTCTATTTAACAATTTGATTGCAAATTACAATTATACCACCCGATAACTGTCATTACTTGCAATAGACTGCTTCAAGAAAATGCCTATAAAACTACATTAGAAACACTCCTTGGCGCCACCGTTAATTATACACAGTAAGAAATCGATTACGAATCAATTAATTCAAACTCGAGTAATTAAAATAATCTCGATTTATATTTACAAATCGATTACTCGTAACCACTTGCGTTCGTGACAGTACACACGCGAGTATGCGACAGAAGTTCTCACAGCGAGAAAGTTTAACAGTCTTGTACGTGTATGTACTCGAAATTACTTTCGATTTTATGACTAAACGAGATAATTTTGTAAATTAACGGACATTATAAATATGTTAGTTTATTATTTAATTGATTAATTGCTGTTTAGTGTTTAATTAAGAGAGAAAGAGAGATCTGTTTATTGAGTGGTTATCATTCTAATTAAAATCATTATGCAATGCTTTTTCCAAAGTTTCGCTTCCGAGATCGCAGGCGAGGAAAAGAGCCGGAAACACCGCGAAAAATGCACGGTTCCAAAGCTTTACCCTTTACAAACATATTTATAAAAAAAATATTCAATTTTATTTATATAAAAGAAAGAAAGAAAGAAAGAAAGAAAAATATTTATTTGTGACCCGCACAGGAGACACGAGAAAATAAGCATACACTTAAACAATAATAAAATAAAAAAACCCTGTGCGAGACCAAAAAGGCTCCTATCTCAGCATGTGCAGCGATATCCGAAAAAGGTAATAACGCTGCGCTGATATTCTGATAGGGCCTACTGATGATGCCACGGACACACTTCCGGAAACAGGACTTACAAAATAAAAATAAAATAAAATAGAAGATTATATAAACAAATTACAATATATACAATATACAATACAATACAATATATTATATGATTGAGCCCGCATCTTTATGGCTATTTAAAACCATTCTATTCCATCCTGAAAAGAATGGTTGAGGTTAAAGGCTCGATTATGTTATTTGAAGTAATTTTTGCGAAATTCTCATTTTAATAATAATTAAAATGAAAAAACCCTGTTCCCGATACCGGTGGGCTACTATTTTATATTTTTTAAATGTAAAAATATGTAAATAAGATGAATAAAGGAATTATAATGAGAAAGATCCAGAAAGCAGTATTGCTGGACACGTCTCGTATTGTTAGGAGGTTCCTCTCTCTGGAGCCCTGACCGCCGCGCGCCGGTAGCTTGGACCCTGTTCCCGATACCGGTGGGCCTCTATTTTCTATATTTTTAAATGTTTTTTTTTTATTCTGTATGTTTTATAAAAGTCTTTAAAAATGTATAAAATAAGAAATGCAATTAAATAAAGGATTTAAATACCACTTTAATAACATTTTCTACCATATAAGTTACCTAAAATTAGTATTTTGTCCTAAACGACATAACATTTTATCAACAATATTTAACCAACTTCCAAAATAAAGTTGGTTGGGGAGTCAGTTGAATTTTTTGTTAAAAAGTTTTTTATTTTTAAATATTTCTTGATAAAAGATATAAAACATTCAAAATATAAAAAAATAACCTTTTTACAATATTTTTTTTTTACAACAAATAAAACTACTGATTTCCAAATAACAAAACTACAAAGTAAAATATCACATTATTTTTGGAAGTCGGTGTCCTTCACGCAAAAAATTGGTACCTACCAAAGACACGACTGTCAAGGCTCTCGACCCAGCAGCCTAAGTAAGCCTCCTAAGGTATTGTACCTTATATTTTATTACCATGGAAATACGAATTACTAAGGATTACTTAAAAACTACTCGTCAGATCTTGATCAAATTTAAATAAGACCATTTGAGAAGCTGCACAAGCATTCAAACAAAAAGAAAACATTAAAACAGACTAACGACTGTATGTTTTTGATTCTCAAATCTGCTCCTTTTGGAAGTCGTTTGGCAACCACAGCCATTCGATTCGGGATGAAATCGAATTGTTGTCAATAGCTATGCTGGTTAGATTTGAAGCGATAGGTAAGATATATGTAGTTGAGCAAATACTTAATTAATATCTGCAATTAACTTAATGATGTTCTAATTCCTTACAATAATTATTATAGTGTTGCTAAATCAAAAATTTTGAAACTTCAAACTGTTTTGTCGGTAATTAACTTTTAGCGAACATTTTTATATTTTTAATTATTTTTTTGGCAATCACGAGTTGTTTTGAAATTGAGAGCTCATCTGGTCTAATAATGTTTTTTTTTTGTGTCAGTTCCCACATTCATAATAAAAACATTTTGCAGTGACAATGACACCCTGCTTACGAACCGATTAAAACTGGACCCAGTGGACATAGTTCTAGCCTTGACCCAACTACTTATATTAGTGTCGTTCACGATTATTATTAGAGATAGTACAGTAACACAAACAGTGCTACAGTTGCAACGGTTTAAGAGGAAATATGGGCAGAGAGCGCCGACTGAATTTCCTTAAAAAAAGTAATAATTCGAGGTTAGTCTCTCGTCTATTTCCTCCTCCAATATTGGACCAATTAAAAAGATATTCCTTAAACTGGTAAAGTAAGATATATACTATGCCTCTATGTTTTCCTTTTTGGACAGTTGAAATTTTCATAGATGATGTATTTCTATTGCCGCTATAACAACAAATACTAAAAACAGAATAAAATAAATATTTAATTGGCGCTCCCATACAACAAACGTAATTTTTGTGCCGTTTTTTTGTGATAGTGGTACGGAACCCTTCGAGCGCGAGTCCGACTCGCACTTGGCCGGTTTAGATTTTTATGTTTTTTAAAGTAGTCTTGTTATAACTAGCAATAATTTGGATTTACTCAGGATGTAGAATCGAAATGTTATGCTACTCTTGCAAAAACGATCGCATTTACCAACTGCAAGACGTTAAATACAGATAATAAGCCCCAACTGTTTTATTAAGCATACATTAACCAAAATACCCTGTTAACAGCCTCTAAACAGCCATTTAAACCTTTATAGTAGTATTTAAATTAGAGTCAGTACGGCCATACTGAACGGCTGCACAACATTTTATTACATTTAAATACAGAATTCGAGATAATTTTGGAACAAAAACTGTATAACATGACAAAGTTCAAATTCCATTGCAACTTACACGTTTTTAGTGTTTTTTTTTTAATATGAATTGTCACTTAAAAAACAAACTTTAAATACATAAGAATAAAGTGTGTATTAGTATTGAGGACGATGGATTGAATTTATCTCGAATTATTATTATGTGTTCGGTTATTACTATTAGATATTAATTATTTTATGTTTGATATTATTATGCCGCCTTTACTCGGCATAGGCGCCGCTCGGTAGCTATGCGGTGACCATTGTTTTAGGACTAGACCCGGAAAACTATATATTCATAGGAATTTGTTAGATTTCAACAGTATTTTCTTAGCATTTGCAATTTTACTGTCACTAAGATCTGCAATGCCTATTTTGAAAATGCTGATGAATCCGTCTAAATAGCTTTCCAATTACCGCATTGTACTTGACCATTTTTTTATGAGTTAGAATGGCTAGGGTAAGCTATCACACAGACAGACGCGGAGGGGAACTTTGTTTTATAATATTTATTTATTATTATTACGGCACACCAACGAATATTTCACAAAAACATTGAAAACAGACTGATCACAATTTTTGTATTAACTACAGTGAACTATTCACTTAAAGGTGTGCACAGCACTTACATATTTAATTACATATAATACATGAAATATCGCTAAATACATTAAAAAAATGTCAAATGCTAAAATGTCAAATAGGCAAAGTCAAATAATAATCATTAAACATTAAAACAAAATTTACAAAACATAGAATTAAATTAACATGAACAACAAAAAAGTAATGAATAAATAATAACAGAATACAACAATCATAGAATACAATAATATGTATTCCCTAACTCTGTTTTTTTTTGCGCAGTCTTCATCGAGTTTGTTCTAGGACCTAGAACAAAGTCGCTTAAGACTGCGTGAAAATACTAAAGAACCTAGAATCTCCTAGTCTTCATATTCTTACTGTGAGGAGTCTGGCTGCCTTATAAGAGCCGTACTGATCGCAGCCTATTTTAAGAGCTCTTGGAAGGGTCTTCAGCTCTTGATATTATTCTCACAATGTGCTAATATAAGCACATCACCTAGCGCCTCTACCATCAAGTAAAACTGTATCAACTCCCGCCCACACCGCGCACCGCCGCCCGCGCACAGCCTTCGATGTCCGTCCGCTCATATTTACTGCGTTTTTTACTTTTAGTCAGCGAGCGAGTAATTTGGTTGTCAGGTACTTATGGGGAAATTAGTAGGTAGTTTTGGGTTGGTGGAGAGATACTGCTGGGTTTGGAAACAGAAGAAGTCTCTGCCGCGATTATAGCAAGCGAGTAATGCACCAAAAAATATTGATTGAGGCAAGAGAACTGAATTATTGAACTGTTTACCACGTTTATAAACTTACACTGGTTTATTAGCTAATCTTTTCGCCATTCATTGTACCTTCATGTATGCAGCATCTTAAAAGAAAGTGATGGACCATTCCTTGTGACAATTCCTGGCAAAAGCCTGACGTCCAACAACTTGTGCATTTTGGATGACATACCGAACCAGCCTATATATGAGCCGTTCTCTTATAGTTTCTGTCCTACTTAACAAAGAAATTCAACAATGAGGCCTATTCTTTGTCGGAAACCACGAGTAAAATTGACGAATTGTTGGGGTTTACTGTTAAATTCTCCTTCTCTATCGTTTCGCTCTTGGCAGAGTGGTCGTAGTCACGTCCAGACATCCACGTCGGAGGTAGCTCTCCGCACGATCTCGCGCTATCTCTCCCTGTTGGTGGACTGGTTGGCGCAGTAATATTATATGCGGCCTCCCACTGCGGATTTCACTTGGTCAGTCTAGCGCATAGGTGAACTGCCGCTCTATGGAGTCGTTATCCCGCCTAGAGACGGGTCCAAAGTGTTGTACGAGTAGTATGCGCGACAAACCCTGTGTGATGCTGAGCTCCTGGATTATGATCACGTTAGTGCGGCAATCCGTCCACGATATTCCGAGCATCTTTCTCCAGAATTACATCATCAGAGCATTTATCTTCCCCCTTTCCAACTCATTCATTCTCCATGTCTCGTGTGCAATTTTCGCGTTAACTCACGTCTCGATAAGGTAAGAACCTTCCTTTAAAAGCAATATCATTATCATCATCATTACTACCTACCCCAAGTCTCACCACCTCGATCGGTTCAGTAATATATTTTCCCCGAACTCATCGCTGGTGTCGATAGTAATTCGCACATAGCGTGCTTGTGCACATTATGGCATGCACCGCCCACTGCCCACCCGGCGTCAAGCGCTGTCCTACTCGCCTCGCCTGACGTTTACAACTTATTCCACTTAATTGCACTGCTATCACTTTTTTATTTGACTTTTAATAACTGGCTGGCAATATATGATGTGATAATTTGTTGTAATCGCAAAATATTTACCCTTATTTATAATAAGTCACTGGGACTCTAGACTAGGCCAGTTTTTTGATCCGTAGTTAACTCAACTAAATGATCTAATAATTGACTCTCCAACTTATTTAACCATTTGTGAAACTAACAAATAATGAAAAAACGCATTTACCTGAAATTTAAAACCATTGGTTAACATATTTAACCATTTCGCGTCGATTTCGTTGGTAGGATGTCACTTTGCTAAAGCCCTTGGGTTTGGGATTGGATCGATCAATGACTAAACAATTCTACCGACAAATCATTCCTAATGATTTGCAGATATTTCTGCCCGAAACTGCAGGTTTTAAGTGTCCTTTGGTAAGATTTGGTGATGCTAAAGATACGATAGGCTTTGTAGAGTAGACATGCTGTGAAAACCAGACTTTACCTAAAATAGACTTTTTTCCGTTGTTGTTGAATTAGGTATTTTACCTATGTTTGTAATATTTGTAAGTATGTGAGAACCATGTTCCTACTTATCAAATTAATTAATTTTCCTATTAATGCTTTTTAATACTACGTAGTATAGTGTGTAGAGCTATTCTGGGTGCATCGTCCTCACATATATTAATGTATGTAAATATTGTAAAACACCTTTTTTTTAAAAAAAAAGAGTGAGTATGGAGTTTCTTGTGCGTTCTTCTCCATAACAATCTACTTTCCGAATGCACGGTAGAATCATTTTTTTTTTTTGTTACTTGTAAATTTAAATTTTAATTTATGTGACGTTCAAAAGTGCCGTTTATTAGCCTAATTGAATAAATATATTTGACTTTTGACTTTTGATTGACTCTATCTCACCTGATGGGAAGCGATGATGTGGTCGAAGGTGAAGCGCGCTTGTCTTGAAGGAAACTATTTTGATTTTCATTTAATTTTTAAGTATCTTACTGTGACAAGATATTTTCATTTAAGTTGAAACTATCATCATCATTTCCCTGCCCTTGTCCCATGTTATTTGAGGTCACGTTTTCTTTTTCCTTTTCATCCTGTCCTAAGTTGAAATATCAACTAAAATATTTATATAACAATCTACAACATAAATATACTTTCTATTTATAATACACAATAGAATATCTTTGCTACAGCACAAAAGCAACACATATACCTACTTGATTGTTTATTAAAACAATCGCATAGATAATGTTCTAAAAACAACACAAAACAGATACTCCTGTATTATTTGTTTACCTTATAATACAACTTCTAACTCGAAACAACAGCTGTATAGAATAGAGGACAAACGTACAAACATACCTACACACAAACACACATACGGACTTTGTTTACTCTACAGTGACTAACTCGACCTCCACTTCTATTAAGGATCGATTCAAATGATTAGCGAGATATAGATCTGTGTTTACATCGATTAGGTTAGTTTTAGGAGACAATGGGTACAAAAACCTTCGGGACGAGTACACGTGCTGCTTTTTAACCCCCGCCGGAAAAAGAGGTGTTATAAGTTTCACGTGTGTTGCTGTGTGTCTGTATGTGGCATCATGGCGCCTAAACGGATGAACCGATTTTGATTTAGTTTTTTTTGTTTGAAAGTTGATTTTGTCGAGAGTGTTCTTAGCTATGTTTGAATAAAATCGGTTCAGCCGTTCAAAAGTTATGGGCGTTTTACTGTTTGAATCGGGGTGTATTTAACCCCCGCCCGCCGGATAAAGAGGGGTGTTATAAGTTTCACGTGTGTTGCTGTGTATCTGTGTGTCTGTCTGTAGCATCATAGCGCCTAAACGGATGAACCGATTTTGATTTAGTTTTTTTTGTTTGAAAGGTGATTTGGTCGAGAGTGTTCTTAGCTATGTTTGAATCAAATCGGTTCAGCCATTTAAAAGTTATGGGCGTTTTACTGTTTGAATCGGGGTGTTCTCGCAAGATAAATGTGTAGGAGGTTTTTAAAATTTTGAAATTTTACTTGTGTATATTCACAACAGTGTGTCTGCCTTCTCGTCCCATTGCTGATGTCACCCTAACAAATAGTATGATGATTTTCAAACATAGATAATATTCTCAACTGTACAGGTACACCATACAAGTAAGAGACAATATAGATGAAGGAAACATTACATGGGCGGTCTTATCGCCAAAAGCGATCTTTTAAACATAACTTTTGGATGGATTTACAAGAAAGAAGTAGGGACAGTACTGCAGGTAGTCTTGGGTGTCATAAATTACTATAAATACTATACCGGTGATCAACGTCAGCATATAGAAGGAAGGGCTCCCTCTTCAAAAATCACCCGGAACCAATTCTGTTCAACGCCTGGGCATATCGCTGGCGAGATTATGTGCAATAAATACTACCTATAACACAATATTTTTAGATATTAGCTTAAATGAGGAAGCTTCTGTCTAAAATCTTTAAGTATCTCCTAAGTTTAAAGCTATAACCTGGTCACCCCACTCTTTTACTTTTTAGTTTTATTTTGCTAATTTATTTAATTTTTTGTTACAGGTAAGTTCAATTCTTCAGGAGACAAAAATTTCAACAAAAATAAAATTGATTTGAGTAAGAAAATACTACAAGGTATGTTTTAAAATAAGGCTGGAATCACAGATAAAATAATTGATGAAGAACATAATAATTAAATTCTCTCATAATTCAATAACATAAAATAAACAATATTCTTATCTAAAAGTTACAATGTGTCGATCATCAGTACTACACTCAAGGTCCGTGACGTCATATTTATAAAGATAAATAAATGTACTTATCGTTTATATAATATTTTTTATTTAATAACGAAAACTACTCTCGTCAATATTGTATGATCTCGTGACAAGTGGCAATTTTACTTGGCATTATTTGGTCAAGTTGCAAGATCATAGTCAGAAGTACAAAGCAGTACATACATATAGTACTTACTTTGAGTTTAGTCTGAAAATAAGTAAGTTGGTTTTAGGTTGGTTGGTGTTTTTCATTTACAAATGCGAAAAGACAATAGATAATTATAAAGAGATAATTAACTTCTTCATGTTCTTCGTAGCTCTATCCCACTTTAGGTGGGGTCGACTCGCCTAACTTTCTGGCACCAGGACAATCTGCCCTGGGTTGTCGCGTCGGAAAGTTCTTCCTCCAATAGTTGTTTCGTTAGGCTAGTCCACACGTAGCTGTAGGTCATCCTCTACCTCTCTTATATTCAGGTAGTTGCAGTGCTTTCTTTAACATGCGCAAGTTGTGAATTAGGGTCAGACCAGCTAATAATCTCAGTTACTAACTTTTAAGATGCATTTCTCTAAAAACTGTAAAAAACTAGAAAACTGTGCTGTATTATAGAAATTGTTTGAAGTAGAACTTCTGTTTAATACTTGTAACTTTTTATACGTGGACACGTACCTCTCGACATGTGAATTGAAAAACTTAAGGCTCCAAAAGTTTTTTACTGACCTCGGTAAGTAATGGTCGCTTACATTATTACATATGTACGACTTTATTTGATCACATACAAAGGTACTTTACATCTGTCTAAAAAAAAGAACTGGTTTCCAACCAGAATGAATGTAAATGAAACAAAATGAGTATGTAAGGATCGTCGGTGGTGTTCTGTGGTCTCTGCCTACCCCCGTGAATGTATTAACCACTATCTCACCTTTTGGTAAACGATGATGTTGTCGACGCTGAGAGACGATTGCCTAGAAGTAATCTATTCACTCTTGACTAGACCTCCAGGCTGCAAATACCAGGAAACATAGACTCCGGGAGTGAATTGTACGCACAATAACAATATTCCTGAAACGTTTAGTGCGTATGGGATATCCACCATGTACCGATGGTACATCA
Organism: Orthosia gothica; assembly: GCA_949775005.1. NCBI lineage: Eukaryota > Metazoa > Arthropoda > Insecta > Lepidoptera > Noctuidae > Orthosia > Orthosia gothica. Next base: position 18,371,926 of record OX459059.1, read on the forward strand.
TAGTGCGTCTTATAGTCTGTTCGTGGAACGGGCTAGGCCGAATCAAATTGTGCAGTTCCATCGCACAATCCCCGAAATGTAACCGATAAAAAGTTAATTAAAAAAATCAAAAAACCCGACTGCTTAAAAAGCGAACTAAAAAGCCGGAAACATGAAGAAAATCATGCTTTGCAGGCGGAGGATACATGTTCGCGAGCTGGCTGACCAACATTTTTAATTAACTTTTTTTATTTATAACTTTTTAGTTGATTTTTGTAGAATAAGGTACACTTAAACGTACAAGTGTTATATATTTTTGAAATCACCTCTTAAAACCCTTTATTTTCATACCCGACTTGATGGGTTAGGAAGAAAAAATATATTTTGTTACCCACCGCTCAAAATCCGCCATTTTTTATTTTCCGATTTGAATGTAGCTGCCAGTGACGCTCGCAGGGTTAGGAACAATCGATTGACGTAAGAATCATCAAAATCGGTTAACGCGTTTGGTCTCTAGAACGCCACATTGGAACAAACATACATACATATTACACTCCTTCGGCTGTCGGGTAAAATTCCGACAGGGTGGTCGACAACACAGCGTCTATGATCAAGGCTTTGGAGCTTTGTCTATTACATATTTCCATCCCGGCAACTAAAATCCATCAAGCCTCCAATTGTTCCATCTGTTTCAAAAACGAGCACCCGTTACAACTAAATCAGGTTGTTCATCTACCCGATGACATAGACTCAACAGCATTAACTAGTAGGGCGCTAGGGCAGGCCGACAGTTGAGTAGGCGATACCTGCCGTTATGTGTTGTTGTTCTCGATGTGTGTTGTAGGATGTTAACTGCTTTGTGAAGCTTATTGTGGGCTTGTTTGTGACGAGTTTGGTATGTGTACTCGATTGTAAAAGTTACGAGATTTTGGAGATCAAGAGATCGGTTTTGTAGTAAAGTTGGAGGAGTTTTTGGTCACTACTAGTAGATTGAATCAAAGTGAGAAAGCTGGCCATAATAGGTCCACCTAAGTCGTATTCTCTTTTTTCCTTTTTTTTTGTATTATGGTCGATTTATCCCCGTAGATATAGTTTTTAACGGAAACAGAGAGGTGTTATAAATTTGACGTGTGTTGCTGTGTATCTGTGTGTCTGTCTGTGGCATCATAGCTCCTAAACGGATTAGCAGATTTTGAATTAGTTTTTTGTTTGATAGGTGACTTTGTCTGTAGTGTTCTTAGCTATGTTTGATTAAAATCGGTTCAGCCGTTTAAAAGTTATACGCATTTAACTCTTTGAATCTGGGTTTTCTCAAGATATCGTGTCATAATTACATGTTTCGATAGATTGTCGATTGAAGCGTGTCTACTACCAACGAGGTATATTATGGGTAGTTTAAAAAGCATGAAATAAAAATTTAAAAAAAACAAATGACCTCCGACACAAAAACCTTTAAAAAGCAAAAAAAAAACCTAGTCCTTTTTTATCCTCTATAGGCTTGCTCTTGACCACTATCTCACCTGATGGTAAGCAATGATGTGGTCGACGATGAAGCACGCTTGCCTAGAAAAAACCTATTCATTCTTGACTTAAAGACCCCTAGATTGTAGCTATCGTGAAACACAGACTCCGGCAGGGAATTCCACTTGAATCGGCGAACCGCCAACATTTACAGCAGTTTACTTTATTTCCTAAGCTGTTCCCCAACGCGAGTACGAGGCTTACTTTTTTGCTTTTTTAAGGTTTTTGTGTCGGAGGTCTTTTGAATTTTTAATTTAATTTATATTTCTTATTGTTCTCATCTCATTCAACACTACAAGCCCTACTTCCTTTTATTAAGTCATTCATTTTGCATAACGCATATTGCCCAAATTGACAACCACGTCAACGACAATCATTACACAATTTATCTAACCTTCTTCACCGTACCCACAAACCGTATCATTACACTTCAGGCGGCGGTTACGGCACCCATCCGCCATTACGCACGGGGTGCCATAGACAATGGTTGACGGTTGACGACAACAACGCTTCCTTCTTTTGTCATGCAAGTGGGTCGCCGGTCAAGGAATGTGGAAGGGTCTGGTTCGTATGTAAGCGATCGGATGTTCAGAACAGCTGGTGAAAATTAACTAAGGCCTTTTAAAGACTTGCAATGTCTGTTATCCCAAAAGACGAATGCTCTGAGGGGTGTTCTGGGTCCAACTCCTGGATTTGGCAAAGAGTTATAGGATTTTCGCGCAGAAAATTCTCCGTAGCAATCCGGATCTTGGTGGAATTAGGCCGGGTACTAGGATACCAAATATAAATTGCGTATTTTGATTGACAATGCTTTACACACGATCCAAGATTTCCTTAATAATTAGTACCTACTACAATCGGTCACCATGCACCTAATTCTTATTTTGAAAGATTTGCTTTTTAAGTGATACCTATAAAAAAATGTATACTTCATTTTGACATTTTTTTTTTTTAAAAACGTTGCCCCACACTTGGAATTTCCCCTGTATCGTGGGTGCGTTTACAAACATATAAATGCATACACAAACAACCAGAGCCGGAGCAACTATCTGTAGGTCATACAAATATTTGTTCCGTGCGGGAATCGAATCCGCGACACGAAGCACAGCAGTCAATCTCTCAACCACTGAGCCATCCGTGCGTCTATTATTGTTTGCCTAGTATAGGCAGGACATAATGGAACTATAATTTACCTAACTTCTGTCTGTATAACCTATGCCCACAGTAAAAAGATTTGATTTGATTTTAATAATGTCAGTTTAATACTGTTCTCCAACGAGAATATGGTCAATACCATAATCGACATAAATAACTCTGCTTTAAGCTTCTGCTAACAAATTTCCCGAATCTGTTTTGATGCTTTGTATGCCAGGTATTTTTAAAAGGTCTGGTGGTCTGGTCAGGTTATCTGAACGAATACATGCCTTCGTTATTAAAAACACAGTAACTTCAGTTTCCAGAAAAGGGCACGCTACCTGTTTTCCCACGGAACCAAACCCACGGAAAAAAGGATATTATGTGTTTTTCTTTTTAAAACATCACATCACATCATCAGCCTATTAATGTTCCCACTGCTGGGACACAGGCCTCCTCTCTGAGAGGGAATGGGCCCTAATCCACCTCGCGGGCCCAGTGCGGGTTGGTGGATGTCACATGTCTTCGAATTTTTGGTTCTAGGACATGCCGGTTTCCTCACGATGTTTTCCTTCACCGTTTTGAGAGCAGTGGTGATGAAATTTATTTTTATAAAATAGAAGACATTTTCTTCAAATCTTCTGGAAACAGTTTTATTCAATATTACCCGCTATATCATTCACCGCTTACACTGAAGCCCCAACACACGCCTAACTCACTTCAATTGACAATTCGCTGCGCTAATATTTCAAAATTACTCAATATCCCAACGAAGTATTTGACCATTAGTTTTTCACCTTAATAAATGAGCTAGATAGGGAATATTATACTGGGGCTTAGGGTTGGCAACACTGAATTTGTTTATGAGCAAAACGCCGCGCTAGCCGTTTTTCGTGCTGTTTTTAGGAGCTATCTACTCGTTATTTAAAAAGAAATATCAACTAATAAAAATACATTAAAATTCTACATATTATTGATTCTAAATTGGTCGTATACTTTTTTTTTAAAGAGGTATATGTTTTACTAATCTCCTTCCAACAAAACCATAAAAATGAGAAATAATTATTGATAGCATGCATCTCCTCGTAAGGTGTTCATTATTTTTTTTTTGTACTAACACTAATGGATAGACAATTTAATAACGAACATTTTTGTCGTATTTTTTTTTCAAAAGACTAAAATTCGATTTTGTAAAGATTTTATTCTAAAATCTGGGCGTATTCACTACTGTCATTCATGCGCCACCAGTGCCGCTAGGCCAATATAAATGCTCATACCTCATGCTGATTTTTTGGTCAGGGTACCGCCTTAACTGGTTTGCTTCCCTCTTGTTCCCAGTTGCAGTAGAATATAGTAGTCTCTTAGTGTGGTGAAAATATTAGTCAATCAGTAATTTTTGTAGGACCAGGTGGACCGATGACCTGGTGAAGGTTGCGGGGATTCGCTGGTTGCGAGACGCACGGGACCGGTCAATGTGGCGACGCTTGGGGGAGGCCTATGCCCAGCAGTGGACGTCCTTCGGCTGATATGATGATGATGAATTTTTGTAGCAGGGGTCAACTGTCCAGAGTGCCTAACTCACTAGCAGTTCACTAACATTTCTTAGGTAGGTAATCTGATCCACCAAAATATTTTTGATATCGTTAAATAGTTTTAGAGACCAAACAAGGCAAGTAGACATTTTCTTCTAATTGAGATCTTATTAATTCAAATTTTAATTTAAATAATATTAAAATTGCTGTCAGTAATGTATCTTTGGATATCCGAGTCTCTCTTTGCCTAGCCTTATCCCATTGTATGGGATCTCTCTTCGCCATTATTCGCCATTAATTTCTGTGCCATCTTCAGGTCATCTTTGGGTGGTTACGTTCGATAATACAGCGATGACAAGAAGATTTCAAAGTGACAATTACCTGTGAAATAATTAAATCATTTAGCTTTCGCCACCCCTGTTCTAGCCCACAATCTAGAACCCAGACTAGAACAGGCGAAAATTACGCAAAATTGTTTACCAAGCAAGCGTGGGTGTCGGCATTCGGTGCCCGGTTGACGCATTTTAAGAACGACTTGATATATTTGTCGTGAACCGGTGATAGTTGCTTAATTCTCTCATGGAAGTTTATGAGGCTGGGTGAGACAGATTGAGTTACCGGAAGGTTGCTAGACGCTAGGGCGCCCACGTGGAGTTTAATAGATTTAATTATTGGACTAAGTGAAGGTTTTACATTTAATGGCGTAGTTAGGAAGATATTCGAACGACTGACAATGATTTAACATCTGATAGAACCTGCCACAATTCTAAACTTCAATTAGAGTTACCTAAACTCATCGAATTCTTCCTCGCAATAAATGTTTTATTTTATATTTTCCAATTAGCCTATCCAAAAACATCTCGTACAGCTTTGTGATAAAATACAAAATATTAGTGAAGGTTGTGGTCAGTAAATTTGTACTGATTGGAACTAGAACCTACAACAATCAATCGTCAATACAAGTTTCAAACTAGCGAAGACATATATATCTCTCCCAAAATGGGCCACGGTGTTTTGACTCATTTTTTATTGGATATGGTCGTCAGAGGTCTGGGTTTTGAATCTGAATCGATCTAATCCAAAATGAACCACCAAGTCTTTACCTTCTTCTTCCTGCCCTTATCCCATGCTACTTGGGGCGGCGCAACACGTTTTCTTCTTCCATACCGTCCTGTTCCCCGTCACACTATCACTGACTCCCTTTTCTTTTATGTCATTCCTCAAGTCCTCACACAGTCCATCCATCTTTTCTTTGGCCTTCTCCTCCCTCACCACATTTATATTCATAACTCTTTTAGTAACATGCGTTTCATCCCTCCTCATCAAATGGACAAACTAGGACAAACGGTTTCCTTTCAACTTTTCAGTCACTGGCGCCACTTTTATACTTCCTCTAATATACTCATTTCTCACTTTACACATTCATGTCAACATTCTCATATCTGCTACATGCAATCTTTAACCACCACGCCTTTACCTGCTAACTTAAAAAGTTCCTCGCTTAATCTACCTAGCTGGTCCTCTTACCCACTCCTTGTTACCCCTTCTGCCCTCCCTAATCTTTAGTATAACATGTCGCTCATACTTACAACAATATCGTGGGAACACTCGGGTCGTGCCGCGCCGCGCCGAGCCCGCGACTCTGCAATTACCGCGGGTCGCGGGTTTATCGCGACAAACGGTGCCGCGCGACTTGTGGAGTGACCATGATAGTAAAAGCTTGAGACATCTGCTTCATTCATCTCATTGAACAATAAATACTTACTTACCTAAGATGGTAAAAGGGGATAGAAGCTAGGTTTCAGTTGTTATTTAGGAGTCCATTATACCATCGTCATCTTTTACATGGTCGTATCCCTAACATTTTATTTACCGCAGTGTCTCAAGACAAAAGTCTATGACCAGTGTGTGTTGCCAGTGATCACCTATGGGACCGAGACGTGGTCGCTCACAATGGGCCTTATCAGAAAGCTTAAAGTCACCCAAAGGGCCATGGAGAGGGCTATGCTCGGAATTTCCTTGCGTGATCACGTCAGAAATGATGATATCCGCAGGAGAACCAAAGTTACCGACATAGCCCGAAGAATTGCCAAACTTAAGTGGCAGTGGGCAGGGCACATTGCTCGCAGAACGGATGGCCGATGGGGCCGAAAAGTTCTGGAATGGCGACCGCGAACCGGAAGACGATACGTTGGAAGGCCTCCCACTAGGTGGACCGATGACCTGGTTAAGGTTGCGGGAAAGCGCTGGATGCGAGACGCACGGGATCGGTCAATGTGGCGACGCCTGGGGGAGGCCTATGTCCAGAAGTGGACGTCTTTCGGCTGAAATGATGATGATGATGATCCCTTATACTTGTAATAAGCTGTAAAATTGAGTGCTTATTAGCAGATACAATAGAAAAAACAATTGTCTTGGAAACCAAAGTTTTCAAAAGGCACTCAATGGGTATTAAACCCACATAAAACCAGCCAAGCGCGTGTCGCACTTCGCACATTTAAGGTGATGAATCTGATTTATCAAAATATTGGTTATTGTTAGTAAAATATACGTGATAATAAACATTAATATCATCTTTCAAGATCAAAGGTCAATGGGAGTATAAAAAAAATCGTAAGAAAATTGTGTGACAGACTACGGACAGACTGACGGACACGTGAGTGACAACAATGATGGACCCTTCGGGTACTGAACCCTAAAATGCATTTAGTGTTTATCGATTAACCAGAGAATTAAATAAATTAGACTTCTGCCCTTCTAAAATCTTGTGTCTAAATTAAGTTTAATCCTACACACACACACATTACTCACACACAGCACACACACACACACATTACATTGTAATACATCACACATACACCACATTGCATTGCATTGTGTTGTTTGTTTATCTTTATTATTTACATTAGTACAGCCACGCTACAGCCGAGATTTTAGGTGATAGTTTGGAGATTTTGAGGTACGTCGATTATTAAAAGTAAATTCATGCCAGTTCTGTCGACAGCAAAATTAAAATTTATTTACTAACTTTTCGAAAACGCCTGTAATATCCTTGCTCATTCGATTATGGGTTTTAAATATTTCAGTTGTTAGTTAATGCCATAGATCGCAGTTTAACTCATGGTTCCCTTACAAATCTCGGAGATCACGACCCGGCCGGCGGCGATCTACAAAGTGATTGTGTGACAATGGAGCCGCACATCTCATGTTTATGTGCAAACTGAGGGTATTTGTGTTAACATAGTCTGGTACTGATATGAAGGAAGATGGTCCTGTGGCTGTGAGAGAAGGTGTGGGTTCGATTCCCAAGTTGAGGACTGTTTTTTTGGGCCATAACAAAGAATCAAAGAAACCTTATTTATATTTATTATTTTTTTCAAATATTGTCGTGTTTTCTGAATAACGTTGATCTAGGAATGGTGGACAGGTAGTTACAAGATATTTGGCAAAAAGGCATATAAAGAAATCTAGCAATGGATACGAACGAATATACCTACGCGATAAATTAAAATTCATATTCTTTTACAAATTGTATACGGTGATTAACAAAAATAGATTTAGAAGAGTTCGCAAATCATGACTCATCCATCCGTTTGTGACAAGTTTTCATTCATTTCTGTACCAGTAGCGCCACCTAGCGGTGTGATTAGAAAGTTAAACTTCTTTGAATATTAATACTTTCCATGGCAACTGCGAAATATTCAAAGACAAAAAATATGTGAACGATGGTTATCTTAGTAATAAATTAATATTCATGTCATAAAAAATCGATAAAAAACTTGATCGAAATCAGCATACCATTCAGTAGAATTTCGTGTTATAACGGAAGTTAAAAATATCAACAACGTGACATTACATTGCTAAAATGTTACGCCGATACCGAACGGGTATTTCGACGCTTTTCTCAGCTGCGATGGTGGTGTAATGGTCAGCATAGTTGCCTTCCAAGCAGTTGATCCGGGTTCGATTCCCGGCCATCGCAGATTCTTTTTGGCTTTTCGTATTTTGTTTTTTATTCTTTTTAGTAATTTTAGTTATTTATTTTTCGTTTTGTGTGTATTTCAACAATTTTATTTAATAGATATGGTTTTTTTTTAGTATTTTTTTTCGCATTACGCAATTATTAGGTTACAGATCAACAATTTTATTTCATAGATATGGTTTTTAGGGTTCCGTAGCCAAATGGCAAAAAACGGAACCCTTATAGATTCGTCATGTCTGTCTGTCTGTCTGTCCGTCTGTATGTCACACCCCCTATTTTCCGAAACTATAAGAACTATGCTGTTGAAACTTGGTAAGTAGATGTATTCTGTGAACCGCATTAAGATTTTCACTCTTAAATAGAAAAAAAACAATTGGTCTTCAAAAATGATATTGAGGTTTCTAATATATTTTTTTTCTAAACTGAATAGTTTGCGCGAGAGACACTTCCAAAGTGGTAAAATGTGTCCTCCCCCCCCCACCGTAACTTCTAAAATAAGAGAATGATAAAACTAAAAAAAAAATATAATGTACATTACCATGTAAACTACCACCGAAAATTGGTTTGAACGAGATCTAGTAAGTAGTTTTTTTAATACGTCATAAATCGTAAACCGCAATTTACCAAGTACGGAACCCTTCGTGCGCGAGTCCAACTCGCACTTGGCTGGTTTTTTTTTGAGTATTTTTTTCCGCATTAGGTACGCAATTATTAGGTTACAGGTGAAAGGGTGAATTAACTTCATTTTACCAAAACAAAATTTCCAAATTTTTTACATATATTTTTTTTTTTTTTATAACCTATAGGCTCGCGCTTGACCACAATCTCACCTGATGGTAAGCGATGATGTGGTCGACGGTGAAACACGCTTGCCTAGAAATAACCTATTCACTCTTGACTTAAAGACCCCTAGATTGTAGCTAATCGGGAAACACAGACTCCGGCAGGGAATTCCACTCCTTAGCTGTACGCATAATAAAAGTGTTCCCAAAACGTTTTATGCGTATGGGTGGGATGTCTACCATCACGCTTGTTTCCCAGAAGATTTAGGTAGAGGTTTGGACTTGTTGTTCTGACGAAATCTTTTTCGTGTGAGGTGTGGCCAACTGGTGTGTTTCCCAGAGGCCTCTGGGACACCCACAGGCCTCTGAATTGGCTATATCAGATGCAGACTTACATCTATACCAATATTATAAAGAGGAAAGATTTTTTTGTTTGTTTGTTTATTTGTTTGTTTGTACCGAATAGGCACCAAAACTACTGGACTGATTTAAAAAAAAAAATACCAATAGGAAGCTACATTATTCATGAGTGACATATGCTATTTTTTAATCCCGAAACGGTTCCTGTGGTGTGGTTCACGGGAGCGACGCCGCGCGGAACAGCTAGTTAATTATATACGTCCAGGTTTCCTCACGATGTTTCCCTTCACTGTTGCCTGTGATGTCCAAGATAAACTTAGAAAGGACTTATGAATTTAAAAAAAGTCACTTTGCTACTTGCCCGGATTTGAACCCACGACCTCAAGCACGCATTCATGTTTATATTACATGTTTTATTACTAACTTACAACATCACTTAGGCGCAGAATTGGTTTCCTAAAGATCAAATCTGAATAAATTAATTAATGAATATAAATGAGTTGAAATTACGCAAGACTAATAAAATAATACAACATTGTAACCAATACTTGTGCGAATTACTTAGTGCTTTGGTAAGCACGCATTTATTAACACAGTTTAGTGCTTGGAAAGGTTTGTAAGAGGAATTATGTCATCATCTGCCTAGCCTTTTCCCAATTGTTGTTGGGGTCGGCTTCCAGTCTTTCTGGATTCAGCTGAGTACCAGTGTTTTACATGGAGCGACTTCCTATCTGACCTCCACAATCCAGTAACAGGGTAACACCATACCCCTTGGCAAAACTGATGTCAGATTTCAAGCTTCTGACTACTCGTAACGACTGTCAAAGATCTTCAAATGACAGCCGGGACCAACGGCTTAACGTGCTTTCCGAGGCACGGAGGAAACTCGGTATGTTGAAATGGTCACCCATCCACGGATCGACCTCGTCAAGCATTGCTTAACCTTGAAGATCGACCCGTGCGGCTGTTATTATTTAGCCACGAGAATTATGTATTTAACAGAATAAGACACCTTACAACAATATTTAGATTAATATATATTTTCTACATTAACAATAATACATATACAAACCTCATTAAGATCATCAATCACTCACTTTTAATAAAACAAATAAATAAAAAAAAAACTAGTAAAACATTCTTCACAAGGGAAGATTTTATTGCCACTGTATTCTACCTGCAAACATTATAAGTTATCTATAAAAAAAAAACTATTTCACAAAAGGAAAGTTAATTTTCACTAAAAACATATTTGCACACACATTATTCTTAGATTACCAACTACAAACAAAATATCTTAAACTTCATAACCTCTGGCACACGAGGTCATCACCCTGCTTACACCCGCAAACAATAGCGTAATTATACGCCGTACAATATCACAATTACACACAAATTACTGACTAATGCCTCTTTTTGTACACTTTTGGGTGCTCCAGATGTTGGCACCGCTATGTACAATTGTAGATACTTAAAGTTTTATCTACATGACTTATATAAACTCACGCCTTTATCCCATGGGGGTAGGCAGCAACTACAGAACGCCTGCTACGATCATTTTTGCTTAAGATACTATACCACAAGATGAGCTCGTTGCTAAATAATAACAGCCGCACGGGTCGATCTTCAAGGTTAAGCAACTTGACGAGGTCGGTCCGTAGATTGGTGACCATTTTCAACATACCTAGTGTCCTCCGTGCCTCGGAAAGCACTTTAAGCCGTTGGTCCCGGCTGTCATTTAAAGATCTTTGACAGTCGTTACAGGTAGTCAGAAGCCTGAGATCTGACACAAGTCTTGTCAAGGGGTATCGTGTTACCCAGTTACTGGGTTGTTGAGGTCAGATAGGCAGTCGCTCCATGTAAAACACTGGTACTCAGCTGAATCCGGTTAGAATGGAAGCCGACCCCAACATAATTGGGAAAAGGCTAGGCAGATGATGATGACTATACCACAAGATCCCTAAAAGTGAGTATAGACTAGAGCATTTACTTGTAAACAGAACATCAAGCATTCCCTGTTTTTAAATTAACTCAAACCACTCTTCGAACATGATGCTCGATGTTTTGTTACAACCTGATTTTAAAAACTAACGAGAGTTTTGGTGTAACATTTTATCGAGCAAAGGCACGAGCGTAGTGACTTGGAGTGACATCAATAATGAACGCAAGGTACAAAGAAATGTTACAGGTAAATGCTAACTCGCCGAGAGCATTACGTCGAACACAGCGTCGAACATTCGCAAGAACGTTACATTACATGGAAATGCTTTAGGAAACTGAGCATTTGTCTGTATTGTACCATTCGTATGAACGTTACATTCATACATTGTAATGCTCTATTGTAGGTATACCCACCTTTAAAAGTTAAACCTAAGTAACTGAAGATTGAGAACGCTGTAGAAGACCAGATACTCCTTTGCTACTTCCAAAGAAGAAGGATCATTCATATGGTCTTCTCTTTATAGGTCTTTCTTTTAGAGAGCCGTTAGGTTTATGGGCATGTGCCTTTATGTCACAGTGTTGTCTTTTCTGATGATATTGCAATCACCATTCCATTTGACAAATGCGCTGATTATGGCAATTTTATTTATTGCAACGTGTTGTTACCTGTAGCTGGGCATAGACCTTTCTTTCGTAAGTGGCGCTATGAAATCAATTCCTTCACCTATCGAAATACCCGATTCGCCCTCCAAATTTTCAACATTAAAAAAATACGTCCTGATCGGGAGCAACGACTTTTCATTAAAAAAATAACCGTTTTGGGCACACAGGGCCGCATTTAGACATGTTATTGCATTTTCCTTATCACTGACATAAATAAAAGGGCTTTAGATAAACTCATTTAAGTGCCAAGTGCAGGAAACCATCAGATTTTATTGCAGACCTAATTTGGAAGAAATACAAGATAATATACGTCGTAGTAACCAAAGAATTTACTCGAAACTCAAGGAGACATAAACCACGTAAACAATTTCCTACTCAGCGATAAATGCGAAAATTTAGATGGAGGGTACCACGTGACGTGGAAGCGCCATGTTGCGTCGAGTGCGCAGGCGCGAGATCTACCATATAAGGGCTGCCCCGCGCCCGGCGCCGCCCTGCCCTGCACCACTGACCACTTGAGGCCGCGCAACCGACGCGCAAGGTCGCACGCTTGCCTACAGGGGTGACTGACTCATATAAAAATTCACACTATCTCGTGAGATTTACGACTTTGATTACCCTAAAAGGCGTAAATACGGAAGAAAAAAATGCTTATATGTGGCGCGATGAGGATCATTATTATGTTGATGGATGGAAAGAATGAAATAATCGTAAATTAATTTGTTTTTATTTTTATCTGTCGTACTCTTGTGTCCGGTCTTTGACTGCTATCAATCTTTCTTGTTTACTCTTTAATCGATACTTTTGTTTTAAAGAATTCGGAAGGAAGACAAATGTTTTCGTCACTCTCAATTAGGCTTCTTTGCTGAATGAAGTTTTTCTTTTAATCTCACGCTGAGCATGTTTTGTTTATGGTTGAGAGAGTATGTTTGCTTGTTAAGCCAGTCACGAAATGATTGCTTTAACAATGTGTTGTATGCTCAGAATAATTATGTGTAATTTAAAATGGTTTACACTGAATGCATAAAAAGTAAAGTAGCTTACTTAATGCCCTGTCAATCTAATCAATCTTCAGCTTTAACAGATCTAAATTATGCTAATTTAAGTCTTGCTGCAGACATTTCCTGTACAGATGTAGATGATTCATCTAATAATTCAGCACATAAACGCACAATTGAAACCAAAAAACATGCACAACAAAATAAAACCAAGGAAACAATACACAACAAACAAGTAACTCAAATCACCTCTGACCAAGCTTAGACAAACTCTGACCTAGACTTTGCAATCACGTACAGTACCGAAGCGAATAATAAAAAATAATTAGCCGACCCTGACATTGCCTTATATCTAGCATCTGAGGCTCTGAGCCTTGCCATGAGACAGGTAGCGCTTATCACCATATATGATCAGGAGCCGCGGATGCGGATCAAGTCTTCACCTTGGACGAACATAGTGATAAGTCGATCATAACGTTCCATACTTGGTGATTCATCAGAGATTGTTGTGTTCTATAATTTTATATTATTATGAAGTTTATTATATCGTTTGTTTAGTTTATGGATTTGTTAATTGGTTGATTGTTAGAATTGATATATTCATTTGCATTATTACCAAATATGGCTGTTTTTATTAGTTGTCTCGTCTTTGATTATCTGGTAGTATCTTTTAAATTAAGAGCATTCATTCATTATATCGATTAATTAGCTAAGATTGGTTCCTCATTTTTCGAGCCTTGATCAACCTCATTTGCTTTTATGATAGAATCTGTAAAAGTAGTATTTTGCTTTCTCGCAATATAGTCTTCTAGTTACTCTTAGGGTTCGATCCCAATGTTACCAAATTTTTTCCTTCTTCGAAACTAGTGAACTACCATAAAACTATTAAATTATTATTTACGTCGTACCTATAGCCAGTATTGCTGTATAACTCTTCTTGAACTACAGGTCTATTTAATAGCTCTCTATAGGATGTTTCCTTAAAGGCAAACCTGAAAATAACTCTTTCCAAAAATAAATTTTCACTTGAATCAATTTTAACTCTGTTTATTAAAAGAACCGCTCCTTCAATAAATTTCTTTTTAAACCCATCAGTGATATATAACTCCCATTCACTTCACATCCAGCTTCCTTAAGGACTTCTCTCGCGGAAGTTATTAAAATTTGACACATTAATTATGATCTTCCGATGTTCGTGCTTCGTTCGACAAAATTGCTTTAATTAAACTTGAAACATGATCATTACCAAAACTTTTTACAACTGAGGAAACTCAGTTTTGTCTTGGTTGTTATTACCGTTTCGTTACAATGTAATGAAGTCTGAATTTCATGTTATAATTTTAGTTTTGTTTCTAGTATTAAGGTCATCTAGATCATAAATGTAGACATTTGTTCTTGGGTCTATAAGTTCTATAATAGTATTTCCTGTATGATAATTTTATTGTCATGACCATGTGATGAGGAGGGATGAAACTCATGCTACTCAAAGTATTATGAATAATTTAATAAATGTGACGGACGGGGAGGGAGAGGAAGGCCAAAGAAAAGATGAAAGATGGATTGATGTGTAATGAGTGAAATGAAAGAAATGAGAGTCAATGATAGCGTTATAGTTGACAGGACGGCACGTAAGAAGAAAACGTGTTGCGCCAAACTCAAGTAGGGTAGGTAGACAAGGGCAGGCAGATGATGATGAGAATTTGTATTCTGATCTTGATCATTGAACTAAGAATTAATCTAATAGAATAGTTTAATAAAAACATTAAAACCACTAAGCTATAATTTGCGTCGCAAATATCTGAATCAAGAAACAAAACAATAGAATTCAAAACATAGGCAAGTTTATCAATAATCTTTATAATGATATATTGTTGTTTTAATTCAATGCATCATTTGCTTTTGTTGGTCGGACTCGTGCATGCGCTGGTGCTTTGGCCAAGAACCTGTCGGGGTTGATTGATGGAGAGTCTAAGACGTGACCTTCTTGACATTTCTTATCTATAGGAAGTCTGTATTGACAATGTGCAGTGCCTCAGGTTATGGAAGTTGGGTAATACTTTGACAAACATTTGACAATGGACAATATTTGGGCACATCTGTGTGTTTGTTATGTCGTTGTTCTTCGTGTCGACGCGAAAGTTTTCAAAATCGCATTTCCTCATGCGTTTCCGTTCAATAAATACATTTTTCAACTAACTAGGCAAAAAACTAGTACATTCAGGAAACACTTTACAGCCCTTTCGAATTATCAGCCTTCAAAGCCAAAGCCTTTCCGTAAACAATTATAAGAGTAAAAGCAAATTTCCCGTTGACCTAAAAAGGAGATTTGAAACGTCAAAAGAGTATTTTATTCAAAACGCAATAATAGAAATGAAAATACAGAGATTACCCTTAAAACGAATATATAAACAAAAGTAAAAGCCTTACGGAATCTCTCTCCAACGAGAGTGAAACCGAAATGCATCGCCAGCCTTGAACCTCCGATCTTTCCGGTTTGGCGGCCGCTGCAGCGGAGTATCGAACCCTAATTGAGTCAAGTGTATGTTGTCTCGAACTGCCGTCCTCAAGCTTTAGTACGGCTATCTGACAAGATCAAATTTTAAGTTATAGATGAAAAATCGCGAAATAATAAAAATCGATGTTGTTTATCAACTATAAATCAGCGAGAGTTTCCGGTGTCTAAAAACTAACTCCTATGTAAAAATGGGCGCATTGGTAGTTTACATCAATGACTTAACCTTATCAAAGTAGGTTTGTAAACGTAGTCATTTGGGACGTTTTTAATTTTATCCTGAATCTAAATAGACAAATACTGATATGTCGATCAATAGAGATTTTTTGCTGATAACAATTCGATGGCATCAAAAAACAAAAATCGGTTAACTGTCAGATATCGGCATTATGCTTGGGGATAACAGCGATGAGAAACCATCTGAAGCTTAATGTGACAATTTATATGTCGCGATAAACTTTGTCAGCGCAAGTGATGTTTACGACGCGACGGTTAGTGAGTCAGAGTGGTTGATTAAAAGTATGCGAGATGAGGCTTTCAATGTAATAAATGCTGTATATGCTGTTAGTGTACTTGTTTGGAATTGATGTTTAAGTTTTGTTAAGTTAAAGTAATTTATAAATTACTTATAATAACTAAGAGACGAGAGTGCGAGTTTGGCTGTTCTGTTTTTCACAGGAGTTGTTTCATAATTCTGCCTTTCATCACAATCAACTCAGCCTATCGCACTCCACTGCTGAACGAATGCAATTCTGGCATAAATATAATTGTTTACTCTTCTGTACAACGCAATAGTTTAACTTGCTATATTATATTTTAATATCGAAGATGATGTAACATCGAGTATATATCTCATTTCGAGGAACCTGACTGATATAGAAATAATTGGGTTGTTGACGTTAGGTCTATATAATTGTAGTTAGTATTTAATTACATCATTGGCACACTGCTAACTTATTAATGCCTATTCCTTAATGCGCTGAATATTTTTATTGGATTCAGTATTTAAACCCTTTACATAATATTGACTTTCTGTTTAAACAAATCACGATGTAAAACAAAAACAGTTATAATTGTATTTTTAATATTTATAAGTTATTATTTTAATTTACTTATGTGGTCATTAAATCCATCTTCTAAAGTTTCACTACTCATTTCTTTTGCTTGCTCATCAGCTGTTTCATTCATAGACTGATCATCCTTTGTTTTCCCCCCAACTGTTGTAGTAGGTGTGAAACCTTGAACTAATTGATAGAGTTCGTCTAACAATGGCTGATCGGAATCGTCTTGTGTCGATAAATGGGCGCCTGACGCAATTATTAGTTAACGTTATTGGTTGTACTTGTAGATAGTTTGTTGTTTCATTCACTTGGTCTGATGTTTTCCACTTATTATTTTTGTATATTAATTATGTCTTTTTTAGAGTACTTTTTTCGTTTCTGTTATCAATTTTATCTGTAACATTAATCTGCAGTCTCCTTCTACTGCTCTTCTCATTAATTGTGGCTTATAAGTTGCCAATTGGGGTTGGTCTTAGGCTTAGTCTCAAAAGTCATTTCGATTAGATATTACACCAGTTTTACAAACTACATCGTTAAACTCTTGCTGTTGTGCTGTTGCATGTACACAACTTTCTATTTTCCGATGTATCAGAAATATTAAGTGAAAATAGTAATTTTATACTTCCTGTATATCATCTCGTAAAGAAAATCAAGCTTTTTCTATGACTAAGACATCTTGCAGAGAAAACAAACGTTTTAAATATTCTATGTCATCTTTAAAACATCTTATTTGCAGCTTATATGCAACTTATATTTTCTAAGATTTTGTTTCTGCTAACATAAACTCGACGATTTCCTTTGATTTAAAATCTTTATCACATAATAATGAATCATCACAATTTCGCATCATACTCGCTCGTAGACGCCAGTGGGTAGTGATGCGCGTCCCATATAGCTCTATTCATACTAGATACGTCTAGCGTGTTCACATGACTATGCACTGGAGTAAGGGTACACAGACCAGAAAAGCTTTGCACTACTTTTTGAATAGGTCTTGTTTTCGTAAATGGGACAGCGCAGTTGCTGTTGTTGTGGCGTTTCCAGTTGTTTTGTGGCTTGTCAAAGAGCTACACAGTCCCTATTGAACATTTGCATACGATATGTGGTGATATGTTGTTTGATTAAGCAATTTCAGTTCCTGAAACTGAAGAAAAATCATTTTATTATTCAATTTGAGTGCTGGAGCATTGGTTGAACGAAATAAGAGTAATAAGTTTATAATAATAAAACAGAGATATATAAAGATGAGTCTATACATAATCTCTTTTATTAGACCACCTTTAAAAACGAGGAGGTGCCTCCAATTAATAACATGATTGTTCAAATACTTTATATCTTATTCTACTACAGTGTAATGATCAAAATAATGTATTTTCGACCAATCATCGTCAAACCAATGATACAATAATGAGCTCATCGAAAACATGACATCAAGAACCTCAAAAAGACCTCCTCCTGGCAATATGGCGCCAATATTATTACCCTTTTACGTTATTAATCTTTCATCTGCCATTCAACGCGGCACAGGTGATCATATCACCAATTATCTTATAGTATCGAGTATACTGCTGTAATTTGAGCTGTAATTGTTTTTTGTTTTACAATCACTGGATGTGTGTGATTCATTCGTTTCCGTAGTCTGCTACTGTTAGCTGGTTTTATTAGGTCATGGATATGGGTCCGTGTGGTTACTAGTTTAATCCTTCTGTTTCATAGGTCTTATGTGCTGTGGTTCTTTGCTGAGCTCTTGCAGACTATACGGGATGATAATGTTTCTTTCTCTTCCGCTGTTTGTATCTGATAAATTTCGTCGCGGGATACAAGACAGTTGCATTGTTTTTCGGGAACTCGTCGAGCTTCCTTGACCAGACACTTTCTTTGGATTTTTTGATGGTTGATACTGGCTATCATGTGTGACAATAGTTGGGAACCGTGTGGGCTTGTCCCACAGAAAAAATACTTAATGCTTACCTTCCAATGACTTGTGGGTCAAATTAGCCACTATTTATTTAGAACCTTGGCACAGCCAAATCCCGTAGAAGGTTGTGAGCCGAAACAACTGGGGTCTAGGAATTAGGGGAGGCTATAGGATTTTAAAGTCTAACCACAACCAATACATATATAGATGATGTTACTATGATGATGTTCTGAGCTCTTAGTGATTTATGTGAATGATATTTGATGCTGCAGTGAATCAGTCACAATGCCACTTGCTACGATATTTACAAATTATTACTTTAGTTATGTACGGTATAAGTTTGATCCAGGCCTCTTGCTAGCAAAAACAATAATCAGTTTGATTGATATCCAAGACACACAGTAGTAAATAGGTACTACAATAATTTTAAATGCTTCCTCAACAAAATCAATACTTACGAGACAAAAATGTTAAAAAAAATATCTATCGCAACGTATCATTACACCTACATGGAATTAAAAGTAATGAGTCGTACTATCGAAGTTAATAAGTGGACGGTGGGTAGGCAGACCTTGGTATTAACTGCTTCATTATCAGAATAAAAGGTTTCGGCCTCTTAGGACCGAGGAATTGGTGATATATACGGAATTGAAAAATATGTTTATACAGATTTTAATGAAAAATAATAAATATAAGAGCGAGTCGGACTCGCGCACCACGGGTTCCGTACCATCATTATATAAATATTTTGCATGAGTTACTTCGTTGGAGAATTAAACAGTGCGGTGTAGAATAATGCAGTTTTAGGCCAGCGCCATCTCTTGACTGTTAATAGAACTAATTAACTACATGGCCTAGTTGATGACGTTTGCCCAACTATTTTCTATTTTCTATTTTTTGTTCTTGAGAATTCGAAGTAGCCCACTTCGAATTTTCAAGAACCCCTTCCAGTCCATGTTGCAAAAAAAATATTTCTTGTTTTCAAAATAGTTGGGCAAACGTCATCTAAAACTTGATAGCATTAGTAATTCTTGAGATATCCAGTTGTGACAAATGGACAGAGAGACTGAGTTGCACCATATGGGTTCCTTTTTACCATTTTGGTACGGAACCCTAAAAAGAACCGAAGGGTAAAAAATAAATTGATAAGATTGTCAATAAAAATAAAGAACTGTCAATACTGAATTGTCATTTAATTTCGGTTTTTATTTGTTTTCACTATAGGGTCTCGTAAAAAGTGGTTTAAATGTATCTTCTCAAAGGGAGACTAAAATAAAGAGTTGTTTTTTTATTTAGTTATTATATGTACGGTGTAGAGATAACGAAAGTTTATATTGTCGTTTAACTCGAAAAGATAAAGTATTTTTTTAGTGTCATTTTACTCGAAAATATAAAGAACAATTTTTAAAATCTTTAAAAAAACTCATAGTAAAGCTTGCAGTGATGAAAGACTGTGTCAAAGACAAGTAGAAGATACATAGACCTTTTTCCATGGAGATAGGCAGAGACTAGTAAAATAAACTAAAAGAAAAGGATGCATTATGCTAGCCCCGTGCGAGGCACGGACGAGACACGGATTCAAAACTTTTTGATATGATGCGGTCGCTGCTACACCGGCCGCGTCTCGGAGGTTCGGACGTGCCCCACGCCATTCTCTACTTGTTGTATAGACAAGTAGCACGTACGGGGCTCGGACGACTTGGACACGGCTCGCGCCCGCTGCGGTCTAGAATAATTTTTCACCCTTTAAAGTAGAAGATAAGTAAATAGAATACTCTCAATAGTAGAACCTTATCGGGTCATGAAAAAAAGAGACCAAAAGTAACATAAATTCACTAAATATAGACACGGTAAGTTAACAATACCGTGACACAGACCCAAGAGAAACAAATCTCAGAAATTACGAGCTCGCTCAATAAAACACATAAAAATCCGCAAGCGTTCATTTAAAACAATAAACATTCGAATAAACAATACTAAAATAACATGTTACACAAAGTCAGCCCAACTGAATGACATGTTATCTCATATTATTAACTTTTCTCAAGACAAACGGCAATTTCATGAAATCGCCGTATATGAGAGTGGTAATTTCACGAAATGATTTGGTATTTCGAAATGATGGAATTTAATTTCACGAAATGCAAGAATTTGAGAGAGAAATGTGTATGTGTTAAGAATGACATTTATATTATTTGAGTGGGCAGGATTGGTAGGCCTCGTCCTCATTGTCGACTGCTTTGGCCGGCTCGTCTAATAAAAGTTTGAATATTTGCATTTGCATTTCATAGTTGAAGGCTGAAGATGGAAGATGTTTGCTAATCGCAAGAGAATCATTGCTACTGTTTACGAATCATAACATCTTCTGCATGGTCTTTACCAACTATTTAAGTGTTGGCTACCAGTGCAACTGAATGCGGCTGAGGACCAGTATTTTACATGGAGTGAATGCTTATCTGAACTCCTCAACCCAGTAACTCGATAATCTAAGATCGATTAATGACAATCTCGCTTGACCAACCAAAGTATTGAATACTAGCGGACGCCTCACGGTTTCACCCGCGTAGTCCCGTTCCCGTGGGAATACAGGGATAAAAAGTAGCCTATGTCATCTGGGGTTAGTGTAGTTTTCCAACGTTGAAAGATTTTTTGTAATCGGTCCAGTAATTTTTAAGTTTATTCGTTACATACAAAAATACAAAAAAATACTAATCTTACCTCTTTAAAATACTAATTTCACCCACGTAGTTCCCGTTCCCGTGGGAATACAGGGATAAAAAGTAGCTTATGTCACCCGGGGATAGTGTAGCTTCACAACGGGGTAAGAATTTTTGAAATCGGTCCAGTAGTTTTTAAGTATATTCGTTACATACAAAAATACAAATCTATCCTCTTTATAATATTAGTATAGATTTCAGTGTGTTTTGGTCCTTTTACACTTAATATTATCTTTTATGCGGCAGAATGTTCAATAACAGTATACAAGAAGTTTGATCAACCTTAACAATTTTTGCAACAGTTATTTATTTCGCATTGCTTGTAGTTTAATCTCCTCTGGTGGTCAAGCAAAGTTATATTAAGAAATAAGTTATCAAACTCGTATGTAGACACGTAGCCGTCATTTGCAGACACCATAATTATATATTTTATTTTATGATCTTGCTAACCGCATAGATATGAAGAATGGACTGAGCGATGACCTAACAACATTGACCGCTCTGTAAAAAGAGACGAAACTAATGCGTGGCTAATATCTGCCTTTTATCTGTAGCTTGTAGTGACGAAAGTGCTAAACTAAGCTTAAGTCAATTTTTATACAAAAAGGGGGTTTTCTATTACCAATTGTCACCAGACGGCGCCTATTCAGTTATAATAAAAAAAATATTTACGATAAAGCGATCGAGCACGAGTAAAAACACGAATTAAACTCACAGTAAACTAGAAAAAAAAACAACTACTTGCCGCATGATAACTAAGATCACACATCTCCCTCAAACTAACCTAAAGGGAAAGCTCAGTCCATTCTCCATGTCTATGGCTAGACGTTACGCAAAAAAACTAGATCCAGATCAGTTGCACCAATCATTGTAATCAAAAGTTGATAGTTAGCCTCCAAACGGCAATTACTTGTAATGCCCAGTTACAATGTGATAAACGACTAACTATCGTTAAACTAACGTGTTATTATCTGATAATTTACATTTATTGTGGTAGCGGGCGTTTTGCATAAAAACTCTTTGACAGGTAGAGATTGATTTATTTGTTTGTTGATGTGTGCAGTGATTATATTGACTGGTAACACGCGCGGTTTCGCTTGGTTTTTGTTGAGTTGCATGTTGAAGTTCGTGTCACACTTGATTGCTTTGAGAAAATATTGAGTAACAATAAATTAAATATGAAAGTGAGCTTGTAACTCTGTTTATACAATTTTTGGCTATTCTATCAAAAATTTAAGGAAGGGAGAACCGTAAAGTTCAAAGCCGTTCGCGATGGAGGACTACTGTGGACTACTGTGGTCTCTTCCAGACAGGATCTTTATTCAAAAGTCTCCAAAATTTAATTTGTGAAATATATGTACCACAAATAAAATCAGACGAAGACCCAGAACACACATAATATACGTAAGGGTCTGGTAGTGGTACCTATAGTAAACCTCATTTCATCAGTTTCGTTAAAGATAATATAAGATATAAGTAAATAGGGGCAAGACAGGGTAAAGCTAGTTTCATAATACTTAAACCCTAGGTCAACAACGATCTAAATCCTATTCAACAGTTTCCAACAATCTCACATTACCATTCACCTTATGGTATATATAAATGGTATGATATAATGGTATGGTATATATAAACTTTTTTTCTTTTTTTTATCTTTTTTTTAAAAACCTTGCCCCACACTAGGGATTTCTGCCTATATCGTGGGCGCGTTTACAAACATATAAACTCACATATACAACACCCAGAGCCGGAACAATTATCTGTAGGTCATACAAATATTTGTTCCATGCGGGAATCGAACCCGCGACACGCAGCGCAGCAGTCA
Source organism: Orthosia gothica (assembly GCA_949775005.1). Taxonomy (NCBI): domain Eukaryota; kingdom Metazoa; phylum Arthropoda; class Insecta; order Lepidoptera; family Noctuidae; genus Orthosia; species Orthosia gothica. Next base: position 18,394,851 of record OX459059.1, read on the forward strand.
ATCGCTCAACCACTGCGCCAACCGTGCGCCCTATATTCATATTTTCACACATATATATATATATATATATATGTGAAAGTTTTGATGGATGGATGTTTGTTACTCAATCATGCCTGAACGGATCTGGATCGTGAATGGAAGAAACCAAACATACTGACATCCTCACACGAATAGAGCAGCAAAAGTAGAGGTGGACCGGCCACATGATGCGTGACAATCGTGGGAAATGGAGCAAGGCAGTGACAGACTGGAACCCAAGAGATGGGCAAAGAAGCCGTGGAAGACATTGTCTGATATGGGAGGAAGAAATTAAAAAGACACAGACCCCAGTGGAAACTGTTAGAGGAGGCCTATGCCAAGAGGCACACTGAAATCAGAGACATTTTATAAATTACGAAGAGTTTACTGTTTTTTTAGCTTTAGTTTAGTTTTTATCATTATAATGTTCCCACGGGATTATTATAAAACACAGGCAAAAGCTAGTACGAACATAAACAAACAATTTAAATAAGTATTGAGTCCTCAGCGGTGACAAATGCCTCGTTCAAATATATTGGCAGTTTAGTATGGCGACACAGACTCTGTTAGCGAGACTTTGTATATAGATATTATGCAAAGCGCGGACGCACTGTGCTTACTGCTTTGCTGAATACGGTAAGGGTGTGTCTGTACTGGATTTAGCCAATGTGGGCTTTGAGTCGTAAAAGTTGCTATTTTGATTAACTTAGCATAAAACTTTGTTAAAGCTCTTCTGTATCTTACCTGCTCTGTGAAAGTCTTCAAAAGTTGCCCTACACCTGGCTGAGTCCGTGGAGAGCTAGTTTGCATCACTACCTGATTTATTTAGGTCATGTTAAAGTGAAAAATAAGCTTTTTAGTAAGATATAACCTGAAGGAAGTTGTAAATGCAGTGAAACAGTGTCACAATTTCACCGCAGTCGGTCTTCAAAAATCAAGTTTTGCTAACCAACTCATAAAACAAGCTGATTTAATTTACCATAAAGAGGAAACTACACGAATTAGTAATAAATTAAATGCTAGAGCGAGGCTGACAGAGCATAATGGAAGAAGAAAACGTGTTACGCATGTGCTGCGCTTGCGCCGACCCCAAGCACTCGTAATATGGGACAAGGACAGGAAGATGACGACAAGTTCGAGGTTCCAAAAACAAAACAAAAATCACCAAATATTAATCTTTTAAAAACAGAGATCTCTTATATAACCACTCCCTAACCAGTTGCGATGAAGTAAATATGAACTAATAACACTATACAAACGTCGACGGCATTATGCGACAGTTTGTTAGTATTGCAGTAACGTACGGAGCAAATGTCACCGCTCCGTACTTTGTTGTTATGGTAAACGGACAAATTGAGTACAAGACGCTGTCGAGAATCGCATGTTTAAGGATATTATTGTCCGATATTTTCTTGTAAAAGGATTTCAAATGACTAAAAAAGTTTTAGTATTGCAAGACTAGAAAATAGACATCTAATAATAAAATAGAATCTAAATCTTCTCCAATTTACGGTTATAAGACAAAATTTTGATTCGGTTCTGATATTTTTTTTCCCGTGGCTTTGCCCCCAGGATCCATCTCATAGAAACCTTATAATTGCCCAGGAAAGCCTACGAAACTCAACGATAAGTGTAACTTTCTTTCAGTAAAAGATTTCTTTATTAAATTAATACTTTCTGAGATCACGCCATAGAAAAAAACAAACAAAATTATGATATGCCTCATTATTATATTAATTTTGTGACGACAAAAATGGTTAAAATTTTATGACATACATGAATATACTTTCTTTATCTTTTGACAGTATTTTTATATGCCACAAAACATTTTCTATTAGTTATAATATTTATACTGAACAAACCATAACTTCGCTGTCCTGTCATTTCGATTTGTAAACCACTCAAGGATATTGGTATCCCGCCGGAAGGAGGGGACATTCCGTCTGTCTACTATCATAACATTCGACCTTCAGAACCGTCGCTCTAGTTTAAACATGACCATGAATACGAAACAAAAACACAGACAAGTGAAGATCGATAGGTCTCCATCGTATTTGCTGACTAATATTTACGAAGTCATTCGCAAATTGTCGATACTTTTTGTTTCACTTGATTCAATAATGTCGATTTGTACCAAGGACATTGTATCTTTTCAATATAATAATATGACAAATGTTTAAGTGCATTTTAGAAATTCCTTCCCAGTTTCCTATTCATATTGTATGGTAAAAGTCTGGTTGTTTGCAAATTTATAATCAATCACCAATCACAAGGTTTGGATAAAACCTGGCACATAGGTAGATCTGGATTGGGACACAGGACTTATTATCCTAGTTTTTACGGAGGTTAAGCCCCGGATAGAAGCTAGTTAATCATAATATATTGGATCATCAGAGTTTTCAAAATGTACTTATTGTGTTTTCGTCAGCCTTTATTCTTATATCCCCAACAGAACTGTCTCCTAACTTCTATCTCTCTCTTGTTACAGCACGCAAACGCAGTCCGCGACTCCGCTCGCCTGATCTTCGAGTCACCCCAACCAGAATCCGACGATGCTCTCTCCCTAGCCAGAGCGCTGCGCACACGACCTCCTGTCAACATGCTCCCGGCTGCCAAGGCTGGCACATTCTTTGCCAGAGACAATCTTTCCAACTTCATTGATTGGTGCCGTAAGGCTCTTGGGATCCTAGAATGTCTCCTTTTCGAAACTGATGATCTATGCCTAAGAAAGAATGAGAAACATGTGGTCTTATGTCTTCTGGAAGTTGCAAGAAAAGGAGCAGTGTTAGGAATGCCAGCTCCTTTGTTAGTTCAAATGGAAAAGCAGATAGAAAGAGAGTTGGCAGGAGAAGAATTAAGGCCTGATGACTCGGCACTGGGTCTAGTGCCTTCGGCTCCTCAGCCACAGTTAGTGACCAATGACTTGAGGAGTTTGGATGAGAGGGTCAGGGACCTCGTCGAGAGGTGCTCCTGTCCAACCCAATTCCCGATGGTGAGGGTTTCGGAGGGAAAATACAGGATTGGTGATACTAGGATGCTGATCTTTGTCAGGGTGAGTTGGCTTTTCATAATATACATTCATCCGATTTCTGAATTAAGAATTCGAAATTAATTATTTACTAATCTCTCTTTTAATCTGAAAACTTGACAAAATTTTACTTTATAGTTCACGTTCTTAATCCAAATACGAGTACCTCAGAAACATCACATTGTCTCTTAATGCAATTGTTAATGTTAATAATCGCCTAAGAGATACTAAAGTATATCTAAACACACAGAAGTGCCACGAGACCATAGCGTTTAGATTTTGCAAAGGGTACCTTATGACATCGGACGTCAGAACTGACAACACTGATTGGATAAAAAGGAAAACCGTAACAAAATTGACAAAGAAAGAACTAAAAAGCCCTCAAAATGTGTCTGGAAAGGGAGAGAATCAATGAAGCTGCTTTCATTGTAGCTCTAAATGAGATTTCCGGTCTAGACGTAGCTCCATTAAAGGACATGACTTGAGAATTGTTCGACGCTTAGTATGTTTTGTTAAGTGCTTACATACTGTTAGTACCACTTGTGATGAGAAAAAGTGTACGGCTTTTAGTTTTATTGCTGCGTGATTCATAAGTGGTGGTAGCTGGAGAGGATATGATTAATCTTGACTGTTGAAAATGCTCCGTAATTCTGATACTAAAAGTACTAAATGTATAGGTTTAGAAATAGTCATTCCTAAATAATGTCTTATGATATTATACTCTAGTGGCCCGCCCCGGCTTCGCATTAGACAAATTATACACATAACTTTCCTCTTTTGGGTAAATCAATATAATTATAGCAACCAATGCAATTAATCATTACCATGAAGATTGTAAGGAACACGAAATAAATAACAAAAACTATGAAAAAATTTCTAATACCAGGTCCAAACAAAATCTAAACATATTCACTAAACTGTGTCCACCAGTCAAAACATATGCAAAATAACATTTCACACATAATAAGTAACTCAGTGGACAGAGGACTTGCGCTTACGGCATGACGCAACAAGAGCGTACAAAACATTGCGACATATTGTAAACAACGCGGCTCAAAGGATCCAACCGTTTGGATAACCTGAAATATGGAGATGTGTGAAAAGTGGGAGGATAAATAAACATCTTGGAAACATAAAGGGATAAAGAGTTCACTATAGATTAATGTCCCTTACCATGTTACTGAAAAGTAATAATAAAGATGAAAGATATGTCCCTATCTTTAAAGCATTTGAAAATAACTATGGCTGTGTGCTGAATGTAAAAAACGTAAAACTAAGACCAAATGTTATTTACATTTATTTAATTTTAAACTAGCTATATTCTAGATTCCAAAAAAACAAGTTAGATACGCAATGTGTTGATTTCGTATCAAAACATTTAATACGAAACAACTAACGTTTTATTCATTAGCACTAAAAATAGATCTCCAAGCGCCTTTTAATGAACAAAAAAAAACTTCGCACAGCCATTAGTGCCAAACAAGCTTCACTATTAAGATCATACAAATAGCGTTCCAATTCCCTCGACGACGGATCTATGATTCATTCTATTCGATTCCTTGTTTGGTCAAATCGAATGGACGCCTCATTGTAGAAAACGACTTTCGACCTTATAGCTCCTATTAGAAACTGACCTCTCGTTACAAATTATTTGTATTAGGAGGCAGGTCAATTTATATTTGTTACTATCGTGATTCCAAATTTAGGAAGACCTCGAATTAGGAACAAGTGTCTAGAAGGGAGGGGTCAGTGTATGTTGGATGTTATCTGGCGATCCATATTAAGGGATGCAAGGCTAAGAACTGAACGAAGGCGGATCGAGGTCACCAGACTTGTATTGATTGGGAGTATCAAGGCAGCATTCCCACGGTATCAGAGAATCTTTATTTGGAATTTCTAATAAACGAGTACTTGGTGGGCCAAGATATGCTGGTCCTTTTGTAAGCTTAACTTCATTCTTCATACTTTGGTCTACAACGGCCTCATGCTCTTTAAGTTGAACCATGAGATCGGTTTCCGAATTGAATGCACTCTCTAGTGCCTACTGTAAATCTATTTCTAGTGGCTACTTTTAAAGTAAGAGCTATCGCACTGTGGGGTTTATTTATCGATCTGTATTTTAACTTGACCACAGATTGGTATCTAGTTGGACATCGAGAACATGGATAGGAATGGGACTGCCTTTATTTCATTTCTTACTCTTCTGCTGTTCTTTTGTGACTAATTGCGTTGCGGGATCCAAGACAGTTGAATTATTTCTCCGGGACTAGTCGAAGTTCATTGCCTCGGTGCTTCTATAGTTTTCACGACTGTTAATTTTAGCTTACCAGAGTTGCAGTGGTTAGGAATACTGTTGTCCTTATTTTGGGCTTAAAGGAAAATTTATAAGTCACTTGATGACTCGGTACTTCATACAAACAAGAATTTTATTTTTTTATTTTTCATAATCTTATTTTTCCTAAAACACTATAGAAATAGAGGCGAATAAAAAGAAGAACCATTTTCGAATTTTTGGCAGACTTACGCATGACAATTGATTTTTATAAGATGAGGTATTGCTTTTGAAAGTTGACTTTTAAAATATCTTAAAGTAACATATTCTCTTTTTGTCTCTCCACAGATCCTCCGCTCCCACGTAATGGTCCGCGTTGGCGGTGGCTGGGACACGCTGGCCCACTACCTGGACAAGCACGATCCCTGCAGATGCCGTGCCGCCCACCGCACCTCCCTCTCCGCCCGCCTCGCCCGTCCCAAGCATGACTTGGCTGGAGCCACCGTCACCTACGAACGACCAGACGCTGGCCCAACATCCCTGCCATACACGAAAACGGAACCGAAGACTTACGAGCCCATGTCGCTTCAGTACAACTCTAAGCTTTATAACGAAGAGCCGAAATCCGGACACTACCAATCCAATCACAGACTCAGTGATGCTCCTACCAGTCTCCCATATCTTGGAGATTTGGACAGGGCTGCTTCTCCAAGCAGGAGGCACTTAGCTCCTAAATCAATCAGCCCTTCACGCAAATCCTCATCCCCAGATCGAAGAACCAAAATAGTGACTTCTAACCACTTAGTCCCAACCCCACATGGGATCAGGAACAAGAGTCCTAGACCAGTGTCTCCAGCTCCAGCAGCTGAGAGTGCGTCTGATAATGGATCGGAGGTGTCTGATGAGGGGTACAGGAGCTTGGGTGTGGTGGCAGGGTCTACCCAGGGGTCTCCATCTACGAAAACTACGAACAGATACTCGTTACACAGCCAGAACTCGATTGAAGATGCAGAATTTAATGGTAAGTGTTTTTTTCATTTCAATTTTCGTGTAAGAAAATTTTGATAAGTAGGTAGTACAATGTATGAAATTCAGATATCACTTTTACATTAAAATATAAATTGGGAATAGAATGCCCAGGGTCTTTACGTCAATGTTAATTCTTAGCAATGATGTTCTATCGCGTCCACATTATCGCTCAACCGGCTGAGTCTTTGGTCAAACGCGATCCTATCAAAAATGAATAAAATATGTAATTGGAATATAATTGGCTGGAGGATGATGAGCTTCTCATGGACATTGTGCCAGTATCATGGCATCAATTTATCTCGTATTACCAATATATCATTCAGTATCTAACCAATTTAGATTCTTCATCTTATTCGCATCAATTTAAGGACCTTAATTTAAATGGGAACATTACACTCTGGTCTAGAATCTGGCACAAGCACTAATTCTATCTAGGCAGTCCTAATTAACGACCAAGTGGGTATATGGCGTTGTAATCAATATTTATGGCCCATCAGCTGAGTGATAGGAATTTGTATGATTGAAAGGAATTTCTTGAATGTAGGTTACAGGGTACAGCCGTTAAGGGTCCTACCATGATAGCCAGTTACTGGGTTATGGAGGTCAGATTGGCAAACAAACAAAACCCTAACCCCTTCCCAACCATGTTGGGGTCACCGGATAAAACACCAGATAAACAGAAGAACGGGACTCAGCTGAGTACCAGTATTTTATATGGAACGACTGTCTATCTGAATTTCACAACCCAGTAACTGGGTGACACGATAGCAGTCGCTTTATGTTAAATACTGATTCTGGAGCTGCATCTAGTTACTGGAAGCCGAACCCAAAGTTAGGAAACGGCTAGGCAGATGTTGCAGGTGACATTTTGGCCGCAGAAGATCAAGGCAAAATAAGTGTTGTTCTATTAGAGTTAGCGATGGTCGATATGCCAAAATAGTAAGGAATTAATCACACTACATTTAGATAGACGCTAACCAATCCCATCAATTTCTAGAGCCTCAGAAAAGTAACTTTAATTTCGCATCTCAAGATGATTAAAAACTTTTGCACAATATACAATTATTTGCCCAGCCCAAGTGTTTACTCTTTATGAATGTTGCACAAATAAGTTCCGCTCACCGAGTTGTTTCGACATTTGTGTAAACATGCATACAGACAGACACACGTGACTGTTGCTAAAGTCAATACTTACTGAAGATGAACTGCAAATAGGATGTCGGTGACAGCCGTGTTTCATCTCGTGTAATATTATTAAAGAGGATTGGATACAATTATAATAAATAGTTCGCTTTTATGTTCCAACTCTTATTTAAAAGTGTTATCTATTTTAACTCTATTTTGTGTGTGTGCATTTGTTCTAATAGGTGATGCACGGTAGAATCTTTTTTTTTTTATTTTTTTTTTTATCTTATATCTTATTTTATTTTTTTATTACTTTTAATTTTTTTTTTATTACTTTTAATTTTTAATTTTAATTTATGTGACGTTCAAAAGTGCCGTTTATTGGCCTAATTGAATAAATATATTTGACTTTGACTTTGATGATTAATCTAAACTTGATACTATCGGCATTTTATTTTGATCACTTGATTTGATGTCACTTATTTTTCTTATCGATTTTTTTTTGTTTAATTGGCACACTTCTGCGCAAAGTTTTCCTCCATAACCTTTCACTCTTCATGGCGTGTTGCCTTCTTCGTTCAATGTCCCGTAAAATCCTCTTCATCCAATTTCATAATGGCCCGGAGTCAACTATATAGATCTTCTCAAGGTCATGCAATTGAATTATTCTTGCTGCAAGCCATACTGAAAGAATACAATAGAGAGTTGTCTCTTGGCTCATTCATACCACAGACTTCTTTTTTAAGATTCCAGACACTTACGCAATCCTCCTGTCACCTGTACAATACACACGTGTCTATGTACTCTGTGTACTTACAATGCACGTGTTGTGTTTGTGTAGTATTGTGCAAATTTCAGCGCGAGTCATTAGTCGTGTTATTGAAACGTTGCAGCAAACAGACATGTAACCTGAACGAATATTTTGTGCACACACTGTATTTTGGTGCAAGTTATGAGCGATCATAAATTATTTCAGCCTTCACTTTACTCTAATGCTATACACCGTTAAGTTTTGGTCGTTTAAATCAAATCAAAATCAATCAATGGAGGTTCGATCCGGTACATGAAAAAGTGTGAGTTGATGTATCAGTGTCTTTGGTACCTCTTGTTTTATCATTTTGCAACACTGACCTCCGAAAATTTTTATTTTTACACTTTTTAGTTTTTTCTTTGGAAGCCTGTTAATTTTTTATTTTTACAAATCGATACCGATTCATGTACCTGATCGACCCTCCGCGGGATTTAAAATTCAAAATTGATCGGTGTATATCAGCTTGTTGCTCAGGGGAGAAACTCTCTTTTTTTAACCTTAACCCATTATTTGGATTCAACTCTCTCCGTCATTCTTCCGAAGACGTGACTGTGTTGGGTTTCCCCAAACTATTAAATACCCCGTTAATCAGTTTGCGGCCACATCATAAGCAGTGGATATTTTATAAGGCGCTCGAAAAAGCAGCAATAGCTAAACCCGCGCCCGCTACCTTTCAAAACTAATTGTGTAGTAAATGCTATCTCTTCTAACTTAGATCATTCATCCTGCAATTATTTTCGCAACTGGTCTCAGTGTACCGTTAAATTGCACTGTCCTCACTAATATGCTTTCGCTGATGTTACATTGTGTATAGAATAGCTAAAACATGGGTACATTAGCAGACCGAGCCGACCGATGGTTGCATTACCGATATATGTCATAATTATTATGATGGTCATCATCAACCTACTTCAGGGGGGGTGACCATAATCTCTTAGAGCAAGGTTATTTCCAGTGTGCGTAAGGGCTAATATGTGATAATATGTAATATGTTTAAGACTAATATACATTTGTCCCTTTTTCATAGTCGAACCACTATAGTTTGGAGACGTCATGGTACGGGGACAGTTCACTGCTAGACATAGGCCTCTCATCTCTTTTCTCGTGTACGTCATTTATCTCGATTCTCGGCAACTCTTATTCAGCTGCTACTAGCTTCCCCATGGTTACTGCACCTCCCTACTGAAGAACATGTCTACTCCAACGGTCATGACATTAGTTCTTCCGTAAATATGCCTGACCTAGTTCCTATTCAGCTTGCTTTTCTATGAGCTATGTAATCAAGTTTGGTTCTCTGCCACCTCTTAGATCTCTGGATCATCTCATGCCGGATATAATACTTTTGAATAAAAAAGTGTCCTGCAAAATACTCCGATGACTTATCCATTTGCCAATCATGCCAATGATATCACTATCGTATAAAACGTCTTTAGATAAGACACACGTTAATAAACATACAGGTAGACCAATCTTAAACACAAGTCGATCTAACAGATGTGTCCTATGTTTAGACATTCCTTCGACTACAGTCATCTGTCATATAAGGCATGCGTGGACATATATCTGGTATTCACTGCAGTATTGCACAAGTTAGTGACATTCACATAACATGCTCGATAATATTCTTTGTCGGAGTTACATTCCGATCGGAGTTTGATGCAATAATATTGAAGGTATCTTGTTAAGATGAATTCATTAGGACTAGAAATTTTGTTATATTTAGAGACTGGGATTCTATTTATTAAGTTAGATATTATGGCAAGAATTAGATTAAATGTCTCAAACTGTCTTATTGGCTTCTAAATCTTTCATTTCTTGTTACTGTCAGTTTGTTATTAGTCCATCCATAGTATTTAAGTATCCTTGAATTAATTTTGCCAAAATGATGATCACCGTATTGTTCCGTATCTTCATATTTATCCTTGGTCCTTCGATCCTGTCTTTTTTACCTTATTCAGTTTTATCTTTATCCTTAGACCATATTTTACTACTTACTCTAAACTTATTTTAATCTTCTGAGATTGTATCTTGATTATCTTTTCTTTGGTCTTCATCTCTAGTTACCCATTCTAAACTCTACTTCCCTTTTAGGTTATTCCTCTATGAATGAAACACTCACTGAATATATATCCCATGTACATTTCCATGTTATGTTAATTTCGAAGTGGTCAACAACATCAACCATTTGCGTCTTTTTCGCGCATGTCAAACAATGGCGGTCCTTGAGCAACCAAACTAGGTGTCCTGTTCGGTCATGAATGATAAGCAAGTAAGCAACCACATCTGGTTGTCCATTCATTTTTATTTTGTTATAATAATTTACATTGCGTCAATTGATTTGATTACGATGACAATTGAATTAATCATAATTATTGTTTTTGTTCGTCATATCAGCTTTTATATTAAAACTTCCTTTTATAGCGATCTTAGGTTCGTTTTGATTAGTTCTAGCCTTATTGGTGCTAGATTCAGTACCGTTTACTGTACTATTACTATTCCTAATGAATTTGCTTCCAAGTAGCAATGACCAGTTCAGGCTTTGAAGGATGCAGTACCCTGGATCTAGACATATTTATTCATTTTAAACAGTTTTGTCAATTGTGTCAGAAACGCTTCATCAAATTGTTTAGATTTGTTCCATTTGGTGAAGGTTGTCTTCCTATCAGGCAGCCAAAGACTAGTTAGTCAGCCTTTTTAAAACGATACATAATAGAAACCTGATCGTCATCTTCATCATCATCGGCTTCTATCTTTTTGTGCCAATCCCCACGACGTTCCTGTGCCAGGCTCCTCCAGTCTACCCGAGTCAAACATGATCGTACCACGACCTAAGTAGTTTTAATTTTTTCTCTGAGATCTTTTTCCTAACTATTCCTTCTCTATTTACAAGTGGGTATCTCATTAGCAATCTCCTTAAAAACACGAAGGATGTCACCAATGTCAGCAATTAAGAAATATTCATTCTGATACCTCTCCCAAAAAGAAAATAACAAATTTTCACCTCATTAGTAAGAACACAGCCACACTTCGACGAGTGATAGTGCCAAGGTTTATCGCCTCGTACAAGCATTCGCAATTAACGTTATCCGAATACTTGTAATTATAACAAGTGTCTCTAATTATGTACAAGCGATGTTATCGCTTCTAATAAATGACACGGATAGAAACGATGTGACGATCGTGATCTTGGATTTCTAGAAAAGTGATATTTTACGAAGAATTTTGGCTATATTTAAAAGGGAAATTGTGTAAAATCGTATGCAATACTTTTTGTATTGTTAGTAAACGATAATATCTGATTCTATTGTAGATTTTTATAATTATATAATTAAATATCATCACGCCTGTATGCCTAACGATTGGGCAGACGTGTACCAATATTACGCCCAAATTTCACCAGTTTTGATTAAATACTATGTATAATAGTCACAACGGATCTTTGTGACTCTGAAGTTGGCTTTGCGAACCATTGCGCAAGAAAGTTTGTCATCGATTATACTGCATACAGTAAGCGAGATGGGACGATGCGACAAACGTAAACGAGTGAAAAAGGCAGTTATACTATGCTATCTTCACCTTCAACATTGACACAAAAATGCGCATGGTCTTGCAGCAAAATTCAGAGACACAAAGATCCACTGTGACTACTGTAATAGAGCGAGCCTTCAATCTAATTATAAGTAGGTAAAAAAAAGCTGACAACAGGAATAGATGATTTAATTTTTTTAGAATAAATTTTCAATATCAAGCTTTCGTTTTCCTGGTTAATCAAAACTGTTCATCATCATCTTTTTTGCCAAAATAAGTGCAGTGCTGGCCACTTAGATTGGTCCTATCATTACGCCATTCCCACCCAGCAGACTTCTAAATCTTGTCTAGACTACACATTATTCTTCAGTTTCTTATTTTTCCAATTTATGATTTTTCTCGATCATCATCATCATCATCAACATTTCAGCTGAAGACATCCACTGCTGAACATAGGCCTCTCCTAAGCGTCGCTTCATTGACCGGTACCGTGCGATATCGACTTATCTCGATACTACTCTATTAATAGGCTAACTACATTCCTTTTAATTACTACGCATTCTTTTTCCGTGTAAGGTCAAAAGACAAATGTCACAATATCGCATAACGCGCACGTAGTCGTACAAGCCCACACATTAATCACCTGGCTCCCTGCTCACCCTGCAAGGCAGTGAGCGACATTCCCGACATGGTCTTGACAACATTGTCATAAATAAATATTGTTGAATGTGGGCGCGATTGAAACGAACTAATAGAAACGTTTATATTATAAGAAACTGGTCCGGTGTTTACGAGAGATTGAAACGGTTTTACGCGTGTCTTTTTAATTAACGCTTGTCTAGAAGTAATCTATGCACTTTTGACTTGAAGACCCCAGGTTGTAGCTATCAGAGAACACATACCCCAGTTAAGAATTCCACTCCTTAGCTGTACGCGCAATGAAAGTATTCCCAATACATTTTGTGCGTACGGTTGGAATGTTCACCATGTACCGATGGCACATCGCCGTACGTCTTGTAGTCTCATGATGGACCGGGCCGGTTTCTGGAAAGAAATTATCGACTCGTCTCAAAATAAATACAAGTGCTGTGATTGAGTTTTGAAAAGTAATGATAGCAGCTACCGCACGTTTGTCAACTTCATTAACTTGGCCAATCCTACTTCTTCGTGCCGCTGGCACGATAGTCGTTCAAATTTGTTTGTCCCAAAACTTTGTCACATCTTCGATGGCAGCGCATAGATCACTTTGGCTGCATGATTTGGAGCACAGAAAGGGCAGGATAAGAAGGGGAAGCATGGATTGCAACTCAGTTCCACATGCGTCATGCAGACCCTGCTGAAAGGCTATTGAATATAATCTTTCGTCAATCTCATGTCAAATAATTCAAGTGGTAGGTTGCTGCAATATATTTGTTACTAATCAGATAAGATGAGATTTGGCAACGTGTTTGCATTTTTTTGTGTTGATCAGCCTTTCCCCAAACTGCGTATGCCACAATTCAGAGTTAATACAACCGATATGAGCCTGTTTCTCATTCTATTGAAATGCCTTACTACTCTAGGCCATCTCAATGTAGTTCCAGCGTGGTCTTTCAAGAATTCACTGGCCTCTTCTACTTGCTGATAGTGATCACCGGGTGGTTTTAGTGAGGAAAAAGTCTAAAGCTGGGAAATCGGACGCGGCTGACGGACGCGACTTACAGCCGTGGCTGATATGTTTGCACAGTCGTATGGGACGCGGCTGCCAGATCTCTATCAGACGTCCGAACGCCCAAGGTCACGTCCGCGACTTACGTCCGATAGTTTGCACAATGTAACGTACATTCATTACCTAGATACTCTATAAGTCGCGGCTGTCAGTCGCGTCCGTAAGCCGCGTCCGATAATTTGTTTCCAGCTTTACGAAGGTATCTTGTGAAGGATATCCCGCCCTCGTTAGCAAAAAAAGGCCAGCTCAAGGTCAAACAATTACTGGCCAATTATTTTACCAATTATTCTCACATTAAAAGATAGGCTATTTCCTTCCATGCGTAGTGTCACGTTCTTCAACACCTGCCATCTTTTATATCAGACATGTGAGTCGCACGTGACGAAGAGAAAATGAGCGAAAAGATAAACGTTATTGAAGTTTCCAAGTCGAGGATATCGGTGGCTAGTGCATTCTTTTGTTTACTATTTTATTTTTATTGCTACTGCAACTTAGCTTGGTCAATCTCTGGCGGAATGATGGGTGGCTCGAAACTATATGATAACATTTTGTGTCAAACTAGGATCCGTCAAAGGACATGGTGTTCCCAGTTACTGGGTTGTGAAGGTCAGATAGGCAGTCGCCTCGTAAAAACCGACCCCAACATACTTGAGAAAAGACTAGACAGAATGATTTGATATTGTAAGATTGGTAAATCACTCATATCTTCTGAATAGACAGTTTGAAGTTTAGAACTAGTCGAAAATTGGCGTGAAAATAGAGTTTGTTAAGTTCTCAACTTTGAATGCAGAATCCGATCTACGTAACCACTTGTTTAAGCCAAAACTTTTGGCGATTCAAGCAACCAATATGGCGCAGAAAGATGGGATTCGTGAAGTTCCAGGTTTCAATCACGACTCAGTATCATAGCCAATATTTCAACGGCAACACTATATTGCTTTGGCAGTCGCATTATTTCATCGGACGAGCCATCGGCTTGCTTGCTGCAAAATACTACACCTTTTTATTATTCAAACTATGTTACCCCATTGCTAGACAGATTAATAGTCTCTTCGTTATAGACTTCCATTCCTCCCGGGGTGTTGCCTTTTTTTCCGTCGTAAACGCTTCTAAGTCATCACGCCCTCGTTACCTAGATCTTCTTCGGCGACATTGACCACTTAGCCTAGGGCTGTGTGGTCGCTGTTCGGCGACGACATCCGTCCTCCAGCTCTCACTGCATAACGACTCTGGCGTCCTGATGTATTCTACAAATAAATATCAGAGAAAATCTCACAACCTCATAAAATATATCTACTATAAAACATTTAACTTAACCAAGCAAAGTTTTGCGGAAAAGGGAAGTCCTTACCACGACCGCCTGTCCATAAATGGTCACGGACACTCTCGATATGGTCAGAATTATTAACTTAATCTAACTGTTATTATAGTCCAAACATAGGCATTGTAAATTAGATACTGTTTTTATGATCCGAGGGTTAGCCAAAGGGTTATGAATGAGAATGTCACTAACTACCTTGTTGATATTAATTATAGGTTTGAATAATGTAAAAGTGTTATAATATTTTTGTAAAAGGCCTGACAGGCTGTATCTGGTTTTGCGTGTTGGCGGTTATGGTTAAATCTTTGCATTATATGCGAGAATTAGTGGTAACTAAACATAAATCGGTTTTGTTTTAAAATCTGAATTTCTTTTAATTATTTTAATGTCTGTTATATTTTTATGCAAAGTTCTAAACTTTCTGATAAAATTCGTAGCAGGATCTAAGACATTTGAATTATTTCTCCGGGATTCGTTGAGCTTCATTGACTCGGCGCTTTTTTGGTGGTCACCACGATTAGGAATAGTGTATCGGGTTTGTCCTTTAATACGAAACTATTCCTAGCAAACCCATTACAAAAAAGATACCCAGTGTTTCACATTCTCAATTTCTTCTTCTCATTTTTCAGAGCGTCTCGACCAAGACGACGGCTGTCACATGGAAAAGAACGAACGAGTCGACACCCACGTCAGCCTCAATACCGGCCTGAGGAAGACTGACTTCTCCAACACATTCTACGGAGGCAGGAAGACTAGCTCCATCGACGAGAAGTCCAACAGAGGCAGCCCTGACCGCGTGGTCATCGTCACTGAGAGTAACGATTCTCCCAGCAAGAGCCTCCGGGCTACAAGAGAAGCTTCTCAGTCTCCTACAAAGACGATAAGAAGCCGTCAGGCTAGCCGCATACCGCATTCACCCGTCAGAAACCGAACACCTAGCCGAGGAAACACACCAAGCCCAAAGCACAACGCGAATCCAGTTCAAACATCACCTAAATTAACACCAAAACTGCCACCAACTGCTAGGAACACATGGAGTGGAAGGACAGCTCCTACACAGGCTAAAGTTAAGTCCAGGCCCACTTTGGGAGCAGACACCTTTGAAAACCCGAACAAATCGCCCAAAATGAGGGCCAAAACCCCACAGACTGACGCTTTCAAGAGGAATTCTCCTCTGAGAGCCAGCAGCGCTACTCTTAGGTCCCCACCGAGTCAGAAGCCTTTGAGTCCTTTGTTGGAGCAAATCTTAAGGTCGACGGAAACCGCGAAGGATGACGCGTCAGTTCTAGAGAAAATGAAAGAGATCATTAGGACATATTCAAAAGGAGACGATTCTCTTTCTAGAACTAGCTCTAAGGACTCAGATTATGCTGACTTCACATCAGCCTGGGTCATGTCTGATGGAAAATTAGAAAGATCTACTAGCACAAGGCAGTTGGCTGCTCCTAGGAAAGAAAGAAATGGACCTTCCCGGATACCAGCCCCAGTGTCCATTGGCTGCAGGCGGTCCACATCCACGTCACAGTTTCAATGACAGGAGTCTGGAGACAGCGTGGACACTCTAACCAGTGATAATTGAACTATTTATCTTAGTGTACACTTTGTGAAGACAGGTTAAGTTAAATTGGTGATAGATGAATAATTATCAGTGAAGGATTGCAGCCAATCGGCGTTGAGTGTGATAGTTAAATGACGGGAAATGTATGGACTTTAATATCGCATATCTTCGTATATGTAGCGATAAGGGCTAAGATTATGAACGGATTAGACAAGGACCGGTCTCAAGCAATTTGCCCTGGTATGTTGCTTGATAGTGAGCTTCACAAAATTCTGTTGTTTAAATCAATCTGACATTGTAGTTCAGAATTAATTCACCAGTCTTTTGTGAAGTACGTAAATATGGGTACTTTGTTACAGAGACCGGCTTAAACTCGGTTTTGACTTAAACTACGACTCAAGCAGTCAATTTGTCCAAAACGTGGATTGCACTAAACGTTAGTTAGAATGGTGTAATCCACCCAAGAATTATGACGATTTAGAATTTTAACCATAGTTTAGTACTAATTATCGATTAGAAAATTTGTACTAACAATTTTAACAATAGTAACAACCATTTTGAATTTATCAGATTTACCATCTATTTGCTTATAACAACCGACTTTTATGAAATTGAGTGTTTCAATACGAAACATAATTTATTTATAGTATATTCAATGATCGGCGACAAATAATGATATATTCGGGCGTTTATTTTAAATCAAAATATAGCCTAGAATTATAAATTGATTGCCTGAGCATAGCCTAAAGCTTAAACGCCTATAATGTGTAAATCAGTTAAAACAGCACTCTCTTTTCATTAAAAGTCGGTTAAATATGGTGCTAAGCAATAAAAATATTAGCTTTTGTTGTTTAGTTATTGTTAATTTAATTATTTTGGCTAAATGCGATCACAAGCTGTTTACAATTTTAGTCTTAAGTTAGATAAGTAATTGTGAAACTTGGCCGCACATTTATTCTGGTTTTTATTTCACAAAAATGGACCAAAGTTTAACCGGAATTCGGAAATTAGAGTGACATTATTTTGTAGATAACACAGTAAAATATTACAGGTCTTTTTTTGTTGTAAAAGGTTAAACTTTGGTGCAGTCTATTTTTACAGACTTCTGATTTAATTAACCCCATCTGAATTATTACCATTAGTAATATTCATTAAAAAATTACTAATAGTAATCTTTTGAGAATAAGTACTCAAGTACATTTATTTTACAAGATGACAAGTTTTAGTTTTTAGTTTGTATTTTAAGTTAAGAATTAGTTTTTTTTATAACTGCCCGGTAAATCTTTACTAATTAATTAAAAGAAAATTACTTAATTATTTGACATTTGAAATTATGTATTTAATGAAAATATCATTCCAAGTTTGGAGTAGCCGGGATATACAGCAATTTTTTTTTTAAAGTAATCTCATTTTTGTATAAGTTGTAAAAGGTTAGAGCTTATAAATAAAATCTGTAGTGTTTTTTTAATAAAAAAGAAATAGGTAATCAAGTAGATTTTTATAATAAAATCAAATGGTAATATGGCATAACAAGTTATCAACAAAAACATCCATTTTTATACCTCATTGTAGTATACTTAAAAAAGAGATATTTTTGCACTCTTAATGAAAAAAAATACATTAGATGTCACTAATTGGCATAATGCCGTCCGTTTCAAACTGTAGTGAAGACATAGTTGTAGATTGACATCGGTAAAATGTTATTTAGGCCAATTTACTATTTATTTTTGTTGAAAAAAAAACCTGTTTTTTTTTTGTTGTATTTTGATACTAAACAATATTTTCTTTGGAAACATTCTGAATAATAATAATAATTTTATTTTTTGTTATTTATAAAATCTAATGGCTAAAATAACATTTTGCACAAACATTACTTCTATCATTGTAATAGATAATTTAATGTAAATTAAATTAATGATTGAAGTAATTATCTGTAAGTAAAATATCATTACGATTTTTAATCTTTCGGTCTCTGAGCAGACCCTTATTAAGATGTCACAAATATTACTTCTATGTTATAATGCTATGCTTAGGTTAAATTTCATGGCTCTTGTACGCAATAGAAGAGATTTTTCCTATACCATACGATCTATATTTCTTACTTATACCTTTTTTGTTGTTTTTTTTTTTAATGTTCGGCCCATGATGGGTTTATTTTTATTATATTTTTGTCCAAACCTACAAAATGTTTATAACGCTCAAGCCTTCAAAAATATGTCATCTGTTTACTTAAAATAATAAAAATAATTTATAATTATTGTTTTGGTTTTATTTTTCAATGAAAATACACGAAAAAAATTACAAAAAAAGAGATTTTAAAGAAAGGAGATATTAAAAAAATAAATAATGAATGATTTGGTAAACAGATGACTCGCAAAATGGATATTCTCAATATTTTTTATTATGAAAGTTAATAATATATGTAATCTTATATCAAGTGAGGATGTTCATAACAATATTTGACTTTTTGTACAAGCATTGTTATACTATCATAAAAAATAAGAATTAAAAAAGAGCAAAAATGCGAATAAATAAAGTCTCCTCGAATTATTACGTTTTTATCCGACTGCAAAGAAGGGTTATGTTTTTTATGATAGTGTGCCAGTGGCGAAAATTAGAGGCTAAGATTTTTTGTTAATTTACATTATTTCTCTTCGACGTAATGTTACCAGTGACTATGCCATAGATATCTGTTATTATTTAAGGAATAAACGATAAGTTTATCTTATACCATTGAATTTTATTTTAACACCTATTTATCCTCATTATCATTAGCGTAAAGCAGTTCACTGCCTGACATAGGCCTCTCCAATTGCACGTCATTTTCTTGGCAAATGTCATCCAGTTGCTACCACCCACCTTGCGAAGAATGTCACTCCACCTAGCCTGAGGGAAACACTACTCTGAAAATAGAACTTTAATATTTAGTATGGTGGCCCAGACGTAGCGGGGTTCAAACCCAGGCAGACACTTTGTGGGGCATATAACATCGCCATTGCTCACAAAACATTGAAGGAAAATATTTCAAAGGAAAAAATTCAAAGACTTATGTATGACGTTTACCAACCTGCACGAGCTGCGTGGTCAACTAGCAGGAGGGAAAGTTAAAGGCAGATGGCATTTAGCAATTAACGTAAGTACTTTGATAAATCTTTCATCTAATAAGAGACTAGAGAGAGATTCCATGCTTAGCTTTAAAAAGAGACAGAGTCACATGAGTCTCGGGACGACGCTCTACAAAGTGGAATCATTTCTAAAACTTGATGAGCAGCAATGCACCGCTACCTGCAAGCTTAGCGTCAAAGTTTACTCAGACATAGACGAATCGAAGCGAAACTTCAGTTTGTAAATGAACATAGCCCATCATATTACATTTTTAGACTGACGCTTCGCTTTCTATACCCTTATCTCCACCATGTAATGCACACATTTTTATAAAGATAAACAAAAGTCGACGAAGACGCGCGAATTCGCCCGTATCGTATAGAATTTGAGCCTCGCATCAACTCACAGAGCACAACAATCTGGTTGTTGTGCTCCGTGCTTCGACTCAACTTTATGTACTGGAGATAAGGGTCAATATGCTAAGCATCACGTTGCTTCAGCTGTCTTAATGTGCTTTGACGCTAAGGGCCTCACATAGAATAAAAACTCATTGAAACAGAACACAACCAAACCTTTTATTAGGCTTTAAAGTTTTAAAAGGAAAAATATTCGGTCTGCCAAGGCCACAGCGTTGTCAATGAAGAACAGACTGTCAAATCCATCCAAAAGTCAGGCGTAATCAACCGTAATGGTCCCCTAAAGACACCCTGGGCTCACCTTGACGATGAGCGTGGTAGCCCTCCTCGTACAAACATTCAATATTACCTTTTTCCTCGTCGTAGTCTTTGCTGCATACCTCTCCATAAGAGAACTCTTCAGGTTAGGCCTCAGGGACTAGGAATGTGCAGAGAAGCCTCTGGTCTTTTACCTGGTGAGATTGGTGAGTTGCTTTCTGTTGTAGATCTTAGAAAGTCGCTATGGGAACCTCGAAAATCTGATATGTGGTCTTACCAAGCGGTTTCCTGTTACCCCAGTAACTGGATTCTGCATTTTTCTTAAACTGACTGCTTATCGTCAGATATTAGGTTTACGTAAAAAACCGGTATGCAGATGCATCTGACTGGAAGCCGACTTTAACACACTTTGGAACAGGTTGGGTAAATGATGAGATTGATAAATTAGTAAAATAAGTGGTGAAATTATTCTCTGTTGCTGGGACCGAACGAAGAATGCGATGCTCAGAGTTTATTCGAAGAAATAGAAGAGAACTAAGTATATATTCGAAAAGATATATAGAGCTAACGCCTGGACTTGCATATATAGCAAGGCTGCCTTAAGGAGTAAAGTGCGGATAAAACTCGAGTAAACGCCTTAGCTTGCTGGTATAGCAAACTGTACGGGGAGTTGACTAAGGAGAAAGTTGCAATGACGCAGGCGCCAGCAATTGGTGGCATTCGCGCACCTTATTTATAATCTCAAGTTGTGTGCATGTGAGAATATAGGTCGATATGAATATTTTTAGACTAAAACACAAGTACAAAAAAGTTTGCGCTCTGAAAAGTATGAAACAAGAAAATATTCTTAGAGGATAGCCGTGGTCGTATGCCACCTTGCCATAAAGTTCGCATACTATATCCTGTTATAATGAACTGTTGTGTAAACAACCCGCCGGTGGCATATGGCCACGGGAAGCAGAGCGTAGTAGCGGCGCTTGGTGTCGTCTAGATGAACCGACGACCTTGAAAAGTAGCTGAGACGGATTTGCACTGGATACGGAAGTAAGTGTACATCCTAGTGTAGCATAACTTGGGGAGGCTAGATGCTATGGTTCTTCAGAAGGCAGCCACGCCAATAGCAGCATCAGTAGGATTCAATAGGTCCTGAAGTGCAGGAGTATAAAAACTTGTGGCACTCGAGCATGTGTGTCATATTCTGGCAGACAGGGGCACCTTAAAACCCATAATACCCGTCCAAAATATAGACATTTTGAAGAATTCGTAACTCATAAGTATCTTGAAAATATGAAGCTACTATGTGGATCTTGATTTGACCGGCACGTTTGGCGCAGTGACTGGGCGATTGGCCGCTGCGCTGCGTGTCGTTATTTCGATTTTCACAAGGAAAAAATATTTGTATAGCCTATTGATAGTTCAATCGTTGGCTGTTTGTGTTTGTGAGTTTTTGTAAATGCATCCACCGGCCACCACAGGAGAAATTGCTAGAGTAGAGCAACATTTTAAATAACCTTTTGTAAACCGTCGACCACATCATCGCTTACCATCAGGCAGGATAGTGGTCAAACGTGAGCCCAGCGCCAATAAAAAGAAAAATGTTTGACTCATCGGTCTAGTGTTCGCAAACGCTACTGCTGAGCATGAGGTCCTGGGTTCCACTCACACGTCAGGCAGGTTATTAGGTTTTACCATCTGTAATTTCTCACTGCAGACCCACCGTACCCCTGGACCATACCCCTGGTGGTACGGTGGGTATTTTAATGTTAAACGGTACCACCAGGTAATAGTGTTGTATCACTACTTCACTAGTTAAAATCACTTTTGAGAACAACAATTTAATTTGGTAATTAGGTTGTTATGATCGCAATTTTTCTAATGCATGACCAAATGAAATGTCTTTATTTACAATTTTGTAACTGTTCGTCAGTAATGAAGTCATCATTGATGATTTGATCCTTTCTTCTTTTTTTGGAATTATCTCCAATGTTCATACATTGGAGATGATTCCAATACTTTGAGTAATCTCATCAATGTCACAGTATAATTTTGGAGTGAAACGTCTCTAAAATGTTGGTTGTTCTATGGTGTTTACCATATACACTTATTATAGTAGATGAATGCGTCAACCATTAAGTACCTACGAGTATTTAAGATTTTTTTACATTTGTGTCATGTCATCAGATTCTGATCACATACCTACTGAAAGCCATGTTGAATCGACTGCGTCGCCAGGGCAACTATTCTTCGTCCTGGTTTATTTAATGTACATCCAAAAGACTTCCTTTCCTTCCAAATGTTGCGAGTCCAATGGTAATAGCACCCTCGCAATGTGATATTCCCAATACTTAAAAAATGGCCTTCATCGCTGCTCTTTCGTAGTCTGTGTGAACAATACGTGGGTTCCACTCGGGTATTTGCGACTTTATCATGTTAAACAAAATAATGTAACTTTTAACCGCTTGTATGCCAACATTCGAGACACAATGAAAAAGCCATTGTGTCTCGCTTAGATCTGCGTTGCATACAAGAGGTTAATTTTCGGTCCAACATATGTCCGTATATAATATTAAGGGTTTCGCTTTAGTAGTTTCCACACCACTGCCCTCACACCATGAATATAATATAATTGTGAAAATGGTTTTAGGAAAATATAAAAAGTAACAAAATATTCCACAATATTTGGAATTACTTGTCGCGATTCTTTCGATCAAATAACTATAATACGATTTTGCTTAATTGTCTGAGTCGTCACAGTATTAATCTGCCAAAGCGAAATGATACTGATCTGGAACTTCTATTTCACTCAAATTGTGGGATACAGTTTGAGAAACTTGTGCAGATTTTTCCTAGCGTTCTGAAGAAAGTGCTTCACGCCTTCATACCGAGGATATTGCCCAATTGCAAAATTCATCCCCATGTCTTTAAAATCTCTCTTTTTCTTGTCGTATAATTGTTCAATAGGTTCATCAGATGAAACTCAAATTTTTCTAGTATCAGCCCGGAGTCTGGATTTGTACTCGGTTGATGGCACTATATCGGCCCTATTACATGGGACATTTTATTACTGGTGAAATGTGTTTGTACTTTTGGTGAAATGTGTGTCTACTTTTGCACACCGCTTGAAGAATTATACTAAATTTGAAATTAACTTGAAAATGATTCGTATTGAATATTAATATTGGCATAAATTTAAATAATTAATTAATTCTCTTCTTCAATCGGTGCCTCATTACTGAGGGTCGTGGTCGGACAATCTGCCTCCATCGACTCCGGTCCAAAGTTGTCCATAACCACCTGCTGACATTTGCTTGAGGTCTTAGCCTCTTTTTTAAAATATAAACTAAATAAATATATTTGTAATTTTTATCACTCGTTCCAGATTCGAGAAAGAGAATCTCTTCCTGAGGATGACTGATGCGACCTCTCTAGTGTCAAATTTCTGGCATATAGCTATCTTTCTTATAATCGTGTGTGCTTTATTCGCCTCCGTCAGAGAGTTGTTCAGAGCTACCAGGCCTCGGAGTGCTTGCTAGTAAGTACCTTTTGGAACTGTCTGTACAATGAGATTAGAATCAACATTGGAAGACCTGTGACATCTACCAGTCTGAGGAGCACGTGGCTCTATGATATCAGCCGCTCGGGTCGATCTTCAACGTTAAGCAACGCTGGCCAACGTCGGTCCGTGTAATTTTCCATCTTTACATAACGAGTTTCCTCCGTGCCGCGGCAAGCACGGTAAACTGTTGATTCCGGCTCTCATTTAAAGATCTTTTACTGTGGTGACGAGTAGTCAGAAGCCTGAGATCTGACGCATGACTTGCCAAGCTGTATCATGTTAACCGGTTACTGGGTTGTGGAGGTTGGATAAGCATCATCATCATCAGCCTTTTACGTTTCTACTGCCTGGGACACAGGTTTCCTCTCTGTGAGTGGGAATGGGCCATAATTTATTACGCGGGCCCAGTGCAGATTGGTGGATGTCACATGTCTTCAAATATAATATATTAATGTATTAATATATATTGATCGGTTTCCTCACGATGCCAGATAGGAAGCCGTTTCATGTAAAACACTGGTACTCAGCTGAATCCGGTAAGACTGGAAGCCGAAGCCAACAAAGCTGGGATAACGCTAGGCATATTGTGTCTACTACCAAACTGCAATGTATCTCCCCAGTCTCTTAAGCCTTAGTCTTTAGATTGGAACGCAAAATGCTGTTGTGCTGGATACATATTTGTATGACAACGTCTAGAATGGTATTTTGGTCCGTCGAAGCGGTGTTCAGCGGTGAGGAGAATAATGTGTCCGGCACCGCATACTGCAGCGTTGTGCGTTCCGATCAGAAAACCAAGCTCTACTAAGAGCAGGGTTCAGCTGTTTATGTTATTATACCAGGATGAGAATGGCTCTGGTAGTATCTGATAATCACTCTACTTGAAGTAAATATAAATGTTAGGCATAATGTGTTAATAACACTGAGCTAACTAGCACTGTTGAGCCAATGAGACATTTTGATGCTTATGAACCCCTTTACTATCAGCTAAACCCCGGAATATGAATTGAGAATTTGAAGTTTAACATTTCAGAGCACGGTTGGCGCGGTGGTTAAGCGATTTACTGTTGCACTGCGTGTCTCGGGTTCGATTCCCACACGGTACAAATATTTGTATGATCTACAGATAGTTGTTTCGGCTCTGGGTGTTTTTGTATGTGAGTTTATATATGTTTGTAAACGCACTCACGATAGGATAAATTCCTAGTGTGGGAAAAAGTTTGAAAAAAAAACAAAAGCAAATTATTTGAAGTTCGAATACTCACATCATCAGCCTTTTTAATGTTCCCACTGCTGGGACACAGGCCTCCTCTCAAAGAGGGAGCGGGCTATAATCCACCACGCGGGCCCAGTGCGGATTGGTAGATGTCACATGTCTTTGAATTTTTGGTTCTAGGACATGCCGGTTTCCTCACGATGTTTTCCTTCACCGTTTTGAGAGCAGTGGTAATGAAATAAATTACACAAAGTAAAGCGCCAGCTCGGGTTCGAACCCACGGCCCACAACTCATAAGTCGGGAACGTAACCACTGGACCACCACTGCTCTCTTTATAATTAGTTCGAAGTATTCTCAATTCAGAATCCCCGGCTTAGTCGGTAGCCAAGGATTTCATTATATGGTGGGTAGTACGGTAATGAGTCACAAATTCTTATGCTAAAGCATGGTTTGTCAAGTTTTCAACATCAAATTCTCAATTCAGACACTGGAGGTTAGTTGGTAGCAAAATATGTAATACATTTTTCTTTTTCCAGATTTTTCGAAAATGGAGTACGACGCTCTGATATTGGGGCTCATAATATACTTACTCCTAATAGGCATTTGTAAGTACCTATCACTTGTATTTTCAGTATTGTACCAGCAGGTCAATTTGAAATGTGGCCAGCTTAGCAGACTATGGAATAGATTAATTGTATTGCTAGCGGTGTCATGTATACCAACCAACCGTTTAAAATGTCGAGTGGCTCGCGTTTGCCCACTATCTCACCTGATGGTAAGTGATGATGTGGTCGACGTTGAAGCACGCTTGCCTAGAAGTAACCTAATAAATCGGCTTATAGACCCCCACAGGTATTGCCCACTCGGCGGTAATAAGACTGTGCTGATGGACAAACGACCTATTCGGTTGTTAGACCATTCAACTCCGATGATAAAACTCCAAAGCAGCCCAAAACTGACGGCGATAGATACCCCTGCCATCTGCCGGCTAATAGTTTTAACAAATAAATCATTGTAATTTCAGTAGTGATAATAAATGAAGCATTCTGCAAGACTGTTTGCTTGAGGAGCGCACAGCAAGCCCAACTGGGTCGAGAGGCACTCGACGTGGAGTTAAACGAGAGGAGACCCTCCAAGAAAGACAGAGAACCCATCTTGCAACAGCCAACTTATCGAGCTGGTTTCTAGAAACGAATAAGAGATGGCGCTTTTCTCATTGTTCTAGTTGTTCCTGCTCGAAAATCTTTTCGTTCAACGCGGTCACGATGGAGCGGTCTCAATCGATACATACAATTTTTTTGCGGAAAAGCCTAAAACAATCGTAAAAGGAAATAAAACGGCTTGGATTTCATGTAGTTATTTACTTAATAACTAAATTATAATTAAAATTACCGTAACTTATTGTAACGAAGTCTAATTAAAGCAGCTTCAATAAATACCACATTCTGAAAGTTGTATTTTCTTCCCCTCGCTTACCTAAAAGGATTGTTTTAAACATTGACTTATTTAGTAAGGATATGGCAATCGGCTATCTTCGAGAGCGAATGCCGGTTTCTTGTAAAAGTGCTCCCTCACCGCGTTCGCCTATAATGTAACATTTAAGATTCGATATAGAATTGATTTTGATTTTGTAATGATTGGTTCTCTTCACACACCAATGTAATGCTCGAATCTGTAATGGTGCTCCCACACCGCTGTTAAAAATGTTTACAAACATTTTGTAACACTGTTAGACATTGTTACATTCTGTTAGGAATTGTTAATGTTTTTATCTATATTATATTACTACATTATACAATGTTTACATTACCATGGAAACATTTTTCAACAGTGTGTGGGAGCACCTTAATATTGTGATCAAATGTTTGTTTAGAAAATGTTTACTAATGTTTGCAAACATTTTTAACAGCGGTGTGGAACCACCATATAATTACAGATTGCGCACTGTAATGCTCGGTTCTCCTCCCTCACTGATGTAATGCTCGAATCTGTAACGTTACATTCCAAATGAGGGGAGGGAGCACTTTAAGGTGAACCGTTGGTCCTGCCATATTATTACAATTTATATCAATGATTTTAAACCTAATTATTGCAACTAGCATAAAAGTCTTGCTATTCTTACGTAGCTTTGTATATAACCTAATCTTCAAGGAATATTTTGTTCATAGGCACTTTGTCGAATATTTCGTTAGTGACATTCTGGAACACTGAACTTAGGGCCTTTTCGTAGGATTCTTTCAGCTCATTGAAGACGAGGTCTGAATTTGCGTTCAGGAATCTGGAACAAATAAAATTGTTTTTATATTCAGTAATAAGTAAATTAGCATGGATAAGGTTGGCATAGGAGCATGGGGATTGACACAAGAAAGTTTTAAACAAATTCAAAACGTTCTTCTTTTTTTGAAGTAAAGTCAATTAAAAAAGAAACCTATGCATAGCAGTGGAAGAAGTCGGGATGGGAATGACAATGATCAAGAATATGACACGGAGTTTTGGCGGAAACGTGATGGCGTCTATGTTGCTTCTCTGTTTTATTTTCCTAAAATTGTGTTTAACTGAATATTAATAGTGTAAAAATGGTGGTGTTTTGTTCTAATAATATTAGTGAACGTGCACGAGTGTGGGAAAGTGAAACACAGCGGTAGAATATGAGTTTGTTCATGTTGTCGACAAAACTCCGTGGACGCTTCCAGTAAAGTTACCGCCGTTTTACTGGGGCCTAACTATATTAGTCTATGACTAGGACATTGGACTAAACACTAAAGAAACTAGAACTTCTATACTTGACACTGGCTGAATGCACAAAACGTGCGAAGCCAAAAAAAAAAAAAAAAGAAAAGAATATGACACATGTGCCTGATATTTCACCGTCTCCCATAACCCTTCGAAATGGAACATAGCAAAGTTGCTTGGCAGCAGAAATGAGTATGAAATAGTAATAGTTCCCCAGACGAGTTCCTTTGCAAAATTTTCGTTATCACTGTGACTTCAAACCACAGAACAGATAAAATTCTTACTGTCTTCTATCTTCTGGCTGCTTCTTTTTCAACCAATCTCATATTTAACAAGAATAGTCAATTAATTTGGTTTACTTGGTCGTAGTTTTTAACCGACTTACCAAAAAGGAGGAGTTCTCTCATTTCACCGGTTATGTTCAAGTTTTATGTTATTCGGGTAATTCTGGCGTTATAGGTACCTTACTAAACAACTTGCCTATTTTAGGTAGGTACAACTAAAAGGGTAAAAATAATAAAAAAAAAAATTACAATAAAATACTACTGATTGCCAAATAAAAAACTACAAAGTGAAAAATAACTTTATTTTCGGAAGTCTGTGTCCATATCGCAAAAAAATGGGAAAAAGAAAGACACCGTCTTCAAAAAATAAAGTTATTTTTCACTTTGTAGTTTATTATAAAAAGTATTTTTTTGCAAAAAAGTATTTTTATGCAAAAAAGTTTTTTTTTGCGTTTATGATATCCTCGGCTTCAGCACTTTTAGAGATTAATATAAAAGAGGTTATTTAATATCTTCTCAATGGGTTATTCGTGAGAGACCCCTCATCATCATGAACTTCATTCAAGAAGTTTCACTAAGGCACATTACCTTTCAGCATTTGTTTTTTTGCGACATTGAAAATGTTCCAGTGGTAGAATTTGTTCATAATCTCGTCGTTAAATTACCCCAGGTTTCCAGTTATTTTAATTTCATTTGTACATAGATGATATGGTTACTTACTCGTTCATATTATCGCCGAGCTTCTTGTCTCCGTTGAAGAGGTTGCTGAAGTTCAGCAGCACCCGCTGCGGGATGAACTTCACTCTGTAGTCCTTGATGTGCATGTATGTCTGTCCATCTCTTACCACCGGCTCGCCTATCAGGTCGTGTTTCACTACGAGTTTCACTGGAAAGGGTAAGTTGAATGTTTTAGGTAGGTTACAGAAGAAGCTATTATCACACAGTATATACATCCCACTTGCATCAAATTACCTTTAGATTTTTTATAAAAATACTGATCATACAGCAAAACCTAATTGAATATAATATGCTGATATGGTTGAAGATAAAGTAATTGTTCTAATATAGCAAATTACAAGCTGAATTCTATTAGGAAAGAAGGTAGACAAACTCAATAACAGTGCTGGGAATCGAACTCAGCACCACATGCACAGTAGTCATGCAAACTTACGAGACCAAGGTATAATGAAGCAGCTCTTAACGGATTTTTTTTTAATTTTCTCAACAAAATTCCGATCCGATCGCCCCATCAAACTTTACAGGATTATGCGCTGGATCAATCTAAAGATTCTCTGAAAATTTCATTAAAATCGGCCCAGCCGTTTTGGAGTCTATAAGGAACATATATACATACATTCTCTTTTATATATATAGATAGATTATCAAGGTATAAGGTTGGTATTTTTGTAATGTTATAGTAATTACTGATAACAGTGTAAAAACCTTTCTATCACTAGTTACGCTATAACCCACTAGATGGCGTTAATTTATTAGTTCCGCTACTCCCCACTAGATGGCGCTACACTCACCCAACGTGATGTTAGCGATGCCTTTTCCCTGTATCGGCAGCAGCAGGATCCTTCCCCTCATAATGTAGTCAGCTATGAACTCCATCTTAGGAGTGATCGAGTCTGTCCTGAGTCTGTAGTTTTTGAGATCGGCCCTGGGAATGCGCAAAAATGGTGTTATTATGGTTTTCAGAAAAGGAAGTAAATAAACCTCCCTAAGTTCATTTAGTACGTTTTTTTATCTATTTTGAATTGGAAGAACACGGTTCAATTTCTGTGCTAACATTGAATCGTAATGGGATTAATTTCAGGACAGAATTGTATGCACTTCAAAAAGCGCACAGAGTAGGTACATACTCATACAATACTCATAAAATAGATTCTTTAATCATCATCCATCATCAGGATAGTTCATCAATTGGATCGTCTTCCAGCCTAACAGTATGTTTTAAACCTATTCTAGGACCTATCTGCCATGGAGCGTCTGCCTATCTGATTCTTACGTTCATAACCCAATTACTGGGTAGATGATAACCCATGGCAAAATGCCTATTAAAGGTGACTCGAATATGATATCCCAAAGCATGAGAACCATCGACAGAACGACTTAACAGCAAGCGGAACTGGAAATGGGTTGACCATATTAGCTGTAGAAACAATGACCGTTGGAGTAGATGTTCTTAAGTGGTGAAAGGATCATTTAACCGAGAACTGCTGATGATGATGATGAAGAGTAACTTACTTGTACAGTGTGAGGACAGAATCAGTGAGTCCATGCAGCTTGATGTTCTTGTACATCTGCGCGATGGTCACGGGTCCTGAACCTGAGTCCACGTTGATACTTTTCACGTGTAGCGGCTCCATTTCCGGGACTGACAGCGATGGGATACCTGAAAAGATAAGCAAAGAACTAAGAACAGGTACAGGAACACAGGTATCAGGGCAAATATTAATAGTAATAGCAATTTCGGAGCTACATCCCAAATAATTCCTAATATTTTGTTTTGCTCTCTGTGCAACAAGACCTGCACCCTGAAAGACGTTTACGCAGAAGAACATATTTAATTTGGAATAAAATTGATACGGAGAATAGCCACAGGAAGATAACCGGCCAATGTACTAGGCCCACCTTATAAATATTGATATCTTGTATTAGGTACATCGTGATAATTATGACGGTTTAAAAACAGATCAACAATCTTTACTTAGCAGATTTTAGTTATTTTGTATCTAAATGAAGCATAAAGTTTTATGACTAATATCATGATCACATCTTACTACCCAATCAGTGGTGAAACTACATTCTAAGGGAGATGATATTAGATTTTAAGGGAGACGATAAGCATATTAAGAGGGGACTCTAGTGAGACTTTCTCCATACAAACACATTCTGCTGTTTTCTTCGTGGATAATGCCTCTAGAGCAATGATTTTTTTCCATAAAATTTAGGTCTAATTAATACGTGCCTGTATAATTTCCTTTTTTCCAAAACATAATCACAAAAAGAAATATGACAAACCAAAAATCCGAAAAAAATGCCCGTTTTTATCGCCATGTTCAGAAGACTTTCAGACAAAATTTATAAGTTTTTAACAAAAAAGGAAATGATAGGAGCATAGATATACTTTTCCTCTAAATTTTGATATAAGAATTTTTTAGATCAGACCAGTTTTCATGAAGAAAACAGCAGAATACGAAACGTCTTTTAGTCAAAGTTTTTGTAGGTAAAATCAGCCTGAGCTGCAGTTGTCCCTTTCGCACTTTACGGGGTGAGGTTAGAGGTGACGCGACGGCAATAGTTTCTTCAAATACCTATTTTTCAAATTCCTGTTGACTAGAGTCCGCTCTTAAATACCCAATCATTGTGGTATCGACATATTATGGGCGACGAGCTAAGATTCTGAGGCGGTTGGGATGACTTACCTTACAGTTTCAGGTGTATGACTAATCTGTGAATTAAGAATTGAACGTGCCTATTTGTATACTTTAGCCTAAAACCCTGTCAAAAGTTACCATTAAAGCGGAGTTTGACACGTTCTTAACTACAAATACTCAATTCAGAAACCGACCCTGTTTAAGAAGTCCTAAATGTCCTTTAGAGGAATGTCAATGCAACCATATAATCAATCGGCCTCAAAGCCATCAAAATCGTGTTTCCCAAATCAAGAAAAGCGGAAGGCAATTTAAAAGAATGCGAGAAGCACGTGCATTGTTTACAAATCACTTGTTTTACTGTTAAATCATCAAACACGTAATAGTGTGATCGTCAATTGTTTTGTGTGTTCGTCATGAATGAATATGTAGGTGCAAATTTTCTGAAAAACTAACTTTGAACTTGAATGCAGTTGTAAGGAATCTTCCTGACTGATGGCGCTATAAACGACATTGCATAAGTACACATATTTTCGTTCTTAGAAACTTTTAAGCGCAAATCGGTAGAATTACATCGCATTGCGTCAAGTGAACGTATTTGCAATTTAAATCGCCAATCGTTGTGATATTCAAATCGCACCGAGTTGTCACGATATCACCAAGATCACAGAGTAGTTTTTTTGTCAAGTATTTTGTGTCTGTTATAGTATAATAAAAATTGTCGTTGGCTTTTCTATTGATATCGAGATCTGATCTTTGGAACTGATTTAAATTATAAGGATGGGCTTGCGTTTGACCACTATCTCACTTGATGGTAAGCGGTGATCTGGTCGACGGTGAAGCACGCTTGCTTAGAAGTCTAAGTATTCACTCTTGACTTAAAGACCCCCTGGGTGGAGCTACCGGGCAGGGAATCTACTACTTAGCTGTACGCGCTAGGGGTGTATTTCCAAAACGTTTTGTGTACATTGGTTTCAGTTTAAGGGTTTGCTTCTCTTTTTATGAATCCCAACCTACGCGATTCCTCATTTTTAACAAGAAGGTTCGAAAACAGCAGAATCCCCTAATATATATTATGATAATTTTATAAAGTGTTTCTTACCTTTTTTCATCCTTCTGAGTGCGTCTGGTACGGCCATTTTGAGACATTCGTTTAGTTTCGCGTCTTTTTGCCTGCATTTTGTGAAATCTTCGGCTGTAAACAAAGAAATGAACATTAAGTTAGATTTAAATAAAAAAAAACCTTGTAAAGGCTATCTATCAATCAGAAACTTCAACCTGTCACTGTACCTAATACTCTTTCATTGCATTGATAACGGTGGCCAATCTCGACGGAGATTGGCCAAGTATGCGGCCAATATTATAAATTCACAAGTGCGCGTGCTAACACAGGTGCACTGTCGGTTCCTTTACTCTCATTGTCCAATAGATGATATATTAAATAATTATTATATTTATAATTATTATAATAATTAATGTTATTATATTGGATGTTTTATCTCGACCAACGGTTGAACATACTTGTCTCGGACACGGGGGTATCACACCACCAATTTTTAAACTCGAGACTGCTTCTGAGATATTCCTAATGGAAAAACACAATAAAAAAAATTGCCCAACCAGGGAATCGAATTGAGGATCCCATGCTCTGCATCGAGGCACGAAACCAACGGACAGTCAAACCCTACACCTATACTGGAACACACCAATAATGCTTGGTAGGAGAAATAGTATGATTGATCACAGTTGTCGAACTAATTCCGATACAAGGAATCAAAGAAGATTTACTTGGTACATCAATAAAATAACGAATGAACCAATGAATCGTTAACTTTATCTCTCCGCTCCACAAAACTTTCATCATTGTCCTTGACAGAAAGTAAATTTCATCCATCATCCATTTATGGTATGGAAATATTTATATTTATAACTGTTACCCAACGATTATGGAATAATTCTGCCGGCAACATATTGTTTGGCAACAGCCGAGGCCTGTGCTGGCCTTGTAACAAATAGATGGCGTGCAGATGTGACAATACTACGGCAATGTGCAGAAATACTAGTATGTCCAGATTTTGAAGAATTGTGAGTAATCTTCTGTGTCGGTCAAGGTAGGCTGTTGCCGTTGGTCGAAATTGAGGCAAAGTTTTGAGTGTATGCATTTCGGCATTTTATGAGAATGTTGAGATGGATGTGCGAAATGACGAGCTTGGATAAAGTGTGAAATGAATATATAAGAGGAAGTTTGAAAGTGGATGTGACAGAAAAGTTGAAGGGAAACCGTTTGTCCTAGTGTGGTCATGTGATGCGGAAGGAAGAAAAGCAGGTTACTAAAAGAGTTATGAATATAAATGTGGATGGATTTAAAACGAGAGGAAGGAAAGGAGGAGGCCAAAGAAAAGATAGATGGACTGTGTGAGGAGTGATATAAAAGAAAAAGGGAATCTGTGATACCACATGACGGTATGGAAGAAGAAAACGTGCTGTGCGGCTGATCCCAATTAATATGGGGTAAGAACAGGAAGATGATGATGATAATAATGCGTTTTGTCTTCTTATCTGCGTCAATCTATTACAAGATTGATAGCATAACATCAGTGATGCAATCAATACAAGGAGACTCCGTTAGGTTAGTTAGACAAAATTCTTAAAAGAGGCGGCACACAGCTGTTCCATTCGAGCCTTTATGGTAGGATGTGCGTTTGTTGGATCGGTCGCACTAGGTGATGGGGCCCGATGGGCATGGTGGGCCGAGGACCAGCTGGAGATGCTCACAAATTTAGTTGTTATCCTCAGTCCGCTACCATAAGTCCCCGATTAGAGGTTGTGGTAGGGACTGTGGCGTTTTAGTCGTTAAGGGACCGACCTAACCCTGTATTCTCCCCAGATAGAGGGAATCCATGAGGATTGCCCCATGGAAAAAAATGTAGATTGACTAACTGGGTTTTCGTTAGTACATGCCACCATTCTGACTGTATTCTCGTGTCAATTATAATAGTAAACAAGGGCAAGGGCTTTTAGTGTCGCTTAGCGTCGAAGATGACTAAAGAATGGTTACCTATCCAAGATCGGGGAGGGTTACTATAAGCTCTTAGAGCAAGGCTATTTTTCCATTGTGCGTAAGGGACAGATTTCACAACATAATAGTTTTAACACGTCATGGTAAGGCCCCAGACCGTTGCAAGGACGTAGCAACATACATGCATATACAATTCCACATAATTTATATTGTACCTTACAAGATATACAAAGGCAGCATTGTGTTCCATTTACATCACATTAGTGAGCTTTTAGGGGAAATCTATAACCAGCATTCAAGTATTCGATGTTCTGTTTTAAGAAACGGATTGTTCTAAAAATTTACAAAGAATTGTATCAGTCGGTGTATTGTCTTATGAGCGAGAAAAAGAAATAAGTAGTGAGTGAGTCTCTACTATTGAACCGCAGTTATACTCTTTCACAAAGTGTCGTCAGTCCGGTGTCCCGAAGTCATTCGTGAGTTATCTGAAGCCTAACGGGCTTCACCGAAAATCACTCCAGCCAGGTGCCATCGTTTCTTATTTTTGTAATCTTCATCAATAATTCATCATCATTTAAGCCGAAAGATATCCACTGCAGCACTGCTGAACATAACCCTTTCACAACCTTCGCCACATCGATCGATCATTAGTGTCACACAGTCGGCTTTCGGTATGCAGAAGACAAAGCACACTCTTATAGCATTCAACCATTTGAACTTCTGCAACGTCCCTACATAGTGCAGGTAATTCGTGTCATCTGACATACGAAATGCAGCCTCCGATGGTTAGTTGTGCAACCGTCGCAGCAACTGCAACGGCTAGCAACGTGCAACTGCTCGAGAAATAATTAAGCTGTCAATTATATGTATTATGCTAGCTATTTGTATTTAGGGTAATATTACATTTTTGAAACAGATTGTAATAATCTGTCTACACTCTTTGCGCTGTAGCATGGTGCGGGTGACAGTTTAAATAACATTTTTTACGCATATACGGATACGCATTTTTTGTAGTTTAACGTCATACAGGCAACGATGGTTTATGGTTTATTTATGGTAAGTAAGTAAGTTAAAAACGTAGGAGCCGTAGTATGACAGTTTGCTGTAGCAATGAATAAGGTAGAACTTATGTCCAGCTGTGGAGGTCTTTACTGGTTGTGAATAGTGAATTGAATGAAGAGCCAGAACTTTAGGCACTGTTTCAAGAACTTAAATAGTCTAGCCATGGACTTATATAGTACTCGTAATATATTCAAATATATGCAAATTTTAGACAAGGTATTTAAATTTATAATAAATATATGTATAAACCGTTCTTATTGGTGTAGGCCGAGCTCGAGGTCCTGGTTTCGATTCCTAGGTTGAGTGAAGTGTTATTGTTTTTTTTTCATCTGGAATTTCTCAGTAACAGACCGGATTATGGATGTGTTCTCGGTTGAAGGCAATAGGCTCCTCCATATTACTTGACACTTAATCATAACTGCTGCGTGTGTACTAAGTATATCTCTGCCTAAACCTTCTAAGAATACAGGCGTGATTTTATATTATGTTACTTGGAGCTACCGCGTTTGAATTTGCCGCTAGGGGCGCTGGTGTAGAGTGAGGTCTTCACATTGTAAAATTTCACAGTTTTTTGGCTCGGCAAGTATTTTTATTCATTATTCTGAATATTTTCCAAATATGGTAGATTAAGATAGGTATGGGTTTTACCAATTACTGCATTAATAGAGCTTTATGATTTATAATGTATCCTCCTTTTTAGGGTTCCGTACCCAAAGGGTAAAAACGGGACCCTATTACTATGACTCCGCGGTCCGTCAGTCTGTCTGTCACCAGGCTGTATCTCATGAACCGTGATAGCTAGACAGTTGAAATTTTCACAGATGATGTATTTCTGTTGCCGCTATTACAACAAATACTAAAAACAGAATAAAGTAAATATTTAAGTGGCAAACAAATCACGCTTGTAATATGGGAGCCCATATAAAAAACGTGTTTTTTTTGCCGTTTTCTTGCGATAATGGTACGGAACCCTTCGTGCGCGAGTCTGACTCGCACTAGGCCGGTTTTTTTCTAAAAAAACGGGCCGCGCAAAACTACGTCATACTCGATTTTATGTTTATCTAATTGCACTTCTACGTCATTAGAAATGATTTTAATTCAAACTTTGCTTCTATTTAAGGACCTTACTCGCCAGTGGCGCCAACTGGTGAGCAAACATACGGTAGCCCACATTGCATAATATGTTATTTAGTTACAAGGTGTTGTATTTCTAGTTACTTTAGCTAAAGTCACTTGGCTTTTCCTTACCGAACCAGCCGTGTTTGGAATTTAAATACGTTTGGTCACGTTACCTTCATACTGTTATCTAAGCAAGAGCTGGCATGTTTAGTTACTTAGTTGTTTTGTGTAATACCTAGCTTTACTACTTAGCTTTAATGATAAAACTGTTTACTATTTTATCTTCGGTCTTCCGACTAATATGTTTAGTATCTTAGC
Source organism: Orthosia gothica (assembly GCA_949775005.1). NCBI lineage: Eukaryota > Metazoa > Arthropoda > Insecta > Lepidoptera > Noctuidae > Orthosia > Orthosia gothica. Next base: position 18,431,713 of record OX459059.1, read on the forward strand.
TGTAAGTTTCTAAAGATGTAAATATAATATACACTAATCATGATGACTATCCAACAAAACAGTCTATTTTGCGAACCCTATAATTATAGCTATCCGATCGTTACTTCCAGTACGCAAGTAGCTAACATTGGCGTAACTCTCATTTTCCGTAGAGCAACGTATTAATTTGTAAGCACAACAACCTGTAGAAAGGCCAAGGCTTGTCGCTTGGTCGTCAACACGAAATGCTATACCTATATATATCTATCTGATGCTTAATGAATGCCAATTCATTAATTGTAAAAAAAAACTATCAATATTTTAATTAAGTTTGGTGGATTTCAGACACATAAGTTTCAAGTAAAAAAAAATATTATTTGTTCATTGTAGGTACCATTAAATAAATGTAGCATTATTATGAGTTAACATTATTTTAGCAGAAAAACATCTAGAGGGACTTAGGCCTCTCCCAAGGACCACTACATCAACCGGTGACAAGTGGAAATCTGACAAACAGATTGCTTTTTAATTGTTTGTTAATTTTTCTGCTGAAGTGTATGTAATAAAATATAAATCAAATCATAATATACATAATTATGAAGTAATTATTTGTCCCGCCGAGAAAGATAAATCAGAAAGAAACGCACAGAAGGAAGAAGAAACAAATGGATAGTTATCAAATATAATTTCGATACATAAATTATAAAGCAATATTAAATAACAGTTACCAAACCCTCAGTAACAGTTAAAATAACATTAACCGTATCGTAACACTATCGTAAGAACGATCCATAAAGTTGTGGAAACATCGCGATTGAATGAAAGGCCAAGGTCGACTCGACTCGAGGTGTAGAAAGACTTGCAGGTTGCTATCTCCGAAACTTATGAACCGGTTTTAGTGAGGTCCATAATTTATGCTTTTGACAGATGTGATGGTAATCTTTATTGTTGACGAGAATTTATTATGTGAAATATAATGCGAAATAAGTGATAGGTAATGATAAATGTTATAATTACAGCTAAGAGTATGCATGCTAGAATTAATATTTGTTTCGGGCTATTTACCATGTATATTTAGATTTTGGTTAAGAGCTCGGTATTGTATTTTTATTTTATTTTATTTATTTTTTCTTTTGATTTTGTCCATTTCAGCTTAAAAACTTATATTATTATGCTTATGCTATTAAGTAGGTAACTAAAGCGAGGAAAGTCGCCATGTTACATTATTTCTAAAATACATAGAATAAACTCCACTTATGTCACCACACAATGAACTCAAAGAGGGAAAAAATTTTTTTGAACAAAATTCTATTCAGTCATTGTTGAGTAAAAAGGGTACCCCAGGGTTTTATTCTAGGCCCTTTTCTTATAGCGTTCATACACGAGAATGTGTCAATACCAATAACAACAGAATAAAATATCAGTGTGCAGTATTATTGTTATTATTAATAAAAGCGTTTTAATTTATAATGACGAATCGGACTTTTAAGTCAAACAGAGGTTAATTGGGCATTAAATGTCAGTCATTTAATTCCCAATTAACCTCTGTTTGACTTAAAAGTCCGCTTCGCAACATTTTTGAAAAAACAACAATAAAATTGATTGGCGATTGATTTGAGCGTCTGGTCCGTTGAAGGATTTAACACCTAATTTATTGTGTCTAAACAGTATCCGTGTTATTTTATTAATTAGTAAATGACCTACCGGTCGAAGTTCTTTTATTTTACTAGTATTATTTTTAGGTTTTATCCATACCATTTTTGTAACAGACAAAATATCTGTCTGTCTATCTGGAACGTATTAAATAATATGTTGATGTTCTTCTTTTCAATTATATATTTCTCTTGATCTAAGTCTTTAGGGGTGGACACTGATTGTTTTATTTGTTTATATATAATATAATTAATGTCTTTATCGATTTCGTTAAGTTACCGACCTTTATAAGTCAAATTACTTTCCTAACTTCACACAGGGCAGAATCGTTATTAAAAACACCTGAGATACTTTAGTTACCTATTATTGAAGTGTTTCTATGAGGCCAAATTGCCAATCGTAGTCTTTAAATCAGTACCTACGAGTACCACAAAACATCCATTCGGTATATGATACATCCAATCATCTTCAATATCTTTATCAAGTCCATTTAGACGAGACTAAACAAGACTATCGGCAAACTCCAAGAAGCTCTCAGGCGTTACCAAACCTCTCCATCAGTTTAGAAACCATCATGAAACGAGACCATATCGTTGCCCTGTTGGTCATTACGAATGATTTCACAGCTACATATATTGGTAAAAGCGGGCTGTTGGGAAAGACGCTCCAGTCGACCTTCGGAGCCACTCATGAGCTTTGAGCAACGGTTGACAAACAGTCAAATATAGATATGATTGCATGTTGTTGTACTGGTTCTTGGTGTGCATCTGAATGGCTGGTTGTCTGTATCAGTTCGCGTCAGGCTGGTGACCAAAAATTGTTACCTATTTGCTACTTTTTACTACCTATAGACAATTAATTGCTACCTAACTTTGAAATAAAAAGACCGGTCATTCTGATATCAGGATGGCTGGTCAACTCTCCGTTTGTGTAAACTATTCAAATTCGTGTTATTATTTTTACTTGAGTAATTACTACCTGATTGCACGTCTTTCAAAGTCCCTTTTGAAGATTTAACAATTAAAAAGTTATGATCATTTGAAACTTTTACAGGGTATGGATTACGGGTATTGAAATCAAGCAATTTAAAACGATTATAAATTTGTTTTTTTTTTATAGGAATTCATTTACCCATTATGTTAATTAAAAAACAGAGATAGGCTATAGTTGGGAAAACCACAAGGACAACATTGATGTTTCTAAAGCTCTGTAACTTTTCTGAAGTTTATATTGCAAGACTTTGCTGTACCTAGACTTATGGCTTGTAAAGGCCCATCTGCAGCCCCGATCAAAGCTAAATTGTCCTCTCAGTAGACCTCATTTGGTATTGGGTTAGTTTTAACCCGACAGCTCCAGCTCACGTATTTTTATCCTCCGACTGCGCAGCATGATTTTCTTCGTGTTTAGGTACGTCATTTTAGTTCGCTTCTTAAGCACTCGGGTTTTTTTGATTTTTTGAATTAAGTTTTTTATTTACAACTTTTTGTTAAATTATTTTCGAATTTGGTACATTTTTACATATAATTAACATGGGTAGTTGTATGCCAAGAAAAAGAAACATTGTTGTAATAATTTTAAATTTCTTTATTACAATAACCGTAGGGCATTCACACGATTCTTGGGTTATGGTTGCAGCTAATATGGTTGCCGGCGAAAGAGCCGGCTTTAGCTTAAAGGTTAACTGCTTGAGTTTGTTATTACAATATCTTATATTATGCTTTAATATATTCCGCATTCCATCACCGTATGCATTTTTGAGGAGATTTAAATGGTAGTTTATTTGAATGAATTGTGATTTCAATTTTGTTTTTCGATTCATATTAATTTATCCTAATACGAAAAATTCGGTGATTTTAATTGAAAACCACTAATCCGATTATTGTGATTCTTGTTTTATACAAATTTGAACTAAGCAAACTTGTTATGTGCATTGATTAGATTCACGAAATCCACGTCATCCCCTGTCATGACGTAATATTAGATGTTCTGTCTAGACATATCTCAAAATATGTCATACTAGCTTTTTGCCGTGGCTTCACTCTTGTAGCCAATCCCGCAGAAACCGTGCATTTACTCCGGGATTAAATAAGATTATGGCACCCAAAGATATAACTCAAATATATTTTCTTTCTCGGCTCAGTATTGCCCGAGATTACTATATAGAAACATATAAAGTAACAAGGAAACATATAATTATATCTCTTTATTAGATAGTTACGATTAAGATGAGCCTCTTTGCCTTAGCTTTTTGCCGTCCATGAACTCAGTATTCACTTACCTATACTTCATAAAAGATAACTTGATCTCTGCGACAGCTTTCAGTATCAATACAGTAACAATAGCGCTTGACAGGCTGGACCGTAACAATAACGTTTACGTCAGTTTGACATATGTCGCAGAGATCAAGCTATCTTTTATGAAGTATAGTAACTTCATCATCATTATAGGTAGAGATCTATCTAATCAGCCTGACATGATTATTTCACAAAGATGGACATAGGTTTCCAAAGTTTCCATAACTTCTGTCATCTGCCATTGCAACTAAAGTAGGTAGCTATACAAACAAAATTGAGTCAACATTTTTGGTAAACGACAAATCGTTTACTCATATCGGTCGAGGCTAGGATGTAAGCCTGACTCGACAAGCAGGACTGACGAAAGATGCTTGAGATAATGACCTGACAACATGACAACAGTATCCTTGACACATACGTATACTCATTTGCTATTAGTTGCATGCAAATCGAGAGGATCAATTTTACTGCTTACTGTCTAGAAAATTGATGGTCATACTGCAAGATTGTAGGTAGCTAAGTAATTTGTATTTTTAGTCTGTAGCCATTATCCTCTTCATTCTATGTTCTTGAATTAAGGTTACACTAGTCGAAAATTCTTCCATACAAACGTAGTCTAGAGATTACTCCACTGTTTGACGATGTACGTTCAAAATAAAAAATTATATCAATTTGTCTCATCATTATCTAGTCCTGTATGGACAAAAATTAAAGAAAATAATATATTTGAAAGTTATGAGCATCGAAAGTTCCCTAATTCAACATTTATTTTAACGCATATATGGGCGGAAATAAATACCATAAAAAAAAGAAAAATTGCAAAACGGCCTCCATACAGGGATAGATTAGTAATTCAACAATGCAAATAATGTTATTTTATAAATATATATTTAGTTTTTTTTCATGATATATGGACTCCCAAAGGTCTGTTTACAAAATTTCGCGCGCTCGTTTTCGTCCTAAATCATCATCCATTTCGATAAAAATTTGCAAAAGTGCTAATTCGTACGCGAACTAGCTTCTTACTGCTCACAGCATCTATTTCTTTCGCACGTGTTGTCGGATAAGATAGCATGCATTTTAACCCCGCGCACAAAATATTTCGTGCCGTCGACTAGTTCAACCTTAATGTATTTCAACGCTTATATGAGTAAGTCCCTGATGTTACTTCATACCATAGTAATCAAAATCGTTCCCACTTTTAGAAGTCTGAAAGATGTGATCCATGACTACCCGTTGTCTGCATTAACAATATTAATGCCTTGGTTGTAAAAATCTACATTTTGTTGTATTAATCATCATCTCAGACTAGTTTTGCCCACAACTTGGCCTTTTCTATAGAGTCCACATTTTGCCGGAATAAGAAATAACCTAGCTTTGGGCAATTATGTAACTTTCTATGAGGTAAACAATTTTCTTTATCGTATCAGTACTTACTGCTAGAACCTCTTCATAACATAAATTCACAGTCTTTTTTCCAATCAATCTACCATCTTCATACAAAAATCCTTTCTCACTCTCCCAGTGCAGTTCAAGGCATGCACCATCGTGACCATTGCATGTAAATAGTTGCATAGTACCGGCTCCAGCCTAACCACATCATCAGTGTGGTAACTGTTCCTTGCAATTCCATCTTAATAAATGGATTGTTTTACGAATTATTCGTATTTTAACCGAATTCAAAAAATGAGGAGTTTCTCAATTTTTTATTTTTTAGTTATTTTCTCCGATTACTCAAATACGCCTGGGCCGATTTTAAAAATTGTTCTTGTATTTGAAAGGGTATATTTCACAGGTGGTTACATGGTCATCAGGTAAGGAACTGATGATGTAATCCTATAGAAATCGAGAGAAATCCTCAAATACTATAGGCATACACAATTATATATAGTGATTTTGGTATTCTCATCAACAATGCAACAATTTTCATGTGCTATTCGTGTAGGTCCCGGCTTCGTTTCCGTGACCTACACGAAGGGTGCATTTTTTCAAATAAACAGTATTCAGTTACGATTAGCGATAGTATTGTTTTATATTAGTAAAGAAGTTTTCGTAATGGGATCAAAAGTTACTGCCTAAAGGGGCACAAAATGGTAAGTACTTTTGTGCCCCAACCCTTGAAGATATTTCTTTTTTTATTTCCTATAGGCTCGCGCTTGACCACTATCTCACCTGATGGTAAGCGATGATGTGGTCGACGGTGTAACACGCTTGCATAGAAATAACCTATTCACTCTTGACTTAAAGACCCCTACATTGTAGCTCTCGGGAAACACAGCCTCTGGCAGGAAATTCCACTCCTTAGCTGTACGCATAATAACAGTGTTCCCAAAACGTTTTGTGCGTATGGGTGGGATGTCTACCATTGTATCGATGGCGCATAGCCGTACGTCTGGTAGTCCGATGATGAAACGGGCTAGGTGGAACCGACAGGCTGGCAACTCGGCGACGATGTTCAAGACTCTGGAGCTTTTTAGCCAGCGCCTCATCGCCGATGAGCCTTTTGGCCCGCTTTTTTGGCGAATTTGTCTTAGCTTTAAGTTATAAGGTAAGGTATCTTTTAAGGCATCTCTTTTATCTCACAGTAGCTTTTTCTCGTGGTTTTCGCTTCCGTGGCATCCTATTGGAAACTTCTGGATAAAAGTAGCATAATGGTACTCGGCAACAGTGTAGGCTTACTCCAGTTTAAAAAAAGACGTTATCGAATCAAACACAAACAATTTATACATCTTTACAATAGACACTTAAATAAACTGATCTCCACAGCAATTTTTCCAATCAAACGAACATCTAGACCCGAAAATCCTTCCACACACTCCCAGTGCAGGTCAAGGCATGCACCGGTGTGACCATTGCATGTAAATAGTTGCATTGTATCGGTACAACCTCATTGGTATGCGCGGGCGCAGAGCCGCGACCTTGGGGGCTCGTCGGCTTGACCCCGTGGTTATTGGTTTTATGTGACTGTCACTGTGGAAGTGAGGACCACACCTGTGGGTTGAATTGAGGAAGTTGGGTATGAATGATACCGGTGATGTGGGTGGTGGGAAAGGAAAAAGTTGTTGAAGCTTTATGCAGATTTTCAAGGCTAATTGCTCGGATTTGTAGGTGTTAAGTCTGCCTTTGTACTTGTGCATAAAGTTTTAATACATAAATAACCAACACGAGTTTTTGCCAAGCTATATTGTAAAGCAAGTAGTATCCTGTAGTTATCGTGACATTCTTTCTTAGCTTGGTTACAAAATAGCCAGAGTGATTGGTTTTCTAGTTTGCCAAAATAAAAATACATACAAAAACTAGCATCATTTGTGAGTATCCGGACAAAACAGTACGACTATTCGTTCGTAATGGAAACATCCAAGTGATTGAACAACATAAACATTCACTGCTAAACAGGAGCCTTCCAGTGACCGCAACAATGAACAATCAAAGGTGGCCTGGCCAAAAATGGGCAGCACTTGAGTCGTGTTGTGGCCATGAGGAGGACGCAATATTATAATCACCACCTCTTTGTCACGTTTTATTTGTCTCTTCAAATTTTGGCGGCTGAATGGTAAAGTAAAATAAAAAATTAGAAAATAAAAACCCGACTGCTTAAGAAGCGAACTAAAATGGCGTAAACAAAAAGAAAATCATGCTGTGCAGTTAACATATTCGCAAGCTGGCTGATCAAAAGTAGATGTATCCTCCGACTGCATTTAAGAATTTACTTTTTTATTTATAACTTTTTAGGTAACATTTTTTATTCGAATCAGGTATATTTAAACATATATTTTTGAAATTGATACCCCACACGAAAGGCAAAAGAAATTAAGTCCCCACAATATGGCGCCCAAAAACCGACATTTTTCTATTTGCCAATTTTAATGTGGCCAGTGAAATACATACATAGACTGATAAACACATTACCCTCCTTCGGCATCGGGTAGAAATACGCTTGTTGAAGTCGTTCTTTCTTTCACTGTTATAAATTTGTGCCATTCCTTCTGGTTATGGAGATAAGCAATAAAAGTTCCAACTTGTTTGATTTTGTTTACTAAAACAATAGTACCAAGTTGTTTAGTTGCATGCACCTTTAAGCACAATGTTCTGCGTGCATTAGTATGTACACTACCACAACAAAAGAGACTAAACTCAGAGTTTTTTTCCGTGTTTCTTATCAATTTTTTTCCAAAAGAATTTGGAGAGAGAGAATTTATAACGATAGCAATCAATCTACACTAGAGGCAAGATTTTTATCTTTGATTTGTGTTTTAAAACTACTGGTCCGATTTCCTATTTTCGTATCGTAGTATTATATATTCTTATTCAAATAAATAGTTTAACAAATTGGTAGGTAGGTAGGTAGGGTAGGGTAGGAAGGATTGGTGCGTAGGTAGGTTGGTAGGAAGGATTGGTGCGTAGGTAGGTTGGTAGGTAGGGCAGGTGGTAGGAAGTTAGGGTAGGCAGGTATGGTAGGGTAGGGTAGGTAGGTAGGTAGGTAGTTGACGGGAGGGAAGCCGCAGGGAATAGTTAGTTTTGAATAGAGTTGCATGATTTGATATAAACGGAAAGCGTAAGGACCGCTTTGTAATGGGTCTTTTTACATCGAAAATGTTTTTATTTAGCTATATATTATCTTGCCATGAGCTGTTCTCAAAGTTCACACAAATAGGTACCAGTTGAGAAGACTAGGGCAGTAACGTTTATGTTTCCTATGTAACACCTTATTACTTAAACACTTAACCGAGGGCTTCTATGTACCTAGTACCTAGTGAAAGCATATCCCGAGGTTTACCGAATAGCTCCGAAGTACTACCGAACCGCAGGCGCCGCCAACACGGAAACAAAATGGCAACTATTACATGAGCGTCTACGTAAGTAGCAGTATTTGATAATGTAGTTATGTGTGCAGTATTATAGCATTAATACTGATAGTTGATTATGTTAGAGAGAGGGGAAAGGCAGTTTTTACATGCTGGTCCTGCTCCATAGGGCAATCTTTGGTGTAGACAAAATCAAATTTGTGTTAATTTATATTCCTATTCATAGTTATTGTACCTAACCATTGTTTTTTTTTTTTTTAAATTGACTCACACACTGTTCCGTTGTTGTTAAATTAGGTATTTTACCTATGTTTGTAATTTTTTTAAGTATGTGAGAACCATGTTCCTACTTATCATATTAATTAATTTTCCTGTTAATGCTTTTTAATACTTTATACCTTTACGTAGTATATAGTGTGTAGAGCTATTCTGGGTGCATCGTCCTCACATATATTAATGTATGTACTTATGTAAATATTGTAAAGCACGACCATGAGTAAGTATGGAGTTTCTTGTGCGTTCTTCTCCATAACAATCTACTTGCCGAATGCACGGTAGAATCATTTTATTTTTAATACTTGCAAATTTTAATTTTAATTTATGTGACGTTCAAAAGTGCCGTTTATTGGCCTAATTGAATAAATATATTGGACTTTGACTTTGACTTTTATTGTCTTCTTGTAGCCTAAGATCCGACTGCAAAAATCTGCAGGCATGAAGGTTTTTGACAACTTTAGTGGTAGCAATAAAGAGAGACAGAGCGGACAGAGAGAGATTAGATTGCTGCAGGGTTGCCTAGAAACATCTAGACGCATTAACCTTAATTAAATAAAATGAAAGGAGATATATCACAATTAAACCAGAAATCGATTCGAACAAACTGTATACCGATCGATTGCTTAAAACGAGCGAAATAAACCTACCCAAGTCACATACTCACACATCAATGGGTCGGCATCGGTGCTATAGGCTGAAAAAATATGCATGAATACCTATATGTGAAATATATAGTATATCTACTAAGGATTTTCTTAACTCTAGTCACAAAATCAGAGGTTTACAGAGGCAGACCGTTATTTATTTTTATGAACTAATAGGTTCCTAAAACAAAATAAAAAAAACCGGCCAAGTGCGAGTCGGACTCGCACACCGAGGTTTCCGTACAAACCTGAGCTATTAAAGACCTGAGTATTTGATATATGAATTTCAATTTAATAACTGGGAGGAAGGAGAAGGAAATGGGTAGTAAGTTTAAAATTATTAAAAATATATTTATCATATGATGTTGCTAAAAATGTACGGTTTTCGCAATTATTCCTTTATCTGTGCTGTAAGACGTTGCTTCGTACCAAATTTCAAGATTCTGAGTTCACGGGAAGTACCCTGTCGGCTTTGATTCCCTTGCGAGTGTCGAAAATTTGCGGAAATTTGTGGCATAAACGGCTATATCTTGTGATTGCATTGGCTTAGAAGTTATATTTTTTCACAGTTTTAAGAAACAGTAGACCTGAGTATTTATATAAATTTCAGCTTAATACCTCCACGCGTTCCTGAGAAAAAGGGTCTTGACAGACAGACGGACGGACGGACAACAAAGTGATCCTTTAAGGGTTCCGTTTTTTCCTTTCGAGGTACGGAACCCTAATAAAATAATGGTTTTTGTCCTACCATCCTTTATTTAACGGACACCGATTCTTCTTTGTGTATCGACGCTGTGCAGAAGAATTTTTTTTTTTATATTTAGTTTTGTTTTAAGGAGGAGCTCGTGGCTAAATAATAACAGCCGCACGGGTCGATCATCAAGGTTAAGCAACGCTTGACGAGGTCGGTCCGTGGATGGGTGACCATTTTCAACATACCGAGTTTCCTCCGTGCCTCGGAAAGCACGCTAAGCCGTTGGTCCCGGATGTCATTTGAAGATCTTTGACAGTCGTTACGAGTAGTCAGAAGCCTAAGATCTGACACCGGTCTTGTCAAGGGGTATCGTGTTACCCAGTTACTGGGTTGTGGAGGTCAGATAGGCGGTCGCTCCATGTAAAACACTGGTACTCAGCTGAATCCGGTTAGAATGGAAGCCGACCCCAACATAATTGGGAAAAGGCTAGGCAGATGATGAGTTTTGTTTTAAGAAAATCTTTAGTACATAATGATTTTTCATGCATACTTTGTCAGCCTATAGCTCCGATACCCCATGCATTTGGGGTCTGCGAATTAGGTAGGGTTATTTTACTCGTTATATTAAGCAATCGAATCGCATACAGTTAGTTCGTATCGATTTCTGTGTTTTCGTTCCATACATTTTGGACCATCTCCTTTATGATTTTTTTATTAACCTCAAAAATAAAAGTTATTCAAGTGAATCCAACGTCATTTGTAAGAAACTGGTGTAGAAAGTAGGAAAATATAAGTCTGCCAGCTTCCAGTTAGCCGCAAGCTGTGGGTTGCCAGTCTACCTGCACAACCTGGCAATCCGAATAGGGCGGAGAGCTAGTTGATGAGGTATACGTACCCCACGTCTTTTATAGTTTTCAGAATAACTGTATCTCACTTAGGTAATTGTAATAATAAACAAGTATCAATAATCGGCTTCCAGTCCTACAATTACATTCACCCGAATAGCAGATATTTAGCAGCAGTAGTATTGTAGTAGTTTAGCAGTATCTTATTTTATTTTTAGCAGATTTTTTTTGTTTTTTTATTATATATGTCCTGTTTCCGTAAGTGTGTCCGTGGCATCAACAGTAGGCCCTATCAGAATATCAGCGCAGCGTTATTACCTTTTTTGGATATCGCTGCACATGCTGAGATAGGAGCCTTTTTGGTCTCGCACAGGGTTTTTTATTTTATTATTGTTTAAGTGTATGCTTATTTTCTCGTGTCTCCTGTGCGGGTCACAAATAAATATTTTTCTTTCTTTCTTCTGGTCTTTTACAAGCTTTTATTTAACTTGCAATGTATGTATGTATGTAAGTGTGTTCGGGTCAAATCTTGCAACAGACTTTTAAAGCTAGTTATTTATTGTGCACTGCTATGATATGGGTATCAAATAAAAGGGTTTGATGAGAAGAATATGAAAAAAGATTGTTTTATAAAACAAAATATTGTAAAGTCTCCCGCTTGAGCACTATTTTATCTGATGGTAAGCGATGATGTGGTTGATGGTGAAACACGCTTGCCTAGAAATAGGCCATTCACTCTAGATTTAAAGGCTCCTAGATTGTAGCTGTCGGGAAACATAGACTCCAGCAGGAATGCCACTCCTTAGCTGTACGCATAATAAAATTGTTTCCAAAACGTTTTGACCGTATGGGTGGTTTGACCGCCATGTACCGATGGGGCATCGATGTACGTCTGGGGTTCCGATGACGAAACGGGTTAGGTTTGTAGAAGCAACCCAAAATCTAGATTACAGCTCGGTTTTAACATAACTGGGGCACTGTGGGTGTACTATAAGTGCACCTCTGCTTAGCCCAAGGTGGAAAACAAGCGTGATGTTATATGTGTTCTGACATAGATCAATAATGAGCAACATGCTTTATTTTTTAATCGCCTCCAAAAAGGAGGTTCTCAATTTGACTGTATTTTTTTAATGTGTTATCTGTGAACTTTTTACTAGCTAGGTGAACCGACTTTGATGATTCTTTTTATAATTTTGAAAGCTGGTGCTTCTCGTGTGGTCCCCTTTAAATTTGATGAAGATCTGATGAAGAACTTCGGAGATTACAACATAACTCTTCAATAAACAACGGCAGATCTCTCGGCATTTCTGCAATCGCATGTCTGTTTATTGTTTACGACATTTTATAACATAACATCACGCCGGTACGCTCTAAAGGGGTACGCAGATCCTCGTATACTGTCATTTCACTATTATGTTCAAGTTTTATGTTATTCGGGTAAACAACTCTGGCATAACTTTGCGCATTATATGTAGCTTACTCATTAACAAAAAAGTGATAGTAAAATCTTTTTTTTTTTTAATTCAACAGATTTCCAAATAAAAATACTACAAAGTGTAAAATAACTTCAATTTTGGAAGTCGGTGTCACAAAAACGAAGAAACAAAAACAGGAATACCGATTTCCAAAATTATTTATTATAAATTTTCACTTTGTAGTGTTTTTATTTGAAAGTCAGTTGTATGTTTTATTAAAAAACGACCTATTTATTTTATATACAACACTATAGAGATAAATCTCAGTATACTATATGCTTCTGAATATCAGCTATATACCTATTAATAGGAATCGTGTCTGCTTCCATACGGGTGTGAATCTAGACGGGAGTTGCCATCGCCTCTTTAGCTCAGTGGTAGAGCACTGGTCTCGTAAACCAGGGGTCGTGAGTTCAAACCTCACAGGAGGCATTTGTAATACTTTTAGTTTTTATTGAGTTTGTGTTTTTTTGTACTTTTTGAGTGTTGTTTTATCATTTTAAATAACATTGTCAAGGTTTAATTTTGAAATTTATGTTTTACGAGTTTATGTTGGTTTTTATTCGTACTTAAACGATAAAATTGATTGGTCATAAATAAATTAATATGAAACCGTTGCCTTTGACATTAACATTAAACTTTTCCTTAAAATTAATTTTTCACGGAAATGCTCTTGGTCTAAGTCAATGAAAATGTCAATATCAAAGCGATCTGTCAATGTCAAGGGTCGTATAATGACATAAAGATAAACTTATCTTGAATTGATATTGACTGTGTCTAGAATAAATATTTGACAACCCTACTTGTATGTCCCGAGTTGGAGTATGGTAGCTTGGGACTTTAGGTGGTTTATGGTCTAGCAAAAATGAGCTTTAAACAACGGTCGCGATGTTCAGCTGTATTAGTAGGCTCGACGCGATTCGATCACGCGAATAAGCCATTTTTATCAAGCGAAATTGCAACTAGAATTGCGTTCACTTGGACGCAATGCAATTCGAATGACTGACGCTCAAAGTTCGTTGTTCGTGTGTGTAAATAATTAAGTGCAACGTAAGTAAAGTTAATGTAAACTAAGATAAGTTAGGAATTATCAGTATTAATAGAATTTAATAATTAAGATTATCAATATACCTCTGTCACTATTCTAATGTTATGAAAATATTGTAAAAAAATCCTTGTCCTTCCAGTTAGATTGTTTGAGCCCCTGCGGCCTGTGATACATTACCTAGTACAGGCACCTAACATTGTCGTACCTTCTTTATTATATAAGACCTATACTATAGTTAATATAATAATTGCATGTTACCGACAAAGCTTGCATATATCTATAACTATCTTGTATAAATTGTGTTTTACAACAAGGAGTTATTTATTTATGTATTAAAACTTCATGCAACATATGCGACTTAATGCTTGAGGCACTATTACTTCAAGTAGTGGAAATCTGTTAAAGGGGTGCGCAATTAATTATATGTAGATATAGCCTTCTTAGCTCAGTGGCAGAGCACTAGTCTCGTAAACTAGGGGTCGTGAGTTCAATTCTCACAGGAGGCAATGCGATATGAATTGTTTTTGTATGAACCTTGTTTTTCCCTACCAGAATTTAGAAAACTTTTCGTACACCATTTCGTATTCCCAGCAGTACTAGTCTTCAAAGGTTTGTTTGTAAATTTCACGTTCTAAAAGTGCTGATTTTCAGCCTGATTTGAAAATATATATTGTTTATATGTACCTACACCTTTTTAGTACATCATCATCATCTGCCTAGCCTTTTCCCAATTGTTGTTGGGGTCGGCTTCCATTCTTACCGGATTCAGCTGAGTACCAGTGTTTTAAATGGAGCGACTGCCTATCTGACCTCCACAACCCAGTAACTGGGTAACACCATCCCCCTTGGCAAGACTGGTGTCAGATCTCAAGCTTCTGACTACCCGTAACGACTATCAAAGATCTTCAAATGACAGCCGGGACCAACGGCTTAACGTGCTTTCCGAGGCATGGAGGAAACTCGGTATGTTGAAATGGTCACCCATCCACGGACCGACCTCGGCAAGCGTTGCTTAACCTTGCGGCTGTTATTATTTAGCCACGAGCTCCTCCTTTTAAGTACATAAGTAGTACCGCAAAATACGTAAGCAGCGGCGCGTCACAGATATTTAAGAAATCTCCTGAATTATGTAGGTACAAAATGTCAGTTTTTAATGAATTCCGCTAATTATCTACTTCTAAGATTATTGCAAAGATTATTCACCGGAACTAATTAAACATTATATCATATTTTTTATACTGATCACAAAACGACGGATAATTAAAAAAAGTGATTGTGGCAACGTTTTATAACGAACCAAAAAGGAAGGTAATAGCACAGATAATATCATACTAGCATACAGATGCCTCATCCCATACAAAAAAACTGTGCCGACGTAACTAGCGTTGTTCATCTGATTATACCGATGTTTTTTTTTAAATCGATCGCGTTCGGGTCAGTTCCACGGCGATAGATAGATCGCCATCTATATCCGTGGAACGGAACCGAACGCGATCGATGTACAAAAAAATATCAGTACGTAATAGTCATAATTTATAAAAGATTTTTGTCTGAAATATATTCTTCTTTTTTTCGTTGAGGTTGTGGCCACCTCTAGTATCAGGGTTAATTAAGATGCCACAGGCAACGGTGAAGGAAAACATCGTGAGGAAACCTGGACTTACATAGTTAATGTAAGTCTGTGGTTCAGTTAATCTATAAGCTTAAATTTTGGATATAAAGTTAAAAAAGATTTAAAATGAGATGCCGAAATTTTAATAAACTTGGGCAAATTTTGATGTCATTGTGATTCTAAAAATTGTTTATATTAACTTTTTAAACTTAACAATCTGAAAAGAATAGGAAATGCATATCACACTCCGTCTATTCCATAACACCGAAACAACATTACCGAATAATAACTAAAAGAAACATAAATCAACTTACGTAAACTATTCAGCTCAGCATTCACGAAACTCGTTAAAAAAACCACAAGTAATAATGATTCAAACATTTTTGTTTCTTTATTTTATTTTTCACTTTCAGTAACACATTCGCGGTTTTCGAACGAAAGTGACAGTACTCGCGCATGCGCTGTGTTGACTGAGGCGCGCGCGAAACACCGGCCATATTTATTTGCAGTGGCGGGAAACGTTGCGAAATATGATTGCTTCTCAATTTCGTATCATAATTTATTGTTGTAATTTTCCATGGTAGATAGGATTTAAAGATGATTTAAGGATTTCGTCAAGGCTAGATTTGTTTTTCGCATTTTTTAACTAATTTATTAATAATAATCAATGATAATAATATAAGAATCTATATAAAAATTGCGAAGGCTAACAGAAATATTCCGATTGTCGTTTTTCATAACCGCTGCCGCTGGTTAAAAGGTTGACTCAAGGTCACCTTTAAATATTGCAATATAAAAGACTAAATAAAAATGAAATTAACTAATCAATAAGTTAAAAATAGTCTGTTAAAATGATTATTGATATGTCGGCAAATGGCAATTTGTGGAAGATGAGATCATGCGGCGCTAACCCGATCGCTTCTCAATAAAAGACCAATTAATAATGAAATTAACAAATTAAAAGTAAAAATAGACTGTTTAAATAATTGAGATGACGGCAAATAGCAACGTGTGGAAGGTGAGGTCATGCGGCGCTAACTCCATATTAATTGTGATACGAGCAGGACGATGACTTGAAATTGAAATAATTATATTAAATGTATCCGAATGTTGGGCTGTGAAAAAGACGGATGACAAGAGATTGCATGCAACAGAGATGGGAATATTGAGATGGATGTACGGAGTGACGAGAATGGATAAAGTGAGAAATGAGTATATTAGAGGAAGTTTGAAAGTGGCGCCAGTGACAGAAAAGTTGAAAGGAAACCGTTTGTCCTGATATGGTCATGTGATGAGGAGGGATGAAACATACATGTCACTAAAAGAGTTATGAATATAAATGTTGATGGATCGAGAGCGAGAGGAAGGCCAAAGAAAAGTTGGATGGACTGTGTGAGAAGTGATATGAAAGAAAGGCAAGTCAGTGATAGCGTGACAGGGAACAAGACGGTATGGAAGAAGAAAAAGTATTGCACCGACCCCAAGTAACTTGGGATAAGATCAGAAAGATCATGATGAAATACTTTTTTTAAATAAAGTTGAAAAGCTTAGATACTATTTGACAAACTAAACCAGCTTATTTTTGTAATTGAATTGCCACCAGTCTTTGAATCTGTTGGTAATGATAACCTTTAATCAGGAGAGTGTGGATTAACTGGTTGAATGCCGTAGTTACCGAAACAGTTAAGTTTTCATTGTTTGCCGCGTGGATCCGCGTTTCCAGAAGGAAACGTTTGTATATATTATTTAGTAAATCAGCACAGGCTACTGTGTTCTAAGGATCAATTCCCAGGACAGCTAAAAGGACAGACAAGTAGATATCACGAATTTTGAAAGTTTTATTTTATGGTGCTACATGGTAAACAACCCAAGATTGTATTATATAATATTTTGTCATAAAATCTATCCTACCCTACAAGGCCAAATTTTGTGAGGATAGAAATGAATGGTGATCCATCCTCACTTCTTTCACGAAAACATACGTATGGATTTTCAAACTTAGAACTGTAGTACAGTAATCAGAATAACACAGCCACAATTCCACGCGTTCGGAGCCGCAGGCAATAGCAATTAGTAAATATTATTCAACATTATGATACGAATAACGTTTAAAAATAGTCTTATTTTTCATCGGAAAATTTTAAGTTATTTTTTGCCTTTTTTGCGAACACCGACAAAAAAGACTATTGAAAACATATACTACGATATTTTTCTAGAAATAACACGTGACTTAACAAATTGACCTTTGAGTTAAAATAATAACATGGCATTAGGTAACGTTACCTTAATAAATAAAGAACTTAATAAAGTAAGTTCCACCTCGAAAAGGACAAGGGGAAATATTCCAAGTTATTGGCAAACCTTTACTAACTGTACAGACGGCCTTTTCAACAGTAGGCCCCTAATAAATGATATGGTATTCAATAAAAAATTACAGGAAATTATAAATCAATAACTACCTACCTAACTAAGGTTTCACAATACAATATAGTATAGAACCTAATCAACAGATTTTTGGACAATAATTCTTTTGGAAGTGCAGTGGTCTGAAAAATGCACAAATTCTTGATGAGCGAGCAGTCTGATTCGGGAATAAAACCCTGAACCACTGATAGTTAAACATATAATAAGAAACTGCGCCCTTATCCACCTACTGCTTACGCATCTTCTTACTGGTTTTCAGCAGTTTATTTATTAATTTTCCTATCAGTTGCAGTGGCTGTATCATAAAATATTGGACAATTAGTATAGATACGAAATAGACTACAGAATATGTAATATTGTTAGTCAATAATTTGGAAATTAAATTAACATAAATCACTTTAACCTATCATAAGGGCCAATAGTAAAATACTCGTAAGTAGTTAGCAAAAACAATACGATTGAAAGAACATAAAGTTTATTACAATTTGAAATCACTAATATACAGATAAGTAACTGAAACATAGCAAGTTAATAATAAACCTCAAAACATCCTTGAAATCAGTTCACAAACGACGTATTTGGTAGAACCGGAGCAGCAATTTTAAAAGGCTTATACGGCAAGATTGGAACTACCACAAATTTCCGTTGACGTCGTAAAGTTAAATTATTATGACATCATCTTCCTGTATCTGTTTATACTTGTATTTGCCATCATCTTGATGTTCCTGATAGCCTTTCTGATACTTCAAAGCCAAGGAATTCTCCGGCAAATTTCTATGAAACATAGAATTACCATCTGGTGCTAGTTTTACCACACCAAAGTAAACGTATTCATCTTTCTGTTTATTCTCTTTTCTTCTCTCTTCTATTATAAGAGATTCTTTAACTGGCAGAAGAAGAAGCATGTCTTGTGAGTTTTCTGAACTGATTTTAACTTTGGCTTGAATGGTACCATTGATTTTCTCTCCTGGTTTTTCTTGTTTGATGTCCATGGGTAGCTGGCATTCGACGCAACGGACCTTGTTATTGTAATCAGTATTCAATGGAACGGGAAATAAGCGATCGTTTAGATAAAATCTGTAAACACACTTGTGATCTTGCAAGCTGGTAGCACTGACTCGAGATTTGATTCTGGATTTCGCTGAATGACATTCAAAGTAGTTCTTCTGTCGAAATTCTTTGAGCTGTTTGATGTTTACATCGCTGTTTGGGTCTAGATAGCTTTCTGAATCATCGTCTGAGTCAGAATATATTCTGAAAATTGAGTCTTCAGAAACTGTACGCAATTCGGGCACCTCTGTGATAGTATCTAGGGATACTTTCTTAGCTATATTGCAACTATTAGTATCATGCTGTGATTCCTCGTAACTATAGAAATTTTCATTCTTATAGTATTGATGAACAGGTTTAGATGTCTTATGAGTAACTTTTTTTACATTGTTGTCGTTTTTAACGCACTTGACATTCATGGCACTAAGAAGTGAGTCAATATTATTGTCCGCAGGTTTGCTGTTACCTTTCCAATCGCCACACTTCTTACAATAGTCCTCAATATTGTTTTGGCTCTTTTTAGTAACTGTTGAATCGGATTTAGTTGTTTTCTTTGGCTTCGCAGGGCACTTCTTAACGCTCACACTGTTTGAAACACTTTTGCTCTCAGCGCAAACCGAAGTTGGTTTTTTTGATGTGAGAATTTTTTTAGGTGCATTGTTACGATATTTCAGATTTGTTTGCGTATATCCTTTAGAAGTTTTTGCACGGTTATCAACTGAGCTTTTGGGAATAGTAAAACTAGTTATTTTGTTGGACATCTCGATGAATATTAACACATAACTTAAAACTATGCCGTGGACAATGAATCATTGAATTATTGTAAACATTGCGTTGTCATGGTTACGCGTTGACAACAAGGCATCATGCATGGGTATAAAGTTTCCATTTTATTTTTAAAACGTTTTCAAATCAATCTAACTGGTGTTTGTAATAAAATGTAAATTAGATATAATGTTGAAGTTTAAATATTAGTTTATTTCGCAACCACTGAGAAAAGACAGGTATGGTTAGAAATATTTATCTTACCCGCTAGTTCTATCTAGCGGTGAGTAGTAGAACTAAGTGTATGAAATGTTTCCCCATGTTGTTGTATAGATGGCGCTTTGTTAACCATTCGACAAAGCGCCATCTATATTCGCTTTAGAATCATGCCTTGTCAAAACGAATCAACCCACGTCATGATGTTTACATTAAAATGAAAGCTTTCTAATTATTTTCTTTGTTGAAGCGACTGGGATGATGGCTGATGCCAAGTTGAAGATGTTTGGAAGAAGCTGTGCTATGGATTTTAAGTGTTTAGAGTAGGAGGTCACTACGAAAGTATAATATTGAACTTAGGCCGCGGTCCCATTGAGAGCTACATATTATGACTGTAGTAGTTTGTACAAGATATATAATAATATCATCTAGCTTTTGTATGTGTGTCTGGTAACTAGTAATCCATTTTTCGAGCATTTCCTAGCATCTGATTTAGCTGAAACTTGGCATTCTTGTGCAACTTTGGCAACATTGCAATAATATGTTAATATGGAGCTGGTCTCATGATAGAGCCGGAAGGTGACCATAGAATCCTTAACCAGACAAGCAAGCGCCATCTTGTTTAGGGTCTACATTAAGTTCAAAAACTGGCCAAGTGCGAGTTGGACTCGCGCACGAAGGCTTCCGTAACATTATCGCAAAAAAATCACTGGTGTATGGGAGCCCCACTTATATATTGATTTTATTCTGTTTTTAGTATTTGTTGTTATAGCGGTAACAAAAATACATTATCTGTGAATCAAGACAGACAGACCGCGGAGTCTTAGTAATAGGGTATCTTTGGGTACGGAACCCTAAAGAACAGTACTTACTATGAAGTTCAAGAAGAGCAACACTGCTAGTTTGGTCTGTTTACTTAGTTTTCAGTTTAACCAAATGATCTTCGAAATACAAAAAGGAAAAATAAAAATAATAACTTTAATTCCCTTCATTTCGTGTTTTCCACTTTTAGTTATGAAATATCAATATCTTTCCGTTTCTTTCCAACTTTCTTGGTTTAACAAATAACTTGTCCAAATGGAAGAACTTTCCCGGGCAGTAAAAACTGGAAACTTATGAGCTGTAGTTGAGTGAATGAGTGAAACTTATGAGCTGTAGTTGAGTGAATGAGTGAAACTTCGAGTGTTTGGGGCAAAACTTACGAATGCCTGTTGTCTAAACTACTCAGTGTTATTTCTTCGATAGCAACGCTTATTTTGTAGGGTGGCTCTGGATTTTGGATTATGTATGATATTTCGTCATAAGTTAACGTTTCAAAGAAAATTGTAAATATACCCCAAATTTCGTGTTATATATTTTTGAAATCACCTCATTAAACCCTTTATTTTGATACCCCACACAATGGGTTCAGAAAGAAAAAATAATTTGGGCCCCCACAATATGGCGCCCAATATCCGCCATTTTTTAACCCCCGCCGGAAAAAGAAGGGGTGTTATAAGTTTCACGTGTGTTGCTGTGTATCTGTGTATCTGTGTTTCTGTGTGTCTGTCTGTGGCATCATAGCGCCTAAACGGATGAACCGATTTCGATTTAGTTTTGTTTAGTTTGAAAGGTAATTTTGTCGAGAGTGTTCTTAGCTATGTTTGAATATAATCGGTTCAGCCGTTTAAAAGTTATGGGCATTTTACTGTTTGAATCGGGGTGTTTTCGCAAGATAAATGCGTCGGGGGTTTTTTAAATTGTGAAATTTTACTTGTTAGTTGAATAATTGTCAATCTCTACATAATGAAGGTATTAGGATTACCTATCACTTAACTTTGACTCATATATATATATAATATGATAATGTAATAAAGACATATGAATCATATCGTCTTTGAAAAAATATTTTTGACCTTTTGTTTTTAGATAGGATCATAGAAACAGGAGCAGAACGGAACTATACAAGACAAATAGTTCCGTGCCTTTTTCACTGTCGCACTATAATAGTTTAAACATGTTTTGCCATATTTAATCTTGCTTTATTGAATTACCAAAGGGGAAGTGCCCATTTTGTAAGGGAACTTGGGCCCCTTTGAAAAAATAGTTGTATCTTGATGAATTTGGTTGTTTATTGTAGAAAAAACATGTTATATTCATAATTCGAAAACATTTTTTATTTATTTTGCGGGGTTCACGAGATATAACGATGTTTCTGTATTTGAAATAAACCCTTATAACAATGCAATAAGGCGCATACAAATGTCATATATAGTCAGTTTATTTATATTAGACGGTTAATTATTGTGATGGTTTTATTGACGGAATTAATAAAGTAAAACGAAATTTTGGCGTAAGTTCACAATATGCTTAGTGGTTGTGGAATTCTAAAATTATTGTTAGGAACACTGCTGTAATTTGTATAGATTTTGTTGTTTGTAACCGGAAAATAGTCTTTTACAAAAGTAGTCACTTAATAAAAACTATAGGTTTCATGAAAACTTGCCCACGGGCTGAGCAGAATCTACGTATTACTTTGGAAGCAGCTGGATGAGATCATGTCGAACTATGGAATGTGATTACCTATAGGCTGATAATGATTATAACGAGATTGAAACAAAGGCAGCGAACACTCCCATAAAACAAACTTCTTTGTATATTATGATCACCTCGATAAGATGCGTCGATTGTACAAGTACCTATTCTATGAGAATTATAAGAGCAAATCGGTAAAATTGAATTGTATTGCGTCCATGTAAATTTGAACTTGCAAATTCGTTTATTTTATTTTTTGTATTTATTAAGGCTCGTGCTTGACCACTATCTCACCGATACGCGATCAAAATCGCTTATCGGTGTGACATAATAAGTCGTATCGCGTCGATGCATGACGAATATCGCTTAGAAATAAATAAATTGTCAATTTTTCTTCGTGTCGCTAGCACGACAGTCATATAGTTTGACATAAAACCTAGCCACTTTGACAATAATTATATTTTCATAAGAGTTTTGTTTTATTTTGGCCCTCTCGCAGTTCAATCAGAGTGATTGGCTACTGTGGAGATAAAACTATAGCCTTCAGCCAGGCACAAAAAGCTAAACCTAAGCGACCACGCTGAGGGTTACCCCCTATGGGGTCAAACCTCGGCCCAGGGCGTCGCTGGGGGTAACAACCAGGACTGGATCATGATTAGGTGCAAAATATTAGTGTGTAATTATCCGCTCTTTACTCATGGTAACCCCACAGATAGTTCAATAGTATTTTCTAACTAAACTACGCACAAGTTTTAGAGTAGAACTTAGTTTGGGTGACCTTTACTTAATAGTATGAGGACCTCAATCTCTGCGTCAATATTATGCTGATCTGCCGAGATCGGTAGTGATGCTATTATTATCGTACAAGTTTTGTATGTAGGCTTGGCCTGATTTGTTAATGTGTGAAGTCAGTTGGCGTCTTAGGGCTTGTTATCCTTTTAGGTTGGATAAATTTCTGGGCACTTAATTTTTGATCGTACTTATTCGATAAAAAAGCTTATTTACAACTGACTTCCAAAAAAATATTACAAAGGGAATAATAATTTCAATTTCAGAAGTTGGTGTTCTTGTTTTTGTTTATTCGTCTTTTGAAACCACCTTCCAAAATTAAAGTTATTATTCCCCTTTGTAGTGTTTTTTTGGAAGTCGGTTGTATTTTTTTTCCCTTTTTAGTGTAACATAATGGACAAGTTCTATACGTAGGAGGGTTTAATAGGAATCTCTAATGCCCATAGTGATGCCAGAATAGATAACCCGAATAACAAGTAATCAGAACATAACCGGTGGAGTATGAATGTACCAGGGTGAACTGTACACATCTGCGTACCCGTTTAGAGCATACTGGCGTGATGTGTGATGTTATGTTATCAAATGGTGTAAAGAATAAACAGACATGCGATTGCAGCGATCCCGAGAGATTTGCCGTCATTTATTGAAGAGTTCTGTTGAATATCACCGAAGTTCTTCATCAAATCTTTACCAAATTTAAATGGGACCATTTCGGAACAAACCCCTTTCGAACAAAAAATAATTTTGCCATGCCGTTTATATATGACGGCCTACGCCCGAACATAAATAAAAAAATCAAAGAAACATCCGAATTGAGAACCTCCTCATTTTTGGGAAGTCGGTTAATAACACGATTTAGTGAGCGTTATCGCTTAGGTTAAGCTTTTTGTGCCTGGCTGGAGGCTCTAGTTTAGTATCTACAGGATCGTCCGGTTAAGCAAGCTAGCCATCACTCTGATTGAACTGCGAGACTCAAATCAATAAAAAATAAAACAATTATAGAGAGTTGGGGTACAGATCCAGTTTCTTCAGTCATTTGCTCAATGATGAGTGTTCCGTATTGCTATTCTGTAAGACATGATACCGTGAAAACCCAACCGAAGTGAGCTTTCAATTTCTCAATCACTGACACTAAATTTGAACTGGATATTAGCACAGCTGATGTCCCAAACTAAGCCTTTTGACGACATTTCACTTCCTACATTTGTGACGATGTAATCATCAAAGGTAGTGGCTTTCACCCAGTCTCACTCCGACTGGCTAATATTTTGACTACAACACAAGCTATTTTTCAGTAGGTGGGCCCTGTGAGTAACACCACTATTGCTTACTGGGTTTACTGCCACGACGTCGTAACCAACTTAACCGTTTATTTATGAATTGGCCTATCTACAATTGTTACACTTATATAGTATTACACTTATAGTGTAGATAGTTTTCCTTTTAATTTCGTTATATTTACTACTGCCGTGAATTTTTTCACATATCGCAAGGGGGGGCGAGTTACTCTTGACACTAATAAAAAATTAGCAATACCCGTAATAATTTTTGATGGCCTATCCAACGATACCCTCACCATAGGAAAGACGAGAAAAAAACATCCCACTTTATGTGTACAGGAGGTAAACGATAAATTAATTTTATCATGATTTTATTTTACCACTTTGTCGGCGTTATTAATAAGTATGTATATCCTGCCAAATAATAGCTTTCTAGTACTAAGAGTCTCTGAGCTAAGCTTCGGACGGACGGACAGACGGACATGGCGAAATTATAAGGGTTTCTTGTTGACTGCGGAACACTAAAAACAGTATGGTGATAATTTATTTTCGGTGGACTTGACGTTTGAGTTTTTGAAGTGACGAGCAACAAATATCAATTTCTTCATGGAATGAATGAGTTGACGGTAATGGATTCGAAATCAGGCAGGGCTTAAATTTGTGTTCTATGTTTCATTACCTACCACTGCTCTCAAAACGGCGAACTAAAACATTGCGAGGAAACCGACATGCCATAGAACAATAAATTCGAAGACATGTGGTATCCACCAAGCTGTGCTGGATCTCTCAAAGAGGCAACTTGTGGCCCAGTAATGGGAGGTATGCTAATGCATACCTATGCCATGAGCCATTTTGAAAATACTTGCCGAAACGACAAAAAAAAAACAGTTTAAGTATTGTTGTTACATAAAACTATAGAAATGCACTAGGTAAACTGATTGTATCATAGTTTTTAGAGTTCCGTAGTCAAATGGGAAAAACCGAACCCTTATAGATTCGTCATGTCTGTCTGTCCGTCCGTATTTCACAGCCACTTTTTTCCGAAACTATAAGAACTATGCTTTTGAAACTTAGTAAGTAGATGTATTCTATGAAACGCTCACAAAAATAGAAAAAAAACAGTAAATTTTGGGGGTTCCCATACTTGAAACTGAAACTAATTTTTTTTTTTTCATCAAACCCATACGCGTGGAGTATCTATGGATAGATCTTCAAAAATGATATTGAGGTTTCTAATATTTTTTTTTTTCTAAATTGAATAGTTTGCGCGAGAGACACACTTCCAAAGTGGTAAAATGTCCCCCCCCCCCTGTAACTTCTAAAATAAGAGAATGATAAAACTAAAAAAAATATATGTTTTACATTACCATCTAAACTACCACCGAAAATTGGTTTGAACGAGATCTAGTAAGTTGTTTTTTTTTTAATACGTCATAAATCGTAAACCGCAATTTACCAAGTACGGAACCCTTCATGCGCGAGTCCGACTCGCACTTGGCAGGTTTTTTAATTTTTATTTCTCTCTCTAGCTTCATAAGTTGCAACATTTAAAAGTTAGGAAACTGATTTAATTCTATAGTTCCCAAGCTGCATCTGTGTTCATAAAAGGATTGTGAAAAACATCTCATTTGATGCAGCAATTATTTTACGATTAACATGGAGGGCGCATTAGGCAAACATAGCAGAAAATTGTAATGCAAAAGATAATAGAAAAAGGCACATCAAACTAGTTTCTCCCCACTAGGGTAGGCAGGGGCCACAGATATCAAGGTTTCCTTCAGGTAACATTATTTTAATAAATAATGAAAACTCCATGGAGTTTCTTGCACGTTCTTCACCATCTAGGTTTACACTTTGGAACGTACAATAAGCTCTATGTTTCTGCATGACCAACTCTTTGACAATTCGAAAGCGTCTGTGAATGGTTGAATTAAAATAAATGCTTTAAGTTTTTTTTTTTTTTGTAACCTATAGGCTCGCGCTTGACCACAATCTCACCTGATGGTAAGCGATGATGTGGTCGACGGTGAAACACGCTTGACTAGAAATAACCTATTCACTCTTGAATTAAAGACCCCTAGATTGTAGCTATCGGGAAACACAGACTCCGGCAGGGAATTCCACTCCTTGCTGAACGCATAATAAAAGTGTTAAATTGGCAAGGTGGAACTTATACGACTAAAACAGGATTGTTCAATGTGGGACGCTTGGAGGAGGCGTGTAAACGTCTTTTAGTTGCTATGATGTTGACGAAAGCAATAAGAACTCATTTAGGTTGTAAGAATACTTATGGTTTAGCCATTGATGTATGGGTTTAGCATTATCGCAACTCGATCTCGAATTAATTGAATTAGGGTAAAACTCCTGGCCTAACAGAGCAGTGTCTCGAGCAGTAGAATCATCAATTGTTGTTCTCCTGTACAATGCAGGACCAGTTTCGCATTGCGTCAATATAACGCATTGAGTTCTAGAATTTATAACAAAATTCATAATATTATCTCACTGTATAAACTTAATAAATATAACCTGAAAAATAAATTAACTAATTGGCTTAAGTCTTTGAATTATGAAGAAACAGAAAAACTCTTATTAATTGTCAAATAAAATACATCTCAGTAAATATAATATAATAAACAGATAATTAATTAAATAAATAATTAAATAAATGTAATGTAAGTGAAATCAATATTGCACACAGATTGATGTTATAATGACATGAGAGCGGAGAGCCGCCGAATCCCGAAATACGAGCTAGTCTCAGTTTGGGAATCAGTGTGTTATTTATAATTGCCCCACTGTACAATCATTTACCATTACCATTGTGTTGCATTGATTTATTTATTGTACTTTTTTTGAAATAAAAATTTATTATTATTATTATTTATTATTGATGTATGGGTATAGCATTATCGCAACTCGATCTCGAATTAATTGAATTAGGGTAAAACTCCTGGCCTAACAGAGCAGTGTCTCGAGCAGTAGAATCATCAATTGTCTCATGAATTTTAACCTAGCCAGGTCCTTTATTTATCGTAGATAAAATAATTAAACCAGCACTTCTCTCAAAACGCTAAAGGCAACATCGTGACGTAACCGGCACGACTTTTTTTTACAGCCGGCGCCTGGAGTTTTAGGGAAAAGACCAGGGACTGTGAGATTATTACCTCACTAAAACTTCCGGTGATCAACATCAGGACGTAGAAGGGCCGAAGACCTCTCAAAAGACCGGAACCCTCTCTGCGCAACGCCTGTTGGGACATTTCCGTGGGGAGACTGAAAAAGCGCCTTCCTTAAGAACGAAAAATTCGAACTAACATCTACCAACTCGCACTTGGGCCGCGTGGTGGATTACGGCTTACACCATCTCATAGAGAGGAGACCTGTGTCCCAGCAGAAGGCGTACTGTAAGCTGATTATGTTATGCTTATGATATGAACTGACCTTCGTCTGATCCCATGTTTTGCCGTCGCGCTTGTGCTGTACCTAAGAAATTGTAAGTTTATTTAATTCCTTTTGTAACAATGGATGATCCCATCGGTAGGAAAGTATTTTACAGTGCATAGCGGTATTAATCAATACTTTAGTTATGATAATACTGTAACATAACATAAGTCAAGTGACAATGGAGCAAAAGTTTTTGCCGTAAGAATTGCAGGCAGTTTGTTAAAACAAACTTGGTATGTGTTTCTTTTGTTACATTAGCGCTTTTTTATTATATGTGGTTAAGTAGCTTTTCAGAGGGTTGCATAACATGATTGACGGATTAATTTGTTTATTCACCTTGTCCCACGCTAGGATTTCTCCTGAATCGTGGTTGCGTTTACAAACATATGCACTCAAATACACAAGCACCCAGAGCAATCAAATCAATCAAACCCGTGGTGCTGTTTTTATTGAAATGAAATGAAATTTATTTATTTGCAAGAATATAGGTACTTACATAATAACATGGTAAAATAATTTTAGTCTCACTATATTCGACTTATCAGTCGTGCAAATATTTCAAGTAGGTAGTACATGCATAATATCATGAAATTACATCAATGTCACTGATCATTAGTCATACACATCTTATCATAATACAATTAACAGTCATGCTTCATTAATATTAATTAGGCACATTATATTATAAACTAAATTAAATTAAATTATTAGATTATATGTCACAGTAGGCAGTTCAACAATTTATTGATTAATTTTATAATCTAAAGTGTTCGTGAGTCCATACCGAAAATAATGTCTGTTTAAAATTTAAATAATCATCTATTGAATAAAATCATCTGTCACAAAGCCAATTGTTTAGAGTTCTATTAAATTCCAAGTTATTCATTTTTCTATTTTTTTCCGGTAATTTATTATATTTTTTATTGAGGTAGGTTGGTTATTGGTTATTGATTTAGGTATCTCTATCCTGTTTTATAGTTGTCCTGAAATTCCTATTTTTATTCCATTTCCGACAGCACAGCCTTATCCGCTGGATCTAGAAGCATATTTGCAAGAGTTTGTTAAAAAGAGAATCCCCTATATATTTATCGATACCAAATTGCGAGTCCAATTAACTTAAATCTTAGGCTCTACTCTGTCATTCTATAGTTGGAACGTATCACAGTTAGCTCCACATTGGAGGGGATCGAACCTTAGCTGGAAGGTGTATATGATCCAGAAGGAGGCCGCCGAGTGGGAGATAGGGCATCGTTAAAGGGCCGATCCCGCTCGGAGAAGAAAGTTTCGGGGAGGCAACCACCTAGATGCCTAAAGCGCCGAATCCCCACCTGCAGGCGGAACTCTGGGGTCGCGGGTGAGAATGGGGATTCTATACGCCCACCAAGTGACTCCAGGAAAGACGGTGGCACAGGCATCATGTGCTACCGTGCACAGCGAAGCTCAGAAGAGACGCTTTTTCAGTCTCGCCAGGGTTGCGCCGTAACAGGTGTTACACAGAGGGGGTTCGGGGTTGGTTTAATGAGGTAAAAATGTCAAACTTCCTGCTCTTTAGGCCAAAAACCCAGGTGCCTTTTGAAGCTTTCTCCCCATACCAAAAAAAGGGATCGAACCTAATACCCATGTTCAAGAGTGTTGCTATCAAAGGAAAATGGTCCAGTTTGCACTTTTTCACGTTCCCATTTTAAAGCTGGTTATGTGATATCGATTCGATAATATTTGTCAATGAACAATAGATCTAATTGGTTGGCTGCGCACGCCGCTGCGCCTGCGCAGGGTCGCGGCCTAGTGCGGTGGCCATGGGTTGTTTTTCTGCGGGACATGTCTTGTAAGTAGTGTGAATAAAGTCATAATTTCCTATTTAACGTGTGGCTATGTTCGCATTAGGTAAAAGAAAAAAAAATCTAATTAATCGAAACTGGGGCCATATTCTGATGTGTCAAAAGTCAAAACTATTTTGGTTATATAGTGAGAAGAGCCCTTTTTTACAGCGGAACCATGATAATTTTTAACCGACTTTCCAAAAAGGAGCATCTCCATCAGGTGAGATAGTGGTCAAACGCGAGCCTAACGATAAATAAAAAAAAAAGAAAACATAATTTTAAATTCGGAATTTGGTGTTCTAAAACAAAGAATTAATAATTCAAAAAACACGACTGCTTAAAAAGCGAACTAAGAAGACGCAAACAAGAAGAAAATCATGTTGTGCAGTCGGAGCATACGTATTCGCGAGCTGGCTGACCAAAACCAGAAGTATCCTCCGAAGTATCCTCCTCCTCCTGCACAGCATAATTTTCTTTTTGTTTGCGTCTTTTTAGTTCGCTTTTTAAGCAGTCGGTTTTTTGATTAATTGAACCAGCTTTTTTTATTTATAACCTTTTAGTTATTTTTTTTTAGATTTAGGTACATTTAAACATATAACTGTTTTATATTTTTGAAATGATCTCTT
This sequence comes from Orthosia gothica, assembly GCA_949775005.1. Lineage (NCBI taxonomy): Eukaryota > Metazoa > Arthropoda > Insecta > Lepidoptera > Noctuidae > Orthosia > Orthosia gothica. Next base: position 18,461,966 of record OX459059.1, read on the forward strand.
AAAACCATTTAATTTGATACCCCACAGGAAGGGTATGGAAAAAAAAATTAGTCCCCCACAATATGGCCTATGCAATATGCCCAAAACCCGCCATTTTTATATTTTCCAATATTAATGTAGCCAGTGACACTCGCAGGGTTAAGACGAATCGATTGACGTAAGAATCGTCCAAATCTGCCAACGCGTTTGGTCTCTAGAACGCCACATAGGAACAAACATGCATACATAGACTGATAAACACATTACCCTCCTTCGGCAGTCGGGTAAAAACAAAAACATCGACTTCCGAATTGATTTTATTTTGAAGTCGGTTGTATTTTTTTGTAAAAAAGTTTTTATGACACGTACGGCCTTTGGTTCGAATATATTTAACCAAGTAAATATGTAACTATTCTTCTCTTCGAGATGACTCCTTCGAATTTAAATTTTCTTTGACCAGTACTCAACGTCGATAGCTTTTGTGCTGGCCTCGTAATGGGTCTTTATTATTATAGCTTAAACTGTTTGCATGCCTTAGTTAAGGTAGTTAGTATAAGGATCATTACATTAAAACTGAACATCTGTAACTTGTACCTACTTTATGTGCAAATAAAGAACTATTTTATTCTGTTCTGTTCTGATCTGTTCTATTCTGTTATTCTATTCTATTCTATTCTATTCTATTCTATTCTATTCTATTCTATTCTATTCTATTCTATTCTATTCTATTCTATTCTATTCTATTCTATTCTATTCTATTCTATTCTATTCTATTCTATTCTATTCTATTCTATGGTGCAGGTGTTTTTACAAAAGCGGCAGTACAGGCAATGGCGCATCGTTTGTGGAGTGGTTAAATCGTGTGGAGTAAATTACTATAATTTTAATGCAAAACATTTCATGGGTTTGTAGGCAGGACTAATAAATATGAAAATAGATGGCTTTAACTTTAACTGATCCTCTGATCTAGAATTTATTTACAAGATTTTTAACAAGCTCGTTAAGTTCTATAAGTAACGAAATATGGAACTACTCGGCATCGCTCTCAATAATTGCCATCGTTATGTTTTTAACAATATGCTTATACTAACTAGTTTTCTATCAAAAAATCAAATTAAAATATATATTGTTATTATTACTTGTACGATATACTGGATTACTTAGTTGGAAGTAGCCCAAGTAACATATAAATTATGCTTGAGTTTTTTTTATTAAAAAATGCTTGCGCTTGACTACTATCTCACCTGATGGATCACGCTTACCTAGATGAAACCTATTCACTCTTGACTGAAATACTCCCAGGTTGTAGCTATCAGGAAATACAGACTCTGGCAGGGAATACCACTCTTTTGCTGTGCTCATAATAAAAGTATTCCTAATACGTTTGGTGCGTATGGGTGGGATGCCTAATGTACCGATGACACATCGCCGTACTTCTTGTAGTCCGATGATGGAATGGGCGCACACTCTCCGAAATGCAACCGATAAAAAACCGACAAGCTGGCAACTCGACGACGATGTTTAAGGCTCTGGAGCTTTGACAGTATCTCATTGCCGATGAGCCTCTTGGCCCGTTAGTCTATTAGTCCCAAGCATATGTGGATCGGACTTGTTGAATATCCTTACAGTTGCAAACACTGTCCCGCGAATTTGCACTCCCATGTATCCTGATCCGAAAATCAGTTCCGGGTTGATTCCTCTGACTCGGGGTGAAACAAATTAAGTTAGTTTTTGAGCCATCGAGAGTCATTTAGTCTGCCAGTCACTTCTGCAAGACTGCAGGGGCCCATGACACTCCGAAAAAAAAAATAGTGGTATCGTCAGCATAGGAGATAATTATATATAAAAAAATCACTTTACACAATAATATGCTCAAAACATCAATAAAATTAACTCATCTCACGTATAAGCAAACACCATTACCCAAAAATACTTATTTATCCTGTCCCACAATGACCCACACACGTCCTAACGAAAGTCCCATAATACCCCGTGAGCCATGGCCCCCGTACGCGGGCACATGTAGATCGGCGCCCGCGCATCCAAGCATTCGCAGTTCAATGTGCGCGCGCGCCACCCGCCTTTACAGACTGTTTCGGTTCAGACGCAGCAGCAAGTGGACGTTTTTCAGAAAAGTCTTCCGGTTTACGAAGTCATGAGGTGTTTTATTGAAGTTTTCGCTGTGCTTTTGGTAAGAGATTTTTTTAATTTTTTTGACCTTCGTTTGCTCACTCCTGGGCAAATATCTCCCCTATTATAGTCTTCCACTCTTCTCGGAAATATTCTTCATATTTTTTTTTTGTGATTTTTTAGTTGGCCTATTTGGTCCCACTACGTTTGGTTTGGGTCTCCCAGGCCTTCCAAGTCTCTTTAAATATTTCCTTTTTTTATTTTAAGTATGCCATTGGTCTTGTGGGTTGGGGTAGAAGCTTGTTTTATTATGGGGTTGAGAAAAACGCGTCAAGTTGTATTTGCTGTTATTAAGGTTAGTTTTTATTTATTTCGGTTGCCTAGCTTAATATAGCATGCCTATAATGTTCTCACTGGGACATAGATTTTTCCTCTGTGAGAGGGAGTAAGCTATGATCCATTACGCGGGTTTGAGTTAGTGGATGTCACAAGACTTCGATTGTTGTTGTTAACCTAGGGAGTTGCGCGAAAAGCTAATGTCGGAAAACGGTATGAACTCTTTATTTGTTGTTGTTAAGGTGATCTCTTATTTTTATAAAGTTGGTAAATAGGCTGTGTCAATTGTTGTCCTTTTTTACTCCTCAATCTTCTTTTCTAATAAATTTCGTTGCGGGATGCTAGTGAGTTGAATCGGTTCGCCGGGACTCGTCGAAAATCGCTTCCCTGGCAGTCGTGTTTATTTATGCTTTCAGGTGTTGAACCACTGTGGTTGAGAATAGCGTGATCGTGTTAGTCCCAAATATGATGTTGATATCAAGATTGTTACACTAAAAAAAGTGATAACCGAACAGTTTTGCAACTTTATATTTAAGTATACTTTAGTTATAAGAAAATGACTTATTAGTTATAAGAAAATGACTTTTTAGATATGAGAAAATAAACTATAAGTTATAAGAAAAAAAAAAACAAAACAAAACTAATTAGCAAGTAACAAAACTGTGTTTTGTTGCTAATAAGACAAAGTTCGCAGGTCCCAGTATCCAAAACTTTGGTACCTGCTAACTAAAAATTTGTTTTAGTATACCACAAGTTACAAGCGAAATCAAATTAAATTGTACAGCATTTTTCTAACTAAGTATAACCTACACATCGCACTATTTTTCAAACAGAGTAGCTTGATATTGATAATATTGTTCAAGCTACATTACTTGAAAGCTATTCTCAGTGTTTTACAGCTCACATACCTATCATAAACATAATTGTTCTTAATGTAATGAAGGTATTATTGTGCAGATTTTACTAAGTAGTTCGTTATAAAAATATTGTTAGTTGGTACTAACTACCTATGTAGCCAATGTACTGAACTCTTCTGTTATACCTAGTAATGTTTTTAAAACAATAAGCAGGTTAGGCGTTTATGTTAGTTACGAGTAGGCAGAATCCCAGGCGTCTGACAGTCATACCTATTATACAATGTGTTTATTTTTATATCCCGTAACTCTAGGATTATATTCTATAAGTAAAAGTAATACAAAAAGTCCTAGAATATGTTGAACAAAAAAATCGAAAATAATTATTTAAAAAAATGCGTTCGTATGCCGTGATTATACGAAAAATTTTGTGTCAAAGATCATCATCATCTCTCGATCGATCATCAGAAATAATTCATATGCCAGTTGATTCTTTGATATTATGGTCTCATTCATACCCTGGAGTTATAGGAAAAAACACCTAGTATATATATTATTATTATAATATTTTTTTGGGGTAGTAATCATCCAATGACTTCTTTCGTTCTGGGTGAAGCAGGAGCCGTGTCAGACATTTACTGACTAAAAACCACCCATGTTCCTTCAGTTGCTTGTGCCAGGGCTGCGGTAATTCTCTTTCAAATTTATTCGTGACCGAACCGTCATACCTAGGAGTGTGCTGTTACTCAGTAAGAAGGGTAACACCATCGAGTTTCACATCCACAAGGATATGAAAGGCAGTTGCCGGACAGTCCACGTCCAAACACCGAATTTCCCGTACATCGCTCCATGTAAAATGCTGTTCTTCATCAGCATCCGGTTAGACGAGAAACAGACTCCAATTTTTTATTTTTATTTATTTTATATATTTATTGGCGTAAAAATGTCATAAAAAGGTCTTACAGTACAAAAATAGAGCAGACATGTTTTGCCAAGGATAAACATACAAAGCATGCAAATATTTGTAATAAAAATTTATTTAATTTTTTTTTTTATTATATTACAACAACGCTATTTTCGTTCTAGAAATTACTTTATACTATAGAAGTTGTTATCAATTAACCATTCATAAAATTTATTCTTAAAAGCATATCTTGAGTTTAACATTTTCAGATTACCAGGTAATTTGTTATAAAATCGTACACACATAGTTAAGCAGATTTTATTGTACTTAGCAAGCCTGGGAGTACTGTTAAGTACAAGTCTGTGAGGAATTCGTCGGCTTCGAGGAATTACATCGTTTGTTAATTTAAATAACTCCTTATGTTTCCAAACAAATATGCATTTTTCATTATTATACAGACAAGGTAGCGGTAACAAGCTAAGTTTCTTAAATACTGTCTGACATGATTCCTCAGGATGAAGTCCGTATAGAGCCCTAATGATTTTTTAGGGTTCATTCTTTTTTTACCCATAGTGTCAAAACGGGACCTCATTACTAAGACTCCACTGTCCGTCTGTCTGTCTGTCTGTCCGTCACCAGGCTGTATCTCATGAACCGTGGTAGAAAGACAGTTGAAATTTTCACAGATGATGCATTTGTGTTGCCGCTATAACAACAAATACATAATAAAATATATATTTAAAAACAAAACAAAATATATATTTAAGAGCCCCATACAATAAACGTGTTTTTTCCGTTTTTTTGCAATAATGGTACTGAACCATTCGTGCGCGAGTCCGCCTCGATCTTAGCCGGTATTTTTGAGTTACAAATGTTCTATTTTGGTCGGTACTGTTATCCCATATTATAAGTCCATAACGTAATATGGATTCCACATACGCATGGTAAGCTAATATAGCTGTTTTTATTAGATTAGTATTTTTTTTACTTGTCTAAGAGCATACACAAATTTATTTATCTTGCTTGAAACATTGTCTACATGCACTTTCCAATGTAGGTCTTCATCAATAGAAACTCCTAGGAACTTGGTATGTGTTACTGATTTAATATTGGTTATATTTAATTTAAAATTAAATTTATGATTATTCGATTTATTAAATTGTATAAAAACGGATTTGTCAAGGTTTTGTTTTCAAGTTATGTACATAAAGCCAGGTAATTAAAATGTAAATTGTATTGTTAATGTCAGTTTCGTGGTCGTAAATTGTATTATTTTTCTTATTGGATGTCACAATAATAGAGATGTCATCAGCAAACAATATGCACTTATGTTTCGTTATTTTATGTCATTTATATATATCAAGAATAAGATCGGCCCCAGCATGCATCCCTGTGGGACACTAAACTTATTACATCTATATTTCGATGAGAGATTAAAGATCGGGCAGAGATTTTTGAGAAAAAATAAAAAAAATAAAAAACTTTTACTGTCCTCCAGTTGCGGTACTCTCCACGTGCTTTTGAAAGTCTTGTTTAGCGCAAACTTCGAAACGAAATTATCTTTTTTTTTATGTCAGCGTGGACTGAATGCCCAAGCTCGCAGTGGATCGGTTTGTTGCAAAACCTCTTTGAAGAAAGTAAATATAAAGACGCTACCATAGAACATGCACACACACTCACACTTCACGCTTCTATTCCCCGACGTTGCAAGCAGAGATGTTGATGACATTCACATTTCGTCAGAAGTGCTTTAAGAGCGAACTCGTTGCAATTAACTTGGCATAAATTCAAACCCTGGGCAGCCATTGAGATAAACGCTATTCCCTGCAAAAAGATGGATCCCAGAACCGGTTTGAGCTTCTGCTAAGCCCATGCTCACTACTAATGACTATCCATAGCAAAGCTTAGATTTGCTTCCTGGACTATGGATCAGCTCACGTATGACCAACATCTCAGCTGGTGGTAAGCGATGATGTGGTCGACGATGGAGTTACCTTGCCTAGAATAAACTTTTTCACTCTTAAGAACTCCAATTAAAGCTTTCAGAAGGGCATCCCCAAATCACTTTGTAAGTAGTTAGTTTACCACCACCATCCCACCACCACCACCATAACAAGAGATATACCAGTAGTTATTACAATGATTGTTTCCATTTAATTTCTGGAAAAACAAATCTTACAATTTTCCAATAGTAATTGATTTTCTACACTTATCTGAAAACGTAAGATAGCGTACGATTTGTCGTTACTTACAATTACTTTGTTTTTTTTTGCTGAGTTTAGTTTTTATGATACGAAACGAAGGTAATATTTACTATTAGACTTACACCCGGTTGCTGGAACAAAAGTCGTAGCAAAATTTATGTGACCAATTATCAGGCGAGTGGTACTTGCCGTGATTGAATGACCACCAGCCAAGCGCATCACTTGTATTTAATTTGTGAGGCGTCTAAATTTCGTTTCAGAAACCGAACTGTAAATTAATATTTTCAATCAGTAAGCCTAACGTTGTTAAGTGTACATGATTTAATTTCTTATATTTTGTTTTTGTATCAATGTGGTTCAATTTAAGTGCTTATTGTTCTTATTATTGTTTGAATTGTAATTATTTTTGATAATTTTTATTTTTTTTCCTAATTTATTATTCTTAATGATTCTTTAGATTTTAATTACTTTTGACATTCAAATTGTATTCGAATTTTAATTACTTTTTACATTTAAATATTCTTTTAATTTTAATTATTTTTGACATTTTAGTTGCCTAGTTTTGACAATTTAGTAATTTTTGAATTTTGAATATTTTATGACTTTAATTATTTTTGAAATTTTAATTACGTACATACTTATTTTATGAATTTTAATTATTTGTTGAATTATAAATTACTTTGAATTTAGATTTAGATTTTTCTCATGTTTTTCAATTTTACTCATTTAACTTTGTATTATTATGTTACTCTCAACCCAGTCGTGGGCATAAGTAATATTATTTAATTAAGATGTGGATAACGTCGTGGGCTACACATATGTTACTATTGTGTTTTTTTTCTAATATTTTTCTTTGTATTGTTTTTTGTGTAACCGTTTGTTTTCCCAAAGTAAATAAATTAATGTCTTCTTATCATGTTGCCCATTATGGAGCACAATAATATTAGAAACTGTCCCAGAACACACGCACAAACAGCACGTTAAAAATAGTTTCAAGAAATCCTATTGAATTAGTTTTTAGACAGTCGAACCGTGAAAATACTTAGTTCTTACCATAGACCAATGCTCTTACTTACATAACAATGAATTATTTCATAGTTCAATACTCTGAGAAGATTAACCCGACACGCCATTGACCGACAAAGTCGTTGGACGTGACTGCAAAAAAAAGCATTGATAACGTTACAGATAAAAGTAAATAAATAATAATAAATAGGTAACTCTTGAACGGCATCGTGCCTTTTTGGATGAAGATTTCACACTTTTATTGTATAACGAAGTCATTTTCCGGTTCAGGAAAAATGTTGATGATGTTTATTTTCAATATAATCGTAGAATTTCTCAGTACGAGTCAGTGCTGCCAACTCGTTTAAGCAAAAACGCGCTGTTAGCTCTTCAAAAAAGCGCTAGAACGCGCTAAATGGTCGATGTCAAAAAATTGCTCCAAAAATCGGTCAAATTGGCACCAAATCAAACAAAACGCCCAATAATTTGAGACTAGAAATGTATAAACGCAGTTTTTTAATTTTTATTTAATCAAATTATGTCACATTATAGTACTTGTTTAGTATTAATAAAATAAAATAGTGACGTTTTAATGTAATTATTTTATAAAATAAAGGGATTAAATTAATTCATAATCGTCTGATTCTACTACAATTGTTTCTGAGGCTTCATTCATTCATTTCCAAAACTCATCAAGACCAACCTTATTTCAGGTTGGTCTTGATGAGTTTTGGAAATGAATTTATATTTATCTGTGTATGAAATTTTCCTCAACACGTCGTTGGGAATTTGAAAGTTTGCTCAGTTACTTTTTTTTAAAGAAAGTATTGTTTCAAAAAGCGCTAGATTTAGCGCTAGGCTAAGTGTTTTATTTTCTATTTTGTTTGTTATTTATATATTCTTCTATTTTATTTTATAATATATAAGTCCCGTTTCCGTAAGTGTGTCCGTGGCATCAACAGTGGGCCCTATCAGAATATCAGCGCAGCGTTATTACCTTTTTTGGTTATCGCTGCACATGCTGAGATAGGAGCCTTTTTGGTCTCGCACGGGGTTTTTATTTTATTATTGTTTAATTTTATGCTTATTTCTCGTGTCTCCTGTGCAGGTCACAAATAAATATTTTTCTTTCTTTCTTTCTTTTTCTTTTGTTTCTATCGCGCTATTGAACAAAAAAGCGCTAGATCTGGCGCTGAAAGCGCTAAGTTGGCAGCACTGGTACGAGTAGTAGCCCGGGTTGAGATTCCAGGGTGGGGATTTGTTTCCGGGTGATTGCAATACTTACAACTTGTCTGGCGCAATGTGTGTGCATCTCTATGATTCGTTTATGTGATGTATTGTATTCAATAATACATAGAGCACGTGAAAGATTTAAAAGATTTTAAGATATCCATGTATTTCGCACTATCCAGCCAGTGGCGTCGCCCGCGTGAAAGTTGAAAATTATCCCGAGGGTACAAATTCCCGGTAGAAAAATTACCCTATGTGCTATTCTTGACTACATTCTATCTCTATGCCAAATTTAATCCAGATCCGCTCAGCCGTTATGGCGTGATTGAGTATCAAACATACACACGTCCATACATCCAAGCTTTCGCATTAATAATACTAGCTGCCGCCCGCGGCACCGCCCGCATCGTATTAGTACTTCTCCTAATATTTTTATGAAATATAGCATATGTGTTATTCTGATGTATAAGCTATATTTTTGTAAAATTTCATCACAATCCGTTCAGAAGTTTTTGCGTGAAAGAACAACAAACAACCATCCATCCTCACAAATTTTCACGTTTAGTAGTAGTAGTAGTCAGAATAGTAAGATAACGCTTTGTATTGACCTGGGGGGTGACTATAAGCTCATAGAGTAAGGTTATTTTGAGTTTGTGTAAGGGACATATATGTTTGACCTTACGCATACTCATAATAATCTTAAAGAGCTTATGGCCACCCCCTGTACGGTTAATATTGACATCTACTTGCCAAATATTATGTTCACTGATTAAATCTCAACAATGTAAACCAATCCTATTATTTCTCAGCCTCTAGGTCGTCTTTGTTCTAAAGAAACTGATCCTCTGCTCATTAGCAAACAGCCTGCCTCTCTGTCCATCATATTTGCCTGTTTATCATAACTCATCAAAGCATCGTTGCCGAATAACCTTGATGAAGAACAGGGAAGCTGAATATTTTTCCTACTAATACGTATAGGTGCCTTATATGTGGCATCTATTTATTTCTTTACTAGTTACTATATAGCTATGTAAGTTTTAAACTGTTTAACATTCGAAACGTGATCTTTGCCATGTTTACTGTTTGTTGCCAGTTTCCGATATTTCGGTGCTGTTGCAAGCACCATGATCACGGCTAAACTGATGTTCTTGCGGGTGGGTGTTTATGAGGAGACAAATCGGTCTACCCTCTTTCTTCTTCGTTTTTGCGCTCAATACCGCTACCACTGTCACTCACAATTTGATTCTGTTCCCGACACACGAAACTCACTGTGTCAGCTCGTGAACGTTTTTCGGCACTTTGTCGGGTTTTGCACAGCTTCTTCTTCTTCTTTTCGTGTGAGGTGTGGCACAGCTGAATCACTGGATTCTTATATTTGGTAATCTCGATAGATTCTCTCACCAGTCTAGGGACATAGTGGTGTTCTGTCGAAATTGTTATTGGGTGAGTTTTAATTGTCTACGCTTATAGTCTATGCTTTAAAAGCAAGACGATTTCAAATTTGGATTAAGTTGTGTTTTTGACAGTTGGTTGAAAAGAAAATTCTAGCTATTGGTTTTAGAATTTTCTTCAGAGAATGTTATAATTTTGGAGTGTATTAATTTGATAGAAAGATGTGGTGTTTATATTGGAGTATAAGTCTGAATTAAATGAGCATGTGCATGCACTAAAAGGCGGTGTTTTTCTAACTGGATCCCAATTGTTAATCATCCAATGAAGGCGAAATTTTTCCTGTAAGAGGTCATGGGCCCTTTACCTTCGAAGATTGGATGAAGATGAGCCTCCAAGATTGAATAAGGATGAGCTAAGCTACCTACCCTGGCAACTACTATGGTAATAATTTTATAATTTTTGGAAGTAATAAAATAGAAAGATGACAGAAGAATTGTCAAAATTAGACAAAAATTCAAATTATGTAATTTGGAGAAAGAAATTACAACTACTATTATTATCAAAAGGATTGAAATCAGTTTAAGATGGTTTAGATGTTCAACAAAAACTAAAAGAAGAATTTATTAGCAAAGATGCTAAAGCCAGAATTATAATTATTAATAGTGTGGATCAAAAATATGTTGGGCGAATAATAGATTGTGAAAATGCAAAAGAATGTTTAGAAACACTGGATAGAATATTTTTGGGACAGATTGAAACGGAAAGATGTTATTTACTGCAAGATTTTTATAATTATAAATTCGAAAAAAATGATTTACTAGAGGATATAGGAGACCTCATGAACATCGTTAATTCAATAAAGAGTACTGGAATGAACATAACTGACACAGAGATTGTGTCAAAGATTCTATGTATTTTACCTACGGAGTTATCGAGTTTCAGGACAGCATGGGAATCTACGGCTAAAGAGGACAAAACTTTGGTAAATCTAATGTCAAGGATTCAATTAGAAATTAAAATGAAAGAAAGAGATAGTAAAAATTTAGAAAATAAAGAAAATTGTGAAACATTTTTAACGATAAAAGAATGTTTTAAGTGTGGAAAGAAAGGACATATTGCAAAATTCTGCAGAAATAAAGAAGATGAGTCCAAAAGCATGAAGAAAAACAGATATATCATATGTTTCAAGTGTCTAAAAAATGGACATAAAAATACAGAATGTAAAGAAAAATATAATTGTGTGTTTTGTAAGTCAAACACACATTATTCGAAATTTTGTTTAGAAAAACCACAATTTTCGGTAAGTAATTGTACAAAATTAGAAAATGATGATGAGGAAACTAGTATTGAGTTCATATTAGATTCCGGAGCTAGCAGCCATATAATTAATTCTGAAGTATTTTTACATTTTAAAGAAAAGTGTAATTATAAAATCTCGACAGCTGACGGCAATACACATATTATTGACACTGTAGGAAAGGTGTTATGCAGGTCTAATGCCAGTTCGCATAAAATTACATTCAATGATGTGTTACTAGTCCCGAAGTTGAAGAAGAACCTAATTTCAATTTCAAAAATAGCGGATAATAATTATAAAATTATATTTTTCAGAAAAGAATGTAAAATTTACGAGAGAGATGGTACCTGCTTACTGACTGGTGAGTTAAGGAGTGACGGACTGTATTATGCAGAGATGACAGCGACTCGATCAACTACAAAGTCAGTAAACTTTTTATGTTCTATTAATAATTTTTGGCACCGTACTTTAGCACATACTTCTATTTCAAAGACGCAGAAAATAGTGTATGGTATAAATTCAAAAGATAGTGACAACAAAATTGACACCTGCGAAGTCTGCACAAGTGCAAAACTTTGCAGAAGACCATTCAATACCGAAAGATATAGAGCTACTAGGCCATTAGAAATAGTTCATAGTGACATTTGTGGTCCAATAGGTTCAGAAACATATGATGGATTTAAATATTTTATCACTTTTCTAGACGACTATACTCATTTTGCTAAAATTTATCTCATCAGAACTAAGAGTGAAGCTTTTTCGAAAATAACTAATTTCATTAATTTATCCGAAAATCATTTTAATTTAAAACTTAAAACATTTAGATGTGACAATGGTGGTGAATATACATCAAATAATTTCAAAAAATATTGTTTAAATAAGGGAATTTCAATAGATTATACAATACCGTATACTCCACAACATAACGGGAAGGCAGAGAGACTAAACCGAACAATTATGGAGAGAACTCGTGCTCTTCTGTTCGACATGAATTTGCCGAGAGAGTTATGGGGCGAAGCGGTGTTAACAGCAACATACATAACCAATAGGTGTTCCAATACAATTAACGAGAGGACACCATCAGAAATGTGGTTTAATAAAATTCCAAACTTAAAACATATGAATATTTTCGGTTCTTTGGCTTATTACAAAATAAATACAAAACTAAATAAATTAGATTCCAGATGTAATAAGGGTTTGCTAGTAGGATTTACGAACAATGGGTATAAGATTTGGGATCCGGTGAGTTTGAAGGTATGTTATTCAAGAGATGTAACTTTTAATAATAATGCGCAGGATGTTTTGGAATTTTTAAAGCATTGTGATAAGAGTGCTAAAGTTACAGATTTATATAAATTATTTAAAGAAGAAGAGGAGGTGGAAGAACAAAATGAGAAGAGAAGAGTCATTACAGCAGATAGTGGTTGTGAAGTTGAGAGGGGAAGTTTTTATAGAGAAGATCAGAAGAAGAAGACAGATGTCGAAGATAAGGTGGAGGAGGAATTTTCTATTTTGGAAGAAGAAAGAAATGATGTCATAGAAGAAGAGGGAAATGATGTCATAGAAAATATTTTAGAAGAAGAACGAAATGATGAAAATGAGGGAATTGATGTTTTTGAAGATAGTATTGCTGAAGAATTATCAGATAATAATAATAGAAGAGAAGTTATTTTGGAAGATAGTAGTAAAGAAGTGAATAATGGAAATGAAATTGAAGATAGTAATAGATTGACGGTGGATGGAAATGAGTTGTTTGTGGATGCGGAGGAGTCCGTTGAAGAAATCAGTGGTAAAAGGATTTTGCCAAAACGTGATAGAAGATTACCGATAAGGTTGAAAGATTATGATTTAGAAACATCATTTTTAACTTACAGCGAGGTGTTGAAGAGTGATGAGAGAAGTTTATGGGAGAAAGCTATTAAAGAAGAGATGGATTCTTTGGAGAAAAATAAAACTTGGGAAGTTGTTGATAAAATAGAAGCTGGAAATAGAAGAATAATAACTAGTAAATGGATTTTTACTGTGAAATCGGAAGGAAGATATAAAGCAAGATTGGTTGCTAGAGGATTTTTACAAAAATATAATATAGATTATAAAGAGACTTATAGTCCAGTGGTGAATACTACTAGTGTAAGATTATTGCTTTCAATTGCTGCACAGAAAGGTTTAAAATTAAAACAGTTTGATGTAAAGACAGCATTTTTATATGGAGAGTTAAATGAGGATATTTTTATGGAAATTCCATTAGGATATGATTATGGTGAAAATAAAGTATTGAAATTAAAGAAGAGTCTCTATGGTCTTAAACAAGCACCGCTGATGTGGAATAAGCGGCTAACTGATTATTTAAAGAAATTGGGATTTGAACAATTGAAATTAGATCCATGTTTGTTTTTGTGTAAGGAAAAAGAAATTTATTTGGCAATATATGTCGATGATGGAATTTTAATAGGAAATTCTGAAAATGAATTGAATAATATAATGATTGGAATGCAAAAAGAATTTGAAATTAGAAAATTTGATAAAGTCGAGAAGTTTATCGGTATTGATATAAAGGTTGGAGCAAATTATTTGAAAATTTATCAGGAATCTTACATTGATCAAATGTTAAATAAATTTGGCTTTAATGACTTGAAAGAAATTATATTTCCGAATATTTTAGTTGATACACATCAAGAGGGGAAAGGTAATAGTAGTGATGTGCATCGTTATAGGCAGTTGATAGGGTCTTTACTATACTTAGTAAATAAAACTAGACCAGATGCTTCATTTCATGTTGGTTATTGTAGTAGACATCAAGAGAATCCTAATTTAAATGATTTTGCTAACATTAAAAATCTCTTCAGATATCTCAAGAGCTCTATATCTTCTGGTATTGAATATTTGCGTGGTAATAGTTTAGTTTTGACAGCGTATTGTGATGCAGACTTCGCTGGTGATCCTGATACTAGGAAAAGTACGACTGGCTTTGTAGTTTTGTACAGTGGTGGTCCTATACATTGGTGCTCGCGTAAACAGTCCGTCACCGCTCTCTCCAGTACGGAAGCAGAGTACATCTCTGCCGCAGAATGTATTAAAGATTTACTTTATGTTCAAAGTCTGATTAAGGAGATTACAGGTCATACACCAAAAACGCAATTATTTGTTGATAATCAGTCAGCTATTGTTTTAATTAAAAACGGCATTTTAAATCGGAGAAGCAAACATATTGATGTGAAATATCATTTTATTAAAGAAAAGATAGATCAAAATTTAATTGAAATTTTCTATTGTCCAACCAATTCTAATATTGCAGATATTTTGACAAAAGGATTAGACAGAACTAAGTTTTTACGTTTAAGAAAGCATATTGTGAGTGATCAATGAGTTTGATGTGAACTTTAATGAAGTGAATTTAGTGGAATAATTAGTTAATTAAGATAGGTGTTAGATGTTATATCTTGTAGAGATAATGTTTTGGAACTTATTTGAAATTTAGGTATTAGTTATAGTTTTAAGGTTGTTTTGATTGTTAATTTGAAACTTATATTTAAGGGGGTGGTTTATTTATGTAGAATGTAATGATAGGTAGGGAATACTAGTATGGGTTTTTATTTTTGTATTAATTATGTGTTCAGTGTTGGAAATTATATAAGGGGTGTTCTAGGAAAACATGTCAAAGTTAAATACAGGTTGATTTTAATTTTATTTGAGACAATATAAAATTCAGAGGGGATGTTATTGGGTGAGTTTTAATTGTCTACGCTTATAGTCTATGCTTTAAAAGCAAGACGATTTCAAATTTGGATTAAGTTGTGTTTTTGACAGTTGGTTGAAAAGAAAATTCTAGCTATTGGTTTTAGAATTTTCTTCAGAGAATGTTATAATTTTGGAGTGTATTAATTTGATAGAAAGATGTGGTGTTTATATTGGAGTATAAGTCTGAATTAAATGAGCATGTGCATGCACTAAAAGGCGGTGTTTTTCTAACTGGATCCCAATTGTTAATCATCCAATGAAGGCGAAATTTTTCCTGTAAGAGAAATGACCTGAGGGTTATGTAACTCAATCCAGTGGTTCACCCCTGATGCCACAAGATGTTGAGCTATGGCAACAGTAAACATGGTAAATATCCCGTTTCGAATGTTAATGTTAGACCTATATAGCTGTTTCCCACGGCTTCGCTCTTAGTGAATCCTACTGAAAAAAAGAATTTTTTTACCAGTATAAACAACGCAGTAACCCACTGGAACATATATTTTTTATCAGTGTATGAATTTTCGTAATAGTATCAGTAGAAATTACCTTTCAAAATACGCCACAGAGTTACTTTATCTTTTTACTTTTTTATATCTGTGACTATGTTGATCAATTTTTGAATAACAAAACCTGAGGCAAAAAACTCTTTGAATTCTTTAGAAGTTTTTTTTTTATTCCGTTGTATTGACTCCACATTTATGTTGACTTTATATCAAGCCTACCATTTCAGGATTACCTGCTTCTTCAACGAACTGCCTAGTTGAAAAGCCTTAAATATATTTGCCAAATATTAGTCAAATAACTTTTATGTTTCTGCGTCCCGAAGATTACTCTGTATTAACTTTAATGAAGATAAGGTACAGGTATCTTGTCAATAATATTAACAAATCAGCTGTTTATCATCACGCACAAAAGGCGGTCAAGTGCGAGAGGTCCTTTTCGGTGAACTGTACCTTACTTTTGTTTCACGTTTTGCTACTAGTGTTAAGTGGTTAATTTCTGGTGTTCCATTTGAATGTTCCAACTAAGATGGGTCTGGGTTCACGCCAACAATGCAACAGGTAGCTAGGGTGTGAATTTACAGATTCATGCTTGCCAGTTAGCTAAATAATAACAGCCGCACGGGTCGATCTTAAAGGTTAAGCAACGATTGACGAGGTTGGGGCGTGGATGGGTGACCATTTCAACATACCGAGTTTCCTCCATGCCTCGGAAAGCACGTTAAGCCGTTGGTCCCGGCTGTCATTTGAAGATCTTTGACAGTCGTTACGAGTAGTCAGAAGCTTGAGATCTGACACCAGTCTTGCCAAGGGGTATAGTGTTACCCAGTTACTGGGTTGTGGAGGTCAGATAGGAAGTCACTCCATGTAAAACACTGGTACTCAGCTGAATCCGGTAAGACTGGAAGCCGACCCCAACAACAATTGGGAAAAGCCTAGGTAGACGATGATGCTTGCCAGTTAGTGTCCATTATGATTCGTTATATTTTTACAAAATGTAATAATGACTGTTTCGCCAGTTTGTGAGTTATTTAAATTTTGATAATTTGCATTAGTCACCTAATGATGATCATTCATATAAATAATATTAATATTACTAATATTATAATAATACTACTAATTAATAATATACCATCATTAATATTACTTAGCTTGCAACAATAGTTAAGACCCATTTGTTAGGTTAATTAAATAATTGAATCTTATGTTATTTATTTCTTGGTAATGAATATATATTTACTTGAATCGTATATAAGTATCTATTACCTATGTTAGATAAGTACCTAATTTAGTGTAAGTATGCCCGATTCCAAAAATAACAACTTCCTTAGGCGCGATGATGTGACAATGCTGTCACAATGCGATTTTCCAAAAACTGTTACAACTACATTTTACCTAATAAATTATGGGATATTATTAATTGCACTTCAAATAAATAATCAGTTATTAATTTATTTCCATCATTTATATACTTTTTACATCCGAAATACTGACTGCACAGCAAATTAATCAGAGCGTACAAACGATATACTCCCTCATATAACAAAATAAGTCCAAGAGCGAGCTCGGGAGCTTAGGGCACCCCGACACGGATAGGTTAGGTTCATGTTAGGTTTCTTTAGACCCTGCTGATAGAAATAGGAGCCACGCAGTTGTTGCTAAAATAATAATATTTTGTTGTAACTATTTTGCTGTTCAATCAGTATTAGGTATTGATTGGAATTCGGATTATTTATGGATACATTTTTTTTTTTATTTGCGGTTAAAAACTCATCATCATCATAGCAGCCGAAAGAAGTCCACTGCTGGACATAGGCGTCCCCCAGGCGTCAACACTTTAACCCATGCGTCTCGCAACCAGCGGATCCCCGCAACCTTCACCAGGTCATCGGTCCATCTGGTGGGGGGCCATCCAACGCTTTGTCTTGCGGTTCGCGCTCGCTACTCCAGAACCTTTCTGCCCCATCGGCCATCCGTTCTGCGAGCAATGTGCCGTGCCCATTTTCACCTAAGTTTGGCAATTCTTCGGGCTATGTCGGTAACCCTGGTTTTCTGGCGGATCCGCGGTTAAATACTACCCTTATATTATTAATCTATGAAGACGTGTGATCGCAGTGTCACGTCCGTCTCTCTGCAGGGGCCTTTATTTAGACCAGCATATTTCTCAATAACATCCCATTTTCTTAAACTGGTAAGTTATCTTTCTTCTCTAATTATAAGCTTATCTTAAAGATTGTACAGATTGATGCTCAAAAAGTAAGTTGAACAACAACACAGCTGTAGATTTGTTCGAGAAAGCAGCTGCCATCGAACATCGCCGAACTTTGTCGCTAATTGCCAAACTTGTTTCATATGTAGTTCGATGACCCACTGGTGATTTATTTGTAGTTATTAAGGACGTTACACTTATCTATCTAATTAACAAATTTTAATTGATAAGTGACTCCTGCATATTTTTTGTGAAATTGGTCTATTAAGGTTACACTAGTCGAAAATTCTTCCATACAAACTACTTTACTGTTTGACGATGTACGTTCAAAATAAAAAATTATATCAATTTGACTTATCATTATCTAGACCACAGTTTACTTTTTTGTTTTAGAAAAAATAAATATGTATTTGAAAGTTATGAGCGTTGAAAGTTCCATATTTCAACACCAATTTTAACGCATCTTTGGGCGGCAATAAATACCATAAGAAGAAGGAAAATTGTAAAACGGGCTCCATACAGGGATAGATTAGTAATTTAACAATGCAAATAATTTTATTTTGAAAATATACATTTAGTCGTGTTTTCATGATATCTGGTCTCCAGAGGTCTGTTTATAAAATTTCGCGCGCTTCCTTTCATCCTAAATCATCATCCATTTCGATACAAATTTGCAAAAGTGCTAATTCGTACGCGAACTAGCTTCTTACTGCTCATCACAGCATCTATCTCGTGCACGTGTTGTCGGATGAGATAGCATGCATTTTAACCTTGCGCTCAAAATAGTTCGTGCTGTCGACTAGGGGAACCTTAAGGATCTCTGTCCTGGGTAACGTTTAGAATTTTTCAGTAAACTCTTATGCATGTCATAGACCTGTTCATGGTAAATAGTTGTTGTAAGTTTTGTTCTCCCTTTCGTTCATGAAAAATGTTCATAAAATCTACCAATCATAATGTTTAGATAAGATATTGTCAGTATCGACCTACTAAGGCACTTTTTTAGGGTTCCGTACCCGAAGGATCCAAACAGAGCAAGATTGATGTCACTCACGTATCCGTTTATCTATCCGTCGCGTCGTCAGTCACAAAATTTTGTTCCGATGTTTTTTTTTACTTCCCTTTGACCTATGAATTTGAAATTTGGTGATAATACTTATTATTACGTATATTTGATTAACAAATACCAATATATTCTACATTTGATACGGCACCCTAAATGTTGAAGTCCGACACACACTTGGCCTGTTTTTTTATTAGTCATAAGGTACCTACCTAATCTCTTTTTTCCCGTCGAAAAAAGCTATCACAGCTTTTTACGAGTTTTAACGATGTACAAAATTACGCAGACTTATTCAATTTAATAGGATACAGTATTGAAAAAAAAGTTGACCTTACTGTCAAGGTCAATTTTTTTGCTAAATGGGGCCGGTATTTTATGCATAGGAGTTTGAGTCTCGGTACGAATCTCTAGCAAAAGACACTTTAGAAATATACGGAACAGAGTGGAAAGCACCGAAAACCTCTACTTAAAGACTTTAAACCTTTACTAAAAGACTTGTGGGGAAAAAGCTGCAAGCTATGTGATTACAAGGTCCCTGATATTTGAGGTCACATGACCGCATCTTCACTTTTTCCTTACGATATAATCAAACTGCAAATGCTATTGATTTTCCCAATTCACCTTCAAAGCGTGTTTACACAGCAATTGAGGGTTAATTTTCAGAGTGCACCTTTCCAGTGATGTAAAGAGATAGATAAATACTATTTAGGTAAAATTACAATTCATTTTTTTAAGAGTTAATTGGTCTTAAAAATGGAGGCTCTTTTCGCTGAAAACGACTTTTATAGAAAAACTTTGGATGAACTTAACAGAGATGAAGAAAGGTAAAAAGAAAAACTTTTGTTTTTAATCGTCAAAACAATGTACATAAGAAACACAAATACATATCTAGCTAGTTATACTTAACTTATACTTACGTAGGTACTTTCATAAATACAAAAGAATAGAAAATTGAAAAGTAAGAAATAAGGTAGAACTCCACTCCACAACAAAGACACTGGTAACTTTTGTACCTTTTGTACGCTAAATTATAGATTATATAAATCTATATAGATTGAGAGTTTTGGGATGTTAATTCGGTAAAAAAAAATAGATTTAGGTTTCTTTTAATTAGTCTTTTTACAATGGTTTTCAATCATCTTCATAGCCCTTTGCTTAGAATAGTTACAGCACTGATAACAATATTTGTGCCACATGTTAGATTTAGTCTTTTTTTATTTTGCTTTTGTATAGATTCCTTTACCGATTGTTTTGTAAATGTGTGAACATTGTAGGCCTTCTAGATGCTTGTTAACATTTGTTAACTTTTTAACTCGTTTTATTTTATTTTGTTTAAATAATATGTAATTTTTTTTTTTTTTTTCTTACGACTTATTGTCGGGCCTACGTTGTCCCCACATATCTAAGTACTAATGCTGTAACAAGGAAATATTGTAAAACCAAACCATTTTTTAAAAGAGTTAACCATGGAGTTTCTTGCCGGTTCTTCTCCATAGGAAACGACCAACCCGAACCGTGCACCTTTTGTCGACGTTTTATAAGTGCCCATGTAGGCCTATATGAAATAAAAAAATTGTTTTATTTTTTTTATTTTTAGGTTAATATTCTTGTTAAATGAGATGTACCGACATATGTATTAATAGAATGCCCTGCCTACTATCTACTACTATCATACAGCCAAAAAATTCAAGCCTAAAGTGTATGACAGAACAAACATTATTAAAAGTTTAAAACATTTTTTTATCAAAAGACCACGATCAAAACTGCCCGTTTTATATCAAACTTGTTCGCGGAACGGTACTTCTTTTTATTTGGGACAGTACACTTCATTAATACTTTTTGCGGTCAATTACTTTATAACTTTTAAACCGATATAAAATAATTGTGATGAGTTTATTAAATAATGTTGATCGAACTCGACAAAACCGAAAAGATTGACCTAGTTAGCAATGATCTGAGGGAGAGTCAGATCTTTGCCTTGCTACAAAAAATATTCTATTCACACACGACCTTTGACCGATTTCATCGTCGTCATGTTGTCCCAGTGGCCACAGTGACGAATTTCTACACGAATTTGCGTCCCCTATGAAATATCTAGAGATTTATCTTACCTCTAACTTAATATTATAAATGCGAAAGTTTGGTTGTGTGGATGTATGTTTGTTACTGAATCACGCTAAAACGGTTGAACAGATCTTAGTGAAACTTGGCACAGAGATGATTATAGTCTGGAATTCACATAGGCTACTTTTCATCCCGGTATAATGTTCCCTTGGGTAAGAAAACACTTTTCAGAAGAGCGAAGCCGCTGGCCAACCAGTGGTTACGGTCCCGACTTACGAGTTGTAGGTCGTGGGTTCGAAACCGAGCAGGCGCTTTACTTTGTGTAATTTATTTCATCACCACTGCTCTCAAAACAGTGAAGGAAAACATCGTGAGGAAACGGGCATGTCCTAGAACCAAAAATTCAAAGACATGTGTAATCTACCAATCCGCACTGGGCCCGCGTGGTGGATTATAGCCACCCTCTCTATGGGAGGATGCCTGAGTCCCAGCAGTGGAAACATTAAAAGGCTGATGATGTGAAGCCGCTGGCAGAAGCTAGTTTTCAATTAATTTGGTCTCGATTTCGTCATTTGAGGAACTCTTGTGTCAAATTTCATGTGTTAGACCCAGCAGGTTTGGCACGTTGTGTGTTAGAGAACGAATCTAATAAAACAAAGGTTTATAATCTGCAGGTGCAAAAAAAGCGATGACGTTGTGGTTCCTTGCTTGCATCAACTATTGACGAGACTTAGAATCTATTACCCATCGGGGGTTACGGGATTTTAAAACAGTAGGGAACTCCGAGTACCAGAATTATGTCTCCAAGCATAGCAACAACAATGACCCTTCATTGATACCTAGCTGTCATTATCGCTCAGCAGTTGATGTTTACGAGCTGACAAGATCATGATGATGATACTAACGCCCATTTTAATAATCCTACACACCTAACTTGTATGAAAGTACGTACGTCACAACATTAAGTGGTATAAAACGTCATGCGTCAATCAACGTAATTATTACTAATTTGTTTAATTTTATTGAGTACTTATTTATGAATAAAACATTAGATGTTGATCTATGACGAACGTACATTGTAGGAAGCCTTAAAGGGCTTGAAAATCGAAGGCAAACTACCCAGAGGAAGACGTCCTATGCCACGGTAAGGCCAAATCAGAACCTCGCTGAACATCAAAGCTTCAGAAATCGTGCATGTTGCTGAAAGTAGGAGCAAATAGAGAAATAAAATAAATGAAAAAGTTATGAAACCATGATGTGGTCAAGATCTCTAGCATAGGGGAAAAGTCAAAGTCAAATGTATTTATTTAACTAGGCCATTAAGCGGCACCTTTGAAAAAAAAATTGATTCTACCGTGCATTCGGCAAAGTGATTTATTCTTCGTTCGGCCCACTGATTTTCGGCCCAAATGCCAAAATCCTGGTTCGTCCCAAACAATATGCTTCGTTCGTCCCAAAATATAATTTTAATTATTTTATGCCTGTTTCGTCCTATTTTATATTCCTTCTACGGCCCATATCTTTTTTGTATGTACCAAACTTACTTGTTTGTACAATCAGCTATTAAAAAGGGTTACGTATTTTGAAATATTTAACATCAATAAACTATTTAAAACCACCGCTCCTCTCTGTCTTCTCCACGATGTAAAATGTACTCGTATTATTATAATAACACTTTATAGCCGCTGTTAGTGAGCAAGTTATACGTATAGGTACAGCTGAAGTCACCGGAATCTGTTTAAAAGAGCGGGTAAAAAAGGTCCACCCCTTTTATATATTGCGTCCTTTGTTTGTTTTGACTCATTTGGCCAATAGCATTACTTTCCGTTATCAGCGAAACAGGCTTCACGCTAGCTCCTGTGATGCAAAGTGGTGCATTCAATATTAGTACTCATTCGTCACCAGTTTAAAGTGTGTATAAAGAAAGATTGAGAATTGATCGAGTTTGTCGAGTTTTAAATGGTAAATAAAACAAAGTGCGTAAAATTTGCCTTTCCGAATGTCAAAAGTACTGATTGTGACATTATATTAAACAAGGAGAAGCTAGAATTCGTCGATAAAACGGGTTTTCCTGAGGAGTCTAGGGTGATCCCCTAGACGCAAAGCTACAATGGGATCCTCATTTAATATCATTTGCAGGGCGGCTAAGTTCGGCAGCTCATGCTGTTAGAATAAATCGTCAATTTACTGATGTAGATACCGCAGGCTGGTCTTTTTTAGTTACTTTCATAGTATAATGTCTTACGGTATCTTACTATGGGGAAGGGCTGCAGACATTGAGTAAATTTTTATTCTGCAAAAACGAGCTATCGGAGTGATATACAATTTTCGCCGGCGCGATTCTCTAAAGGAACTGTTTGAGGACATAAACATCATGACGGTACCTTGTCAATATATTTATGAAACTTATTATTTATGTACGTTAGAAAAAAATCACATTCATCTTTTTAGTACCTAAAATCGCGACCTCTGTGTCTTTTCTGGCTACTTGGAAAAAACTCAAAACTGGTGATAGATAACAAACTTCTAATATACAAGACCATACTGAAGCCAATCTGGACATATGACATCCAACTTTGGAGATCAGCCAGCGCCTCCAACATAATGAAAGTGCAACGGGCACAAAATAATATACTAAAACAAATATCCAACGCCACCATGGTTTATCAAAATAACAGAAATTCATGAAATCCTAAATATTCCTATGGTCAATGAGGAGATAAATGCACATGGCGTCCAGTACAAATCCCGACTGCTAAATCATCCGAACATGCTCGCAGGACAACTTACAATCCCAGAAAGCATCCGCTGATTAAAAAAGCGGCGGAATATTTTCGACCTTTAAAACAGTGAGCCAGAAGAGTGACTTTGTAAAGATGGGGCAGACTCCACTGAGAGTAGAGCCTAACACGCCATCCAAACCATTTCATCTGCTCTTAGTAAAAGACTGATCGCAAGATAAAACAAACAAACAAAAAAAATACTTTTTAGTAAAAACGGCGACAGACATAATTACGTTAGTAGAAATAGGAAACAATTAATTCAACCAGGTTTCAGACTGGCTAAAGTAGCCTCTTCTTTCATGGGGTACTGTATAAAATGCTACAATAATATTCCTCCCCCCATTCTATAACTAAATGAGACAAAATTTAAAACTTGTATAAAACGCACACTATGCAGGCAGGCATATTATAAGTTGGGCGCTTTCATCGCAGATAAAAATGCTTGGCTCAATCATAGCCCTGCTCCACAACCACCAGGGCGCAAAAACAAGTGATACGTAGAAAATTATTGTTTGGAAGTATTGTTGGACCTGCTGAAGACTGTATGCATATATTTTTATTGTATAAACTCAATTTCGTTTAGTGATAACTGCACAGCATATGTGTGAGTACTATGTACCAACTGTAAATCTAAGATTTACTGTACTTATGTGTCGTTCGTTGTCTTGTGTGTGCCCTGGCAGTTGAGATTGTGTCATGCTCTCTCAACTGTCTCTCTGATTGTGGCACATGTGTTGGATTATTTAATTCCCTTCATGATGGGTGAGCTGAGTGGTGCCAATTCATGCGTCATGTTCGTAAACGGGCGCCATCAGTTGGGATTGGCTTACTCGCCAACTCAACTTAGCTGCCTCGGCTAGTTTTTAATTACCTATTTTTTTATTGTTTGTTTCACTCGTGATGCTTTTACGTGCACGACTTTTTACATCGTTCTCACACATGTATTTTACAACAAGAATGATGTAACCAAATCATAAACTGATGGAAAAGAGAGTCCGTGGAGTTTCTTGCACATTCTTCTCCATAGAGACCTACTGACGCTTGCTAATGTGCAACTAGATTCATATTTGTCTTTGACTATTCTAAAGTACGATGTATTATAAGTCGAAAAAAATAATGTATTTTTTTAAATTGTACGCTTCAGTGTGCATGTATGTGTGCTATTTTTATTGACTGTACCATTAAAGTACTTGTAATATGGGACGAAACAGTACTTCAATGATGATGTGGGACGAACTAAGAATTTTTTGGAATGTGGGACAAAACTTCGGGCCGAACGAAGAATAAATCGGCAAGTAGCTTGTTATGGAGAAGAATGCACAAGAAACTCCATACTTACTATTTAAAAAAAAATAGGTGTTTCAGTTAAAATAAGTATGTACATTAATAAATTCATATATGTGAAGGCCATGCACCCAGAATAGCACCCAGAAAAGCATTAACAGATAAATTCATTAATTTGACAAATAGGAACATGGTTCTCACATACTTACAAATATTGCAAACATAGTTAAAATACCTAATTCAACAACAACGAAACAGTGTGTGAGTCAATTTCATAAAAAAATATGAATACAATAACTATGAATATAAATTAACAAATTTGATTTTGTCTACACTACTCGTAAATATTGCCCTATGGAGCAGGACCAACATGTTTCCAAGCATTCTTATCTTGAATATTGAAACGATGAGAAGAAGACAAAGAGGAGAAGAAAAGGCTTTAAATTTAAGAGTTGTTTATTGAAAAACGATTCTTTATCATTTTGTGTCTTTATATTAATTGAGCTCAAGAATACATCTAACCGATTCTACAGAGGTAATATGTAGGAGGTAATCTCTAGTAGTTATTGATTCGATTAGAAAATTGTTTTGTGCTTTCACAATCTCCAGAAAAACACTTGTCATTCTAAACAAATTTATTATGACTTAAATTATTTGCTTGTTCGTAGGCGGTCTCTTCAATCATTAATCCGATTACGATATTTTTTTACTGTTAGAAAGCTGAAATATTATCGTTGAGGCACCGTAAGCTGCTTTGAATTAAAGTTACGGAGATAATCATTAGAATAACTCAACCGATTACGAACATTATTGCACTAATAGAACACTATCACTTATCATAATAAGGCTATAAAAGCCAAAACAGATAACGGTTTCTATGGGATTGGATATGACTTTTTTTTATCAAACTTTACCTTATTTAGAAATCTTCAATACCTATCACGTAGGTTTGCGATCACAAACGGTGTACAAGAACTAATTGCATTTGCCTTCTAAACGGTAAGAAAGAAAAACAAAATAGGGATTATTCCTTGGTAAATAAATAAAATTTATATTGAGCCCGTCAGTTAGATTAGCAAGAAATATTGGACACGCACTACACATATTTATTTTTTACTTATATCAATACGAAATTACAAAGATAAAGCGCATCAAAGTTCAGGACGTTCAGGAGAGTTTGAAACGACACTTCCAAGTAAAAAGTGTACAAAGGTACGCGAAATATTAACGCACTGTATCGTTTTCATTTTTTATATTTAGTCATCATTACAACTTCCAAACATATACCACATCAACTGACAACAAGGAAACACAGCACAAAAGAAAAATCATGCAAACGGTGTCCCAAAGGACTAAAATCAGTACAAAAAGGGCCGTCTAATCCCCAAGACAAAATGTGCCATTGTCTGTACGTGACGCGCATGTGGTAGAGTGGCATTGGCGACAAGGATGCATCGATAATAGTGCGTTAAGCAATTTGATGCGGCCGGGAAACTGATGGGTGGGGTCAAGAATGGTCGGTCTGGGAGGTTGTGTTTCCGTTTTGAGGTAGAAGTGTGTAATAGATTGGGTTTAAGGAAGATACTTATGAGGAAACATTTGCAGAGAGAGAGGAGGGATGCAATTTTTCTCAGTGTTTTTATAAGTGTTTTTTTTTTTGTGTTTAGTGGCTAAATAAGCAAGCCGCAATAGACGATCTTCAAGGTTAAGCAACACTTGTTTTTGGTCGGAGGATGGGCGACCATCCTTTACATACTAAGACTCCTTTGTGCCTTGGAAATCACGTTAAGCGTTGGAAAGCACGTTAAGCGTTGAAGAGCACGTTAAGCTTTGGAAAGCACGTTAAGCGTTGGAAAGCAAGTTGAGTTGGAAAGCAAGTTGAGCGTTGGAAAGCACGTTAAGAGTTGGAAAGCAAGTTGAGTGTTGGAAAGCACGCTAAGTGTTGGCAAGCACGTTAAGCGTTGGAAAGCACGTTAAGCGTTCAAAAGCACATTAAGCGTTGAAAAGCACGTTAAGCGTTGGCAAGCACATTAAGCGTTGGAAAGCACGCTAAGCATTGGAAAGCACGTTAAGCGTTGGCAAGCACATTAAGCGTTGGGAAGCACGCTAAGCATTGGAAAGCACGTTAAGCGTTGGCAAGCACATTAAGCGTTGGGAAGCACGCTAAGCATTGGAAAGCAAGTTAAGCGTTGGCAAGCACGTTAAGCGCTGGTCTCGGCTATCATTTGTAGATCTTACACTGTCGTTACGGAGAGTCAGAAGATAGAAAATCTGACGTCAGACTTGTCAGAGAGTGTATTACCCAGTTACTGGGTTGTGGACGTGAGATAGGCAGTCACTCCGTGTGAATTACTGGTGCTTAACTGCATCCGGTTAGACTAGCAGCTGACCCCAACCTAGGACCTTTTCCTAGGTTGGATTATTTTGTTTGTGTAACAGCCCCTCTGTTACACATAGATTCAAATAGTAAAGATACGGTAATTTGAGTGCGTTCACCATACAAGAAACACGGTATTTTTTTATATCTCGCGCACGCGATCGCTCCCGAAGATTTGCTGACTTCGTGGCGAGTTTGCTTGGGTTTAGTATGTCCTATGTATGACCAATATGTGATGTCAGAAAATCGCATGATTGGCCCTGTTCTTATATTGCTATTATTGTAAGTCAGCGAATAGACGGCTGGTTTTGAATTGAACGGTCATTAGGAGTGTTTTTTGTATGCATATTTTTCAGGCTTTTTGTGTTTGGGATAGGATTTGCATGCAAAGAGAATTAGCCGGAACTAGATGCGGCAGGCATTTTTAGGACTCTGTAGTCAACAAGGAACCCTTATAGTTTCGAAGTGTCCTTCTGTCTGTCCGTCCATCCGTCCACAGCTTAGCTCAGAGACTCTTAGTACTAGGAAGCTATAATTTGGCATGGATATACATATTAATCACGCCGACAAAGTGGTAAAATAAAAAGAAGAAACAATTTTTTCTTTGGCTTACTCTGTTTACATAAAGTGGGGATGTTTTGCTTTTTTTCTCGTCTGTCCCATGGTGTGGGTTATCGTTGGATAGGCCATCTAAAAAGATTTGGGGTCTGTGAAAACCATTTTTCGATTCAGGGATCCGTTGGCGTAAAATTATGCATTAAATTGGAAAATTTTGTTAGAGTCTCCGCTCTGGCCCCAGCCAATAAATGGTTACTTTTGGATATGTGAAAAAAGTCACGGCAGTTGTATATATAAAGAAAATAAAAGGAAAACTATCACAGTTAAGTAGACTTTACAGGTTTACGAGTAATAGTCGACCAACTTATAAAATGTACTTTTAAAAGTAAACATTTTGTATATTGATGTATGGGGACAACAGTTTTCGAAAGGCAAAGTTAATTTTGTCCCTTCGTTAGAGAAATGTTCGGTGCTTTAATTGTCTATGAACATTACTAATGTTACCTATCTATTTTGGTGAATGTACTGTTTATAAGGAACCCTCTATGCACGAATCAGACTCGCACTTGGCCTTTAGCTTACATAGTTAAAAAGGAAAATTCTGTGTTGCTTAACTATCACCAGGTTTCTGACTTAAGAACTTGTCAAACTGTACTTTAAAGCTGATGATAGAGTTTTAAAGATTCTCAACTTGAAAACCTACTGATTTTTTTTAATTTCAGTAGGTTTTAAATTTGTTTCGAGTTCTTAATTAAAACAAGATAGAATTAAATACTGAAGGCAACTCATGTTATACGTAAGTATTTCAGAAGTCAATCTCTAAAAAAATTCTAAGCACATAGTCAGAAAAAAAACTTCTCAGCCTCACAACACCCACGTAAAAGACAAAACTTAATTTATAACTTTGACGAGAATAACTTGAGAATCGAACCCACATACCGT
Source organism: Orthosia gothica (assembly GCA_949775005.1). NCBI lineage: Eukaryota > Metazoa > Arthropoda > Insecta > Lepidoptera > Noctuidae > Orthosia > Orthosia gothica. Next base: position 18,490,812 of record OX459059.1, read on the forward strand.
ATTCAAGGATCGGAACCAAAATGTGAGTTCAAAAGGAAACTAAGGAACTACGAAGGTGTTTAACATTCACCTTTAGTGCCAACTATTCTGTTGTTTTATAGTCCGCACGTGAGATGGCACCGGTATCGGAGATGTCAAATAAGTGGGGCAGAAGTACCAATTTGGATGTAGTTTCGAGGTTGCAATGAAAAATAAAGGTGTTTATGTTTACTTAAGTTACTATGTTTAAAAAAATACTTTTCACACTATTATTATATAAAAGATATTATAGCATTAAGGACTATTTGGAAGACAAGTCAATAGAATCTGTAATTTGTGAGTTAGATTAAGTGACATCACTGATTGTCAATACATTTGTACGCCATGTTTTGGCAGGATATGCTGAAACTAATTTACTGTAACACCTAATGTTCCATATTCTAGCAAATAAATATTTTTGATTTGATTTGATTTGATTTTAAAAGCTCCCGTAGACCACGACACGACTCGTTTTCAATGATAATGTCCTGTTTGTAGATTATTTTCTCCACTGCTCTCAATAATAGTGCTGCTTTAAAACTTAAATTACCTATTAACCTTAATTATTATTATAAATTTACGTAAATAATTTTATGAATTAGCTGCTTTAATAAAAAAAAGCGTTTTCAAAAAAAACTTAGAAAAAAAAACTTCCGACTTCCAACTAAAAACACTAAGTACAAAGTGAAAAGTAACTGTCTTTTTCGAAGTTGGTGTCTTTGGTAGGTACCAATTTTTTTCGTTAGAGACACCGACTCCGAAAAACAGAGTTATTTTTCACTTTGTAGTGTTTTTAATTGGAAGTCGGTAGGGTTTTTTTTTTGGGAAGCAGTTTTTTTATTTTTCACTTTTTAATTGTACCTATTATGCAACTTGCCTTTAGTAAGGTACTTATATTGCCAGAATAGATTAACTTAATACCATGAAACTTGAACATAACCGGTGAAATGAGAGTGTACCAAGTTAAACTGTACATATCAGCGTACTGGCGTCATAAAAGCGTTATAAAATGGTATAAACAGACATGCGATTGCAGTAATCCCGAGTAGAGAGATTTGACGTTATTTTTTGAAGAGTTCTGTAGTATAACTCCGAAGTTCTTCAACAGATCTTTACCAAATTAAAATGGGACCAATTTTGGAACATACTCAATCAAACAAAAACAGAGTTTTCAAAATCAGTCCACAATTGACGGAGATATCGGTGAACATAAAACAGTCTAACATAGAACCTCCTCCTTTATGGAAAGTCGGTTAAAAATTAACCAGTCAAGTGCGAGTTGGACTCGTGCACCGAGGGTTCAAGACAAACAGCTACATTTAACAACATAATCAGGTAAACATACTGAAGTTCATAAACAATGAAGGCACCAAAAATTGCTCTGAAGAGAAGATTTTTTCTTAATTTCCCAAGTACATTTTATACGTTGTTGGTCGACTATTACTCGTAAACTTGTAAAGCCTAAGTAGCTGTGCTAATTTTCCTTTTAATTTCGTTATATATACTACTGCCATGTTTTTATTCAAATATCCAAAATCAACCATTTCGGTGGCGGGGACTCTAACAAAATTTTGCGATGTAAAGCTTAATTTTACACAAACGGATCACTGAATCTAAACATGGTTTTGCCAGACCCGTAATATTTTTGAATGTCCTATCCGACAAGAGACGAGAAAAAGATAGAAAGAAAGAAAAGAAAGACAACCAGTTTATTTGGCACACACAGATACACACAATGTTGGTACAAATATGTACAATGTAGGCAACGTAATATAAAAAAAACAATTACATACATAGTGTGCCCCGCGGCTGCGCCAAAAAGGTCCCCACTGTACGTGGACAGGAGGTACCATATTTTTTATGGTTTTATTTTACTACTATGTCGGCGTGATTAATACGTATATCTATTCCAAATTATAGCTTTTTAGTACTAAGAGTATCTGCGCTAAGCTGCGGACAGACGGACAGACGGACATGGCAAAACTATAAGGGTCCCTAATTGACTACGAAACCTTAAAAAGGACTTGAACTTCGTAGGCCTTCTGACTTTACTACTTTGTGTAATTCTAAATATCCATGTTTTGATCCGTTTTACCTTTTTTGAATAGTGATGTGTGAAGGCCTACAGTTATGTGGATACATTATGTCGGTAAACATTTTAGGGTTAAGAGCTTTTCAGCTGCTGTATGCTACGTTTTTGGTTAAGTAGAGTTCTAAGTGATGTGTGGACCTTTGTTTGAATGGAAGGACGGCATTTTAAACATGGAATATGGTGTTTTCATAGGCTTTCGTGACCATTCTATGTTGTCTGCCTTTACGCCATCGTGGTTGACTGTATTTAGAGCTACTTAATAAAATTCTTAAATTCATACACGACATTTTACGAAATAGTTTCATTCTGCCTATTATTTTATCACCGTCCAAATAATTAGTTGGTCTATACATTTTGTCGTTATGCAAAAAGCAATGTAATGAACTGCAGTCTTTAGGGTTCCGTACCCGAAGGGTCTAAACGGAGCCCTATTGCTATCACTCACGTGTCCGTCTGTCTGTCGGCTGTAACACTGGTTGTACAGCCTAACGGTTGGAGCTACAGTCTTCAAATTTTCACAGTATAAGCATCTTGTTGACCCAAAGCCATACAAATTGTCCAAACATATTTTTTAATGTTTTTGGGGGGCTTGCATACAGCTAAAGGAGGAAATAAAATTGACCTGCCCCAATGAGTGGAGTATCGTTGTTTAGAACTCGTTGAGTAGAGTATTTTTGTTTATAAAAAATGTTGGAAAACAAAGGAATGAGAAGCCACCTAAGTTAGCTTTTTTACAAAAAATTGTGACGAAGAATTTTTAACATCCCATTGAACTATGAACTTAAAATTTAGTGATAATGTTTATTATCTATACCAATATTATAAAGAAGAAAGATTTTTTTGTTTGTTTTTTTGTACCGAATAGGCTCTGAAACTACTGGACCGATTTAAAAAAAACTTTTTCCTACGGAAAGCTACATTATTCCCGAGTAATATAGGCTATAATTTTCACGGGAGCAAAGCCACGGGGGTCAGCTAGTTACTTATATTTTACTAACAAATACCAATATATTGATAAATCAGATTTTTCTATAAATTGCCCTCATTTTTAACCAACCAATCAACTTAATTTTGCGTTTTACGGGTACTACGGTTTGTTTTAGGTACGGATCCTTAAATATGTGAAGTACGACACGCACTTGCCCGGATTTTTTCTGTTCTAAGAGTTTGTTTAAGCATAAATAAATAGATAGTATTTAATTGATATATCATGCCTGGAACAAATGTTTGATGATGTTATATATGTTATGAGCATAACCACAGACGGCAAGCACTAAGGAAAATGAGAATTCTTGTCCTGAAGGGCCTTCCCTTTTTAGTAAAAGAAGTTGAAATATTTTTACCATCGGAAAACCGCTTCAAAGTCACCTATCCTTCCTTCAACATGGTCATCTCTAAACCATATCCTCATCGCCACGTTAATTTGGCCACACAAGCGACACCTAAAACTGTACACAAACAATTACTGATTCACAATAAACTGACTCAACATCACGACGTGACCTGCAGCCGAATGAGCTCCTCAGGGGTATCGGTATAAGGACGATGGTTGCAACGACCTGACGCGGTCGACGGTGACGTCTGAAACGGACATAGTTGTGCTCATTCGTGTTCAAACATGAACAATAATTGTGTTGAAATAAAACAAAAGATGATAGAGATTCTTTTGCAAAAAAATACTACCTATTTCCAAATAAAAAACTACAAAGTGAAAAATGAAGAAAAGTCGGTGTCTTTGGTAGATACCAATTTATTGCGTTATGTACACCGACTTCCAGAAGTAAAGTTATTTTTCACTTTGTAGTTTTCTTAATTGGAAGTCGGTAGTATTTTTTTGTAAAAAGTTTTTATTTTTCACTTTTTAGTTGTACCTACCTAATAGGCAAGTAGTTTAGTAAGGTACCTATAATGCCAGAATAGATTACCCGAATATCATGAAACTGAACATAACCAGTGAAATGAGAGTGTACCAAGGTGAACTGTACACATCTACGTACCCCTTTAGAGCGTACTGGCGTGATGTTATTTTATGAAATGGTATAAACAATAAAACATTTGGCGTTATTTATTGAAGAGTTCTGTTGTATATCTCCTAAGTTCTTCATCAGATCCTCACCAAATTAAAATGGGACCAATTTCGAAACATATACTTTCAAACAAAAAAATAATTTTCAAAATCGGTTGAAGGAGATATCGGTGAACATGATGATGATAATGACAAAAAAAAAGTCGAACATAGAACCTCCTCCTTTTGGTAAGTCAGTTAAAGACAAAAGATGATAGGGATTTGAAAAGAAGAGAATAGGATATCCTTTAACTTCTAAACTAATATAATAAAGGCGTATCATGTCTCTGGAAGGATACTGGTCCAGAGTTTAGTTGCATAAACTACTTTTTAGCCGGATAAATGAATTGTTCATGTCGGATAGCCGACGGGGGAAAACTTCTGAAAAATAGCTAAGTTATAAAATCTTAAATCTATCTACAGCTCAGCAGTAAGAATCTGCTTCTTTGTAAGGCTTAATGAGTATGATGTTCGGGCACAGGAACTGAACAAACCTTGAAATAAAAGGCCAAAAACAGTTTGTCCTATTTTAAAATCAAACCCAATACCTCTTGCACAGCTGTACTGATTGCTTACTAGAACTACAAGACAAAATAAAAAATAAAAATCATTTTTTTATTTCATATAGGCCTACATGGGCACTTATAAAACGTTGACAAAAGGTGCACGGTTCGGGTTGATCGTTTCCTATGGAGAAGAACCGGCAAGAAACTCCATGGTTACTCTTTTAAAAAATGGTTTGGTTTTACAATATTTCCATGTTACAGCATTTGTACTTACTTAGATATGGGGGGACAACATAGGCCCGACAATAAGTCGTAAGAAAAACAAAAAAAAGATTATATATTATATAAACAAAAGAAAATAAAACGAATTAAAAAGTTAACACCATCACAAGTTAAGACAGTCACTCCTATATATCTATTGTTTTACTCTAAGATTGTTTAAGAAAAATTCTCATTGGCTAGGCCACATTTTTTTACCACAATCTTAATTGATGGTGGGCTGCCGGGCGAGCACGGCCTACTGTGACAGTCTTGAGTCACACACTTTTATCACAGTTTGGGAGCAAAATCAGTGATAAAATGCGTGACTCAAGCCTATCACAAAGGCCGTGCTCACCCGGTTGGAAAACGCTTGCCTAGACTATTACTGGCATAAAAATCCACAGGTTAAAGATATCAAGAAACACATACTCTGACCGAGAATTCAATCCAATCCTTAGCTATACGCAGAATATAACTATTCCCAAAACATTTAATGCTATATACTTAACCTCTTTTCTCCCCCTGTTCCAGTTGTCTCAACAATGCACCAGCTTGCCCGTCGAAGAGACGGTGGTGTCAGTGTACACCACACACCCCACCACCATGGGGACCAACCCACCCATCGACGTCTACCACCAGATTGCCAACAATATTGCTGAGAGGATTACTTCTCCGATATACAAGTGAGTACCTATAATTTAGCTGGCTTCTGTCAGGGACTTTGAAAGAATTCGGAAATGATAACGCTTCGAAAAAAAACGAACGTCTTTGCCTGGCAATAATGTTTCCTATGTATTTGTCCAAGGGCGTACAAAAATTTATAAAAAAATCTGCTGTTATATATAAACAGGCGTACTTTCATTATTTAATTCTGTAGATCCAAAGGCTTCCATATACTTTTTTCTAAAATTAACAACAAATTTAGTGAATTGAAAACCTATTTCAATTGACTTATAATATTGGTAAATTGGGAAATGTTAGAAACTTAGAGCATTTAACCTATGGAGATGGCATAGCTGAGCGTACCCCTCTGCCAAAGTCGCTTGGCCATATGACCATACGCGTTATATAAAACTAGTTCATTCGCCGACCGCCGCCATTGTGTATCGTATTGTGTCGCAAGTAAGTTCTCCGAAAAAATGGTTAATTGTGCGGTTTCCTCTTGCAAAAAGTGAGCTGCCACTTTCAATTTTGAAGCCATGGTGTTTCCTACCACATATAAGTATAAATTATACATCAACATAGTTTTATTTAAGTACAATGGCGAAATAATGGTTAATGCCTTTACGATGGAAAAATTCAGTGGTACGTTGGTAGCACAAACGCAGTACAGGGGCTAACAGGGTAGCGATGTGCATAGTGCTGGGACAACGTGAATGAATGATTGATAAATTAAATGATTTTTTGAATCAGTATGTTCAGTATCAAAATAATTTTGTTTGTGTTTGTATCTGGACAAGACAGGTTGAACTAAAAAAAAATATTATTTATAAATGTCTATGAGAATAGATTTAAATTATTTTCTTTTAAAGTTGTAGGTTAGCCTAGAAAAAGTAAGTTTGTTCGTTTCGTTAGTGAGTTTTTCAATCATTTTTTAACCCCCGACAGAAAAAGAGGGGTGTTATCAATTTGACGTGTATTGCTGTGTATCTGTGTGTCTATCTGTGGCTTCTAAACAGATGAAGCGATTTAGTTTTTTTTTTGAATTTTTGTTTGTTACCTCTATCGAGAGGAGACTATCGCAGCCATGCTGGTTACAATGACAACCCCACCGCACATCAATGCCGAAGCCATTTACAATTGCGAAAAGACTCAAATGTTCGTATATCCTTTTTAACCAAAAAAGTTGATCCACAGAAATGTGTTCGACATGTATATAATAAACTGGTACATTTCAAAAATCAGTGATTTCCTCTAGTCGTGATCATTCAGACATGTATATGAACTAGATTATGGCTATGAAACCATATGTTTATGATAAATATTTAGAGGTGTCGTTGTGACTTTGACATCTAATTTTAATGTATAAACTTGTAACTTATTATTGTTATTAATTTAAAAAAAACTAAATTACCATTTTAGAATTAATATTATTTACATTGTGTCGAACATTATAATATTTATTTAATTTGGTAAAACTCAAAAGAGGAATGAAAACTATGTTATAATACCAAATATGTGAGCAATTTCGTTATGATAAATTAAACAAATACATTTGTAGAAATTAGTAGGTTTAATAAAGACCTTACAATCTTTTTTTTTATAATTTTTAAAACGAGTAACGTACAGAGTTGTATGACTGATATAGAACGAGTGAATATGAATGAAGTACATCGAAGAATGAAAGTTTGAAATTGAAAACATACACGTATGTTTTCCTATCTAAGATATCAAACTAGCTTAACTAGTAACACCGTACTCAAATAGTTAAAAAAAAAACGAAAAACTGACGTGATAAAGTGTTACATAAAAAAGTGTCAAATAAAAGTCTATCCGGTTGATTGTATTATTTATTATTTACGCTTTCTTACTATTTAACACGTATACATAAGGTCCGTATTAAAGAACGGGGCTCAAGTATGAATCCCGAATGCCCGAACCTAAATAAAACAAAATGTCAGTGACAGTTTCATACTATTCTAATGCTGAAACCTGCAGGTACTATAGTTTATGATTAACATTGTTCCAAAACGGATGCCACCATTTTATTAGGTACTATCCCCAGTTCGTCTACCATGCATGGGGTATTTGGATATTACATTTATTTGTAACGTCATTCTTATAGGAAAGACACGGGTCCAACAATATATATTAAGTAATTATGAAATATTATTGACAAAAAATAAATACTATCGCTCTTTTTTTAGTTTATCTTAAATTCTTTCCTACCTTCCTTACCTACCTACGTAGTTTAGCAGACCACAAATCATATTGCGTATTTTTTTTATTTGTGAAATTAATTACTTAAGTTTATTATTATTTAGTATAACAAAAATAAAACGAATTAACATTTTGCTCATTCATTCATGCATTAAAATGAATTTCCAGTCATTCTTTGTACCGCATCACTAGCACTTTGTATCTGTTGTCATAGGATTATTGCATAGATACACACAAATATGTCAATGTATGTGTGTTTTTTTATTGTGTGATTATTATTTTTTCGTGTGCGTTTGTAGCAATAGGATGCATGTATCTGTGAGCGGTTGTCATTTTTTTGTAGTGTGCTGTATGTGTTTTCCTCGCCTCCCGCAGAAAGTGGCAGAAAAAGTTGTTCGGTGATTCGCGGCTTGCCGTCTCCATAGGTTAAATGCTCTAAGGTTAGAAAGGATAATTTTTTGAATAAGAATTTTAACAGTTCACCTCTTAACGTTTACTGAAAAGCTACTAACATCTATTATTTTTGTGTCTAAGCTATTCTCTACATAAATAAGTACATCATTATTAAAAAAAACCGGCCAAGTGCGAGTCGGACTCGCGCACGAAGGGTTCCGTACTTGGTAAGTTGCGGTGTACGATTTATGACGTATTAAAAAAAAACTACTGACTAGATCTCGTTCAAACCAATTTGCGCTGGCAGTTTACATAGTAATGTACATCATATATTTTTTTAAGTTTTATCATTCTCTTATTTTAGAAGTTACAGGGGGGGGGGGGGGGGGGACACATTTTACCACTTTGGAAGAGTCTCTCGCGCAAACTATTCAGTTAAGAAAAAATATACATTAGAAACCTCAATATCATTTTTGAAGACCTATCCTCATATACCCCACACGTATGGGTTTGATAAAATAAAAATATTTTTAGTTTTAGTTTCATTTATGGGAACCCCCAAAATTAATTGTTTTATTTTTATTTTTGTGTGAAAATCTTAATTCGGTTCACAGAATACATCTACTTACCAAGTTTCAACATTATAGTTCTTATAGTTTCGGAATAAAGTGGCTGTGACATACGGACGGACAGACAGACAGACATGACGAATCTATAAGGGTTCCGTTTTTTGCCATTTGGCTACGGAACCCTAAAAACTTCAATTCACACTATAGACAAACCTTTTTCAACATTTTCAGATTCCTCGGCATAAACTCTACAAAACCCGAAGAAACCACAAAATCAGCAGACAAAATCGAGCTACAAGACGATCAAGATTTGACGAAAAAACACGACATGAAACCGGTTGACAACGACATATCCAAAGGCAGAGATGTTGAAGAACTATCCGTCGAAGGTCTAACCAAAAAGACTGAAAAGAAACCGGAGAAATTGACTTTATATTCGAGTTACTTACCATCATATACTAAAGCCAGTCAATCAGCTAGGCAGGTAGAAGCAGCTAATGATACGTGGAATGAACTAGATGATCCTTTTAATTGGGATGATGAAGATACTCCAGCCAAGCCTAAAGAAGGACCTTTGATCTATATATTGGAACTGTTTGGAAGTATCATTCAGTTAGTTTGGGGCGGTTTGGTGGCCTTATTTACACCTAGTAGTGGCAGTGGCAGTTAGGGAAGTTTTTTTTTTATTTTCAAAGAGACGAAAATTCTGTTGGCCGTAATCTATATAAGTATAATTTTGATATGATTCGAATAGCTTATTGTGATGTGTAGTATATAGAACGCCATATACAATAGTGCTTTAAAACAAAGTAAATATACGAGGTTTTTTTTTAAAATTCGATGCTATTTCTTTAAAAGCTCTGAGGTATCCTTCCTCGCGTCGTGTTCCTCATCACTGAGGGTCGTGATTCCCCCGACAGAAGATCAACTTTTCACTGACGATAATTCTCCATCTGTGTCTGTCCTTGGCGACGTGGAGTGCATCGTGCAGCTTTGTGTTCAGCGTTGTACGTATTTGGTCAGACCATCTGATCGGGCTACGGCCCCTCGGCCTCTTGCCTTCGACCTTGCCTGTGATCATCAGCTGTTCGAGGTTATGACCATCCTTACGGGCAATGTGACCAAAGAACTCCAGGATTCTTTGCAGGCAGGTGGAGTCCATGGAATTTGAAGCATCCTTCGCCAACACCACATCTCGAAAGCGTCAATGCGATCACGATCAGCCTTCCTTAGCGTCCACGTTTCCGAGCCGTAACTATGCTATAGATGGAGAACACAAGAGAGTTCACCAGCTTCATCTTTGTCTTGCGAGATATGTTACGGTCTCTCCAGATTCGCTGCAGTTGGGACATTGCGTTTTTGGCCATACCGATTCGTCTCCTGATTTCCTTCTCGCAAGACCCTGTGTTGCTGATGGTAGCGCCCAGGTAAATAAACTCATCTACCTTTTCGAGGGACAGGGCACCTGTGATATGGAGTGAGTTGGTGCGGTCTACCACCATTACTTTCTTTTACTTTCTTTCTGAGGTATACATTTGTTTTAATTACATAATTGTTTTTCTTGTTTATGGTTTTCTGGAAGGCAATTGTCGCGAATGTCTCATTCGACTTACAAGAGAGAAAAGAAGGAATTGGTTATTTTCCCTAGAGCAAATAAAGTTCAGTTATTCTCAACAAATTAGTTTTCCCATCGTCTCTACCATGTAGTATTTCAAGTATTCTTCAGACAGTCAGACGGCGTTAGGATGATCCGTTAAGAAGGACTCCTGCTGCTCAAACGACGCTGCTGTGCGTGACCTGGGTAATTCATTATTATTGATTAAAAATAAATAAATTAGATTTTTTTTTTAAGCTGACATGGTCACAATCATTAGAATTAATATTTGTTTCGGGATATTTACCATGTATATTTTATATCCCGAAACAAATATTAATTCTAAATAAATTAGAGTTAATTAATTAGCTAACAGGTTGCATACATTCCTAACTCTGGGTAATGTATGTATCACCAAGATACAGGCTGTGCCTAATTTGGTACCCGTTGCTAACTTATCAAAGTCAGCAACAGGTAGTCATTAGTTTGCATTTCTTACCAAGTTAAGAAAGAAACAGCGTAAGTGAAATAAATAAATAAGATTTTTCTTGCTTGGGTCGCGTATGGCAGCGTCGCGTTGTTTGAGAAGGATCCATTTTCCATAGCCCGCGAACCGTCGGGCAATGTGGAAAGTGAGAATCGAATTTCTGAACTATTTATAAGCTAGGTTCTAGAGCAGGGGTCACCAAATGGCAAACCGCGGTCCAGATCCGTACGGCCGACATATTTTGTGTGGACCTTACGTAAACAAGTAAACAGTACAGTATAATTTAATTGTGTTACTTGAGTAGATACGTAATTTAATAATTTATCCCGTGGTTTGTCTTCACTGCTGTCGATTCAACATCGGCAGAATCATCTCATCAAAATCTTCATTGGTATTGTATCTATTTTTACATATTTAAGTTTATTTACATATTTATTTTAACAAAGTGACGATGTACGGGAGAGAAGAGGTAGGAGGCTTTCAACCTAAATTTGAAAAATTGGTCTCCAAATTAAATTAATTGGTGAACCCTGAGCTAGGGGCTAGAGATTACTTGGGAGTGTATATTAAATCACCCTATTGAACTGCCTTCCATAGTGCCCATATTATTGTGAATGTCCGAAAGAAATTATTGATCAACTGTATTTAGTAGGATTGGTTTTCATTAATTCTGGAGTATAAAAATATTCGTAAACTTGATGATGTCTAGATATTGTAAACAAGAATCTTGAGTGACTATTTTATTACTGGGGCTTATATTATTTTAGGTAGGGTTTTAACCCCTTGTATGCTTGTAATCGAGACATTGGAAAAAGCCATTGTGTCTCGCGTAGATCTGCGTTCGCCATATAAGGGATTAATTAAATAAAATATTGAAATGTTTACACCAAAATCGTTTAAAATGAGTTGATAAACTTGTCAACTTGGATTTACAACATGTATGTTATTAATTTATTTGAATCAATCAATCTTACTTTCATTCTAATAATTTATAAAGAAAATTTTCCAGGTTTAGTATGGTAAATATTAATGACTAGCATTAATATTTACCATACTAAACCTGGAAAATTGCGCAAAGTTTTTCATTGCAGACGAGGCGGAATTGATCATATAATGACTAATGCCCACTATGTCTTAAACGACGTATTTCACACAAACACTCACAAAAAGTCAATAAATAAAATTTAATTAATAAACATAAGGAGTGTTATATATATTTGACCTTATGAGTTGTTAAAACAAAGATTCTTAATTCGAATTCGCCGTAAAAAAATTGTGTTGAGAATCTGCTACGGTCAATGATATTCAAATAAACAGATATGTTATAAGCGCGCGCATTGTGAAGACTCGAATAGTAGACAATTGTATGATTTAGTCTTTAGTTTATGTCACGCATGGCGAAGAGCGATACGCTTTGTTGAAAAAAAAACTAAATTAAAAAAATGCCATCGTGTGTATTTAGAAAGTGTACCAATTATAATACCAAATTACATAAAACAGAAGGGATCTCATACCATATGTAAATACGCAATACACCTCAATTTACTAATTTATTTCATTTTTTTTCCTAATTTTCTGATATTTGGAGGTTACAAAAAGAAAAACATTGGTTGTCAGAATAATGTTTGTTTACATTCACACGCAAGTGACAAACACTAGCTGTCTCTTTTTTTCTTGTTTGTTTTATCAAGCCATCCCTTTCGACATTGTAGTGAAATGTCAGATGAATGAAAAGTGTGTATGTGTGCTGCCGCTGCTGCGCGGAACACTTTTTTCAATTGTTTTGTGAGTGTATAACGTATCTGTTTATTTGAATATCATTGGCTACGGTTATTTGTTTTAATATGAATAAAGCTGGACATGTACTTGTAAATGATTGTGAGAAATGGCTTCATTTTTGTATGGAGGTGTTGGCCGTCTATTCAGCCTAATAATGGGGAATATTTCTTACACTTCTTCGCAATAGCGCAAATAAAAAAAACACACACACACACAGTTTGTGAAATATACTGCATTGTGAAACTTAAAGCCTTGCAAAACGTATCAGTTTTAAACTGCATTGTATATTTTTTTTGTTTACTTTAGGTATGCTGTCGTATGTACAAACTTATGTGTTATTATTAAGTTTTATTATTTTGTAAATGTCTACATATATTGCTGGGTTAGTATTCAAATATTTGTATAACCCAAAAAAGTTCAAAATACTAATTATGTACAAAAATTTAAAAAAAAAGTGCCATGAAGTGAAAAATAAAAGTTATGTTTTACAGAATCCCTTTTTTTCCTTATAGCTAAAATCAACCAGACATATTTAGAGGTAGGACTTGCAATACAAAAATCACCCTTGCTGTTACGCTATAAAAGCGTCCTTTATTTTCTTCACTGATATGTACCTGTCTCATGTGGCTTTTAATGAAATAAGTAAAAACATAGGTTTAAGTACTTAGAAGACCCAAGTAAATCAATATATATATATATAACCTACTTGTAAATAAAACAAAGTATCGCAAGAATGTTGTTTCACGATGCGATATTAAGGTGGTTTTCGATCGATGACATCCTGGGTTCGATTCTAGGAGGCAAGTGTTATCAAAAATTTCCACATGAAATTTTTCGCCAAGCAGCAAGCTGTTGATCGCAATAAGCTCGTCCCCTTTTACATGGACCTTAAACATACCAGTGTACACATGTCTTACCCCTGTACATGTCCAAACCACAGAATACACAGCACTCATGAATATTCACGGAGTGCACATGTTCAACAGTGTACCAACAGTATGTACATAATCATGTATGTCTACCGCCTAAAGACCACAGACTGTGCAATTCTATAGTGTTGTTCACAGGCGCCTGGTTACCAGCTACGCGCAACTTACGCTTACCTCTAACGCGTAAGCGATGCGTATTTCATGGCGCTTAAGAGCGGACTCTAGTCAACAGGAATTTGAAAAATAGGTATTTGAAGAAACTATTGCCGTCGCGTCACCTCCAACCTCACCCCGTAAAGTGCGAAAGGGACAACTGCAGCTCAGGCTGATTTTACCTACAAAAACTTTTAATAAAAGACGTTTCGTATTCTGCTGTTTTCTTCATGAAAGCTGGTCTGATCTAAAAAATTCTTATATCAAAATTTAGAGGAAAAGTATATCCATGCTCCTATCATTTCCTTTTTTGTTGAAAACTTATAAATTTTGTCTAAAAGTCTTCTGAACATGGCGGTAAAAACGGGCATTTTTTTCGGCTTTTTGGATTGTCATATTTCTTTTTGTGATTATGTTTTGGAAAAAAGAAAATGATACAGGCACGAATTAATTAGACTTAGATTTTATGGAAAAAAATCATTGCTCTAGAGGCATTATCCACGAAGAAAACAGCAGAATGTGTTTGTATGGAGAAAGTCTCACTAGAGTCCCCTCTTAACCGGTATAGTTCTCGTCAAGTTTCTTGGCCGCCCTGAAGTTGGCTTTCCAATGAGCTAGGCGCGGCGCCGTGCCGTTTTTGTATGAGATTTATTTTTGCGCAGCCATTGTAGCCAACTTCAAGATAAGGGCAAGGAGTTTGGCGAGTACTCAAAAAAAAAAAATATATATCACCTAGTTGGGCACTTATATAACGTCGACAAAAGGTGCACGGTTTGGGTTGGTCGATTCCTATGGAGAAGAACCGGCAAGAAACTCCACGGTTACTCTTTTAAGAATTGTTTGCTTTTACAGTATTTCCATATAGTACATATGGAAATACTGTAAAAGCGGCTTAGACAATAAGTCGTAAGAAACTAAAAAAAAAGATTATATAATAAATAAACAAAAGATAAATGTTAACAAATGTTAACAAGCATCTAGAAATCTAGAAGGCCTACAATGTTCACACATTTACAAAACAATCGGTAAAAGAATCTATACAAAGTATAACAAGACTAAATTTAACATGTGGCACGAATGTTGTTATCAGTGCTGTAACTATTCTTAGCAAAGGGCTATAAAGATAATTGAAAACCATTGTAAAAAGTCTTATTAAATGAAGAAAAAATGAGATTGAGAATAGTTAGAGACATCCACATATTTAACTATAACGGCTTTTAGACGTATACAAATTTATAAGCCATTGTGTCTCGACATTTTAGGCACTCAAGGGCTTATCTGACTGAAGCCACTCTGTTCGGCGATGAGCAACTGTGCAATGCTATAGTGTTGTTCACAGGCGCCTCACTACATTTACTATGATTATTAACCTTTAACAGTTAAAACTACGACTCGTTGGTGGTTGCAATGATTTTATTCAAAGGCACAAATACCATAAAAACGCGTAACAAAATAAACGCAAAACATAGGGCTGTTCTTGTTTTAGCGAATTCAGATTAGGACCCATAGTTATCTAGAATGATGAGTAGAATTACACCTTTTCAGGTGTTGCATTTATTCTGCTGCAACTAGTAAAACTACGATTTGTTAGAATTTTATTCTAAATCACTTATGGAGTCCAGACTTCTAACGTTGTAAACTTGTGAAGTATCGGCAGATAATGGCCGATTAAAAAGGTGCAGGTACCTCTCAGTAACTGATTTTAAAAAGAGAATCACGACTAAACGGCATTAGACCATTTTCATAATGATTCGATTTATGAAATTTTGAGTTTTATTCGTATAACATAGTGTAATTAATTTGTAAAGTTATGTCTAACACGGACAAATAAACGGCAATCGCACCAAAATTATAGCTTATTTTAATGGAATTGTCACCATTTTAAAGACAATATCTACATTTTGATCAAAGGCTTTTTTTTAAGTCATAGAATAATAAGGAAAGTACAAAATACTACTGAATTTTGGGTCGCGCAGGTGTGAAATGAGTGCGCGTTTTGTTCACTCAAGGTTGTTGGCGACTGTCGTCATCTTAATTTGATGATCTCACTGCAGGTGATAGATAGGAATCTTCTCATATACAAGGTTTCAGCACCATGTTGTTATAGCATACTTTCAGCGTAAGTGTAGGTGTGATAGAAACTGTGGTTAGAAACTATTTTCACAAAGCTCTATGGAAAAATTCCATTAATACAGGCCCTTGATATAAAATAATTTAGGAAACAGCTTTCGCTATTTAACAGCCATTTATACAAAAAAACTAACAATATGATTATTTTTAGCAGATTCTAAATTCAAATTCTACAAAGAAAATTTCATAGTCATAGTCAAATTCTTTAATGCGGCACTTTTGAACGCCAAAATCTAAATTTAAAAGTAATAAAAATTGATAGTACCGCAATGATATTCAAATAAACAGATATGTTATAAGCGCGCGCATTGTGAAGACTCGAATAGTAGACAATTGTATGATTTAGTCTTTAGTTTATGTCACGCATGGCGAAGAGCGATACGCTTTGTTGAAAAAAAAACAAAATTATAAAAATGCTTTCGTGTGTATTTAGAAAGTGTACCAATTATAATACCAAATTACATAAAACAGAAGGGATCTCATACCATATGTAAATACGCAATACACCTCAATTTACTAATTTATTTCAATTTTTTTTCCTAATTTTCTGATATTTGGAGGTTACAAAAAGAAAAAACATTGGTTGTCAGAATAATGTTTGTTTACATTCACACGCAAGTGACAAACACTAGCTGTCTCTTTTTTTCTTGTTGGTTTTATCAAGCCATCCCTTTCGACATTGTAGTGAAATGTCAGATGAATGAAAAGTGTGTATGTGTGCTGCCGCTGCTGCGCGGAACACTTTTTTCAATTGTTTTGTGAGTGTATAACGTATCTGTTTATTTGAATATCATTGTAGTACCGTATATTCGGCAAAATACCTTGTTATGGAAAAGAACGGACAAGAAACTTATTAAGAATCTGCGAATCAGTGATTTAAGTTATCCTATAGTTAAAAACAATTTTACCTAAATAGGGCTCTTAATGCTAAACCTGAACTAGTGTTCGTGAGGACACCACAACAGTTTAACAGTTTTCTTGGACATCAAAACAAAACCATAATAATTAAGTACCCTAATTACCATAAAACAAAATGTAGCGACTAGACAGATAAAATACACGACTCACAAATAGGTAGGTACAGACAGGACACAGACGTCTAGGTCGGACAGTTTTATGTAGCTTTACTGTTTAAAACTACGAGACTTGTGGTGACTATGTACACTATATTTACACTTAACAGTCGGCAAGGGATGCGAGAGGTACTTTACTACAAGAGAACCTAGCTCGAATATCATCAATTTTTTCAGAAACTGTCTGTCTTAACCACGGAACAGAAAAAAAAACAGTGGAAGTGCAACGCGTCAAAATTACTATGGGAATCGTTGCTTTATATTGCACTACAAATAAGCCGATCGTTTGATTTGTCGTTTTAATTTTAGTCAAAACTAGCATAAGTCATAGATCCTACATTTGAAAAGAAATCTTCATGTTCTATAATAGGCTTTATTTTGTGTTAGTGCAGAAAGTATTTACGACGTTTGGTAATCTTAAGATAAATTAGATTCGATTCCAAGTAAATGCCGCTACCTGACCAAAGATGGCGGTATTCTCAGTGTTTGCAATTATTAACTTTATTGCGTTTGGTGTAAGGTTGACATAAGTCGATTTTCGTTTTCGCGTCATAAGTCGATATCTGCTGCTGCTCGACCACGGAATTAACACATTGCATTTTTAATTACACTATCGACGCTTTTCTTCTTTCTCTTTCAGTTCATTCCAGACTAAAATCATGATGACGTTGGGATTCAAATTTCAGAACTTGTAACTATAACCTACTTGCTGATTTGGTCCAAAGTCTAGTCTGCCAGCATCCTGGAATGTCGTTTTGCCATGCCTTCGTTGGCAAGAGAGGTCCCTATTCAATTCAATCAATCTATTCAATTTCGCCATCGTCGGGTTGGGTTTCGAAGAAGCCTCCTTCTATTTTCGATTTCCAGTAGAATATTTTTCGCAAGACGCTATTATTTTGTATTTAAACTACTGCAGTCAAGACAAAGACCGTTTTTAGTAAAAACATAATATTATTTCGAAAAATATTTATATAAGTCCTTGATCCTATTAAAGAGTTGTGTCTTAGGGTCAAAGCACATTGAGACAGAGTTGAAGCGAAGCGATGCGTCGGTTTTTACCCGACTGCCGAAGGAGGGTAATGTGTTTATCAGTCTATGTATGTATGTATCAAAGTCAAGTCAAAGTCAAATGTGTTTATTTCAAGTAGGCCATTATGTGGCACTTTTGAACGTTAAAATTTACATTTAATAAAAATTGATTCTACCGTGCATTCGGAAATGTAGGTTGTTATGGAGAAGAACGCACAAGAAACTCCATGTATTGTATGTAAGTATGTATGTATGTAAGTATGTATGTATGTATGTATGTATGTTTGTTCCTATATGGCGTTCCAGAGACCAAACGCGTTGGCCAATTTTGATGATTCATACGTCAATCGATGCGTCTTAACCCTGCGAGTGTCATAGGCTACATTAAAATTGGACAATAGAAAAATGGCGGATTTTGGGAGCCATATTGTGGGGGCCCAATTTTTTTTTTTCTTCGAAACCCATCGTGTGGGATATCAAAATGAAGGGTTTTAAGAGTTGAATTTTAAAAATATATAACACTTTTATATTTAAATGTATCTAATTCGAAAAAAAAAACTAAAAAGTTATAAATAAAAAAACTGAATTCAAAAAATCAAATGATTTTTTCCTTGTTTACGACTTTTTGATTCGCTTTTGAAGCAGTCGGGTTTTTTGATTTTTTGAATTAAGTTTTTTTTTAAATGTACAATTGCACACAAACCCCTGTTGCCGCAACGTAAAGTCCAGTCGAAGCGACGCATCAATGTGGGATCTGTGTATTCGCGCGTCGTTTGTTAATCTTGTGTGTGCATTACGTACTGGAGATAGAGATTATTATGCTATACGTATATTTTTTGACAGATGCATCGCTTCGCTTCGACTCTGTCTGAGTGTGATTTGACCCTTAAAAAGATTAATTAATTCTTCTAATTAAGCACTGTAGCATCAGATGCTAAGCATCGACTTATTGTTTGACAAGTAATAAGATCTTTGCAATTAAGTTGAAATATGGCTGAACTGATTTATTTATTGGCCTTAGGTGGAGGTTGTGGAGGTGATACTGTTCTTTATTTGAGGAATGTTTGCAGACAAAAAAAAATAAAAAATCCTACGTCGATAGACTTCAAAACTAAGTAATATTTAAGCTGCTACCAACGGCTTCTCCCGCGTAAAAATGATCATAAGGGGACATGCTCGTATTAAATGTACTCCCGGTATGAACAGCGTCCTATATCTCCGCTCAATTCTCCAGCTCATATCCGAGTTTCTGCTTCCTCCACTGTCCCTGATAAGCTATTTATCAAGGTAAGAAAGGTATTCTAGGTGTATAGTTCAGGTTATAAACTATCTGTGTGCAGAATGTCGTTAAACTTACAAACTTACGCAGAAACATTCAAACTTACGCAGTTATAATATTACTAGCAACTCGCCCCGGCTTCACTCGCGAAATTATACAAAATTCTTTTTCATTCGAAATAAATTTATTTCGAAATGGTCCTATTTAAATTTGGTTAAGATCTGATGAAGAACTTCGAAGATATACAGCAGAACCCTTCAATAAATGACGACAAATCTCAGGATTGCTGCAATCGCATGTCTGTTTATTGTTTACACCATTTCATAACATACTATCACGCCAGTTAGCTCTATACGGGTACGCAGATGTGTACAGCCCTCTCTGGTAAACTCTCATTCCACTGGTTATTTACAAGTTACATGTCATTCCTGTTATCTAATCTGGCATCACTGTGGCCATTATAAGTATCTTAGTAGAGAACTTTTCCATTATGTATCACTAAAAAGTGAAAATATAAAAGTTTATAAAAAATAAAACCGACTTCCAAAAAAAAACACTACAAACTGAAAAATAACTTCAATTTCGGAAGGTGGTGTCAGAAAACGAAGAAAAGAAAACAGGAACACCGACTCCTTGTAGTGTTTTTTTTGGAAGTCGGTTTAACTTTTTGTAAATAAGTTTTTTTAATAATATGTAGTAATTAGCAGGAGAAGGATTAAGTAAGGATTAAAAGGTAAATGGTTCGTTTGTATATAATATTTATAAATTGCAATTTATGGAAGTATTGATCCGATTACAAAAAATATTTCAAATGCCTTCATTCTTACATAGAAAGCTAGCAGCAGTTTTCAACCCTATTATATGCTATCTCGATTTTGTAATACATTATAATCATAGCTGGATCTAAAAAGA
Source organism: Orthosia gothica (assembly GCA_949775005.1). Taxonomy (NCBI): domain Eukaryota; kingdom Metazoa; phylum Arthropoda; class Insecta; order Lepidoptera; family Noctuidae; genus Orthosia; species Orthosia gothica. The sequence goes on from OX459059.1 coordinate 18,510,961, forward strand.
TCAAATAATACTAACTGTTGAATACAGGCAGATAACCTAGCCTCAGACCACGTCCCTTATTTCCCTTGATTATATATATATCTTATCCATAAAACCCTCGGCCAGGCACGGGATTGAGCAAGCACAGAAGATCACCACGAGGACCAAGGTAAGAGTTACCGATTGTACCACTGCCCACCTGTCAGGCAGGAATAGGTTTTTCTATAGAACAGACCCCTTGCTACCGCTGCTGTGTATCACAGATTCGCGGGTATATACCTGGTTGGATCCAGGAGTTGCAGCACTGCTCATGGGCCCCAGTGTTGGTCTCTTGGCTTTGTGGTCCGAAGGCCCACACTAACACTAACTCTGTTACCAATGCAACGAATACAAAAAATATACCAATTCCCTGGTAAAAACCGTCGTAAATCTTAAAACCAATTCCCTATTCTGGAATGAGTCGTCAAAGAAGAAATCTATTCATTTTATTTTAATCGTATAACCGCGTTCGAGTGACTGCCTGCCAATAATTGGATCACGGAATCACAGCCTACGGGCCACGAGCTTGATGGTATACTGGATTAGTTTTGCTCATTTTCTTTTTTCTAATCGAATTTGTACTGGTTGGTTTACATTTTTGATTATTTTTTCTAGGATTGTATTGTTTTGGTTATTGTGTATTTGGTATGGCTTACTGTATATATAGGGCTCTGTAGTTTAAGATTTGCTACCCATTCGATTTTAGCAATATTTAGCAAAGCTAGAAACTAAAAACGAGTTGACGAGTAGCGAGAAGCGAGTGTGTAGTTCCGATAGTTTTGTCGCTCGGCAATAAGCGAGTGTTCTTGAGTGACGGGCGATAACTTGTACCACTCGCTTGGGGCGGCCGCACTGTAGGTAGAAATTAACGCACATTTGTCTCTAGGCTTGAGTTCTTACCGCCAAGCGAGCAAGCACAGATTAAATAATAGGAGCAAGCGAGCATTGCTGCGCTAGTATAACTTTGATAGCTCTTGTCGCTGCGAAAGACTTGAGACGAGAGAGACTCGCTGGCAGTGTGAACAGCCAGCGATCAACTATTACTATATGAGTCTCTTTTATTGGAATTTTATATCTTTTGTATGTTTCTTCAGAGAGAAAATAGTCGATATCTAAGCACTTAATCGTCGGCGGTGGGACAAGTGCCTTAAGCTAGGAAAAAGGCAGCGTGGCCGTCACTGGCATACCTGGAGACGCGCCATGCTGGCAGAAGGGACATGCATCTGAGTGATATGGAGCGAAATTAACCGTGGAGCTCTAGACCGTTCGTGATGGAGCACTGCTGCCCCAGCTAGGGGTTAGTGAATTTAAAAGGCAGGCTAGGCTTTTAAAAAGTAAGTATTAATGAAAGGCTATACAAAAGTGTCAGTAGCTACACTAGACGGACCTAAGCTAGTTTTACCTAACAAGTAAGTTACATCTGCCTAACCTGGCCATGGCTGCCAATAATTGGATTTAGGAATCACGGCATACGGGCTACAGGCTTGATAGAATACTTTTTTCTAATCTCAGCCACTATATCGTCGGCAAACCGAAAGTGAGTAATGTACTCGTCATTGACGTTGATGCCTAGTCCTCTCCAGTCTAGAACATTGAAGACATCCTCCAGTGCAGCAGTGAGTAGTTTCGTAGATATGACGTCTCCCTGTCTCACACCTCGCTGCAGAAGGATAGGTTCCGAGGTCTGATCCTGAAGTCGAAATGGCATGGTGGCGTTTTTGGAGAAACACTTCAGCACCTCGATGTACCGGTAGTCGATTTGGCACCGTTGGAGAGACTGCAGTACAGTACAGTCTCGATCGAATCGAAGGCTGTTTCGTAGTCCACAAACGCTGAGCGAAGAGGCTGAGGCAGAGGAGAGATGTTTAAAACACCCTTGGTATATAGCTATGATTGCTTAACTATGACGATAGTGTACCTATTGATAAAATAAAATTATAATCTAACATACGTGCATTAATTAATTGCAATGCGTAATGAAACAACAATTATTTTGCATTTTTTATTGGTATCAGTATTTATGTCTTATTTATATTACATAGTGTAGTTTGAAATATTATCATAACTTATTAACTGTAATAATTCATTTGTTAATAACACAGAAGTTGAGTATTTTAATAAAGTACTTCAATATATGTTTGACTGAAAGACGCGAAAGGCCAATACACGCTTGAAAAATTTATTCGCGAATTATGAATGAAATTTTTTGAGTTGTAATTATAACTTTTTGCGTTGGATATAATTAAAGTTAATTGAAAATGAATATGTAAAATTGACTTTGTAAAATATTATTATAAGTCAGGCTGTTCAAACTTCTAACTTTAAGAATTTTAAGTTCTAAGCCCTGTGTTGCTTTTAATTGAGTTTCCTAATTCAGGATAGGAATACTAAAGTGCGGTACTTAAATGAAGTGCATTCTTAATTAAGTTAATTAAACTTCAACTGACGAATACGAAGACTCCAGTTTACGAAAATAATGGTATAAAAATTGTAACTCAGAATACTTATTATTTTTAGACTACTCTAATTTTGCGGGAGGCCTTGCCCTCAAAAAAATGCACCTTAATTAACTAATCGCAGTTTAGATCTTAATACTAACTAAAATAAGTACACACTATGTATAAAATCGTATTTTTTATCACGTACAAAAAAAATAAAGTATAAAATAATTACATCTATGATAAATACTTTATTTTGTTTAAATATAAATGCACCTTTATACCTGTGTTCAGCCCATTTCTCGCTCCGCTTCGCTTATTCAATATGAGTTTGTTGTTTCGACATTTTGACACGATGTGTCATGGGGATGTAGTCATTGTCTGTCTATGTTAAATTGATGAACCTATTTTAAACGCAATAAAGCCCTGCCTCTGCCTATAAAATTTATTAAATGGAAACCACATAATACCAGTCTTTATGATTTATGTTTTTAATTTTAATAAGTTTTCTATAAGCTTGTACTTGGCTTTGAACATGTATTTTTTTTAAATATTATCAGTTTTTAATCAGCTTACCACAGTTCTAAACTTAATCTGGCTGTTACTGCAATTATATTATATGATATAGCACAGAACAACATGACCGTACATAGTCACAATAATCTTAGTGAAAACTTTGTTGAAAAATCAGACAAAACCATCTCTCGACATTTAGGAGAGTCCTGCATCTAGCAATACCTCCTAAGAAATATACTAATCAACTCAACAAAGACAGACCCCCCATCTTCCTCTCTTAAAAGCTATATACCAACGGCTGCAAGTATCTCAGTTCAGAAGACATCCCCGACTCGTCCTTACCGAGCTCCTCAACCATCTCCTTAGCGCGATTGTTGGCGTACTCGTGGCCGCAATCGTGGCGCTCCACCATCTTGGATAGCGCCATCTTGAGTTGCGCGCGCGCACCGCCGCTTGATGAGTCGACTAGGTTCTTCATCACGTCCGGGGAGAAGCCCTGGAAATTTAGGAAGAAAATATTAGGTATGTATTGATATATTTTTAGGGCATTGGAAACCAGTCCAGATAGGCAGAATGAGATGGCGTGACGAGTTGTGCTCCTATCTAAAGGATTGGTTAGATGTAGCAAAATAAAAAAAAAATAAAGAAGGGAAGGAGGCCCTGCAGTGGGACACAAAAAACTCATAATATAATATTTAATTTATTTCAAAATTCAGACGATTTACAGTTCATTTCTTGTTACTAACAAATACGTATAAAACTAGTGTTAGTAAAAGGTACATTTAAAATAAATAAAAAAAATACAAAATATTGGGCAATTGGACGAGAAATTAACTAAAAACAAATTGTCAATTAAAAATAAATTTGACAAAAATTATAAAAAAATATACCTATATAAAACATATTATAATTATATATATAAAAAAATTGGAAATCAGTTGCGTCTATAAGTGTGGAATAAGTTTCTGAAAGAAAAAAAAGATTCCGACGAATTGAGAACCTCCTCCTTTTTTCAAGTCGGTTAAAAAAAGATGCCAGTTCTTGTTCGCAACAGAACGAAACGACATTCGTGGATCGCACGTTACTCGTTCCATTCATATGCGAAGCCATTTCCCAAGTCAACTTCCAGTAAAACGAGATGCAGCTCAATCTTAGTATTTACAATAAGTGACTGACTACTTGGCCACCCAAACTAACAAAATGGGCGATGGGCCAGCAGGAAACCACGATATGCCGATTTTTTTTGTTGAAAATAAGACACTTTCTTTTTCTTTTTTTTTATTCATTATAGGCTCGCGCTTGACCACTATCTCACCTGATGGTAAGCGATGATGTGGTCGACGGTGGAGCACGCTTGCCTAGAAGTAATGTATTCACTCTTGACTTAAATACTCCTAGATGGTAGCTATCGGGAAACACAGACTCCGACAACACACAGACTTCTTAAAAGGTTACGTTGTTTATCTGATTTGTCATCCATGGGTATTGCATAGCCAACCAAGAAACTAAATTGACTATCGACGATGATGATGAAGTTGATGGGGTCTCCCTTTTCCGCACTAGACTCTCATTTGTTCCGTTGTGCGTAAAGGTTCTGGCTAACAAAGCTAGCCTAGCTCTGCCCAAAAGCACAGAAGCTTTCTGGGTGCTTCACAGGCTTCGCGGAGCGACCTCATTGTGTCGAGGATTTCTTCAGGTTGAGAAGCCACGGCCTCGCATTCCAGGATGACGTGGGCGACTGCTTCCTCGGCGTCAAGGCAGCCCCTGCTTTGTTAAGGAGTTTATGGCCGGTAATTGTGCCTATGATCATTCTTAGGTTATTTCTACCCAGGCTGAGAAATCGACTATCGTAAACATACAAATGAGTCGCAAACAAAGTGTTTATTAAGACCAAGGCTTCACAAATTGTTTTGGCAGCAGGGGTCGAACGGAGCAAAACAAAAACAAGTTTTTAGCTGTGTCTTTGTACGACGATATAACTTAAGGATTCCTATCTGCTTGATTGAATTAGATAGTATCTTGTTTGTATATCTCTCTCTAATTACGGTAACCATGTTTTGGTGCCAGTGTTAATGTTGGTTGTTTGCAGAAGTCTGGTTACAGCACTTAGCTATGATTGTCGAACTAAAATCAACTATTAGTAGTTTTGTATTTGAGCCCTAAGCGCCGTCTGGTGACAGTAAGGAGAAACCTCTTTTTTGTATATTAAAAACTGGGAATTAGAACACAGAACACTTATAAAATATATTTTTTAGGAATAGAAAGAAATTAAGGCCCAATGAAAAGAGGTATTTGCTTTGCAAGAAATGTGACTTATCGCAGAATTTGGACAACATAAGTCGTTTTCTGTAAGAAATGGATGAATCAAATGAAACTTTATAACTCTGTTTACCAAAATAAAAATAAGTCCCTAAAAACCATTAAATCAGACGAAGATAACGTTATAAAATTGCCATAAAAAGGACCATATTTCAGAACCAGGTCTGTAGCCCTAAACAGCTTTATGAGTGCCATAACCAGGAAAAATCATTCGTAAATATGTTTTAAGACTAATTTTATCATGACGAGACCTTAGAGTCCTAAGCAGTGGAAACAGAAGGTACGCTCAAGGGAGATTGGGAAATGCTTTTACAGATAACTGAATTTTAGACAAAAGATAATGAACCTATCAAAGCACACTCAGACAGACTGTCACATCGCACACATGTCACACCTAAGGAAAGGAAGAAAGAAAAATGTTTGTTTGCGCCTGGCACGACGCATACCACAAAAATAACAAAAACATCTTAAATATAATCATTACAAAGTATGCGTCACAACTACGCAAAACGGTCATCGCTCAGCATAATGCTGGGACTCGTGTGCGAGACACAGCCACAGCGCTGGTTAAGGCGTTATACAAAACAACTAAAAGAGGCAGAATGAAACATATCTAAATACAAACTAATTAAAAATGAAACACACGAAAAATCAAAATAGAAGAAAATATTAAAATACAAAAAACAAAATATAACAAAAAAAACTTACAAAAGAAAAAAATTACAAAGAATATTATAGTTATTTATTAATCTATCTTTCATCCATCTTCTCACAAAACCTTAAGCATTCTAGACATACATCTATCCATCTCCCAGCTAACAGGTCATACTCCGGTGCTAATGCCAGAAGGGCATTTATCATCGTGAGCGCCCGAACTTGAGGCGAGTTAGCTCTGGACACCGTACGTGCCGAAGGTACGGCCAAAAGCCAGTGACTTTGCGGTCTAAGCTGTTCTTTGGGCACCACAGGAACAAATAGCCTCACCAATTGCACCACGAGCTCCTGACAATCGGACTGATCCCGCATAATATGGCAGGCAGAGATAAGCAAGAAGTATTTACGCCTTACTTCGAGAGAATAAAATACCAAGTAAGAATTTAGTGGGGTATAGGAAGGGTTAATATCCGAAGATTTATTTATAAAAGAAAACGAAGAAAGGCTTTTTGGATTTTTTCAAGAAGTAAGTACTCTCATATTGAGTAATGACACGAAAATGTGTAGATGTGAAAGTGATCCTAAAGACTTGAAATATTAGGACTAATATTAGGAGCCTGCGTAAGTCAAGACGCACTGAACCTTCTTATTTTGCGTCAGAGCTCCTCAATTCTGTCCTAAAGCATGTTATTTATAGTGTTATAAAGATATTCACGAGGTCAATGTATGGGAGCACAATTTAGGACCTCGTAAAGGCATAAAATTGTCCCAACTACGGCTAAGTAAAAGATTGGCTTGTTTTTGCTCGAGATTTAGGGCATCAATAATTTTATTATTTTGTTTTTGCTTGAATAAAGTCTTGATCTTTTGCAGACGAGTTGGCTTCGGTTGATGGTGTTCACCTAATTATCTCACAAAGATTCAGAGAATTTGTGAAAACTAAAGTGAAATAAGCTTAAAATTTACTGTTATATTACCATGCAAATATATATTGACAACACACTTTAGCTAAGATTTCAAGGTGGCCTATCGTCAAATCTGCTATTCTGAAAATTCCACCGTTGCGCGTTGGTGAGATGTACCGAAAGACCAAGTTTCATCCTATCAGCGGTAGCGATGGTCGAAATGCCAAAACGTAACGAATTGATCACGTGACATTTAAACAGCGCTTGACATTCCCATATTTTTTTGACTTTCGACGATTATGTTGAAAGAATGTCAATTGTATCTATGCTCTAAGCAAGATGAAGATACATTAATTAATAACAAATCACCGACAGTTCAATCAGTTGATCTTCTAGTCCTTAGATATTTTATGTTCTCAAACTATCATCTGTACTAACTCTGATAAATCGATGTACAATAGATACAACATTCTATATGGAAATTGATTTATTTTTGTTGAGTAGAGGGTAGCCCTTAAAATGCCGTTTTACTTTGTTAGTAAACATTATATCTTCAAAATGGCTGGAGTATAGAGCCTCAGAATAGCATTATTAGAATAGCATTGTTAGATCCAAAGGTCAAGGGACAGCATAATGGACTCACTCTATTAAAATAATCAAGACTTTAACATACCTTCATCAATATAAAACTTATTCTTAGATAAATGATGGATGGATGGATGCGTCGGTAAACAACTTGGCTTAGTTCACTAGCCTAACCGAAAAAGGTAGCTTGTAAGGGTATGAAGATTCATCAAAAACAAAAATAAAATCTTTACGAAAATTAAGTAAGTATAAGATTATAGTAATATTGCATAATCAGCATATAACTTTTTCATTCCAAAGTCAAAATGAAAATTAAATAGTCGATATAAAATTTTATATCATTGATGACGGAATACCCGAAAATAGCCTAAATTGTCTCCAGAAAACCTTAGACCACTCTAAGAAGAACACTAACTTAAACAAGCAATAACCAGCGGGCAATAAAGATAAAATATTTTACGATATTGTTGTAAAAAAGTTTATCGCGTCCCAAAAGTCTTGTGTCCATTGACCGGAGGATCATTTGAAGTTATTACCGCTTCTGTCTTCTATAACTTTGGAGTTAAAAGAGCCTTTGTTGTTATGTTTTAATCAAAGCTTTTGAATTTAGATTATTGGTTCTTTTTCGTTGTGGATTTTTAATTGGAATTTGTGGTTTCTGTGTGGTGGTAGCACAGGTTTGAATGAATACCAGTGCAATATTTAGATGTGATCATTACTGGCATAAAATAATATGATTTACAATTCAGGATAGATTTATGAACTGGTTCAAACAGCTGGATGGGTTCATCATCATCATTCATTTCAGCCGAAAGACGTCCACTGGTGGACATAGGCCTCCCCTAAGCGTCGCCCAAGGAAGCTCCGAGCATAGCTCTCTCCATAGTCTTTTGGGTGACTTAAAGCCTCTGATGAGGCCCATTGTGGGCGACCACGTTTCGGTTCCATACATCATCACTGGCAACACACACTGTTCATAGACTTTCGTCATTGCCATACCTTTTATTGTAATCAAATATAAAAGCTACAATGTTTAGTACCCATTCATATTAATGTTAATTTTTATCCGTGGTGCTAGGCAATTGGGCTTATCCCAGTTGTAAACGACCCTTTGTGCCTTGTTTGTTCTGTCTCCTGCTTAATATGGAGGAAAGTGGAAATTATTTTTTTGTTTACCTACTCCTCCTTTATTCTTTTCTAATTAATTTCGTTACGGGAGTCAAGACAGTTGAATTTATTCTACGGGGCTTTGTCGAGCTTCAGTGCCTCGGCGCTTTTCTGGTGGTCTCCACTGTTCATAATGGCTTTCAGGAGTTGCAGTGGTTTAGTGGTTTGAGAATAGTGCGGTGGGAATGTACCAAAAAAAAAAGAATTTCGTCTTGAGACACTGTAGTGTTGGACGAGAAGATAACGTGCAATTGCCCGAACGCTGCCCAGCCGAGTCGGATTCGACGGTTGACCTCTTTCTATAGTGTCGGGTCAATCCAGCTCTTTAGGAACAATTTTCTATAGAACTTCTCGATCTCCCTTAGAAGCTCCGGTTCGGTGGATATGATCCTGCCATCGTCGGTCTTCAGTTTCGTGAGCTGGCTCTATAGCCGCGTCTTTTTTACGCTCGGTATTTAAGTGGCGGAAGTCGGTTTTCAAGGACTTAGAGATCCGTCTATTGAGATGCCGGTAGTTCCACGCATCGTCTGAAGGACTGCAGGATCATTTCACGCTTCTCCTTTGAGCTTGAGAATAGGATCGGATAGTTTCTTGTTCCTATTTTAACGACGGGTCTTGAAAATCTTAGACCCGACCGTATGGACAGTTTCTACGAACATATCGATGTAATGGCCCACGTAGCTCCCTAGGCAATCGAAATGATTATGGAGCTCGAGCTGAAAGCTTTCGGGGTTTAAGATCTGGATCTGTGCTGGACGGAGCGTAGGCTTTATCAGTCGAGATCTTTCCATTTTAACATTTTACTCAATGTGCCTCTTACTATACGGTGATCACTGCCGGTTTTCACCGCGTTGATCACAGAGACATCAGTGAATATGTGCTTCTTCTTCTTCGTCGACATGATGAAGTCTATCTCATTTTTCGTTGCACCATCAGGATTCTGCCAGGTCCAATTCCTGTGCTCACGCTTTCTGAAGAAGGAGTTCATCATATAGAGGGACTCTTTCTCCATAAAACTGGCCAGTAGTGACCACGGTGGTGCCGTCGTCCAAATCCAAATTGCTCCATTCGCAACTCATTATCGTCTCGTTTGCCCAGTTTCGCATTGAGGTCCCCCACAACCTCATAACCACTGTGAAGTGAACTTTATGAAAACTCTGAAAAAGGCTCTGGAAATATCCTCATACATGGTCTCTACTTCGTCGTCAGGGTGTGCCGAGGTCGGGGTGTAGCAATGTATGACCTTCAGCAAATACCTTAAGGGAATTCTGAGTATAAGGTACGCCACCCTGCTCGACACACTCCCGATATTTACTACGTCGGTCACGAGGGACCTGCGGGCGATAAACCCAACACCATCCTGGGACTACCGGTCAACCACTTTGGTTTATATTAAAATCGTCAATCAATGGTCACTTTGGGCGTAGCGTGCCTAAGGTCTAGGTACGGTACAACTATATTGCAACAGTTTTCAAAAATCAGAAGAAGAACAAAATGTAAATTTACTTTAATGGAAACATGTGCCCCACTTTTCCATTTAATCAGGCAATCCTGTTCAGTCTCGGAATGTGAGCTGCAAATTAGATCGTATATAACGCTTCGCAATCAGCTGGATTCAAATCTAATATTTTATTCTCTAAAACGTTTTATTAATTGCCAGTACAAATGTAGTGTACACGCATGTGAAAAGTAACGTTATTACTAAAGTATCAAATTCGAAAAAAAATGTTACAATAATTTGTTCTGTCACATCAGTCTTTTGCGTTAAATGAAACATAGGTATTATTTATTTTTAACCACCGGTGGAAAAAGTGGGGTGTTATAAGTTTCACGAATGTTGCTGTGTATCTGTGTGTCTGTCTGTGGCATCATAGCGCCTAAATGGATAAACCGATTTTAATTTAGTTTTTTTTGTTTGAAAGGTGATTTTGTCGAGAGTGTTCTTAGCTATGTTTGAATAAAATCGGTTCAGCCATTAAAAAGTTATGAGCGTTTTACTGTTTGAATCGGGGTATTTTTTGTGCCCGGGGTTTTTAAATTTTGAAATTTTACTTGTGGTGTATATATTAATAAGTACGAGGCCATCCAAAAATTTTTCCAGATATCGATTCCAAATTATCGTTTCGTGATTTTGACGTTTTTATCGACTCCTAGTGTGAATATTAATATTTAAATGTAGTAAGTCATTAACATAGATACAATTTAATGTCAATAACATCATAAAACAAATGACATTAGAATGTTCACATTTACAATGTTTACAAATTGGGTTCCATAAATGTTAAAATATAATTTGATAGTCTATAGGTACTTATTATACAAATTCATTACCATGACAAAGAACACACAGCCTATACCGTTGGTTAACTAGGGTCTAGAAGCATAGAATTTAACATACAAACTAAGCGGTAAGGATGATCACTTCGGAAGGATTTTTCAAAATAAATACATACATACATAAACTCACGCCTTTTTCCCATAGGGGTAGGCAGAAACTACAGAACGCAACCTGCTACGATCCAAAAAATAAATGTCCTATATAAATGCATGCAAACAAAGCCACAAATGCCACGGTCTGTTTACCTATAGATTTCCAAGTCTTAAAGTTTTGTATATAAAACCATATTACATTAAATACACGATCGATCACAAGGGTGGCGTAACGCGACGCTTGGGGAAATTAAAGTTAACGTTAGAATGAAAATCGATCAATCGTCGGTTTGGAGTACCCATAACCAATTTTTTTGGGTAAAGTGTATTCAAATTAAGCCGCTGTGTGCTTGTCATATAGTATCTGCAAACAATCTTTTATATTATTTATAAATGCTAAAATCAGCATTCATATTAAAAATTAATTGCAGTGTCACGTGGAAAAAACTTGTCTACAAAGTTTCAGGTCAATTGAATAATAAAACTGTCTACTTTACCTAAACATATAAATGTATTGTACTGTTTCATTTAATTTCAATAGAAATCACAATAAATTGTTATTTGCCAAAGCAAAACCGCAGGATATACTAGTATGACATAATTGTATATCTGTATATTTAAATGGTTGTGGGTCGTCATGCAATTTGCATATTTTTAAATAAAACGGCGATTGAACTAATAAATTACGGAAATAAATAATTGGAGCGTTGAACGCGTTTTGTTTACTAATTCGATGCTATTTTGTAGCACAGGGGCACAGATAATATAATACTAGCATACAGATGCCTCATCACATACAAAGAAACCGTGCCGACGTAACTAGCGTTTTTCGTCTGAATTGACTGATTATTTTAATAAGTACAACGATCGCGTTTGGTTTCGATCCACGGCTTTATAGATGGTGTTAGCAGCGACTTGCAAGTAAAAGGGTTAATTCGGTTCGTAAATATGTTTTTCTTTAAATACAGTGAATTTTTTTTATAGTTTTTTTGTACGTTTTTATAGTTTCATTGTACCAAAATGTGTAACAATACAAATTTAAAAAATTATGTGGCAAGCTTCAGAAATTTAAAAACGCGCCTTCTATTGGAACAAATTTTAAATGATCCGTTCAAATAATCTTTGAAATTTGAATTGAGAGCCCAACATTCCATAATTTTGTGTTTAGGAGAGTTGATTAAACAAGAACATCAAAATTTTATGATCAATAGATAATGGTAATTTTACACACAATTCAATAATAAATCAATGCAAGTCGCGCCATCTAGTGATATTTATTTGAACCAAATTTTCATTCTTAGCGCTTGGACACCGTGATCCCGTGCGTATGCAGTGAAACGAGTCTGTCATATGCCCAATTTTGGGCATAGGCCTCTGTCATTTCATCGCATTAGCTAACTTTTAAGACGTAGTAAGAGTCACAAACAACAACAACGTGAGGATACCGGCATGTAATAGAGCAAAAAGACGAATACATACGCTAACCCGCATTGGGCCCGCGTGGTGGATTACGGCCCATTGCCTCTCATAGAGAAGAGGCCTGTGTCCCAGCATTGGAAAAATTAAAAAGACTGATAATGACGATGACGAAGAGTCACAAGCCATTTGGATGGTGAAATTATTAATGAACCAAACGAAGAATTCTACCCTAAAAGGTCTATCAACAAACGAAGACCCAAAAAGTCCTTAAACAATACAGACGTTGACATCTACAATACGATATCTACTGGATCATACATATCTATAAGGTCCTCTAATTATTTTTGATATCCAAATGTGTAAAGCATAATTATTATCACTACCACTACTTTCCATACAAGTTGGTCCTTTGTTATTTTGTTTAGTTTTGAATTAGAAAATCAAAAAAGAAATTAATTCTTAGATTCATCATCATCGTCATCAGCCTTTAATGTTCCCAGTGCTGAGACACAGACCTCCTCTCTGTGAGAGGATGTGGGCTATAATCCACCACGCGGGCCCAGTGCAGATTGGTAGATCTCGCATGTCTTCGAATTTTCGGTTCTAGGACATGCCACCTTCACAATTTTTGGTTCTTAGATTATTATGTATGAATTAATTCCTTTTTTTCTTTGGTTAGCATACAGTTCTGGTGCACGGGTTCTCAAAATATAGAGCTTCCTTGTACGTTATACGTTTATCAAAATTTCAATAGTTATATATAACCAGCATTGCTTTGACATAGTCGAGAATTCCCACAGTTGCATAATCGTTCCTTGGAAGAGCGTCACATCTGTCATAGACGTTGACGGCTTGAGAAGTCTGTGTCAAATGCAATAGGTACCGCTCCTCGGGATATCAGTTTAGAACTAAATGAGAGAAGGGTCACGTGATAAGAAGCAATTTCAAATAAACTACATATTAAGCCTTTCTGATGACTCTAAGCGATTACTCTGATATGCGATTTTATAAGCAAAATCGCAAATAGTATATATTTTGTATTGTTCACAATGGTGTTTTTTTTTTTTCGTCCTAGGAAGATATTAGAGCTACTCATGGCCATGTGTTATACTTTTTCTTCAACACACCCAATAAACAACCATAATGTCGACATGCTATTTATGGTTGTTTATTGGGTGTGTTGACATGGCCATGAGTGGCTTTAATATCTTTCTAGGACGAAAAACAAAATAACGATTGTTGTTTAATTATACACATGTATGGAAATAAAGTAATACTAATACCAGCCTGTAACAGTCCCACTGCAGGGCAAAGGCCTCTTCTCATACAGAGAGGTCACGAGCATTGATCACCACGCTTGGTTAAGACGATTGACGATTTGAAACTCATATTAACTATAAGTCCAGCCCCCATATTGCATATCTGTTTTAACAGCACAAAGCACACTCCTTCCCTTAAATTTAAGTAACTCAACAATATTCATTCCGTGTTTTAAGTTGTTGAGTTGGCGGATTTTTGAACATATAATACAATGAGTGCAAGGGAAACAATCCGCATCCATATAGGTTTTCATAAGATGGTTTCCTTCACCGTTGTCAGTGTTGTCCAAGATGAATTTGGTCCCTTGCCCGGATTTAAAATCACGGCGTAGCATCCACTGGGCCACCGCGACATATACGAAAATAATTATAAAAAGTAATTGTTACTTACACTGTAATCCGACAGCCTCTGCTTCTTCGCATCCCTGCTCAACAGATCATACAGCAGCAACAGCCTCAAGTTCGACGCAGACAGCTTTGCCTTCGTCGTCACCGGCTGGGGGCCCTGCCTCACTCCATCCCACACATCCACCAACTTATCATCATGTGGATCCTTAGCCATCTTTATCATCTCCCTTACATCATCAGAGAGATACTGTAGACTCTCCTCATTAATATCTTCAATGACGTAGCCATCGGAACGACTGCTAATATTGACATCGTAATGTGGTGGTAAGTATGGAGCTGATTCAGGACTTGGTTCCACCAGAGGCTTGATCTGCTCGTGCTGTACAGAGAGTAGAGGTTCTTCCGTCCTAGTAAGATTTGATAAGATAAGATATATTTATTTGCTCAAATATATGTTCAATCAGGGTATAACAGAAAGGTGCAATCAACTATTTTGTCCAAGGACAACTCTAAAAAAAAATTGGATTCTCCATACGAAGTTGTCGTTAGCAGACTAACATTTGTACGGGAGTTTTTTTTTTTTTGAATTGACTATTCAAAAAATTTAAATTTCATTACAACAAACAATATGATCTTAATTCGATTGAAATAATTCAATCGAATTAAGATCATATTGTTTGTACATTTGAAATAAAAATAAAATTTCAATCACATTAAATATGTATAAAAATTATTTTTTTAAAACTATGACTTTTTTTGAGAAAGTTGTTCATATATATGGGATATATTTTAAATAAAATATGATCGCATTCGTTCCGTTACAACCTGTAAAATAACATGCATGCAATATAACAAAAAAAACCTTGTCTGCTGTGGTTGGAGTATGGTGTACTGGGCGTCGTTCTCTACTGGAAGTAAGACGAACCGGTGTTCATGGGGGTGCCAGGTGAATCTGCTAGTGGGTTTTGGGGGGGAGTAGGGGGCGTAGTAACCAGGGTTGTGGTGGGGAGTTGTCTGTTCTGTCCTGGAATTTGAATTGGTAGAAGTTACTAGATTTTATTAATATTAGTATTCTTATAAAATTAATATAAAACTGTAATCGTATATTTATGGAACTATGGAAATTGTTTTGCTTTAGAATTAGCCTTAGAACTCCGGTAGAAATTTAAATGAATTACTTATTATATTTGACATAATGTATTTTTTATTTAAATTTTAGAGCATAAATGAGTAAAATTAGATGCCAAAACATTAGATTTTTTTTTCCAAATAGAGATAAATATTGACGCCGTTATTAATATCTCTATTCGGAAAAAAAAACGAAATCAATAATACTCTTCAAAACTAAATTAATAATAGGTAATATCCAAACCGTTATTAAAACTTAGACTAAATATTTACAAATAACTTATGCCTAGTAATTTACACCTAAAACTTAATTTAAATATTTACAGTTTCATCCAAAATTAGACGTTTCTGAGACACACCTTCATTTTAGTTTAGTCTATGAATACACACATAACCGGTTTTATTAAAGAAATGACAAAACATGACGACATGATCTACTTAAATTTGAATTAAGAATTCGAAACAATTACCAAATTTTGGAACAACAGCTTTATGTCAAACAAGATAAAGTTCAAATTACATTACAACGTTTTCATTGTATTAAGAATTTTAAAATCAAGCTCTTCCACCGTTACTTTACCGCCAATACGTGACGCGAATTTAAAAAGTAAAACTAACCGTATTATCGGATTGATAGTCTATGGTTTTTTTTTTCCTGCTTTTTGCGCAGAGTTAGCTGTAAGCTGTGACTACGTCAAGGCTACATCTACCGCCTCGCAGTACACCTTTTTTTTCTTTGAGATTTGCTCATGCTCACCGCGCTACCACGGGGAGATAACGCAGTTATGTGGGACTCCAACCCACTAAAACTCCACGGTGTCCTCCTGTGCCGCTTATGGCGGGAACACGGGCTCGCGTTAGCAATCACCGCAAATCAGCCGCGCCTCGCAGTATACTGCTATGTGAAGTCTACAGGGTATTCCGACTCCACAATTGAATCATCACCTAGTTTCTGACATCACATAAGCATAAGTACCCATGTAGGTTTCATCATCATCACCTTACAGAAGTTCACTGCTGGTAATAGGCCTCTCCAAAAGCGCATAATTTCCGTCATCATCATCAGCTTTTTAACGTTCTTCTATCGTTCTTTTTAACCCACTGCTGCGACACAGGCCCCTTTGTTCGCATTAGGACAGATTCGCTTTAAGACAGATTCTCTTTACGACAGATTCGTTTTATGACAGATTCTCTTTACGGCAGAAATTGTACAGTCGTGTTGAAAATATCAAATCAATATACCAAATTTAAAAACTAGAAATGCTATAACAGCGACGGTAACTTCAAAGTTGTTCCCAAGATCTTTTTATCAAATAATTCACGTTACATATTAATGCTTCACAAAACGATGATAACGTAAATTTTGTACCCTTAATTTATATACTCGTACCTAATAAAGCACAAGCTACTTAAGAATGATTCTGGGCTTCAGATTCGGTCTCTCCGGGAGGCCATGTTTAAACGCTTGAACCTGTCCTTGAAGGCGGTCTCCAAATGGGATGATGCCAATCTGGTCAGTTTCAATGCTGCTAAGACCCAGGCGTGTCTTTTTTCCGCTAAAAAGAGCCAATTCCACCCGGCTAGAACTTAATGGACCATCTCGAACTTCTTGGTGTTACGTTGACATCGACCCTCAACTTTGGTCCAATCATTGAGGCGAAAGTTCAGTTAGCTGCAAAAAGTTGAGCAAAGGTGAGACGGACTTCACGCCTGGACTCAACTTGTATAAAGCGCAAGTTCGGTCATGCATGGAGTACTGCTCTCGCCTCTGGGATGGATCAGCCAAATACCAATTTGCCAAAGCCTTTGCATTAGCCAAATTGGTATTGGGCTGATCCATCCCAGAGGCGAGAGCAGTACTTGAATCGATTGATAGATGGGCCAAGAGGCTTATTGGCAACGATGCACTGGTCGCGTCAAAGCTCCAGAGCCTTGAACATTGACGCCGAGTTGCCAGCCAGTCGGTTTTTTATCAGTTACATTTCGGGGAGTGTGCGACGGAACTACACCATTTGATTCCGCCTAGCCCTTTCCATCATAGGCCTACAAGACGTATGGCCATGCGCCATCGGTACATGATGGACATCCCTCCCATAAGCACAGAGCGTTTTGCTAATATTTTCATTTTGCGCACAGCTAAGGACCGGAACTTCCTTCCGGAGTCTTTGTTCCCTGATAGCTACAACCTTGGGGTTTTTAAGTCAAGAGTGAATAGGTTTCTTCGAGGCAAGCGTGCTTCACCGTAGACCACATCATCGCTTACCATCAGGCGAGATAGTGGGCAAACGCGAGCCTATAGATTAAAAAAAAACTACTATATTGCGCAATCAGTTTTCATTAAATATAGATGTGATTAAGAGTTAGCAGAAACTAAAGAGTTAAAGCCGTAGGTATATCCCAATGCCAAAGCCGATTGCTTCTTCCACTATTGGAAAGCGCTCTCATAAAAAGCTAAAAATAGGTCTGAAAAAGTCGATGGTGGAGAACGTAACGTATTACAGAAATGTATACTGTAATTGGCATTGTTACCACAAATTTTGATCCCTGAAGGTATCTTTGCTATTCAAGAATCTGAAGAATATTCGCATTCAGGTACTATTCCTCAAAGCAATGTATGGGATTAATTACTAATACATTTAGTTGCTACAAAGAAGTATATAAAAATATAAATATATAAAAATTGACATGAAATCAAATTTCAGTTCTGGAATGTGTGCACCTAGGTTTCGAAAAATTTCATTTTTGTTACTTGTTTTATTAATAAGTTTTACAGATATAGGTATATCGAGTTCACTGTACTTCTGCCGTAAAGCGAATCTGTCTTAAAGAGAATCTGTCTTAAAGCGAATCTGTCCTAATGCGAACAAAGGGTCTTCGAATTTTTGGTCCTAGGCTATGCCGGTTTCCTCATGATGTCTTCCGCCACCGTTTTTAGAGCAGTGGTGATGAAATAATTTACATTAAGTAAAGTGCCTGCCTGGGTTCGAACCCACGACCTACGAGACTTAAGTCGGGACCGTTACCACTGGGCCACCGTCATCAACATCATCATTTCTGTCGATTCAAATCAACTCTTATTCACCTGCTACCAAGATCGTACAATAAAGTTTGAATTTGAAAATGGGTGCTGATGAAGAAATTCGGACTTATTAAGCAGCATTTTTCAGGTTTGAGTTTTGGTGAACTGTATTTCATTTTCTTACTTTTAGTTTTTAATTTCATGTTTAAAAAAATATATAAAGCAGGACAAGAGTCCACGCAAATTTACGATTGATTATCCTTCATTGTGTAACAGTTCGTTTTATTTTCTTTGTCACAAAAAACAATTTCCTTCCAGCTTCCAAATTCCTTGCGTAATAAAATAAGTTTAGTTACCTAGATTACTTTGCTTACATCATCCTGAAAAAATAATAAAGTTGTTGATACCATTTCCCCAGTTAATAATTTCGGAAATTATTTCTTTTTCCATTATTCTAAACGGAAACCCAGTCCAGAAACCAATTTATATAAATCAAATTGAAATACTATATTACAAAGAGGATAAACTTTTTGGGCGATGAAACTGTATATTTTCATTTTTTTCTTTTGTTTTGGTTTTGTTTTCTTGAATTGAAAATCTATAATTTATTTGCACAGTTTCACCATTCTTCTTGGATTGTCCTATACTCCATTTGCGATAAAGTCCATTTTACAGCCCGTTCAACCGATTTTGACTTCTATTGCGTTGGTTATACGACCAGTGGTAGCTGTAGTAAACAGTTGGATTTGGTAACAGGTTTATGCTTTCTATGTCATCCTTATACTTACGGGATAGAATTCAAAATTGGTTGAACGGACTGTACAAAGAGTTGTAAACATATCTAATGTTATTTCAAATGGAGTATAGACAAAGTGTCTTTCTGTCGCGATAGCGATGATCGAAATGCCAAAATGTATTGATCACGTGACATTTTGGTACCACTTGCCATTCTCATACAGTTTTGCCCAAAGACTTAGTATGTTTTCGCTATTTTTTGCCTTTTTTCGTTGATAGAATGTCACTTGTCTATGGCCTCTTAGACCGGTATGTAGATGCTTATGCTCAACTCAACTAAACTCAAACTGGCAATGGATGGTTGTGATTGGTTGGTCTGTTCTTTTGACATTAACGTGCTCAAGTTCAAGATCCTAGACGCCCCAAACGCTACCGAACTCTTTTAACACAAAATTAGTGGAATTCAGAAGTTTTAGCATGTACTTGGAACGTACTCGTACTTGCTAACTTGGACTTCCATTTTCTTTTTATACTTACCACACATTTTGTTTAGAAATAATTCAGTAACGTCTGGGGCGTCTGAGCTCTTGCTCTATTGAGTACACATTGTATATAATTGGCAGTTGATAGGTAGGTGTGGCCAATATTGAGTTTGAGTCGAGTATTAGCATCTGGAATAATTATACGGGTATTGGGTTCAAAATAAACTAAATATTAAGTTATGTGTAAAACCAAATCATACCCGTGACCAAATCAGAGTGGTTCCTGTAAGGAAAAAATCTTAAAAATACTTATCTCATAATTTATGTACAAAACTGACTTCGAAAAGGGACACTGACTGCTTTAATAAATTTAATTTTAATTCATTTTGGCTTATTACTGTCAAGTATAGATAACCATGGATATTCTATGACCCTCAGGTGCCCATCTATCATGAGCTGTTTTGCTCTGAGAACATATGGTAGCGATGATTTGCAATACAGTGTAAATAAATTATAGGTACGCAATACCTATTGCGTTCTCCAAGGTTTCTATGAAAAAAAAAAAGAGTGAACATTATCCCTTTTCAAAGTAAGCAAAAAAAAAGCATTTATACAAAGCCACAGTAACCTCTTAGTGGTAAACCCATTCCACCAGCTATTAGTAGGCTTGAAGGTCACATACGGCTTCGAAGTAGTGAACCAAGACCCAGTTGTTGGCTTAGTCGTCGGCCGTGTTGTCGGCCAAGTCGTCGGCCGTGTTGTCGGTCGTGTCGTCGGCCGTGCGGTCGTCCATGTCGTCGGCCGTGTCGTCGGCCGTGCTGTCGTCCATTTCGTCGGCCGTGTCGTTGGCGGGGGCTTAGTGGTAGGTCTAGGTGTGTGGTCGTTGGCTTCGAAGGCCATCTGGTCGGTGAGGTGGGCTATGACTTGCATTGCCACTGGGAGGTAGGAGTCTGATAGTTGGACTTGCTGTTTTGCTGATTCTACCTGTAGAGAGAAATAAATAGATATAAAAAAGATGTCTCTAACTAGACAATCACATTCCGCGATCACGATTGTCAAGATCACGTGCCATAGCCGAAATACAAGGCTGTGATTAATATTGATATATATGATAATGCTATATATAATAATACTTTATCATTTATACTCAAAAGTGGGCGCACCCATCATCCACTAAAACCCTCCGAGCTTGTCGCCAACTTGAAGTAGGTAGTCCCAGTCAAGTTCATAGGTTTCGATACTACTAATCCAACTTAATACTAGGGTAGACTATGGCCTGGATTCAGGACATTTGATACTTTTTATACCGGCAGCGGCAGTACATCCTCGTGGGATAATTTTAGACTATCACCCGAGTGAAGCCGCACGGATGATATATGACTCTGAGACGTGGTCGCTCACTATGGGCCTCATCAGAAAGCTTACAGTCACCCAAAGGACAATGGATAGGGCTATGTCGGAGTTTCCTTGCGTGATCGAATCAGAAATGTAGAGATCCGCAAGAGAACCAGGGTTACCGACATATCCCGAAGAATTGCCAAACTTCAGTGGCAGTGGGCAAGGCACATTGCTTGCAGAACGGATGGCCGATGGGGCAGAAAGGTTCTGGAGTGGCGACCGCTAACCTGAAGACGTTGCGATGGAAGGCCTCCCGCCAGGTGGATGACCTGATGAAGGTAGTGGGGATCCGCTGGATGCGAGACGCACGGGACCGATCAATGTGGTGATGCTTGTGGGAGGCCTATGTCCAGCAGTGGACGACTTTCGGCTGAAATGAAGATGTTCACCCGGGTGAAACCGCTAATTTAGATACATACATAACATCGAGAGACCATGGATGCGGACTTCTTAACGCGGAGTGACCGTGAGAAAATCTTTAGATTGTTTAAACGACCTATTGATGTCTGGGAGGAACTTTTATCGGAATGGCAACGTAGGTGGAATAATTCCATCAAGGTCCGACACCTCCACAAATTCTTTCCATCCGTTCACGTGCGGCTGGCCAGGACGTGGCCGGAAGTGGATCACTGTCTTGCCGAATTTCTCACAGGGCATGGTAACTTTACTTTACTATACTAAACTAGAACAAATTTCCATGCGTTCAAGCGTGTTTGCCATACCTATTATTGGAATCAAATATAACTGCTCACAATGTACCTATTAATATTAATCCAAATTTTTATCCGTGTAGCTAGGCAACTGGGCTTATCCCAGTTGTAAACGACCATTTGTGCCTATTGGCCTTGTTTGTTCTGTCTCCTGCTTGATATGGAGAGAAGTGGAAATTTATATTTTTCCTACTCCTCCGTCATTCTTTTCTGATTAATATACTTGCGTGATCCAAGACAGTTAAATTCATTCTCCGGGACTTCGTCGAGCTTCATTGCCTCGGCGCTTTTGCGCGATTCTGGCTTTCAGGAGTTGCAGTGGTTTGGGAATAGTGTGGTGGGATTGTCCCAAAAAAAAAACATCTAGCCTGTATTTCCCGAAGGATTAAGCAGAGGTGCATCTTTAGTAGGTAACACCTAAATTTCACCAGTTATATTTAAGTCCCATGTATTAGAGGTTAAGCATATTACCATCAACCCGGTGTAAGGTGTAAGTCCAGACTCCGGACTGCTACTGATAAATTCCAGATGGAAAACTAAATAAAAAAAACTAATTTCTCCTCCTTTATTTTCTTTCTATAACATTTTGCCCGACCCCATGCTCAGCAGTAGCGCTTGCGACCACTAGACCAACATTTAAATATAGCTAATTAGATAAACGAACAAATGTAAAATTAAGTATGTCACTAGTAAAAGTGAAATCATTGTAGAGTGCAAAACAATGACAATACACGAACGAAAGTGACATTTAATGAATTATTCAACACCTCTGTTACTCATTAGATACAGTTTTTGTGGTTACCGTTAAATATCCAATACAAGAACTAGAAATCTAACTTGCCTAAAATTATGGTTTGCCGAATCAGAGTTTTCTTCTCTAAAAAAAACTCTTTTTTGCAAAAAAATACTACAGACTTTCAAATAAAAACACTACAAAGTGAAAAATAAATTTCCTTTTGGAAGTCGGTGTCCTTAACGAAAAAAAATATTTATATAAAATAATTTATTTTTCTGTTTTAGTTGTACCTAATAGGCAAGTTCTTTAGTAAGGTACCTATAATGCCAGAATAAATTACCCGAAAACCATGAAATTTAAACATAACCGGTGAAATGAGAGTGTACCAAGGTGAATTGTACACATCTGCGTACCCCTTTAGTGCGTACTGGCGTGATGTTATGTTATGAAATGGTATAAACAATAAACAGACATGCGATTGCAGCAATCCCGAGAGATCTGCCGTCATTTATTGAAGAGTTCTGTTTTATATCTCTGAAATTCTTTATTAGATTTTCACCAAATTATATAATGGGAACAATTTGGGAACATACTCTATCAAACAAAAACTAATATTTACAAAATCGCTCCACAATTGACGGAGATATCAGAGAACATACATTAAAAACATACATAATGTCGAACATAGAACCTCCCCCTTTTTGGTAAGTCGGTTAAAAAGCGCCAAATTTAGAAGTCTATATTTTTTCTTATATATCATTTTATCACATCTACTATTGTAGGATTCCCCAATGTGATAAATGCGCTTATTCTAAATCAAAACATATCGAATCACTTTCATAATAATTTAAAATTAAATTCATACAATTCACTCTTTATGAATTGCACAGAGTAAAACAGAATGGCTTATTATGACTTCTCGGGGAAAACTCACAGAAGTAATTTAACTGGATTTTTAATTATGTACTACAGACAGCGCAAAGGTAAGGAGCTAGCAATGATATAGCTTTATGCTTTTTATTGTTTGAGCTAACAAGAGTTCGACTTACCTGACTCAATGAAAGTAACGAAAGCACCAGAAAAACCGCGTGTCGAATCATTTTGATATCTGAAACAAAACAATCGAATCATTAAATTCACATTCGATAATTTTAAATTAAACAATAAAAAAATTATTACGCCAATTTACATTCTGTCCAAAATTTAAAAAAAAATGTGTATTATTTTTTTCATTTTATTTTGTAGGCCAGTGTCGCTGGAAACAAATTTTCGGATGCGGCTGACGGACGTTACTGTCAGCCGCGACTTATTGTAAGTACATAACATAGTGCAAACTATTGGACGCAAGTCGCGGACGTGACCTTGGGCGTTCGGACGTCCGATAGAGATCTGGCCCACTGGATGTTTGTGTCAGCCTTAAGCTGGAAACAAATTGTCGGACGCGGCTGACGGACGCGACTTACAGCCGCGGCTGATATGTGTGCGCAGTCTTCTGGGACACGGCTGCCAGATCTCTATCAGACGTCCGAACGCCCAAGGTCACGTCCACGACTTACTTCCGATAGTTTGCACAATGTAATGTACATTCATTACCTAGATACTCTATAAGTCGCGGCTGTCAGTCGCGTCCGTAAGCCGCGTCCGATAATTTGTTTCCAGCTTAAAACGTCCGCGGACGGTGTGCGTGGGGTGCGGGACGCGTCCGGGCATCAGAACATCTTTGACTACGCGATATCTCGCACATGCGTGCGAGGTTATAAATAAAAATGGAAGAAAAGCTTATCGAGTGTTCACATTAGAGAATTGCGTCCTCACTTTCACTACTCGACATGTTTCTACGTAAAAATAATCTTCGTTGAGTAAGCTATATTATCTACGGAATAAGCGCTCGGACGCGTCCGCAAGGAGCGTCCCAAACGACTGTGCACACATATCAGCCGCGTCCAATAATTTGTTCCCAGCTTTATTCTTTTTGAGACGTTTGTATAACCAATGAGGCTTAAGATGCTCTACAACCTTATCAGTAAAGTTGAAATGTCCAAAATCTTCGCCGATATTATCCTTTAATCACCAATTGCTAAGCAAGAAATATCATTAGATACGTCTGTAGGTAACAGCTACCCCTGCCTTGTAAATCTTTCATAACTAGGCAACCATCTAACTACAAAAACATTACTTTAACCCACTTCCTTCACACAGTTTCCTCTCCTCATTCTCCGCCGAGCAGAGTTAACCTGTACTTGTTCAACATTGCGTTGTACTGTAGTACGAGAGCTCGTAAACCTCGCAGTAAACTTTACAACCCGTGAAGCAAGACGTAAAAATCAGACAACGTCTAAGTGAGAGTTGGGCGGACTCACATTTGTTGGTTAGTTGAAAATTAATTTGTATTTGATCTAAAATAAAATATCAAATATAGTTAAGTTATTTTTTTAGAGATTGATTAGTGCAAACCCAAATATCAATGTTGTTATTTTCTGATATTGTTGATAATTTTCTATCATAATTCAGAACTATTGTATAGTTCTGAATTATGATAGAAAATTATAGTTGAGTACATAGGCAATTTGTATACCGGAGAAAGGCCTGCTGAGCGAAGCTGCGGGCTTTTTTACCCGACTGCCTAAGGAGGGTAATGTGTTTATTAGTCTATGTATGTATGTTTGTTCCTATGTGGCGTTATAGACCAAACGCTGGCCGATTTTGATGATTCTTACGTCAATTCGTCAGATTCGTCTTAACCCTGCGAGTGTCACTGGCTATATTAAATTTGGAAAATAGAAAAATGGCGGCTTTTGGGCGCCATATTGTGGGAGACGAATTTTTTTTCTTCCAAACCCACCGTGTGGGGTATCAAAATAAAGGGTTTTAAGGGGTGATTTTTTATAAATAAATATTTTGCAACAAAATCAATTTTCGCCACGAAGGAAACACTGCATTCTACTGTTGATCACAGATATTCTGATAGAGGTTACCTCCATAGTGAAAATTATGATGCATGTTCGCGACGTTACGTCACCATTTAGATAGGTAGTCATATGTAAAATATAAATAGTATTGACAGACACACGTCTGCTCACCCCAGAGCGCCATCGCATACTAAGCGATGTCGGTAGGTGAAAAAACCTTTTATAGTAAAGCTCATAACTAATTTTTGCTCATGTTTTTGAGACACTAAAATTATATTTTATGTGTCTATCAGTATGTAATAGAATTATATAGTCTAATAACAATAAATTAGAAGCTTTAATATGCATACTGATTGTGTTATTACGGAAAGAAACAGGTATTTAACTCCGTAAACACAACCATCATCAACGAGCGTTTAGTTCACAATGACCTGTAAGAGGGCGGCACCTTATATTTATACTAAAACCAGTTATTGTAGAATTTTGATAACTTTAAACTCATGTTTTAGGGGCTTTTACATAGTTTATAGTGCGCATATAGCGCTTATGTATTAGAGTTATGCATAAGGTACCTTAGATATATGATAAATGTATAGTTTTAAGGAAATAAAAATATTTTGTTTACTTATTTTAGACCCCCCAAAATTGGCAGGGTATCAAGTAGTGCTATAGGTATTATATTCACCTACCAATCAGATTATTTCCTTACACGTAATTGTTTTGTTAGGAAACATCATCTAGGTGTTCTAGACAAGATAGCTGGATACCATGACTGAGAAATTATACATATTAGCAGTACATGGCCAGTCTTAATACAGTTTCACTCTGAAAATGCAGATATGCATACATTTTTGCTCGAGTAAGTATTCAGAAAGTTCGATACAAGCCTTTTAGCACTTCTGGGTGACCTAGAATTCTGTCTAGGCTCCTATATAGATAGCGCCTATGTAATTCTAGTATATAGGCGTCACTTACTTGAGAGGATGTGTCTGTGTATGCCGGCATGGACGTTTCTATGCGTCTGCCGATGGGTCACTGCGTCCAGGGACATTTGGTGCCTGGTCAGCTATAGATATGCTGTCTGAAGCATTACCTTCGTGAACCCTCAGGCAGACGCCTACACTCAGTCATGACACGGAGCTAGTATATAGAGGTATGTAACGCACACAGACACATTAAAGCTGTGAGACGACGTAAAATTTAGTATTCGGCCGCTTCCCGGCACCTTAAGCTGCGGAAAGGCTGGTGGTACACCCATCAGGGTACCGCCGTCGGACGGCCTGGTTTTCCAGCTGCCCAACCGCACTTCCGGAGGGAGCTTGGCTCTGGTGGTTGAGGAGTTGAGCGACCTGATATGGTGCGAGGTTACATGGATTTGCTATGTAAACAAACTTGTAACAAACGATGGCTCATCGGGGGTTGGACATGTAGCTACCGGACTTCTACCTTGGGATAGCCCATCACCCAGGGCTACCCGGGTGTGAATGTAACTTGAAAGGCCACCCAGCGGTCTGAGTAGGAATCGAGTTTATGTGCCAAGATCAGGGGCATAAGCTAACTTCTCGCACCATTTCGCGGCTGTACGCCTGAAGGTTTTGAATATAACTGTAACACTTATGTGTGTCAACGGCCCAGTAGGAGGGCTCCAAGTCCCTCGCTGGTACCCTAGAGCTAACATGTCTAGTTTTAGGAGAAACTCGATTGTAAAGCTTCAAACTGGCGGGAATTCCCTTTCTTTGACGTTCTCCTTACGAGAACTCCCTGATGGTAGGGGCTAGGGACCTGGATCAAAGACCGGAGGGAAGGTCTCCTCGAGACCTATCCAAAAGTACAAGTTTCACCAGAATCGGTCCAGTGGAAGGGTAGTTCCTGTCAGTTTCAAGCTACGAGTCTTAGGTTATATTTTTTGAAAAATAAAAGTTTTTGCGGTCGGAATGTTGTGGTCCTCGTCGCAGTCGAGTTTGCCTGTTTAATAGTGCGCAGGCGCGTGAACATATCGTAGCCATTATTTCACTTAAAGTATTTCCACGCATCATTGCGCATCGAGGACCATGAAGGAGCGTCGCTTCTGGCCATGAACAAATAGTTTTTTATTTAACCTGGACATCACGTTTTCACCTCAACCTACTTGGCAGCCTTCAAGTGTCTCCAAGGTCCATAGTTACCAGATGACAACTGAACAATAGGTGCAAGGGGCGTCAACACGTTCAAGCAGGAGCCTTACAACCTCCTGATTGCCTGTCGGTCTTGGACGATCACGTCCGTCCCGTACAATGCAGTTGTCTAATTTATCTTCTTTTTCGAATAGATTGGTGATCAAAATAAATAATAATTTAATCTAGAGCCAGCAACATTTTTGAATTTCCCATTTCAGCCATTTTCTGTTAAGATATTGTAAATTGTAAGATATTGTTCTGTTAAACTTAACTAAAAAGTCATAAATAAAAAAAGTTAAATCAAAAAATCAAAAAACCCGACTGCTTCAAAAGCGAACTAAAAAGTCGTAAACAAGGAAAAAATCATGCTGTGCAGGCGGAGGATACACCAGATTTTGGTCAACCACCCAGCGAATACGTATCCTCCGACTGCACAGCATGATTTTTTCCTTGTTTACGACTTTTTAGTTCGATTTTTTGTCGTCGTTATACCCAAGTCATACAATAATAAAATAGACAGCATAGACAAGCATCAATTTTCAACCAATACGCCTCATTGATTTCCGCATTATCTTAAAACTCCCCAAAGATCACAAAGGTCGAGAGGTAATGTGGTCTGAATCGGCAGTGTTCCGATAATCACCTCGGGACCAGTTATCGGAATCTTTCGGAGGAAAGATTTTCCTTGAACTAAACTCAAGTGGTTTCTTATTCCCAAATCGTTGAATTTCTTATTAAACCAGATTATTAGGTAGATTAAAAGATAATAAGAGAAATGCTTGTTCAGTAATTATGCTGTTAGATTTTGTATTATCAGAATCAAGTGGAATCCACGTCTTTAATATTAAGTACTTTGTTATTCCAGCCAATATATCTCAGGATTTAAGTTAAATTTGAATCAAGACCTTAGACTTTTTGGATAATGGAAGATACCGAGGATACTTGGGCAATATGAAAGTAATCTCTTAATATTACTAACATACTTTTGAAGCAAAAGGAGTATGTAAGGATCTTAAGGTTCCCCTAGTCGACGACACGAACTATTTTGTGCGCGAGGTTAAAATGCATGCTATCTTATCCGAAAACACGTGCGGAAGAAATGCTGTGATGAGCAGTAAGAAGCTAGTTCGCGTACGAATTAGCACTTTTGCAAATTTGTACCGAAATGGATGATGATTTAGGACGAAAACGAGTGCGCGAAATTTTATAATCAGACCTCTAGGACTATCATGAAAAAACCACTAAATGTATATTTATAAAATAACATTATGTATATGATTTGTTGAATTACTAATCTATCCCTGTATGGAGGCCGTTTTGTAATTTACTTTCTTCTTATGGTATTTATTTACGCTCAAAGATGTGTTGAAATATGAAACTTTCGACGCTCATAACTTTCAAATACCTATATATTTTTTTTACATTTTTGTTTCCATACAGGACTAGATAATGATGAGACATATTGATATCATTTTATTTTGAACGTACATCGTCAAACAGTGGAGTAATCTCTTGACTACATTTGTATGGAAGAATTTTCGACTAGTGTAACCTTAATAGGTCGCATTCTGTACTTTCAGCCTACCCCATGGATAAAAGGCGTGAGTTAATGTATTTGCGTATTTTTTTTTGTGCTATATGCTTTGTTCCCGCCATGGTACGGAGCAAGAGGGCATGAGAAGCTGTCACCTCCTTCTGTGAATCAGTTATGCTCGCGAAGGAGGAGGTAGACCGCGTGAGAAGGAGACTAACTACCGCAGGAGAAGTCCCGGGCGTCGGGAATCGCAAGCCCGGTGACTGTAGGCTCGGGCTTGCGGACGGCAAGTAGCGGGTAGCTCGCCGTCCGATAAAGACTAGGCCCGAGATGACGGCGCGTTGTGTTTCACGCGCGCCTCCAAGAGATGTCAGTAAAAGTGACGGGGGCCGCTAGGGCCGATGCCTGTCTGTGTCGCGGATAAATTTGAAAGAGTTACCGCGGCCCTGGCTCAAGCAACTGAAGGAACACGGGTGGGTTCTGGTCAGTAAAAGTGTGACACGCGGCGGGCCTTCACCCAGAGTGGGAGAAGTCATTGGAAGATTGCCCACCAAAAAAAAGGCTTTTTACCCGGGATAAATTCATAGTTCCACGGGAGAGAAGCCGTAGAATAGGCGTAATATAGGTTATATTAAAATTGATTTAACGGATAACTTAGGTTCTAGCCAAGTGGCATTTGATGTCAACGCAGGCGATAATTAAAACGTCAAAATGTAAGGGATTGATCACGTGATTTTTCAATGTCACTTGTCAGTCCCTTATGATATTACCTTTTTGACGATCGCTATCGCCACGCTTATATATGTCGCAGGGATATGATGAAAACAGGGAATTGATCAAATGTCTAAGCGATTTGATCAAATCACGGAGGATGTTAAAATAATAACACGTTTTTATCATTTCCCTAAACAAATCTGGTGATTTGACAAATCCCAATAAAGAAATCTAGTGATTTGAACAAATCTCAAAATTGGTTCAGTGAAATGACAAAAATAACTTTTCTGTAGTAATTTAAAGGTTTATTTTGTACTTTGCTTTCCGAGGTAATCGGCTGCGTTATGTTATATGGTCAAAGAATCAGTCCAAGAGCGAGCGAAGCGAGCTCGGGAACTTAGGGCACCCCGATACGGACAGGTTAGGTTCGAACGAGATGACGGGAGCTGAAGTGAGCGAGCAAAGCGAGCGAACGCAGCTCCCGTCATCTCGTTCGTGTTAGGTTACTTTTGACCCTGCAGACAGAAATAGGAGCCCCGCGCAGCGGGGCTACGTCGACTTTGTTACATGTTTTATTATCTTTTCACTGAATCAATTTAGGGGTTTGTTCAAATCACTAGATTTTTATTGGGATTTGTCAAATCACCAGATTTGTTTAGGGAAATGATAAAAACGTGTTATTATTTTAACATCCTCCGTGATTTGATCAAATCGCTTAGAGATTTGATCAATTCCCTGTTTTCATCATATCACGACGACATATATACCACGATAGATTGTGACTTGTCTAGGGCCGCTAGTTGAAATCAGTTATCAGAGCATACCTAAATTGCTTTAAATCCATTATTAAAATCAATACTAAAAACTTCGTCTTGTCAATGAAAACATTGTGATTTGCTGCAAGAGACAAGCTTTTATGACAAGAGACTTTATCCAAGTGTCATTCGATGTCAGCGACCGCAATGTTCGAAATGCCAAAATGTACGGGATTGATCACGTGACATTTCGATGACCTGACCAATCGAAATTGGACCAATCGCGCCTAAAGGCTATATATTTTTGACATTTTCCATTCGCTATCGCCACGCTTTACTTTATAGAGTACCATAGAGCCTCAAGATACAAAGAGAAATTGGATTGGATTGGCATGGTAGACATCCCACCCATACGCACAAAAAGTTTTGGAAACACTTATTATGCGTACAGCCAAAGAGTGCGATTCCCTGCCGGAGGCTGTGTTTCCCGACAGCTACAATCTAGGGTTCTTTAAGTCAAGAGTGAATAGGGTATTTCTAAGCAAGAGTGTTTCAACGTCGACCACATCTTCGCTTACCATCAGATGAGATAATGGTCAAGCGCGAGACTATAGACAATAAAAAAAACCTTATCTATTCTATTTCGATAATTCTTCGGCACGTGTGAGTCTCCATGAGCGTCGGGCAAACTCCGAACAACCCTAACGTGATGAAACAGAAAACAGTTAATGTGGCCCTTTATTTGTACGCTGTTAACTCACTTTCATGTTTATTTTGTTACGGAGTTACGGCCTAAGATGGAGGATATTTAGGTCTTGTCTGCCAACAAGGCGGGCAATAAATATTTTAATGACTAGATTACAAGAGGAGAAACATCATAACTTTGTCAAATATATATTTATACGTCCAGTTTTTTAAAGATTCAAGCTCTTATTACGACGATTATGTCTATCTGGAACAAACCAGTTGGGTAGGTATAACTTCGAGAAAGTGGTCAACCGTCGAATCCGACTCGGCTGGGCGGCGTTAGGGCAGTTCCACGGTATCTTCTCGTCCAATTTACAGCAGTGTCTCTGGGATGAATGGGACCGAGACGTGGTCGCTCACAATGAGCCTTATCAGAAAGCTTAAAGTCACCCAAAGGGCAATGGAGAGGGCTATGCTCGGAATTTCCTTGCGTGATCGCATCATAAATGAGGATATCCGCAGGAGAACCAAAGTTACCGACATAGCCCGAAGAATTGCGAAATTAAAGTGGCAGTGGGCAGGGTACATTGCTCGCAGAACGGATGGCCGATGGGCCGAAAAGTTATGGAATGGCGACCGTGAACCGGAAGACACAGCGTTGGAATGACTCCCACCAGGTGGACCGATGACCTGGATATGGTTGCGGGCATGTGCTGGATGCAAGAGGCACGGGATCGGTCAATGTGGCGACGCCTGGGGGAGGCATGGGTCCAGCAGTGTACGTCTTTCGGCTGAAATAATGATGATGATGAACCTCTTATTGTCCGACCCAGTGATGTTTCTAAAATCTTAGATTTTTTCCTTAAGACAATCTAGGACTTGCTTAGAGTAGAGATCACTTCTTGAATTTGCTTTGCAACAAAATCTCATAGCAGCCCTCATGTTTTTGTTTGTCATAATATCTTCTCACACTAGCTTTTGAATTTGAAGAGATTCATCACATTATTGACTAAGGTTCACTTGTGCTACCCTTTTTTATTTTCTTTTTTGGTTCGGGGTGGAAAATCTTCATTGAATGTCCACCCCCAGGTCGAAGGGGTCTGTCAGTCTCCTACTGACTAAAAACCACCCCGATGTTCCATCTCACACGGGGATACGCGGGCACTTACGATACTTCCGGAACCCCCAGCTAGTGCCAGCCCACATTTGCGGGCCTCTACCTTGGGTTGAGGGGGAGTGAGGTGTTTGACTCCCCCTGCGATGTCTACGAGGGGCGCGCGTGGAACAGTACGTGCCACCACCTCACCGCCTGATGTGTGAAGGGCGACGGACGTCTCCGAGTCCCTCGCCCCTAGATCCGTTTAGGGGGGCTGGAAGAGGGCGTTGTCCACCCTCCACTGACGCCTGACGCATCTGCTGCGGATCGGGTGAGCGAATGAAAACTGCCTCTCCCTTTCCGCAGCGAAACAGTTGTCTCGCAGAAGGATTCTACCGCGTCCCACGACTCCTCACCATAGACTCGAATACGGCCGGCAGCGATAGGTCACTACTACTACTTCTGAGATGAGAGCACGAAGCAGCTCCTCCCAAGCGGCACACTCTGCAGCGTATGCCGCGCCGTGTCCTCCCGGCAGTCGACGCAGTGGTGACACCGGGCCTCCGGCTCCCTGTTTATGTGACACAGTTATATTCCGAAGCAACCGTGCCCCGAGAGCACCTGCGTCACCCGAAACGACAGAGAGCCGTGCCTCCTCCCGAGCCAGCGCTCGAGCACTGGCCGGACCGCCTCGATGGACTTGTGCTACCCTGGATTACTTTATTAACTCCGAGTTAGTAGCTTACTCGGCCAAATGTGTATAACATAAGTTAATTAACTGCCTATGTAACTAAACTCAAGACTAAGGTATTTGTTATTTAACCTCGTGTTAGCAACTAACTCTGAGTTAATTCTATCGCACAAGTGGGCTTATGACGAGTAGACGACACTCGATTTACAAAGAAGAATTCGATATGCCACACAATCACACTAATCTATACCAATATTATAAAGAGGAAGGATTTTTTTGTTTGTTTGTATGTTTGTTTGTTTGTACCGAACAGGCTCCGAAACTACTGTACCGATTTTAAAAATTCTCTCACCTATGGAAAGCTACATTATTCCCGAGTAACATAGGCGTAACATATAATTTTGACGGGAGCGAAGCCGCGGGGGTCAGCTAGTATACGTATATATTAACTAAGTACAAGTATAGTTACCTACATACATTTAATTTATCTACCAAAACAACAATATATAACCCAAGAATCTTATCAATTTCAGATCAGCAGGCGGAGAGCAATTCTGCACAAAGTACCATTCTGGGTCATATTCTAAAACTCGTTTGTATACAAACAAGGCTGTATCTAGCGATTCCTGTGCCGACCGTTAGACAGATCCGGTTCTCGTGAAGTGGGCCAGTCCTTGTGGACGCCATTATTGTACAATGTAGTTTGGTTCCGATAGCGTTTATGTTAATCTTTTCTTGAGAATTAATCCTTATTTATGGAATGTGACTCAACACACATACATACATTAATGTAGGTATATTATTTTGTAGTTAAGACGCTGTTAAGTGTTAGTTATTTATTGATATGCGTTTAATATAGATTATATAGATAATTATGTGGTTTATTATTCTGCTATTTAAATATTATATAAAAAATGTCATCTAAATTCATATTATAAAGAAGTAAAGTAGTTTGTTTCTTTTATATTATTATTTTTGTGAAGGTCTTTTATAATCGATTACGAAAAAACTCTATTTACTTTATTTATTTTACGTATGGAAATCTAAATTATCGCTCTAAGTCACAGGTTACTTTTCCCCAGAAAAAATGCACGGTCCATGCGAAAAGCATAAAAATATAATTATTATATAATAGTTATCAAACTAAATTGGATATGAAAACATGTCAATCATAAAAATCTATGTTATAATAATTAAAGTAAAAATAAATTTAATTTATTGTTATACTTTGTATAGATTATTTTACTTAAGAGTATGAAAGATCGACCAATCACATGCGAGGTGAAAGTCGCGATGTGACTTTCCGTCTATGTGATTAGTTGATTTTTCATTTTTCTTTGCCCTTTGCTCTTTCCGAATTCATCACGCAATAAGGCTGCTGGTATTTGTAAGTTTGTGATTCTTAAGTTTCGATTCCGAAATCTTCAAGTATTTTTTTAATGTATTTATTAGGTTTACAATAAAAATCTACCTGCTTACTTGTAGTATATGTTGATTTTCGAACCATAAAGATTTTTTTTTAATTTCTGCTCCTAAAAACGTGTCATTGGAACCATAAGCTCTTAGACAAGGTTATTTCGAGTGTGCGTAAGGGACAGATGTATATGACATGTATTATAGTCATTTGTCCCTTATTCCCAGTCGCACCATGATAGTTTTCCACGTCATGGTACGGAGGCAGATGTCAAAAAGCTTAATCACTTCAACAAACTTAACCAAACCATGTATCTGCACAGATCAATCTCAAACTGTAAGTAATGTACAGATATAATTAGAAGAAACATTCTTCCTTTTTGCCCAATCATTTAAACAGTAAAAGCGCCTACCATAAACCGCAATCCTTCCACAGATTACTAAAACTAATTGCTGGGTCGTTGACAGCCTTATGGCTTCAAAATGGCGCCGGCTGATGCAGCCAATCAGAGAACCCTAATTACAAGTCCGCCATATTTAGAATACCTTTTCCCTGTCCCGAAATAAAATGGTAAATAATTTCAATATTTATTTTTATTTCGTTGGTAAAATGGCGAACTGCTGCTTATTAATTAATTTTATGCCAAGACTGATAATTTCGTATTGCGGAACACTGGCGGTATAGTATAAGATCCCACCGATAAAATCTGCCAGTATCTTTTTTTATTAAAACTTAGTTTCCCTGAATGATTTTTATCTTGATAGTATAATAGAATACTGCAAGGTTGCCTGGTAATAATATCTAGCTACAATTGGTTTTTTTTTTCACTTTGGCCTTTACTAAGAATTTCTCCTGTATCGTGGGTGCCTTTGCAACATCAGCCAGCTGTCAGTTAGTAGCAATTCATAGGTTGCCAGCCAACCAATGAATTAACCTAACCACCTAATTACCTTTTTAATTAAGGTTATATGTCTTTAGGTTTTTGTGTAGATACTTTAAAGAATAAGAATTCTTACTACTACTATTTTACCTTCTGTGTTTATTTTATTTGTTATTTATATATTTTTATTTTATTAATCTATTTATTAATAAAATTGTCACACAAATACACAACTCACAACGACACGTCAAAAATCTGTCTTATTACCAAAGACCTTATACTTCTTACTACTAGACTGTGCACTATGGCGCAAAAAACGGTCCGAGCGAGAGGGCTCCCGTTGGTAGTGTGTCTCTTTCTAATGAGGTGACCATGACCAAACATAACAAGGGACAAATTGATTGTAAAAACAATAGTGTAAGTATCCCGATATATGTATATATGCTACCTAACTACGCTACCTTAACCTACCAAATTCAAGGAAAAAAAATATATATTTTTTATTCGTTCGTTTTGGTATTACATAAAAAAGAAAATATAAAATTTTCTACCATTTCTACCAAACCCAATGATTAGTTGAGCTGGCAAGATGTCAGACAAGGACACACTACCAGCGGGCACCCATTCGCTCAGGACCGCTTTTGGTTAGCTACCGCTTATAAGGGAATAGCTAACCTAGATGTATGATAATAGATTTCATTTTAGCTATTACAAAAATTTTAGGTACACAGTCTTGTAGTAAGAAGTATAAGGTCTATGCTTATTACTAATCAAATAACCCGCCCTAACTGTTCTCGGGGCAAAGGTGGCCATAACGCTTGCTGTATTGCCACGTTGGATGGCAATGGCTAACCTTTGCACCAAGAACGAGCCGGAGCGGGAGTCACCCGTTTTGTCACGGAGCTTGTGCCCTAATTAATTAAATTAATGAAGTATTTTGAGTTTTCGTAAGTGTGTACGTGGCATCAACAGTGGGTCCTATCAGAATATCAGCGCAGCGTTATTTTCTTTTTTGGATATCGCTGCACATGCTGAGATAGGAGCCTTTTTGGTCTCGCACGGGGTTTAAATTTTTTATTATTGTTTTATTTTATGCATATTTCTCGTGTCTCCTGTGCGGGTCACAAATAAATATTGTTTCTTTCTTTTTTTCTTTCTAAACAAGTTTTATAAAAAAAATACCTTAGCGGTGGGATCTTAGGCTAGTACGAAATGTGTTCAATTTTGCTTTTAATGAAGCTTTTAAGGTTTTGCTACGCGAAATTGTTTTAATTTAACAACATGTTGATTAAATATGTTGACTACCCGAAAATGTGTTGTGGATGTTTGGTTAAAATCATGTTGTATTTTTGTTTTACTACCTATTTAGGAGGCTCTATACAAACTGTATCAAAATTTATGGGATTGACATGCGTTGCTGAGTTCTAAAACATGGTCCATCACTTACATTTTTGGGATTCATTTTGTCATTTCACAAGTCGATATTTCTGGTAAAATGTCACTTTTAATTGAGCTTGGAGGAGAAAGAGATTTATGCAGATCAGGGGGGTGACCATAAGCTCTTAGAGCAGATGCAGTAAGGGACAGATGTATATGACTTGTATACATCTGTCCCTTTTTAACAGTCGAATCATGATAGTTTTAACACGTCATAGTACTGGGGCTGTTGTGTGTGGAAGAAGAAACAGAAGATGATGATCTAAGGTAACTAATATTTTTCTGACAATAATGTATTTGGTACTTTATCGCTAAACTATGTAGCAGATCTATTTTCAGTCCTCGACGGGAAAAGAAGGGTGTCGTGTAAGTTTTCGTGTCTATTTATGTCTTTGTTTATTTTTGTATCTGTCTGTGGCTGTAATATTATAAATGCTAAAGTTTGGATCGATGTGTGTTTTTACTCAATCACGCCAGTACGGATGAACGGATCTGGATAAAATTTCGCACAGAGATAGAGTTGTCCGGAACAGCACATTGTCTAGTTTTCATCTCGATATAATGTTCCCTTGAGATAAGAAAATACTTTTCACGCTCAAAGTCACTGGCAAAGTAATTCGTCCGTTAAAAGTTTCGCAATTATTAAATAACTTTTGGTAAGAACTCCTTCATCTTACTAATATTATAAATGCAAAAAGTTGGATGGATGTATGTTTGTTACTCAATCATGCCAGAATGGCTGGTTTATTCACATCGGCCACCCCCCAGTTGCCACCCCGGTGGCCGATGGGAATGATTTAGTGAAATTTCCTACCTTCCGTTATTCCCATCTGCCACCGGGATGGCGGATGGCACTAACTAGTGGCGTTTGCCACCCCGGTGGTCGATGGGACTTACTTAGTGAAATCTGCCACCTTCCTTTATTCCCATCTGCCACCTGGGTGGAGGGCGATTCTCATGACATTTGTCACATAAAAGTGAAGTTTATGCTGTGACCGGTTTACTTTGTTACTTGGATCCAACTAAAGGTGCTGGCCCTGATAACTTATT
Source organism: Orthosia gothica (assembly GCA_949775005.1). Taxonomy (NCBI): domain Eukaryota; kingdom Metazoa; phylum Arthropoda; class Insecta; order Lepidoptera; family Noctuidae; genus Orthosia; species Orthosia gothica. The sequence goes on from OX459059.1 coordinate 18,548,610, forward strand.
AATATCATCTAAATTTCTAACCGCGGCTTGCATTGCCCTACCTATTTTTATTTTGGAAGTCTGACTCAAGGTGTTGTCCCCATATTATAGAAATCTTATCCTCGCTTACCATCAGGCGAGGTAGTGGTCAAACTCGAGCCTATCGATAATAAAAAATAAACTGTTTTTATTTCACCCATACATAAGGAGGGGTATAAAAAAGAGATTACTAATCATGTGCCTATATGCAAGCTGTGCATTATAGCTAAAATATTTGAGAGGATTGTCTATAACCAGCCCTTGCTAGCTTTTTCAGCACGGATTTTTAAAAGGACAGTCTACTATTTCTAATTTGATTTTATTTAATGGTTTGATTACGGATGCTATAGATAACGGTAAGCAGATCGATGTGGTTTGCACAGATTGTAATAAGGCATTTGATTGGCTTGACCACAATACCCTGATAAAGAAGCTAAGCTACATCCGTGGGGACCTCTTGGTTCTCTTCTGACACAAGCAGTAGTTCTCAATAATTATATGTCTAGTTGGGTAAACTTGCCCAGCGGAGTGTCTCAGAGTTCGTTGCTCGGTCCTTTTTTATTTGTAGTATGTGTGAACGATATCGATCAGAGCCACCATTCATCCAAACTATTATGCTTTGCCAAGGAAATGAAAGTTTTTGCCACTATTTCAACGCTTGAAGATAGACTAGCACTTCAAGCTGACTTGTAAAACGAGAAACGACGATAAAAATTCATAATTCCCATACCAGTCAATGTGGGTAAACTGCGAAACGTCAGTGTATATAAATATTAGAGACAACCAGAGGAAACAATGAATAAAATTATTCTCAACATGTCTAGGCGGATAAAAACTAAATTAAGAGCACGTGGAAGAAACATTCAATTTTGTACGATATTATTTTTATTATAAAAATATACACTTTTATTTAAAAATAATATATACATACAATAGAATATTTCTAATCTTATGACTAAAAACAAAACAAACATATTATTGCCACGTTAAATGTCAATGCTGATTCTCTGGCTGAAGAAAAGGCCAGCCCTCTGATCACGCGAACAGTCGCCTAACCGTTTACTTATGCCTCGAAACACTCGATGAGTACTTGGACCACATTGGCCTAATGTCTCAACGATGATATGATGATATGATGTTACGATTATATTTGCGCCTGGATGTTAAATTATTTTTTTGGTGGATATCCAACCCGTACGCAAAAAGCGTTTTGCGAATACTTTAATTGTGCGTACAGATAAGAAACACATTCCAAAGAAGAATGAACTGAATATAGAAGGAAAAATGGACTAGTTAATATGGAAGGAAGAGTGAACAAAATCAGTAGTATGAGAAGGACAGAACAAGAGGAGATTATTAAAATAACGCAAAAAAAATATGCCATAAAATTGTTGCCAACTCAAAGAAAAAAAAATTAAGGTTTAAAATTCTACCAAAATCCTTCAACGAAAAATAGTCAAATATGAACCTTGAAAACTTTCTTGATATTTTTTCTATTCACCCTGTTTTACGGTCAAGAGAATCAACCACCCGACTACACTTATGAAGGTAGCAGAAGGGAATAAACCGGCAAACGCCACTAGTTAGTGCCATCCGCCACCCCGGTGGCAGATGGGAATAAAGGAAGGTAGGAAATTTCACTAAATCATTCCCATCGGCCACCGGGATGGCAACTTGGGCGTTGCCTATGGAAATAAACCGAATGGCTGAACGGATCTGGATGAAGTTTAGCACAGACATTGATCGTAGTCTGGAATTGCACATAGGCTAATTTTTATCCCGAAAAAAATTACGGTTCCCGTAGGACATCTTCCGACTTTCACACGGGCGAAGCCACAGCCGGAAGCTAGTTAATATATATGCGCTTAAATAGTGTTAGGTGCTAAAACGTGCTTATGAATAGTGTTACAATAATGAAGTAAGATTTTTACTTAGAAATACCACTTCACAGAATTCTTCACAGCGTGATGTTTCATTAATTTTAACTTTGTTTTGTGTTCCTTCTTGACATAATCTTTGGATTTTTATTTGACACCTACTGGTGGAAGGAATGTGTAGTTGACTCCATCTTCGTTAGTCAGTTATTTTTAAGAGGAAATAAAGAAAATCCAGAAAATAATTTGATAAAGTCAGATCTTCACTTAACCCAGCTCAGTTCGAAACTAAAATCTCATGCTTGAGATAATCTTTATCCTGATTCTGTATGTGAACTTATGTCAATTTTCTTAAATCAAACGTTTTATTTAAAAAAAAATCTATAACATTTGGCTGTAAGCGTGTTTGCCTGTGCTTGAGGTTGACATATTGCATTGTAGTTGGAAAAAATATAAGTAACACTGTTTGTGAAATTATTGTGCATCATTTTGTTTCAAATATTTTTTTATTAAGTTAAATAATTCAGAATTCTTATTTATTATTCTCAGCTAAATAACTTCACTGTACGGTACATACTGTCATATTCATAACACAAACCCTGAGTCAAACAAGCGAAAGTCTCATTACAATTCGTACAGCATTTTAAAAGAATGCGCAAAGAATAGAATTTTACTTCTTTGCCAATATTACGTTTAGTTGGACAATACTGATTTACATACATACCTCGCTTTCTTTCTGCGGTGACATCAGCAGAGACTAAGTTGGAAAGATAAGTAAATCCTTTTTGTTAGGGTTTGGGTAGGAATTATAACATTATGTTTTGTGCAGACTACAGGTATCTACGTTTGTACTAAATTCTGCATTAATCTGTAAATAATTAATTCCACAGATTCAACAGATTTTGTCAATGATTTGCTAATAAAATAACGATGATGGGTTAACACTATATTTGTTTATACTGTATTCAAAAATATGAGCATCTTAATACGGGATCTACTCTTGATATATGAAAAACTGGCCAAGCACAAGTCGGACTCGCGCACGAAGGGTTCCGTACCATTATCGCAAAAAACGGCAAAAAAAAAAACACGTTTGTTGTATGGGAGCCCCACTTAAATATTTATTTTATTCTGTTTTTACTATTTTTTGTTATAGCGGCAACAGAAATACATCATCTGTGAAAATTTCAACTGTCTAGCTATCACGGTTCATGAGATGCAGCCTGGTGACAGACAGACAGACAGACGGACCGCGGAGTCTTAGTAACAGGGTCCCGTTTTTACCCTTTGGGTACGGAACCCTAAAAACTAGCTTCTGCCAGCGGCTTCGCCCGCGTGAAAAGTGTTTTTATTTATCCCAGAGTACCGGGATGAATAAGCCTATGTGCTATTCCAGACTATAATCTACATCTGTACCAAATTTCATACAGATCTGTTTAGCCGTTCTGGCTGGTTCAGTAACAAACATACATACATCCAAACTTTCGCATTTATAATATAAGTAAGATAATATTTTGGGAACTTATACTTATGTAAAGTTTTTTTTCGCAATTAGTTCACTCACCCCGTGCTGTGACATTGTATGTGCACCCAAAGGGTACCCACCGACCACCGTTTCCCAAACTACCTAAGCAAACAACCTCAAACACAGAATAAAAATTCCGCAAGCCCATCCCAAATATGCAAATAAAATTAACACGATCTTTGTCAGTCATTGTAAAACCGTTAGATATCATTGACACTCTTAACATACTTATAAGAAAACGTAAACAAAAACGCGATGATTCATGCAAAAAAATATTGATTCATAATTCTATTAACATTGGAAAGATTTAAAGGCATTAGCATAAAATTATCATAATTCATAAAAATAATACAAAAAAAGTAATAATTTGACGTTTACCAAATACAAATTTAACAATGAGTATGACTAAATTTTTTTCTCTTTCAATTACTAATAGCATAATAGTTTTCCAATTTACTTTTGAATTTGGAAGAAAAGTCGACATCGGCTTTGCTTGCCATATAAAAATATAGAATAGAACAAAACCAAATAAAATTTGTGTTAATAAAAATGAGTACAAACCTTTTTGCACACAAAATAAATTCACGCGAAAATTTTCGAAATTGGAAGGTTCGCGCGCGTGCGTCTTGCGCCGGCGCTGCTCCGGACTGCGCAGCATCCCGGCTACTGACCCCGCCCCGAGCTATGTGTGTATAAAGAGTTGATGATACCGATTGATTTGCAACCTGTTTCAGAGTTTAACTAAGGTTTTTTTTGGGTGATTACATGGATTAGTAACTTTTTAATTGTAAGCAGGTATTTATTGAGAGTTTTAAAACGTGCGAAACAAAAAATGTTTTGTTGTATTGTCCAGATAGGTTCTTTTAGGCAAATAAATCGGCGATGCGCCATCGGTACATGGTAGACATCCCACCCATACGCACCAAACGTTTTGGAGATACTTTCATTATGCGTACAGCTAAGGAGTGGCGTTCCCTGCCGGAGTCTGTGTTTCCCGATAGCTACAATCTGGGGGTCTTTAAGTCAAGAGTGAATAGGTTACTTCTAGGCTAGCGTGCTTCACCTTCGACCACATCATCGCTTACCATCAGGTGAGATAGTGGTCAAGCGCGACCCTATAATTTATAAAAAAAAACAGAATTGGCACAATATTAACTGCAAAAAAGTTAACCGAAATTTATCCTGTTGTTAAATTACAATAATGATTTGATCTAGTTCGTTTTTAAATGAGTAAAACTTGTTAAAATATCACAAATTATCACATAGGTACTCGAGAGTGTAAATAAAGAGTATCTGTATGTTTTTCAGCAGAAGCTTACATAGGTATATATTATGTGTTGGTGGTTTGCTAAGTATTTATTTTTGTGAAACGTTTTATTGCCTCATAAAATTGAACCCTCGTCAAAAACATTGAACCGTCAGCGGTATCAACATCTCTATACCCAATGAAGCGCAAACAGTTGGTCAGTTCATCGACCAAGTATTAGCATACAGGTAGGTAAAATTTAGTTGTCTTACACTTTAGAGGAAAACACTTTAGATTAGCGAGAAGTATCTTAAGAACTGACCAATCCTTTGTTGGGTTTATTAGTACCTATTTAGGGTTAAAAACCTGACACATTTTAGGCAGGGGTTTATAAGGTCAGGCAGGCGAAAACTTTACTTTGTATAATTCTTGCATTGCTTCTAAAAAGGTGAATTTCAAAAACATTCGCGTTGAGGACTACTGTGGATGCTCTCTGCACTATAGGGGACTCCTTAGTAAAGTCTTAAAATGGTATAGAAAACATCTTACAGAAACTAGCATGTCATAGAAGGAAGAATGAAAGACCTTTGACATCCACCAACCCGCACTGAGGCCGCGTGGTGAATAAGGCTTCTATAGACAGTCGCACCGCGACACTGACGTGAAAAATAGGGAATCCAATCCCGCAGGCATGCGGGATTGAGTTTTTTTTTCATATCTTTTGTTTTAAGTAGTTTTTTTATATTCAACTAGCTGACCCCCGCGGCTTCACTCTCGTCAAAATTATAGCCTATGCTACTCGGGTTTCATAGATCAAAGAATTTTTAAATCGGTCAAACAATCAAACAAACAAAAAAATCTTTCCAATATTTATAATATTGATTTCAATAAATGCAAGTTTTTTTTTATTCGTTTCAACAAGATGGTGTAACATGCTAAACAGCGCGCGACACCATCAATTTCAAAACCGTATGATCTGACACCTATGGATAACTTTCTTCGGAGATATATGAAGCCACTATTGTCTAGGCAGATAAACCACAGACATTGGACCAAGGAATTCAATATTTGCCGTGATGAAGCCGGTATACGGCCTCAGTTGCTCGAAAATTGGACTTCCCGACTACGCTTCGAGCCAGCCGTGGCGCCCATATGCCGGAAATCATGTTTAAGCACTAATGACATAAGAATATATTTTAAACAAAGCCAATGCCATGGCTATTAAATTTATTTTTACGTGTTTTATTTCATTTTAAAAACCATACCTCTAAAAAATACCCTTTTTAAGCAGCTTCCGAGAGCAGTAGTGGCCCAGTGGTATCGGCCGCGACTTACAAGTTGTATGTCGTGAGTTCGAACCCAGGCAGGCGCTTTACTCTGTGCAAATTATTTCATCACCACTGCTCTCAAAAAGGGTGAAAGAAAACATCGTGAGAAAACCGGTATGTACTAGAGCCAAAAATTCGAAGACATGTGACATCCACCAACCCGCACTGGGCCTTCGTGGTGGATTATGGCCCATCCCCTCTCACATAGAGGAGGTCTGTTTCCGAGTGGGAACATTAATAGGCTGATGATGATGATGATGATGTGAAGCAGCTTCCAAGTACATTTATTGTGTTTTTTCAATACCGCAAACTTGCGGGATACCGCATGAGTAAGCCCGCATTTCTGAACCCGCAAAATCGCGTTTGCGGGATTGGATTCCCTTGATAAACCTTCTTATGTAAATTATTCTACCTGTAGAACAGAATAGAATTATCATGAGTAGTTATCGTCATTATCATCAACCAAATTCTAATTTCGCTAGATAGCCACGGTGGGTAAAAATCTCTCATTTCTTGTGAAAATCCCTACGCTCCGATGTCACCCTTACCCAGGTCCTATGGTTGCGATGGTTATAATATCGTCTGCCCAGCTCGCTTATGGATAATAAATAATAGTTTCTGCAAAAACGCACTGTCGCATACGCATTGTCGCGTCACACCTGTCAGTGAGAGCCTTTACAACTCCGTGTGCCTGTGACAAAAATGTGGCCTGAGTCCCTGTAGTGGGTTAGAACAATATAGGCTGTACATATTGGTTGTGGTAAGTCATCATCTTCGTCAATTTCCCTCAACTTGGTAATTCTGTACTACTACTACTAAAATACCTACAAACTTTATCAAAACTGAGAATCGTTTAATATGCCATTAACCTTAATAACACAAGGTCCTCGTGTTATTAATCGTGGCATACTTTAAATCTATATTTAATCATCTTTATATATTTGTGTGACTCTAATATTGGTAGCTTGTTAGTATGAGTTACACATATCAGCCCCGTATATCTAGATATAAGGCGCAGGATCAACGTCTTTACATGCTTTTCGAGGAACAGGAGTAGGTATCACATCACCAAATGCCAAACCCCGAAACCAAACCTACTGAGAAATTCCTAATGAAAAACCTAATCAGACTTTTAGCCGGATCTGGGCATCAAACTTTGGACCCCAGGCTCAGCAGTCGTGTTTGCGATCACGAGTCCAATAGGCCAGTTAAAATACAACACAAGCACATCATATATGAATGCAGCCCAAATGGAGTTTCTTGTGCGTTCTTCTCCATAACAAGCTACTTTTCCGAATGCACGGTAACATAAATTTTTGTAAGGTGTAAATTTTAATTGTTGTCGTTCAAAAGTGCCGCTTAATGGCCTAGTTGATAACAATTTCTATAAAAAACTGGACCAAGATTTAATCCATCAATTGATCTCAGAGATTCAGAGTTTGCTGCATCACCAGTCACTCAAAGATTTTCTCCTATAATAAATTTTACTACTCAAACTTTCCACTTCAAGATCATTGTCACAGAGATCGCCAGCCCGCATAATGAACTTGACGAATACTATGTAATTAGAAAGTTTGTAATTACATTACCTACATACACCCGTATAGAGTAGTATTACGAAATAGGCACTGACTTATGTATTGAATAAATTAGGCTGGTGTGGCCTAAATATATTATTATTGATACTAGCTGACCCGGCAAACTTTGTTTTGCCATAAAAAGACCAAACATTTATCTACCCTACCCTACCCTACCCTAACCTACCCTACTCTACCCTACCCTACCCTACCCTACACTACCCTACCCTACCCTACCCTACCCTACCCTACCCTACCCTACCCTACCCTACCCTACCCTACACTACCCTACCCTACCCTACCCTACCCTACCCTACCCTACACTACCCTACACTACCCTACCCTACCCTACCCTACCCGAGTTGCACGATGCGTTCTCGTCACACGACGGGATTAAACAGCACACATTTATTTAGTGTGTCCTAATTGAACCTTGCAAGTCTTCGCGCGAGCATATGAACATATTTCCATCGCACGACGATGAACGTATCGTTGGCTCGTAAGATCGTTTCCAATTAACACGCCGCCGTAGGCCTCCGCCAAGTGTCGCCACATCGACTGCTCCTGTGAGTCTCGCATCTAGGGGGCTTCTGCTGTCCTGAGGTTGTCAGCCTTGGGGAGGCTGTGGAACGCTGCGGCTTCCGGAACGCAGTCTCCATTCCAGAACCTTTCGGCCGCTGCGTAACTCCTCAACATACCGAGTTTCCTCCGTGCCTCGGAAAGCTCGTTAAGCCGTCGGTCCCGGATGTCGTTTGAAGATCTTTGACCACCAGTCAAGCCAAGGGGTATCGTGTTACCCAGTTACTGGGCTGTGGAGGTAAGATAGGCATTCGCTCCATGTAAAACACTGGTACTCAGCTGAATCTGGTTAGACTGGACGCCGACAAAGGCTAGGCAGATTGATGAACCAGCTAAAATATGTATAACGTTAGTAAGAAACTGAGATCCAGTCAAATCAAATCCTATAAGGGAAGAGAAACAATTTCAAGAAGAGTAACTTATGTCAGTTTTCGAGTTCCAGCAACTCATGAAGCTCCCACAGTCGTCAAGTTCTACGGGAACGGTTTGTTACTGTACCCCGCAAAAATAATTGGTGTGTTCACACATAGTAGTGCATCATGTTTTTTTGCGGGCGGTTATTAGATAAGTCTTATGAAAATTCAGATGTGATGGACGTGAATACGTTTATGGTAATATTGATATTATCGCTGCCACCGGCAGAATAGAAAATGAAGATTTAGAGTTTACCCAATGCTGAAACAACGATCTAATAAAAAACGGTATTCATGAAGTTGAAACACTTACGTTTGACTATACAAGTAATTAAACTGGATCCTGTTTTTAACCGACTTCAAAAAGGAGGAGGTTATCAGAAATTTAAAGATCTGATGTAGAATTTAGTAGATTTACAACAGAACTCTTCAACAAATGGCATATCGCTCGGGAAAGCTTCAATCGCATGTCTGTTTATTGTTTACATCATCACATCACATCATCAGCCTATTAATGTTCCCACTGCTGGGACACAGGCCTCCTCTCCTCTCTGTGAGAGGGAATGGGCCATAATCCACCACGCGGGCCCAGTGCGGGTTGGTAGATGTCACATATCTTCGAATTTTTGGTTCTAGGACATGCCGGTTTCCTCACGATGTTTTCCTTCACCGTTTTGAGAGCAGTGGTGAAGAAATAATTTACACAAAGTAAAGCACCTGCCTGGGCTCGAACCCACGACCTGCAACTTGTAAGTCGCGGCCGATACCACTGGGCCACCACTGTTCTTTATTGTTTACATCATTTCATAATATAAAATCATACTGGTACGCTCTAAAGGGGTACGCAGGTGTGAACAGTTCGCCCTGGTATACTCTCTTTTCACCGGTTTTGGTCAAGTTTCATGTCATTGGGTTAATCTATTCTGGCATCACTTTGGGCATTATAGGTAACTAACTTTAGAACTGGTCCATTATGTAACACAACTAAAAAGTGAAAAATAAAATACTTTTTTTTACAAAAAAATACAACCAACTTCCAAATAAAAACAGCGAAACTTCAACTTTGGAAGTCAAAAAACGAATAAACGAAAACAGGAACACCGACTTCCGAAATTGAAGATATTTTTTATACTAGACATCTGGAACCAGTTTGTATTGGAAAAAACGAATGTCAAATTCTAAGGGAACAATCTTTTGCAGGATACTGTAAACAGAATACTCGTGTGACTGCTAGTATTGGAATACGCACATTACTAAACGGGATCCTGCATAAAACGGGGTGTTGCCGTGGAAAAAAGCCCTCAGGTTTAGTGACTACTTACTAGTAGTGTAGTTATTATGAAAATAAACATCTAGGGATTTTGCTGTTATATTTGACAGAAACACCGCCATTCCAAATAATATTTCAAATGAAAAAAAAAGCTGTTTAGTACATTTCGTGCGTATGGGGCTGTCGATTTTTCTTTCGGGATTACGTGGTTGATCCTGCTGTAAGTCTAACATTAACATTTGACGTTTCGAATATTAATGTTAGTGTTAGTGACCATGACAGTTTAAAAACTTATACCTGCTGTAAGTGTTGATCATAATTCGTACAATTGACGCTTTTCAGTAATTGCGTTGTTTATTTTACATCCTTATACATGTAAGACTTGAAAAACACAAATAACTATATCATGAAACTTCCTTACCGAGTCTGAAGCAATTTCTATAATTTCTCCATACAGTACGACAGCACAATTGTCGCTTGGATCGATAACGTTTACATAGCTGCCTGCATTTCTAGAACGGAATAAATTGGTTGGTTTAAAGAAAATACCTAAACGATTCCACTTAAACGTTCGTCGATAAAGTGAGTAGGAAAGGGGTCGACCCTTTCGCAATCGATAATAGATAGATTTTAATTTCAGTAACTCGAAGTCATTACAATATTTTGTGCCGTATATCACGCTAGGTGTTTATTTATTTATTTAATACTTTATGCGCACAAATGTACAGAGACGGACTTAATGCCTAAGGCATTTTCTACCAGTCAACCTTTGGGTGAAGCAGAGATAAAATATAAGATTTGCCCGCAGTTTGACACTCGTGGCATCTTCTTTTTTTTTTCATTTATAGGCTCGCGCTTGACCACTATCTCACCTGACGGTAAGCGATGATGTGGTCGACGGTGAAGCACGCTTACCTAGAAGTAACCCAAACACACTCGTGACTTAAAGAGCCTTAGATTGTAGCCGTCGGGAACACAGACTCCGGCAGGGAATTCCACTCCTTAGCTGTACGCATAATGAAAGTATTTTTTTTTAATTAATAGAAGAAATATTTGCAGCGATACACTTGCTGCAATATAATTGCGCTTTATATTGGCGATTATATTCCAGTGACTACATTGCGGCGCAAAATAGTTCGTACTCGTGACCAACACAGAGACTATACGTCTGAAGAGAGGTGCAGCGGTTTGACATAAAATGGCAGACAGTGAGTCTGTTCTCGTTGCAGCAGCATTAATTTGTTGTGGGGAAGAAAAGATGTGGAGACAAGGTATCATCATAAAAACAAACCTAAAAAGAGTGTGGATCCGACCGTATTTGAATATACGAACTGATTCTCGAGAAGTATTTGTTTCAAAACGTCAAGAGAATAATAAAAGAAAAGAGGCACCAGAGCAAGGAAGATACCAGCAACATTAGCAATCTAGGCGGCTAGACAAAAAGGTATTGTGGCTATAATTGCAGTATTGCCGTGCTACACTGCAAGTGTTGCACTAAGTTGCATTGACCATTTTGCGGCTACACAATTTCGGCCAGAAATTTTCACAAAACTAGCCCGTTTACGAGTCTCTAAGTAAGTCAGGAGCCAGGAAATCTGAAACCAGTCTTGCCAAGGAAGATCGTGTTACCTAGTTACTGGGTCAGATAGGCAGTCACTCCATGTAAAATACTAATTCTCAGCTGCATTGCCGGTTAGACTGGAAGCTGATAGTTGGGTAAAACCTAGACATTAAAACACAAAATTTAGGAATACTAATGTAAAACCACTTTTATTTTCTATTCAACAAACAATACATTTAATAACAAAATAATTTTACAGTTTACTGATATATCTTCGATGCATATTATAGTCAATTTTATCTACATTTTGAACACCACTGTCCAATCTGCCACCCTTTACCGCCCTTTTAAACCGCTCTTCGTGGTCATGCGCATCATGATGTGTCCTTTCAAATCTCTCCCCATGGTCATTTAGATCTTGGTGTTTACGGAAAAGGCTGTGAAAACCATTGACGATACCTTTTTGGAAACTATGAATATATTCCTTAATCCCTTTGAAAAGACCAACCACTTTATTCTCAGGAACTTCATGTTTATCGTCAAATTCAGCGTTTAAATGGAATATGGTTAGATGATTCTTTTTTGTTTTTGGTTTATATTCAGTCGTTTTATCCGTGTCTGTTTTATTAGTAGGTCTTGCTAGATTCAGAATAGGTGGTTGATGAGTGTAGTTAGTAACTATAGGTCCAGCTGGTGTTCTATCATCGGGTATATCTATGACATTTTCAGTGACTTCGTAGGAAATGTACGGTGGGTATGAGTTGACTATTTGCGAACTTTGTGTTTCCATTCCTTCTTTGTTTACGTCAGGTTTCTTTGTTGTTGTTCCATTATTATCTTGTCCTGTTTTTAATGGTACTGCAATGATGCTACTTATTGTAGCATTTGTTTTATTTGCCGTTAAATTTTTACTTTCGGCAGCACCACCAGCAGAATCATCTAAAGTATCAGTAACTAGTTTCCTTGTGTTTCGTTGATTATACTTTATGTATCTTGACGAGGATTCATATTGTGAGGTAGTGTGGTAGTCGCTTGCTACGATTTTCGTTATGAAAACCTGAGAAAAAAGAAAACTCGTTATTTTATCACTTACATACATGACACATCGCTTGTGTTTCCCGAAGGTTTGGCGGGAGACTTATAGTACCTACTCCCAAATTTTGCTAGTTATGTTTATGTCCCATGTAATAGGAGGTGAGCTTATTGCCATCAAACTGACTAAAATCCTAGCTACGGGCTGCTTCTGATAAATTCTAAAACCCAAAAACCCTTGCCAAACCCGGAAATCAAACGTGGGAACTCATGCTAAGCAGTAGCTCTTGCAATCACTAGACCATGGAGTCATTCCTCCTACCTAAAATCAAAAGCCATAAACTTACATTTGGGAGACTACACAAAAGTGGTCTTACCGTATCATTAATCCTTTGATTACTAAGGTGAATAACACTTGGAGATCGCTCAAGAGGTATAATAACTTTTAAAGTGTGCTTGAAGACCTTTTCATACACAGCTATAGATAGATATACACGTCACGATTTGTTATTTTTGGTCAGTATGTGCGAGGCACACTTCACAATTATTATCTTAATCTCATCGTCATTTTCGGCATTATATCTATCACAAAACGTATTAAATTTATTTGATGTATCTCGATTATAACTACTTGAACCTAACCAAGGCGAGGTTTGTTTTTTTTTCTAATATGGACTTTTAAGTTACTTTATTCTATGGAAACTAAATTATTCTAATATAGACAAATATAACCGAATTTTTAACTTTTCTAAATACTTAACGCACGCCTAACTATTGACTTTCGCACTAAAAACTAACAAATAGATAAATAATTCACAATAAACTCACCAAACAAACAAATAATCGCACAGACATTTTCCAGAACTATAAATAGAGCAGACAGGACAAGACCAACAACCGAATAAAACTGATACAAAACTAAAATATATACGAACACAATGAATTGGATTGCAACAAAAAAATGCGGGCCTTATCTCTGAATTAAAACAAATTCACTTTTCACTTTAGCTAGGGACTGAGAACTGAGGCCGCTTTTAGTTTTTATATCTGGTGACACGAGACAAGCATGAGTCAAATAGCTTGCCAGTATTAAGGTTTGGTTCCAATGCACACGAATTTAAAAAAAATCGCAAACGACTTTTGTGTCGGCAGATTTTGTTTAATTAAAGTTATATCTAGCATTTGCAGATATCAAGTCACAAATAGCACCCTATACAATGAGGACTTAATAAATAATGATTACGTTCAAACACAATAAAGACAGTTTCAATAATATTAGTGAAAAAGAAGTGACAATCAATCACGAAGAGTGTAGAAAAAGCCATTGAAAAAGTTTAGCTGATCTATTGAGTGGATCGGATACAAAAAGAAACGGTTTTTTTAATTACTTACATTGAGGTTTTTGTTAGGATAAAAACTGTGTTGTTAATTTTGGTAAGGATGCTGATCTTCTCGGTCGTAATATTTTTATTGTAAGTAGTACAAATTAAATTAGAATCTAGATGCTTCCACCGTTTTATAATTATTTTTCTTTGCATTGTAAGATTTTGATGAAAATGTTTTAAAGTTTGGAGTAAAGAATACTTGCTTCTGACAGCTTTTCACCCTCGAATTACTAAAATATACCGGGATAAATACTAGTGTTATCCTATATCTGCTATGTATGTTCTCTTTCTTAATTTTCTTCTAATTCAGGATGTAGTCTACCCATGTGCTAAGTTTCATCCAAATCCTATCATATCCTATAATTAAATATGTATGTCGCACGCATATAGACCACACCTTAAGTTTTACTACAAAAAATGCATCACTCACGGCGCGCGGCGTCCGCGTGGGACTGCAACCGGGAAATCCTTTACTTTGTATTATTTTATTTTCATTCCATTGTTGTGCTTCGATATGATGACCTCATCATCTGTGCTATGGTCAAGAAGCTAAGGGCCAAAGGAGTCACTGAACACATAATCATAATTTTAGACATTTCCAACCTTATTTGCAACTTTATTAGGATCGGCTTCAAGTCTTAGAAGTCGATAAGACTCGGTTGAAGCCGATAAACCAATCCTTATGCAGGAGTTATCCTTCTGATATGCGAAAGGTTATCTTCTTGGTATTTCCTGAGCAAAAACAATATGGTTCTCAAGGCGATGGTGATTTTTAAATCTTCAGAATTAACTTGAGTTTGCTTTATTTTTACATGGTCCTTGAACAAGGGCATTGTAAAAGGTTTGAGTTGTAAAAAGAAATGTCGATGTTCGTCACTTTTTCCTCAACCGTTCTTTCCTTATTGCCGATCAGTATTATTTGAATTACTTCAAGAGCCATAAAGCAGATCGCATTTGCGATCATTCCAGGAAATTTTTATTTCAGATCGGTACACTGACTGGTGAATACCCTGTCAACGCGAAGGCTCAACTTTAATATGGTGAATAACATACTAAAGTTATTTATAGTTTAGCAGAATGTCAAAAGCGTAAAAAGTCAAAGGCACACATAGTCAATAGAGTGCAATGTCAAAAATTCTACATCAATGTGTAATGCTGTAATATCATCAGGCGCGGTGGTGAACACCGCCAAGTTCTAAACTCCGAGATGTCAAAGAAAATATCTTAATGGAAAAACCCAATAACCCTTTTTAGCCGATCTGGGTGAATAACTTAGCCCGGGGTAAATATTATTGAGTTAGTGACACATAACCAAACCACACGAGCCTGTATTGAAAATACCGATCACAGTTCTCATAAATCGTGACAATACAACATACCGGGTATAGATCCGTAACTTTTTATACTAGGTATCATTTTCGAAGACAAAGCTTTAGATGATGAATCATTCGTTCCTTCCCGTGACTAAGTGTATGGTGTAATTTTATTTGTCTGTAGTAATTGTATTATGACCACAAATATGTCTTTGACCGCTGTTACCTTGGTGTTTAGTAGTATCTTATTAAATTAAATAATCGAGTAAATTCTTTACTTAACGGAGGAGCGAGTGGCTAAATAGTAACAGCCACACTGGATTATCTTCAAAGTTAAGCAACGCTTGCTGAGGTTGGTCCGTGGATGGGTGGCTATTCATTACATACTGAGACCCCGCCGAGAAGCAAGTAAAGCTGTTGGTCCTGATTGCGCTAAGATGTTGGCCCTGATTGCGCCGAGATGTTGGTCCTGATTGCGCCGAGATGTTGGTCCTGATTGCGCCGAGATATTGGTCCTGACTGACATTTGTAGATCATAGACAGATCGTTACGCGTACTCGGAAGCCTGAAATCTAAAACCAGTCTTGCCAAGGGTTATTGTATTACCCAGTTACTGGGTGTGGAGGTCAGATAAGCAGTACATGTAAAATACTGTTATCCAACTGAATCCGGTTAGATAGTAAGCCGACCTTTTGAAAAAGCCTAGGCAGATTGATTCATAATCATCATCAGATTATTAATGTTCACACTGCTGGGACACAGTGTTAGAAATATATAGTGTAGGTAAACCAACCAATTTACAAAGTTGAGTCAAGAAGACTCTTTATATGAATCTATTACTTTTGGTTGGGTTACCCTTTTTAAACTCTATTGTTTTTGTACTGTTCGATGACGTCTGTCCTAGAAAAACGATCTCTTGTGAAGCATGTCTTTTTACTACTTATTAAAAGTACTATTATAATTCATAACCTTTTCATTTACATATCAATAGGTTATGGGCCCAGTGACCAAGTCAGCCCAGTAATGTAAGAAAGTTCAAAAATAAAGTGAAAAGACAAAAGAATACTGTGAGTGAAAAAAACCGGTTGACAGGTGAAAATTGCAACCGGGAAGGTGTAAAAGACAAGGAATTGTTGATCACGAGCAGGAAGGAAGGCAAGAGTAGCGATGGACGGTAACCTCAGCATCACTAAGTTGGAGGGATCCACAAACTGGAATGTTTGGAAATTTCAAGTGAGGGTCGTATTAAGAGGCCATGATTTATTGGATGTGGTCGAAGGAAAAATGGTAAAGACGAAAGAAAATGATAAAACTTGGGAAACGAAAGATGCTAAAGCACAAACGTTGATAGTCACACGTATTAGTGACGAAGTTATGATACACATATTATCATGCAGCACGTCTGCTGAAATGTGGAAAAAGTTGATTGCTGTGTATGAACAGAAGAGTGAAACAAACATACATATCATCCAGCAACGTTTCTTCCAGTTTAAATACGAAGAAGGAATTCAAATGTCGATATTCCTAGCAAAAATAAAAGAAATGCAAAACCAATTACAGCAATTGGGAGAAGAAATATCTGAAAGATTTGTTATAACGAAGGTACTGATGTCATTGCCTGATCGCTATAAACACTTTGTATCAGCTTGGGAGTCGGCCCCTGACGACAAACAAACATATGACAACTTGGTTGCAAGGTTGTTAGTCGAAGAAGAGCGGATGAAGGAACGAGGTGACGAGACACCGGGAGCATCAGCGTTTGTTGTGAAGAAAACAGTGAATAAAAAAAATGTTAAGTGCTATAACTGTAACAAACTTGGACATTATCAATCGGAGTGCAGAAACAAAGTTAAAGACAGTGATAAGGCGAATAAGTTTGGTAAAAAGTGTTTTTACTGTAATAAATCCGGCCATCTCAAAAGTGAGTGTAGATATCGTTTAAATAAAGATAGTAATGCATTTTTGATGTTAGAAGCAGCCGATAATTCGGACAAACAGTATATGCATTCAAAATGGGTGGTAGATACTGGTGCCAGCGAGCACATGTGTCGTGATAAACAATTATTTATTTCATATTCGTCTCTTGATAAGAAATCAGTGATTGTAGGCAACGGAACGGCCATTAGTGCATTGGGTTTCGGACAGGTGGCAGCACAAGTATTTGATGGCCATGTTTGGATTGACACGACGTTAGAAAAGGTTTTGTTTGTACCAGAACTCAAAACTAATTTATTGTCTGTGAACCGCGTGACAGAAAAAGGTTATGTCATGAAGACCAATCAAAACAAATGCATTTTTTACAAAAACGAAAGGCTTTGTGCGGTCGCAAATCGAAGTGGAAACATTTATATAATGGAGTTGCGTCTAAAATGTAGTGCGGCAAATACAGCTCAAGTAAAATTGAACCTTAGCGAGTGGCACGAAAAACTCGCACACCAAAATATTCAACATGTAAAAAAGGTGCTTACATACAATAATATTGAGGCAAATGATGACTTTGGTGGTCAATGTAAGGGATGTTTAGAGGGCAAAGCACACCGTTTGCCTTTTAAAACGAGTCAATCGGCGACTTCAAAGACGTGTGAATTAATACATGCCGATGTATGTGGACCAATGGAAGAGACTTCCATTGGAGGATCGAGGTACTTTTTGCTATTAAAAGATGATTTTTCAAACTATAGAAGTGTCTATTTTTTGAAAGGGAAGCACGAAGTAAAGACCTACGTTGAAAAGTATATAAATTTGAGCGAAAATATAACTGGTAATAAGATTATGTACTTCCGAAGTGACAATGGTTCAGAGTTTGTTAACAAGGATATGAAGAGTCTGTTATCCCACCATGGAATTTTACATCAGACTACGGTTACATACACCCCAGAACAGAATGGGAAAGCTGAACGTGAAAATCGGACACTAGTTGAAGCAGCTAGATCCCTATTGTATGCCAAAAGACTTCCAAAGAAATTATGGGCGGAAGCTACAAATACTGCATGCTATGTACTGAATAGAACAGGTTTAAGTTCTGATAAAGTGAAAACTCCATATGAAGCTTGGATGGGCAAACGTTTTGATATACAAGACTTGAAGATTTTTGGTACACCTGTGTTTGTTCATACTCCGCAGGAGAAAAGGGCGAAGTGGGATTCTAAAGGTGAACACGGTATAATGGTTGGATATGGAGAAGAAACCAAAGGATATAGAATATATTTTGATAAGAATAACATTGTTCAAATAAAGAGAGATGTGCAATTTTTGGAAGAGAAAACATATACAGATTTGAAAATAAAACAGGAAAGTTGCACTACTGATTGCCAGCCGCAGCTTACTAGTAAAGAAATGGATAATGTAAGTACTAATGAAAATAATAACGTTAATCCATTGCTTGTTATAGATTCAACTGATTTGAATAACTCTGATACAACTACTTCTGATTGTGGCGACGATCCCAATGATGTCACATTGAATCCTGACATGGCTGTGGATCAATCATCAAGTGATTATGATGACACTGAAGAAAATGTTAACATTGTGATTGCCATGACAGCAATGAATGATCATGAACCAGAGACCATAGCGGAAGCGTTGTCAGAAGCTGATAAAGACCAATGGAGAGAAGCCATTGAAGAAGAGTATAAGTCATTTGAAAAGAATAAAGCTTGGACTTTAACACTACTGCCTGCAGGAAAGAAAGCTGTGAAATGTAAGTGGATTTTTAAGAAGAAACTTGGACTAGATGGTCAGTTACTTCGTTACAAAGCACGTCTTGTGGCCAGAGGATTTACCCAGGAGTATGGCATTGACTACAAAGAAACCTACTCACCTGTGGTACGATACTCCACTATACGTACATTAATCGCCCTGGCAGTCAATTTAGACTTGAACATTGACCATATGGATGTTAAGACGGCTTTCTTAAATGGAGAACTACAGGAGACTGTGTACATGGAACAGCCTGATGGCTATAAAATAGATGGTAAAGAAGACCATGTATTTAAATTGAATAAAGCAATATATGGACTTAAACAGGCATCCAAGGCCTGGTATGATAAGATTGATAATGCTTTGAAAGACCTCCAGTTCAGAAAAACACTCAGTGAGCCTTGTGTTTACATAAAATCAGAAAACAGCGGCAACATGACTATATTAGCCCTGTATGTCGATGATATTCTTATTTTTAGCAAGGATATATCAGAGAAGAAGAAGCTGAAGGAGGAACTAATGAAGAGATTTGAAATGAAAGACTTAGGCCGAGCCACACATGTATTAGGAATGAGATTAAGACAAGAACAAAATAAAATTTCTCTTGATCAAAAAAATTACATACAAAAGGTATTGGAGAAATTTAATATGGTTGACTGTAAGCCTGTAAATACACCCTTGGAATGTGGCATGAAACTTGAAAGAGGAGATCAAACTGATGCTGACTCCAAATATAGAAGTCTTGTTGGATGTATTATGTACATAGCCGTATGTACTAGGCCTGACATTGCACATGCAGCAAGCTTATTGAGCCAATTTAATAATTGTCACTCAAATATTCATTGGAAAGCGGCAAAGAGAGTCTTGCGATATTTAAAGGGAACCATGGATTATAATATAGTATATCAAAAGTCTTCATTAGAAGTGACAGGATATGTAGATGCGGATTGGGCATCTAATCAGCTGGATCGACGTTCTTATACTGGTTATGTATTTACAATCGGTAACTCAGCAGTTTCATGGGAGAGCCGAAAACAAAGAACAGTGGCTCTATCAAGTACAGAGGCGGAATACATGGCACTGTGTGAAGGAGCAAAGGAAGCTAAATTTATTAGAAGCTTTCTTTATGAATGTTTAGGGAAATACCTATCTGTAACCTTGTATAATGATAGTCAGTCAGCGCAGAAAATTTGTAATAGTCAAATTAATCATAGTCGTAGTAAACACATAGATATAAGACATCATTATGTAAGACAGATTGTGAATGATAAAATTGTTACATTAGAATATTTGCCCACTGAACAAATGGCTGCAGATGTCTTGACTAAATGTTTGAGTAAAGATAAGCATTGTAATTGTGTTTCTCATCTTGGTTTGCAAATTGTTTAGTTTAAGGGCAGGTGTTAGAAATATATAGTGTAGGTAAACCAACCAATTTACAAAGTTGAGTCAAGAAGACTCTTTATATGAATCTATTACTTTTGGTTGGGTTACCCTTTTTAAACTCTATTGTTTTTGTACTGTTCGATGACGTCTGTCCTAGAAAAACGATCTCTTGTGAAGCATGTCTTTTTACTACTTATTAAAAGTACTATTATAATTCATAACCTTTTCATTTACATATCAATACACAGGCCTCCTCTCTGTGAGAGAGGGGATGGGCCGTAATCCACCACGCGGGCCCAGTGCGGGTTGGTGGAGACATGTGACGTCTCCGAATTTCTGGTTCTAGGACATGCCGACCATAATGCCTCACGATGTTTTCCTTTACCGTTTTGAGAGAAGTGGGATGAAATAATTTACACAAAGTACGCCTGCCTGTGTTCGAACCCACGACCTACAAATTGTGAGTCACGGCCAACACCACTGGGTACACCACAGATTGATTGAATCGAAGTAATACAACAATTTCAGACTAGCATTGTAACGATTAGACCTGGTGAAGGTTGCGAGGATTCGCTATTTGCGAGACGCACGGGACCGGTCCAATTGGCGACGCTTGGGGGAGGCCTATGCCCAGCAGTGGACGTCTTTCGGCTGATATGATGATGATGATTGTTAAGATTCATGTTTATTATGTTAAAATGAAATGTTTGGTATACCAGATGTATGCCTATGTACGGACAGTTCTTATTATTGAATACACAATATAGTAGATATTCATATTTTTTTCAGGTAGTTAATAGGAACAAAACTGGACTGATATCATAAAAATGCGAAGACTGTCTGTTTGTTACTTACGAATTTAGATGAAACTTGGCACATGGATTGATCATGACCTAGATAAGGTTAATATCCTTTATCCCGGGTTAATGCTCCTTTGGGATAATTTTCATCTTTCACGCAAGGAATGCCGCTAGTAGGAGCTAGAGTACGTATAAAATGAAACATATTATTGGAGTTATGCGCAACAAGTTCAGTTGGCCAAGTTCACATACAACGCTTGTACAAGCATGCAAGGCAGGAGCGTTAGCATAACAATTTAAGTACTGCTTACATCATGTTTGTATTTTCTTGTTTGTATTTATTTATGTGCGGGTCCTAGCTTGCCTACCCTTTTATTTCTCGTGGAAAACTGGTACAGTTGTTGCATTATCATGAATGAGACACATTTTAAGGATATACTCCTTTTTTTTGCCTGTATATATGCTGGATAGTGCAGTTATGTGGGATTCTAACCCACTAAAACTCCACGGCGGGAACACGCGTTTGCACTCACCGCGAACCCGCCGTGGTTGTCCGTCACTGAACCCTCCTCGAGGGAGTACCCCCCATCACCGGCACACTAGAACTCACTGTACGCCGTGACCACCCCAGGGACCAAACCAGCACATGGGCGCCAGACGACCCCGTGTATGACACTCTTGGTCCCCCTGTGACGGGTCAAGGTCAATGGCCCCACTACCATTTTTTGGCCGCAGGGGATAGGAAGATCGGCTAACGCAATACCGACACTCCTCCTCCCCTGCGGCGCCACCGCGTCCACCATCAGACGGTGGCGACCCCGTCCAGGCCGCGGAACGGCCTCTGATCCTCAGCCGCGACATCGTTTGGGACTTGGGACGCTCCATAAGACATCGCGGCCCGCCTCAGTTGCAATGTCGCCGATTACCAAGCGGCACCGCAACCTACTAGTTGGCCGCTCGTCGACTTAATCGGCAGGCGCCCTGACGAGCGGCCCCACCTCGGGTTCCTCTTCGCTTTACCGTGGGTGACCAAGCAACGGCTACTGAGCCCCCCCGCTTCGAAAATGCCGGACCCGTGTGGGAAGGAAAATCCAAAATGTGCGTGAACTGTACACGGTCTCTTTTACCATGTTGGCTGAAGGTGGTGTTAACATTTTGTACACAAAAATAATTTAGATATGAATCAAAAACCTCGATTTATATACCTAATGGGTAACTCTAACATTAACGTTAGAAACGGGATATTTACCATTTTTGTTGCGAGTTTCCGATAAACACAAACATGGTAAACATGGAAAATATCCAGTTTCTAAGGTTAATGTTAGTGTTTGTGACCATGACAGTTTAAAAACTTATACTGGATAACTGACTAAAACGACCGAAATAGACGAAAATTCTGCTTCTGTAAGACAATTTAATATACCAAGTCCAATGGTCGGCTTTATCACATTATGCGATCTCTTCCAAGCAATCTGGAATGGAGAGAAATTGTCTTGACATGATATGGGCCTGTCATTGTACTTTTCACACGGAAGAGAACGGAACAAGAAACTTGTTAAAGTCCTAATTTTTCC
Source organism: Orthosia gothica (assembly GCA_949775005.1). NCBI lineage: Eukaryota > Metazoa > Arthropoda > Insecta > Lepidoptera > Noctuidae > Orthosia > Orthosia gothica. The sequence goes on from OX459059.1 coordinate 18,571,190, forward strand.
AACCCCTTTCCATTTTTGCCTCCAGTACAATGCATCCCTTATTCATATCTCACATAAGAATCGGTAGCGATGCGTGAAGAAGCACGCAGTCAATTGGTAGGACAAGTGCATACTTACCTTTAGCAGAGTTTTCTTTGTCGTGCGTTTTTGAGAGTATTATTTTAAGAGGTTGTTATAAAGTTATCCAGTATTGAATGGTAAAGCTAGACTTATTAATGTATAAAGGCTCCTACAGGTAGGAGCTACAGAATAATGCGACTAAGATGAGAAATAATTTAATTCTAAAAATAATCTAGGCACAGTTAGGACAATTACTGTTAAACGCGTTGCCCGTTTTGTGGGGTCGCGTCAAATTGTCGTCTGTTTGTCTCCTCTCTGTCTTAATCCTTTCAAAGTGAACCGCTTAGTAGCTAGTTTACATTCATCAAAAAAAATACTCTTCTTCTGGGGTGGTCTGGTTAGTAATGGGATCATATTGACAGGATCTCGCACTCTGACTGTCTTAAATCTGAGGCTTAACACCGCATTGCTATTTTTAGCCGCGCGGATTTTATGCGTGCGATTTTTGTCCGCGTACTGAATTGAAGCTAACACGCATTGTGGATAAAATGTCGCGCGATTTCCGTATCTTTCTACCTGTTCTTAGAGCTCAAAATATTCACGCGAATTTAATCCGCGCTGTGGTGCGGTGGAATATGTAACACGAATTTCTTGCGGTATTGTTTTAGCGCGGTCTTTTTACCGCAATGCGTGCAGCTTCAAACAATTCCATAGGTCACAGAATGGGCAGAAAAAAATGCGAAAATAAAACCCGCAGTGCGTGCTAAGCCTAAAGGGTCGATGACAAGACGCGTGTCGTGTCATGTTAACATACCCTAACCTATAAACGAGATTCCTTTCGATGCAATACGGTAAGGTCACTGCTGAACTATAGTACCTACAGGTAGGTAGTAAGGTTCTCGAATGACATCAAACAGAATGATTGAATGGCAAGGAGTAGTCTTGTTTGTAAACGAAATTGTTTGTTATGGACTTTGTAGAAAGAAAAGTTAGCACATACAGGGTGTCCCAGAAATCGACGTCAAGCCGTAAATGGGGGATAGACCAAGTTATAACAGTTCTCAGAAAAATACGAAAAAAAATCTATCTCATGTTTTTAAAAAATTATGTTCACTTTAAAAATTTACTAAAAAAATCAATCCCTGTAATGGTTCTTTAACTCCAATTGCTACAAAGCCCATAATTTACCAATTTTTTTTATTATTATGTAATCTTGAATAATGCTTGTGTAGATTTTTGCCTAAAATTTAAAGCCAACTCCTCCTACTTAGAAGAAAATTAAACTTTTTCAAAACCAAATTATTCAAATTTACTGTTTCGCCCAACTTTAACTGACTGTGCTGAAAAAAAAATGTACTACGCTGGTTTGGCAAGTAACATGAAAAATTGGCGCATTTAATAAGGATTCAAAAATGGTGTAACACTTGCTAGATTACGTTTTCAATAATTGGTCAAATTTTTTTTTGTAAATAGTATCGGTTTTTACCCAAAATGTCCATACTTCCTTAAAATGACTTTAGCTTACCTAAAGCTTTGCTAAACTCCGTTTCTAGTTCGATAGAGACGGAGAGAGTCATTTTACGAAGTGTGAGCGAGATAAGAAATCGAAATTTTACGTAGTTTAAGAGCAAAGTTATGATAGTGACTCAACCTTTTTACTTTAAGTCAGGACCAGATTTCTCATCTTAGAAAAAAAAAACAAATTATCAGATTTAATTTTTTTTTATTACAATAAATGTTCAAACTGCCTTCCTTCGACGGCAATGCAAGCACGACATCTTCTTAAAAAAGATCTGGTTATTTTCCGGGCAAATCTTCCCCTGTTTACAAAGACAACGGCTTCCGTTATTCTTTCCCGCAGCTCGGCTAAATTCTCTATTGTTTTTGAGTACACTTTCTCTTTTACCGCTCCCCAGTAAAAAAAATCTAGGGGATTTAAATCAGTCGAACGGGGTGGCCACAAGATTGTCCCACCGCGCCCTATCCACCTGAGCGGGTATTCTTCATCAAGATGTTCTCTTACTAAACGGGCATAATGCGCTGGGCAGCCATCTTGCTGGCACCACATTTCCCTGTAAACGTTCAGTGGCACGTCTTCTAATAAATCTGGTAAAGTATTTTGAAGAAAATCCAAATAAACTGCGCCTTTCAAAGTCTCTGGCAGCTTAAAAGGTCCAATTAAATTGCCATTTAGTATCCCGGTCCACATGTTTACTTTAAATCGATACTGTGACTTATCTTGCCTCATCAAATTTGGATTTTCTACATGCCACTCGTGCAAATTCATGTAGCCATCTTTTTTAAATGTTGACTCATCGGTCCATAAAATCTTCTCTAAGAATCGAGGGTCTTCTCTGTGCAATTCTAGCATCCTTTGGCAAAACGCAACTCTGGGAGCGTAATCCCGTGGCAGTAATGATTGTACTCGCTGTACATGATACGGGTGGAACTCGTTCTTTTTTAAGATTCGGTGGGCGGTACTCTTAGATACACCTGTGCTTGTTTCGATTCCACGTACAGAAGCACTTGGGTCTTCTTGGACTGCTTGTAGTACGACGTCTTCGTACGGATTACGATGTCTTCCTTCACCATGTACTTGGTTAGGGAATCGTCCCTCTGATAGTGAACGGTGCACATTAATAAAAACTCGATGATCTGGGTGACGATTGTTCGGGTACCTCTCACGATAAAGTCTAGCGGCTGCATTGGCATTGCATCTGCATTCCCCATAAACGAGGTGCATGTTCGCATATTCCAATGCAGTGTACACAGCCATGGTAGTACTACACAATCACAGGATCAGCAACAGTCCAGAGTAAAGCACAGGTCGTCAGAAAGAGGAATTAAACAGTCCAAATCACAAGCAATTAAGTCCAGAAAACAACGCAAAAAGTGGTAAGTACGGAATCAACATGAACGAATACGGAGATGCGCAGTAAACAAAGCAGCGTAACGTACTGATTTGTAATTGTGTGTGCGTCTGCGCTTACAAAACAGAACAATAACTACTGCTGTCTCATTCGCACTCATCGGTAAATTGTATCTCCGTTTCATGATAAAGGTTGTGTCACTGATAAAGGTGGCGTCACTCTCTGTCTCGCTCACACTTCGTAAAATGACTCTCTCCGTCTCTATCGAACTAGAAACGGAGTTTAGCAAAGCTTTAGGTAAGCTAAAGTCATTTTAAGGAAGTATGGACATTTTGTGTAAAAACTGAGACTATTTACAAAAAAAACTTGACCAATTATTGAAAACGTAATCTAGCAAGTGTTACACCATTTTTGAATCCTTATTAAATGCGCCAATTTTTCATGTTACTTGCCAAACTAGCGTAGTACATTTTTTTTCAGTACAGTCAGTTAAAGTTGGGCGAAATAGTAAATTTGAATAATTTGGTTTTGAAAAAGTTTAATTTTCTTCCAAGTAGGAGGAGTTGGCTTTGAATTTTAGGCAAAAATCTACACAAGCATTATTCAAGATTACATAATAATAAAAAAAAATAGATAAATTATGGGATTTGTAGCAATTGGAGTTAAAGAACCATTACAGGGATTGATTTTTTTAGTAAATTATTAAAGTGACCATAAATTTTTAAAAACATGAGATAGATTTTTTTTCGTATTTTTCTGAGAACTGTTATAACTTGGTCTATCACCCATTTACGGCTTGACGTCGATTTCTGATATTAAGATGGAATATAGGAAGATTTTTGCCCGAATGCAAGGAAAGGGTTATGTTTTTCGCATCTTGTATGTATGTAAGTAATATTCTTTATTACCAACATACATACAAGAAGTGAAATAAAAAAAAACTGGCGGATTTTGGACGCAATATTGTGCGGGTCTCAATTATTATTTTTTCTTCCAAACCCTTCGAGTGGTATATCAAAATGAAGGGTTTTAAGAGGTAATCGCAAAAATACTTACCACTTATATATTTAAAAGAAATTCGGAAAATTATGATCACTAAAAAGTTGTAAATAAAAATAAATATTCGCGAACTGGCCGACTACCGGATCCTCCGACTGCACAGCAAGATTTTACTTGTTTATAGCTTTTTAGTTCGCTACAGGATTTTCATTTTTAAATTTACTTTTTTTTATAGCTACAATTCATTTAATTCATTTAGCGGATCTGTAAATCCTGGCAATAGAGTAGGTAGGTAATTACCATGATGTTTTCTTTTTTTTACTCCTTTATTAAAATAAATTCAGTTATTCATTTTAATTCTTCTTCTTAGCGTTTAGCATCTGCATTCATTAGAAGAATACTGTTTTCTGATGCAGCCGTGGTCCTCAGGGGTGCAGATGAAACTCGCAGCGGAGATGGAAGGTGGGCCATTATCAATAGCCTATTTAATTTAAACACTAACACGAGGTTAAATTGACAATATTGTATGAAAAAAAACTTTTTTGCAAAAACCTACTATCGACTTCCAAATGAAAAACTACAAAGTGAAAAATAACTTAATTTTTTAAGTCGGTGTCTTTCGTAGGTACCATTTTTTTGGGATATGGACACCGACTTAAAAAATTAAGTTATTTTTCTCTTTGTAGTTTTTCATTTGGAAGTCGGTAGTATTTTTTTGCAAAAATTTTGTTTTATTTTTCCCTTTTTAGTTTAATTATATTAGTTTATATTATATATTATAATAAATAGGCAAGTTGTTTAGTAAGGTCCCTATAACACCGAATAGATAACCCGAATAACATGAAACTTGAACATAACCGGTGAAATGAGAAATCTGTGTACCCCTTGAGAGCGTACTGGCGTGATGTTATGTTATGAAATGGTATAAACAATAAACAGACATGCGATTGCAAAAATCCCGAGAGTTTTGCCGTTATTTATTGAAGATTTTTGTTGTATATCTCCGAAGTTCTTCATCAGACCATCACCAAATTAAAATGGGACCAATTTCGAAACATACTCTTTCAAACAAAAAAAGACTTTTTTAAATCGGTTTACAATTGACGGAGATATCGGTGAACATACAAAAACAAAAAAAAAAAAAACAAACATAAAGTCGAACATAGAACCTCCTCCTTTTTGGAAAGTCGGTTAAAAATGACAATTAAACCTTATGTTAGCAACTTATTCTGAGTAATCATTATAAGTATTCCGTGCCAGTGTTTTTCACACTAATAATATTATAAGGCAAAAGTTTGTGAGTTTGTATGTTTGTTGCTCTTTCACGCGAAAACTACTAAACGGATCTGGACGGAATTTGGCACACAAATAGATTAAAGTCTAGAATAGCATATATGGTATTTTTTATCCCGTAAATATGTTCCATTGGTATAATTATTGACATTCATAATAGAACAAGGTTACACGAGGTTATACTGAGAACTTTGATGATAACTTATTTTTTTAGGTTTGTCAAACGTAACTCCGTGAAAAAGGAACGCATCTCAATTTTCTTTTTAAAATTTGCAACACTGACATGTCAGCCATGCTTTGCATCTACGTCAGCGCAAGAATACTTTTACTTTGTGCAGAAAAATATTTTAAACTGTACAGTGAGAATTAATTAAAATAAATAGTAAATTGGGTTAACTTTATATTGCAATGAAAAACAATGAGTATCAAAGTAACCCCATTTTTATTTTAACAATAATAGACTCTATTTTTTTTTCGCCCATACTATGGAAAATAAAGAAAACATTAGAGAATATTAAACTTCAAGTAAGGTCGCCAACACTGCATTTTTTTATATGTTTCAAAATTTAATTTAAGTAAATATGTCAATTTGAATTTCAAAATTAACTTAAATAAGTTTATTCGAACCTTACCTACCCTACATCACCCACAACTCTCCATTTCAAGATTCAACACTCTGTAATCTCACCCCAAAACTAAGAGATTATCTGACCTAAGTGCCAGATAAGTAAAGAAAGAAAGAAAAAGAAAGAAAAACGTTTATTTGCGCCAGTAAACATACTTATATAGAACCTTAGTAATGTTAGTATTGTCTTATATACCGTACGTGACCAATGAGAGCTGTCTGGGGCACCTTTTATTTAGACTAAAGATAAGCTTTAGATGTTTTCCTTAGATATGTGATACGACGGCGGGTTTGACCCCATGGAGGGGTGATGAAGGGGTCAAGATGCTCCGTAAGGTACAAAACCTCATGACTTGTTATTTTTAAATAACCACCTACCGAAGAAGAGGGGTGTTTTAATTTTGACGTGTGTACCTGTGTATTTGTCTGTGGCATACACAGAACTTTTTGGCTCCTAAACGGATGAACCGATTTTAATTTCATTTTTGTTTGAAAGATGACTTTATCGAGGTTGTTCTTAGCTATGTTTGATGAAAATCAGTTCAGCCGTTCTAAAGTTATGGGCGTTTTACTGTTTGAATCGGGGTATTTTTGTAAGATCGTGTCATAATTACGTGTTCAATACATTTTCGATCGAAGCGTGTCTACTATGTACTAGATAAATGATGTAGTATGAAATAAAAATATTAGGGTTTTATTTTAATTTTAATTGTTCAGGGTGATCTACTAAGTTGGCATTTTCTTTAAGATTTTAATATACCAGGCCCCTCAGAAAGTATTGCGAAAAAAAGTTTTTATATATGGGAGACTGGCCAGTTATAATGTTTTTCGAAAATATGATTATTTATAAGTAAAAATAAGTAAGTTCCAATTTCAAAATTTCCCTCCACATTTTTTGCGAGTTAATTCAAAGTATTGTGTCTCACTGAAATATGGATCTGCGCCGGGAACATTTTAGAGCTATGATTTTATACGATTTCAAGTGTCGCCTGAAACCGGATGAATCGTACGATAGACTTCAAATGGCATTCATGGATGAAGGCCCTTCCAAGGCAACCGTGTATCGTTGGTATAACGAATTCAAGCGCGGTCGACCAACTTTGGGGGATGACGAAAGAAGCGGTCGCCCTTTGACGGCTGTTACCGAAGAAAACGTGCTAGCAGTGAAAAATTTAATCCAAGACAATAGGCGAATTACATATCAGGAGATTCAACACATATTGAAGATTGGATCGGGAAGCGTTCACGAGATTCTACACAGCCATCTTCGCGTGAGGAGGATAGTATCACGCTGGGTGCCGCACAACCTCACCGATGCTCAGAAGCAGGCCCGGGTGGAATGGTGCCGTGATATGCTTAACAAATTTGAAGCAGGCTCGTCTCGGCGTGTTTACGACATCGTTACAGGTGATGAGTCCTGGATTTATCAATACGACCCAGAAACCAAGCGCCAGTCGACTGTTTGGGTGTTTCAAAATGAGCCAACGCCTACCAAAGTGAAGCGATCTAGAAGCGGGGGTAAGATTTTGATCGCTAGCTTTTTTAATTTGACTGGCCACTTGGTATCAATTCCCTTACGGGATCAAAGAAGCATTAATGCCGAATGGTATACTACCAAATGTTTGCCAGAAGTTTTCTCTGTTATAAGCAACAAGCGACCAAACACAGGGCTCCGCGGGCTACTGCTCCACCACGACAATGCACCTGCGCACACCGCACTCAAAACGAGGGACTTCCTGGACAGCACGCCAGTCAAACTCCTGGGTCACCCTCCTTACAGCCCTGATCTAGCACCGTGTGACTTCTTTTTATTCCCAAAAATAAAAAATCAGCTCAAAGGGATACAATTTTCGTCGCCGGAAGATGCGCTGGCTGCGTTCGAGCAGGCTGTAAACGAGGTGTCTGCGGCGGACTGGAAAAAGTGTTTTGAAAACTGGTTTAGGCGCATGAGTCTTTGTATAGAGGCTGGTGGAAAGTACTTTGAAAAGATTTAATAAAAATATATGTACGTATAGAACAATTTTTTTTAGTTTCGCAAAACTTTCTGAGTGTCCCACGTATTATACAAAGAAAATTAATTAAGAAAACCGGCAAAGTGAGAGACGGACTCGCGCACGAAGGATTCCGTACCATTATCGCAAAAACGGCAAAAAAACACGTTTATTGTACCGGAGGTCCACTTAAATATATCTTATATTTATTGTATTTGTTGTTATAGCGGCAACAGAAATTTACATCTGTGAAAACTACAACTGTCTAGCTATCACGGTCCATGAGATACAGCCTGGTGACAGATGGACAGTGGAGTCTTAATAATAGGCGCCCGTTTTTACCCTTTGGGTACGGAACCCGAAATGTAGATTCATACATAACATAACAACACGCTTTCATTCCCCGAAGGGTTAAGCATATGTGCACCTATAGAAAACCATTAACCACCAAACATTTCGCCAATTATAAGTCCCTCTAATTAAATTCTAGATGGACAAACCCAATAACACTTTGCCTGACACGGGACTTGAACCCAGGACCTCATGCTACCCAGTAGCGTTTACGACCAGCGGCGTAGATGAATATTTATTTATTTATTAAAACTTCATGCACAAGTTCAAAGACGGACTTAATGTCTTGGGCATTTTCTTACAGTTGACCAGGTGCAGAGATAAAACAAAAACTAAAAAAAAAAAAGAATAAAAATATTACCACTTCTTATTAAAAATGTTATATTTTCTAATGAAAAAACCGTTTCGTAAGTAGAACTTATAAGATAAATACCTACGAAACAAATTAAAAACTCTGCAAAGCCGTCGCTATAAGAATCTGGGACTTAAAAATGTAATGAGAATTCATAATCCGCTACCATTTTAATAATGAAAATGAGCTCTAAATAAAATATTAAAGTACCCAAGCAAGGTATTTACCCAAATAGCCTTAGATCCCACTGCAAAAATCTGCAGGTTATTTGATTAAAGTTCATTTTCATGAATGATACTTGATAGTGGCATTGAGCTCGTGGCTAAATAATAACAGCCGCAATAGTCGATAATCAAGGTTAAGCAACGCTTGACGAGGTTGGTCCATAGATGGGTGACCATTTCAACATACCGGGTTTCCTCTGTGCCTCGGCAAGCACGTTAAGCCGTTGGTGCCGGCTGTCATTGGAAGATCTTTGACAGTCGTTACAGGTAGTCAGAAGCCTGAGATCTAACACCAGTATTGCCAAGGGGTATTGTGTTGCCCAGTTACTGGGTTGTAAAGGACAGATAGGCAGTCGCCCCATGTAAAACACTGGTTCTCAGCTGAATCCGGTTAGACTAGAAGCCGACCCCAATATAGTTGGGAAAAGGCTAAGATTGATTGATACTTGATAGTGGCATACTGTGTTATCGCATCATATTGTATACTAGGCTTGTACTATTAGAATAAACAGTATAACAATTGTAGATAGGCCGATAAATAAATAATTAAAAAATAAATAATTAGTAGACTAGATTTAAGCAGGATTGCCTAGAAATATTTACCACCGCAATAACCTTAATCAAATAAATATTTATGTATGAAAGTTAACCCAACATACAATTTTTCAAGTGAATCCAACGTCATTTTAAAAAAAAGTGCTGTAAAAAACAGGAAATATAGTTGTTAACTCTCATTTACCCGCAATCTGAGGGTTACCAGTTTACCTGTAAAACGTGGCACCCATTAATGGCGGTAAATTGAGAGCTTGATGTTGTTGCTTGCACCTACGATACAGGAGACATGCCCAAAAATTGAAAAAAATAACGAAAAATGGTTTGCGGATAGATATTGCCAGGCAACCCTGCAGTAATTAATCAAGAATCATTAATAACTTCAAGTTTTCTCAAAAACAACATGTCTGCAGATTTTTGCAGTGGGATCTTAAGCTATATTTACCCAGAAAACAAAAGAGGATCCTAAACTTAAATAAGTAATATAGTGCAACGTATAACTCCGACTTGGCTATTATTTTTTGCTAGGCGCTTGAATTAAATAGCTAGGATTTTTGTTCTCTTTGACCCGCTACGGAAAAATATGGGTGTTATAAGTTTGAGGCGTGTATCTGTGTGACTGTCTGTGGCACCATAGCTCCTAAACGGATGATACAGTTTCGATTTCGTTTTTTTTTGTTGGTTGATGCTTTTATCGAGAATTTCCTTAGCTATGTTTGATAAAAATCTGTTCAGCCTAACTAGGCACTAGGCTATTTATTCATTTCCAAACAATTTTTACATCGTATCAACAATTTTATACGTTACAACGAAAACTTGTTGGTACTAATTACAAAACAATACAAAAATTGCTATTTCATATTCAACCATGCATTATTATTATATATATCAAAACATTTTTTCCACTACAATACTCATCAAAAAAAAATAGAATGTCTATTAAATAAACTCTATTAATATTAAGATGGAATAAATGTCACAGAGAAAGATGACCATTTGAAATAAAAAAACAAAACCAATTCAATAAAAATTCAGATTGTACCAAAAAAAATTATGGCACATTTTCTTTATTAATTGCACGAATTCGGTATTTACGCCGAGAAACAATAGTTTTATTTTTATTGTGTCTCTCTCTAATCACCAAGTAATATTGTGAAACTCATAACTCTGACTTGACTATTATTTTCTGCCAGGCGCTTGATCTAAATAGCTGTAATCTTTGTATGTTTTACAGGACAATTTGCTGGGAGCTGAATGGTTGGTTATAATGAAAGGAATGGCACATCATACATTTTTATAGAAATGCAATGATTTATGTTTTATAGCAATATAAAAGAATAATGATAATGTTAATTTCCATAATTGTGGCTTTTGTTAAAATTAATTTAGAAAAAGTTAGTCTTTTTTATATTTGTTTACTAAGAATAAGAATAAAGTTTATTTGTTTCTTGTAACATAGTGAATCCTAGAACTATAATCTTATCTATCACATTTTTTAAACAATCAGTTTGAATTGACGGTGATCTAAGTAAATTCTCGAGTGATATACTTATAATACACATCATCAGCCTAATAATATTCCCACTGCTGGGACACAGACCTCCTCTCTCTGAGAGGGAATTATAATAGCAAGGTTCTAATTTATAAAAATAAACTGTTCGACACTTTTATCAAGAGCTGGGAATTGATACAATATTTTTTTAGTGTGGAGGCATCGTGGAAATCAATAGACCGACCTTCTTATAACATTATTTCTTAGTATAACGAGGTTGAATTACTTTTTGTGATGAACATGCTTTCACGGATAGACAGCTTTGTAATATGCAGAACTGGGCAAAATACATGCTTTTCTTTAATTTAAAATATAAATTTAACCGCCGTTTTTTTATTGTAACCCATTCCAATGATATTAAGATATTTTTTAGACCGAATGGAGGTTCCCCATTACTGGGACGAGATTATTAGTCAAATACAAATTACAAAATACAGTCAGATTCAGAATTCAGGTAATGACAAGATACTTGACAATTCGACGTACAGTACAGGTGCAGTGTTGCCAACTTTAAAGATTAACATATTTTGCGGTCGCCATTTTGCTTGCGATATTTATCGAGCGCAATTTACTGCAAAATGCACCCACCAAAAAATCGCTAAAGGTATTTATGTTCAAATATATTTTATACTAGCTGACCCCCGCGGCTTCGCTCCCGTCAAAATTAACTCGGGCCTATGTAACTCGGGAATAATGTAGCTTTACATAGGTGAAAGAATTTTTAAAATCATTCCAGACATTTCAGAGATTAGCCGGAACAAACAGACAGACAGACAGACAAAAATTTAAAAAAATGTTATTTTGGTGTATGTGCCGTATATATATTCATATACTAGCTGACCCGGCAAACTTTGTTTTGCCATAAAAACACCAAACATTTATCTAACCTACCTACCCTAGCTGACACTACCTACACTACCTTACTCTACACCACCCTACCCTACCCTACACTACACTACCCTACCCTACCCAACACTACCCTACCCTACCCTACCCTCAGTTTCAATTCTCTTTTTTTTTTCTTCACAACCATCTGCTAAATAGTCTGAATAAAGCCTAAAAATTTGGTTTGCCTATCCAAATCAAATTTTTAGGCTTGAGCCCGTTCTTGAGTCATAAAATAACAACGAAAAGTGTCATTGATTTTCATATATATAGAAGAAGATACATGTAGTAAAAACGGTTATTTCAATATTACAAACAGACACTCCAATTTTATGTATAAATATTTTTATTATATTATATGTATGTTATTTGAAATACTAATTACAAATTATCTCAGCGTCAGGTATTCGAAATACAAATTACATTTATAAGAAGTACGTAATTAAATTACAAATACAAGGTAGGTAGGTAATAATTCAAATACTGCTCAAACCTGGTTATAATATATGTTACTTTTTGTACCGGACCCGCCCAGAAATGGTTGGTTCCTGTGAGATCCAAAGGAGCAAAGCCGCGGTAAATGGCTAGTTTCGCAAACAATCTTTAAGTTTCTATCCTCGCGTCAAAACACTGACCACTATCAATCCCCAAGAGCCCGAACCTGCGTCCCTGAGCTTAATTGCCACACAGAGCCACACTTCAGTCACACAGTAACCCTGTTAGTACAAAGTTTGTGCGCTACTCTTTGCTAATTCACCTGGTAACTCAATTTTACTTCGTCTTGGAGAAGCTTTGCCTCGTAGATGCTGCGAGAAAACCCGCGTTTTCTTTTTTCGTTTTTGCTCGGTGTTGACTGCAAACTTGTACCTGAGCAAACTTTTCGCAAACGTTTAGCCTCGGGGAGTTTGGGCAAGTATGATTCTTAGTGCAGCTGTGCAGCTTTGATCTTTCAATTGTAATTTGTACTGTTTGTGACGGTTTAAATCTTAAGCTAAGAACTTGTTCTGACTTCATAAGATCCATAAAGTTCTAAGAAAAAGCGTTGTAGAACGTTGACGTAAAACTTGCAACTGTCAACATTTTCACAAGCAGACTATCCTGTAGGCGTTTCGGTTAGTAAGCCAAAAATCTTCAAGAAAACCTTAATTATTCACAAAGAAACAGAAAAATAACGAGTTAATTGCTTTCATAAAGCACCTTATTTGCAGACTAAAGATGAACGTCGTGTGGAAAGCCGGGCTTCATAGTTAAAAAATGAGGGTTTGAAATTGTCAACCCACCTTGAGCAAGCGTGGAGATCAATGCTCGTACCTTCTCTATATGAGAAGAGGCCTTTGCCCTGCAGTGAGACAGTTATAGGTTGGTATTATTAATATTTGTTCATCACAGTAAAGATAATAGAGAACTCAAGCAATTTATTTTTGCATGTTTATATAACTAGGAAAACCGTAATTTCCCTGAAGAAAGAAACCGCAACATCCAAGAAAAATGCCTTAACATTTTATTCCCCTCTCTTAAAACATTTCACCAGAGAACTAAAGTGGTACTTTCTATAGTAAAAGAGGATTACAAAGAAACCTAGCGCCGTTCGTCACAAACAAGAAATAAAGGCAGCCTGACCATGTAAACTATAACAGCAATCGACACGCGATGGATGTGCAATTATTGTTGACCTCAATGTTTTGGGTTGTTAGTGGTAATTTGTGTGGGTTTATGGTTTTATTGTAAGAAAGGCAGGCCACCCACTAGGCGTACCGATGACCTGGTTAATACTGCACGAATGCTGGGTGCGAGGCGCATAGGACTGGTCGATTTGGTGACACTTGGAGGTCTCTGTTCAACAGCGGACGTCTTTCGGCTGAAATGATGATGATGATGTTATTTAATCGAGGTAGTGAAATATTTGAAATGTATGTTTCAGGCATGGTTAATTTTAAAGTTTTATTTTAGGTTTGCGAATTAAAAGAAAATAGTTATAAGTCACGGGCCTTATAACAGTTAGCAATGTCTCTGTGAATATTGAAGCACAAATGGACACTGGCATCCATACTTAGCTCTGTAAGTCTGTACTCTTTCAGTCTCCTACTTGATGTGGAGCGAAGAATAAATCCTAACTATCACAACTCACTAACATCACACTATACGTAATATTATAAAGGCGAAAGTTTGTGAGTGTGTGGGCTTGTATGTTTGATACTTCTTCACGCTCAAACGTCTAGACGGATCTGGATGAAATTTGGCACAGATATAGATTATAGCTTAAAGGGTACTTTTTATCCCGGGAATATGTTCCCTCGTTATAATTTTCGAAATTCACGCGGGTGAAGCCGCTGGAAGAATCTAGTCTATACCATTATTATAAAGAGGAAAGACTTTTTGTTTGTTTGTACCGAATAGGCTCCGAAACTACTGGACCGATTTAAAAAAATCTTTCACCTATGGAAAGCTACATTATTCCCGGGTAACATAGGCTATAATTTTGACGGGAGCGAAGCCGCGGGGGTCAGCTAGTCTTCTATAATATAAAAATGAATCGCAAAATGTGTGGGTAAGCGCATAACTCAACAACGGCTGGACCAATTTAGACAATTCTTTTTTTTAAAGGTTCGTTGAAGTTCAAAGATGGTTTTTACGTTTTTTTTTTTGTTTTTGTTGGGTAGGGTAGTGTAGGGTAAGGTAGGGTAGGGTAGGTTAGGGTAGTGTAGGGTAGGGTAGGGTGGGGTGCGGGTCAGGGGGGTGCGGGTCAGGTAACCTCCACGTTGGCCTAGTTGGTTGCTGGTCTCTTTCGGATACGTCCGGGGGGAAGAGCAACCCGCTGGGCTGGTGCACCCTGGGCACCGTCAATAACTTCCCATTCGTGGGTTCTTGTTGGCGGTGGCGAATACCTGGCGGGGGGGGAGGGGGGGACTCGTCGCTCTGGGTGTTCCCCTGATTAGCAGGGGACACTCCAGACGCGACGCAGGGGTAGGCGGGGTAGGTAGTGGTAGGTCAGCGGTGGGGCTCACTTCCTGTCCTCTGGGCGGGCCGCCTTCCCCTGCGGGGGGGAACGCCCCGGGCACCCCAGCTCTGCACCCTGCACTGCCCGGCTCTGCAGTGACCGGCTCTGCCCGCTCTGCACCTGGCTTTGCACTCGGCGCTCGTGCGGTTTGAGCTCACCGAGTGCACTGACCAGCTCTGCACCCTTTTTTTTTTTTTTTTTGATCTCGCTGGGAAAAAATGCATTACGCATACCCGCCCCTTGGGGGAATGGGGACGGGCTATGTGGGACTCCCCGGAATGTTCCGGTATACCCACTAAAATAACCCAGCGGCACTCCCGCATCGTCTGTTTGGAGGAGGACTGGGAAACTGGCACAGCCTTTACGCCCAGTCCTCCGCCGACGACCGCCCGCCTTTACAGCGGGGCCTTCACGCCCCTCCCTTAGTGGAGGGGCCCGGGAACGACAGCGAGTGCTCGGCCGTTCCCGCCCGACGAGGGTGGTGACTCGTGCAATGCGAGCGAAGGCGCCCCCGCGCCTGTCGCCCGCTAGTCACCACCAGGTGGTGGGAGGAGACGATCGTACAACCGCCTTCTCCCACCCCTTCTTCGCCTGCGGAGCGGCGGCGCGAGAGGATCATCCTCCCGCGCACGCTCCGCTGCCTCCTTTTGCGAAATCACGACCTCGCAAAAGGAGGCAACCGCCACCCAGGCCTCCTCACTCCCCAGCATGGAGTTGACCACACTGGGAAGTGAGAGGTCCTGCCCAATCACTCCTGTCAGGTCACGGCGCAGCTCTGCCCAGGCTGGGCACACCTCGAGGGTGTGCTGCGCCGTGTCCTCTGCCGCACCGCAGTCGTGGCACGCCGGGGTTTCCTCCCTCCGGATCCGGTGCAGGTGCGTTCCGAAACAACCATGTCCGGACAACACCTGCACCAAACGGAATGAGAGGAAACCGTGGGGACGCTCGAGCCAGCCCTGCAAGACTGGACCGAGCGCGTCCAACGTCCGGCGTCCAAAGGTGGCGGTGGCGAGGTCCTCCGTCCAATGGAGGACGATGGCGTCCCTCGCCTCCCGCCGCACTGCCTCCCGCTCTTCCGCGGCGGGGCGCTCCCCGAGCGCCTTCCGCCGCGCCGTCCACTCGTACACTCTGGCGAGCACCCATGCCTCCAACTCCCAGGGAGGGGTGCCCGCCAGAGCGCACGCCGCCGAGAAGCCCACTGAGCGGTAGGCTCTCGCCACCCGCAGTGCAATGGCCCTTTGGGGCTTGCGGATGGCGGTCGCGTTCTCCCTCCTGTGGAGGGAGTCCGCCCAGATGGGTGCGCCGTATAGCGCCATGCTCTTTAGGATGCCGGCATAGAGGCGCCGGCATCGATCCTTCGGCCCTCCCAAGTTTGGGAGGAGCCATGAGAGGGCGTCCGCGGCTTTCAGCAGGCGCGTCGACAGCCCGCTGAAGTGCGGGCCGAAGCGCCACCTGCTGTCTAGCACGAGGCCCAGATACTTCATCTGGGCCCCGACCCCTATCCGGACGCCCTCCACGACGATGTGGGCGTCTGGAGGGCAGCGCTGCCGAGGCCCGTGAAAGAACACGGCCTCGGTTTTGTTCAGCGCTACCCTCAGTCCAAGCTGGCGGATCCTACCTGCCACCAAGGATCCGCCAGCCGAGGCCAAACAGGCCGCCTCCCCAAAGTCCCTCCCCCGGGCAACGAGGAGAGTGTCATCCGCGTAACAGATGACACTCGTGCCCTGGAGGAGGGTACCCCGCAGGAGCCAGTCGAATGCGATGTTCCACAAGGGGGGCCCTAGCACCGACCCCTGTGGAACACCGCACTCCGCTCCGTAGCGCCTGATCCTGGCCGTCTTGTCCACCAGGAGGACCTCTCTGTCCTCCAGGTAGCTGGCCAGGATCGCCCGCAGACCAGCTCTGCACCCTGCTTTGCCCGGCTCTGCATCCGGGCTTTGCCCGCTCTGCACCTGGCTCTGCAGCCCGGAATCTCTCCTGTGGGTGGGGGTGGCTGCGGCTCGGGGGCGGGAGGTGAGCCCACGAGGAGGACGACTTGTCGTTGCCGACCCTCCTTTGACGTGGGATGGTCGGCAGGGACAAGTCGATGGTAGGAGGAGGCGGCGGAGCGTCTGGCCCGACGCTTCGCCGCACACGCGGAGAGCGGCATCTGGCCTTCGCGGATTCTGGCCAGATGCCGCATAGGAGGGGACCGTTAGGTCCAGTGCGGTGGAGGGTACGGCGCGGCACACCGTCTAGGTGTGCCCAGCGGGGGCGTAGCTGCGCCGTGCCCTGAGGAGGAGGTTGTGTGGCAGGTCCTCTCGCTTCCCGGTGTGGTAAATCCATGCTGGGGAGCGGGGAGGCCTGGGCGGCGGTTGCCTCCTTTTGCGAGGACGCCATGTCGCAAAAGGAGGCAGCGGTGGGGGTGGGAGAGGGCGGTTGTACGATCGCCTGCGCCCACCCCCTGGTGGTGATTAGCGGGCGGCAGGTGCGGGGGCGCCTGTCGTCTGCATTGCACAATCACCACCCTCGTCGGGCGGGAATGGCCGATCACTCACGGTCATTCCCGGGCCCCTCCACTGAGGGAGGGGCGTGCGGGGCCCGCCATTATGGTGGGCAGTCGTCGGCGGAGGACTGGGCGTAAAGGCTGTGCCGGTTTCCCAGTCCTCCTCCACACAGACGATGCGGTAGTGCGCTGGTTTATTTTAGTGGGTATACCGGGCTTGCCCGGGGAGTCCCACATAGCCCGTCCATTCCCCCGATGGGCGGGTATGCGTAATGCATTTTTTTCCAGCGTTATCAAAAAAAAAAAAAAAAAAAAGGGTAGGGTAGGGTAAGGTAGGGTAGGGTAGGTTAGGGTAGTGTAGGGTAGGGTAGGGTAGGGTAGGGTAGTGTAGGGTAGGGTAATGCAGCGTAGGGTAGGGTAGTGCAGAGAAGGGTAGGGTAGGGTAAGGTAGGGTAGGGTAGTGCAGGGTAGGGTAGTGCAGCGTAGGGTAGGGTAGGGTAGTGTAGGGTAGGGTAGTGTAGTGTAGGGTAGTGAAGGGTAGGGTAGAGCAGTGTAGGATAGGGTAGTGTGGGGTCGGGTAGGGAAGGTTAGTGTAGGGTAGAACAGTGTAGGGTAGGGTAGTGTAGGTTAGGGTAGGGAAGGGTAGTGTAGGGTAGAACAGTGTAGGGTAGGATTGTGTGGGGTCGGGTAGGGAAGGGTAGTGTAGGGTAGGGTAGGGTAGGTAGTGTAAGGTAGGGTAGGTAGGGTAGATAAATGTTTGGTGTTTTTATGGCAAAACAAAGTTTGCCGGATCAGCTAGTTATTTATAAAAGGCGAAAGTTTGTGAGTTTGTTACTCTTTCACGCAACAAATACTGTACGGACCTGGATGAAATTTTGCACAGAGATAGATTATAGTCTGGAATAGCATAAAGGATACTTTTATCCCGGAGAAATGTGTTCCCTTGGGATATATTTCAACATTCACGCGAACGAAGCCGCTGACAGAAGCTAGTAGGTTAATACATTTTTATTTATATCCTCGCCAAACTTATTCGCCCCCCTGAAGTTGGCTACAATGACTAGTAATTAATCTCATACAAAAACAGCACCTTTTCGTGCCTAGCGCATCGGAAAGCTAACTTCAGGGCGGCCCAGAAGTTTGTCAAGGACTATATACTCCTCCTCTGTTTTTTTTTCTAATAATTTAATTGCAGAATCCCATGCAGTCTAATCATTTTGCCGGGATTCATGAAACTTCATTGCCATAGCAATTTTGTGATTGCCATCACTGTTAATTCTGACTTTCAGAAGTAGTTGCAGGGACCACTTAAAAGCAGGCTTGACCATAAAACAATTATAAGTTGATGATCAAATTATGTATGACCTATTGACCATTTAAAATGCCAATGCTCCTAATTATAAGTCGGACTCATTAACCTGTTTACCGATATCTCGTTCTTGAACTTACCCGCCATATGGCGTCCTAATTGCGTATGTGTATGTAATCTCAATACAATAATGTATGAATGGGTTTTGTGTAAAGACATGTGTCATGTTGTTGACCTAGTACTCGCTAGCGTTACTGTTGATCATAGGCGCTAGCTTCATTCTCAGGTCAGAAAAAGTGTTATTGGGTTTTTCAATAATAGGGATGTTTGCTGGTAGAAAAATAATAATAATATTTAGTCCGTCAGTGAGATTATTATATAATATTGAATCCGTATTTTTTGCTTTAACCAAATAAATAAAAATTGACAGAGATAAAGCGCATCAAAGTTCAGGAGTGGGGGCTTGTGACGTCACTTTGTCAGTATAAAGTGTAGCACACCGCGACCGTGACGTCACACAATATTTCAACGCACTGTATCGTCGTATTTTTTGTTTACGTGGCAAAAGAAAGAATACGTGTATTAATAGATTTTTGTCAACTATCCTATTGTGGTATTTTCAAAAAAAGTTTAGTCCAAATCCTGGATATGTGCTCATTAAAAGGGCAAGAAGCACAATAAAAGAGATGTCCAGCAGTGGGCGAAGTTAGGCCGTGACGTAGCGAGTTACAGAAAATATAAAAATGGGTAGATACACATGATGATGATGATAAAGGCAATAGTAAGCTCGTTCTCTAATAAATTGGAATTAAACATAATTGTGAAATGGCGTGAAATATGAAAAGAAAATTCTGCTTCACCTCTCACGGAATAAAGTCGTAATTTCAGATAAATCAGACTGAAATAACCCACAAAAAAGCGTCTCAAAAAATACTTTGACAGCAACAATTGCCGCGCACAATTACACAATAAGCGCCCTCCCTCGGAAAATCCGGAAACTAAGAGTTGTCGTGATTCCCCTTCCCTTGTAGTACAATCAGCAGAATAAGCGCAAACACGACACAGACACGATCCCTATATTTTTTTGCTGACCTTATTCCTGATAGTTTTTATAGATCTTCTTCTTTTTATACATAAATCGGAAATGTTGCCCCAAGATGAATTTTGTTAGTTTCTTTTTTGTGTTATCTTTGTTAGAGAATTAGATTTCTTTGTTAGATTTCATGGGTGTTTTACGAGACGAAAGGATCTAGATTTGGAATGGTTTTTATAGTTAAGAATGTGTATATTAATAACCTTAAAGGTTTTTTTGACGCCAAAAAATCTATCCTGATAGTCGTAAAAATAAGTACTGAAATATATTATGTAGGAGAGTCATGGCAGGAGAAGATAAACCAAATTTATATGGAGAAAATACACTGTATATTGTAGCTATGTCTCAGTATCAACCACAAGTGTCACAGTGTACAAAAGTCAAAAATAAAAAACCCTATTATATTAAACGTAAAATACAAGTGAAATAATAGTATTATTGTTATGATTTTGGTTGATAAACAGATCGATAAGAGAGGAGCAAATAAATAACAAATAAAAAAATATATAAATCTAAATCTCTTGGCTATTACACTATTGTTAACTGTAATAAAGGAACCAAAGGACTAATATGACACCACCTGGTAATATGTTAAGGCTTTTCTGAGCTTACAAACTAAATAAATAAAAAGAGCCAGAGCTCGTTTTGCAGGTAAAACTAATCGTTTTAATTAGTTAGAGTAGCTATTACTTCTGGTAGTTGCAAAAGTCAATGACCATTTAAGAACGGATGGTCGGTGGAGTTGAAAAGTTCACCTGTAGCCAAGTTGACAATCTACAAACGATAACGCTAGTAGAAAACGGATCAATGTATGGGAATGACACATCTGAACGTTTAGTCACGTGGTCAGACCATACAAATAGATGGCGTTAACGATTGTAGAAAGAGATTCGATACGAAACGTTTGTAACTTGGCTAGGGGGGCTGGAGTGGCGACTGCGAACCGGAAGACACTGCGTTCGAAGCCCTCTCACTAGGTGGTCTGATGACCTGGTGAAGGTTGCGGCAATCCACTGGATCTGAGAATCACAATATCAGTCAATCTGGCGACACTTGGTGGAAGTCTTACGGCTGAAATGATAATAATGATTCGAGAAATAGGTATTCATCACAATAGAACTTTATCTTCTCTCGTACGACAATAGGAAGGCAACTTAATCTTTCATAGTTGCAATCTGCGATTCTTTAATCTATTCTTATGCTAAGTTTCCTATCAAGGATTTAACGGATCGGACCAATCGAGCAGAAGTCTTTAGTCCTTCTGAAAAGACAATGAAAGCAGGTTTACTAGAGTAATATCGCAATGTTTTCATTAAAGCTATGAAGGTCTTAGATGAATGCACTGTTAGATTTTTACCTCATAATTCAAGAGCGCGCTTTTAATCATTCATTCAGATATCATATACATAGTAATAGTGAAAACAGGCATACGGTAAGTTGGTTAAATACAAAAGTGTTACGTCCAATATTGTTAAGTAGAATACAGGAATCGAGCATTAGTAAGCTTGTAGAAGTGTACTTGTTCTCTACCAAGTCATCAATTTTAATAGCAATTCGTCGTAATGATACGCCAAAAATGTTATCATTTCATACAGCTCCCTATACCAACCATAAAGCTACAACGTCAGTTTACCACTCCAAATTGCATTTCCATTTCATAACACTGCTGAAATCAAAATAAAATCAATTCGAAAACCTTACGTCAGACCCAGAGATCAGTTTGTGCGTTCCGCCGAACTTAGCATACATAATAAACATCCCGCTTTCCCCGACAAGCAAAGTTTTCCATCAGACCAGACTCACTTATTATCTTCTCAACATAGGTACCGTACGCAAACCTGCGTTTCCATGGAAACCACGGCAGCGCGCGCACCCAGTCCCCTCGACGCCCCGACGCTGACTGGACGCGTCGGTTCCATTTTCGAAAATAAACATTCATTTTTCGAATCGCGATTCAAAAAATTCGTTGCATGGCCAGTGTTTTTTGGAGATTTTGTATAATGACGGTTGGAATTGCGTTCTTTTTTTGAATGTGTGTGTTTGTGTAGTGGTATGGTAGTGACAGGTGCTCGGTTATGGCCGAGGACGTTAACTGCGGGGGAGGCACGGTGAGTTAGTGCAAAGTTTTTTATTACATGAGTGTAAGCTACACGCTTTTCGTCTGTCTTATTAGGCGGACGAATAAAACATATTTCGGGGCATTTTTTACCGGTTTTTCAGCTCGCGAGATAAATTATTCACGATGTAAACAAAGGCCTTTGTTTTTGTTTATGCCTGGTTCTGAAAAGCTTTTGTTATCCTAATTATATCGTTAACTTTTGTAACGCACAACTTACTGAATGCTTTGCGTTCAGTAAGTCGACGCCAAAGTTTGAACACGGAAATTCAGAATCTTCGGTCTCCAAAAGTTTCAGTAAGCTACATTTACCGAAAAATATTGAAGTAGCTGTGAAAAAATGTGTCATTAACCTGTTTGGGATCACACGGGAAAACTTAACTTTTATATAACAGAAAAACGTTATTACTAAGATCCACAAAAGAGTAATGGATCCCAATAATGGTTGAAACTAAAGTGAACATCGTTTTTCTTCGTTCTGAATCCCAGAGCTGAACCTTTTTTATTTTGATTGTGCGTACAGCTAAGGAGTGAAATTCCCTGTCGATGGATTTCCTGATAGCTACAACCTGGGGGGAATTTAAGTCAAGAGTTAATATTACTTACTTCTAGGCAAGCGTGCTTCACCGTCGACCACATCATCGCTCGAACTAGTGGTCAAACGCGAGCCTATCTCTTATTTAAAAAAATCTTCAGGGATCATTTAAAACTAAAGCTGATATACACATGTATTTTATGTTTATTTGTAAAGTTACTTTCGAATAGCTCTTAAGTCCTCAGAGCATAATTACCAACACATATTATATTCAGGCTTGGGTACTATCTAATTAGAGGGGCACAGGAATCATGAAAATTAGAAAAGGTAAAATTAGGATATGACATTTTTAATTATAAACCTACGCAACTAAGTATAGTATGAGGAGCTCGTGGTTAGATAATAATAGCCACATGGGTCGAGGTTAAGCAACGCCTGCCGAGGTTGGTCCGTGGATGGGTGGTGATGGGTGCAAGTACGTTAAGCCGTTGGTCTAGGCTGTCGTTTGTTGCCATATACGGGGTCGTCTGGCACCCATGTGCTGGTTTGGTCCCTGAGACGATCACGGCGAGTAATGTGTTCTGGTGCGCTGGTGATGGGGGATACTCCCCAGAAGCGGGTCCGATGATGGACAGCCGCGCCGGGTTCACGGACGAGTGCTAACGCGTGCCCGTGTTCCCCGCCATCAGTGGCACAGAAGGACACCTTGGAGTTTTAGTGGGTTGGAGTCCTACACAACTGCGCTATCTCACCGTGGTAGCGCAGTATGCATTAGCATTATATCAGGGTAAAAAAAGATGTCATTTGTAGATCTTTGACAGTCGTTACGGTTATACATAAAATCTGACACCAGTCTTGCCAAGAGGAATCCGTGTTCCCCAGTTACTGGGTTGTGGCGGTCAGATCAGTCAGCCGCTCCATGTACTGGTACTCAGCTGCAACCGGTTAACTTGGAACCCGACTCCAACATAGTTGGGAAGATGCTTGACAGATCGATTGTAACTAGGTATAATGTTTTAGTTTCCACGAGTGGTCATAATTTAATACTTATGAGTCCAACACTCCTTGGGCAATCATCGTAATTACTAAGCTGCATCCAATCATCGCAATTACTAAGCTGCTAATTGGCTAAAAAAATATTTAGGTATAGGACATACCTTTACCAAAATAATTCGATTTTAAAGCATTCTTAGAATTCAAGTGGCGAAAAGTACTCCAGAGGCTCTACACAAAATGTCATTCTATCAGCGATAGCAATGGTCGAAATGCCAAATGTAAGGGATTGATCACGAGACATTTCGATAGCGCTTGACATTCCCATACATTTTTGACATTCTATCAATCGCATTCGCGGCGCTTTCATTGTTAGAATGTCGCTTTTCTAGAACCTCTGATGATTGTGTCTTTCCTTCTTTTTGAGTCGATGATTAATTTTCTATAACATCGGCCCAATAGGTGGGTACATTAATAGCAGCTTCAGTGGCGTTAAAGTCTTCGCATGTGCTATGTATGGATACTTGGGGTACTCCAGCATGTGTGTCATATTCTGAACAGCACCCATATTGATCAGAGACTATTGGATACGGAATATATCATGAGGAATTCAGGTAACCGTCTCGTTGGTCAATAGGTCGTAATCGTCATCAGGTTTTGGATTCGATTCGTTCGACAATATGCTTTTGTCTTACTCCATTTAGAACTTCTAAGTAACAACCCGTTCTGGTCTTATGCCCGGTTGATGGTGGGACTTAAACATAATGATTACTTACAGGACAGAGACGTGGTCGTACACAATGGGCTTCATCAGAAGGCTTAGAATCACGCAAAGGGCAATGGAGAAAGCTATGCTCCGAGTTTCCTTGCGTGATCGAATAAGAAATGAAGACATCCGCATGAGAACCAAGGTTACCGACATAGCCCAAAGAAAAGCCGATCTCAAGTGGCAGTGGGCAGGGCACATTGTTCGCAGAACGGCTGGCCATTGGGGCCGGAAAGTTTTGGAGTCATGACCGCGTACCGAAAGACCCAGCATTGGAAGTCTTTCTACAAGATAGAGCGACGATCTGGTTAAGGTTGCGGGAGTCTGGTGGATGCGAAATGCACAGGATCGATCAGTGTGGCGACGCTTCGGGAAGGCCTATGTCCTGCAGTGGACGTCAATGATGATGAAACATAATAAATGTATGTGACTGACGAAATGTGTCTGTAGTATAGATACTATGGATACTCTGCATAACCCATTGCGGCATACAGGCGTGATGTTATGAGAATCCAGATTTTCATAGACAAAAATGACCATTTCATAAGAAGTAAGCCACCACCGTGGTCATGTTTATTCCTTCACTATGAAAGACGAGGTCTTTGCCCTACGGTAGAACATTACAAGCTGGTAATATAAAAATAATTCATTTGGCTTGAAATCTTCTCTGGCTTAAAGCCAAAAAGAGGCCACCCAGTCTGGATTATCTAGACCAAATCGTACATTAAAAATGTTGTAGTCAAATGCGATATTTGGGGAGGCCTATGAAAATAGTAGACGGTTTCTGTCTGAAATTATGAGGATCATTCAAACATAAACCCTTTTATGTCAGTCACATCGTAGAATATGTTTTTTTTTCTGTAGGCTCGCGTTTGACCATTATCTCGCCTGATGGTAAGCGATGATGTGGTCTACGCTTCACTCTTGATTTAAAGACCCCAAGGTTGTTGCTATCAGGAAACAAAGACTCCGGTAAGGAATGCCACTCCTTAGCTGTGCGCTCAATGAAAGTATTGGCAAAATGCTTTGTACGAACTATCCAAAATGTAGTTTCCTTATGGAATAAAACGGGTTATTATATGAAGTTCTTTGGTTAAACCATTTAAATTTGACATACTGAAAATCACTCATTGCTTAAACCACCTACTTAATAAAAATCTTAAATTCTGTATTTCACTGTTTAACAAAAGAAACCGCCCAAATACGAGCCCGATTCGCGCACCGAGAGTTCCGTACAAACAGCTACATTCACCAAAATAATTAGATAACATTACTCTCACTCAATAAATTAAACAATGAAAGCACTAAAAATTGCTCTAACGAAAAGATAGACAGAATTGTGGGACAAATTAACTTTCATCATCATCATACCAGCCGAAAGACGTCCATTGCTGGACATAGACCTCCCCCACATTGACCGGACCCGTGCGTCACGCATCCAGCGGATCCCCGCAACCGTCACCAGGTCATCGGTCCACCTGGTGGGAGGCCTTCCAACGCAACGTATTCTGCTTCGCGGTCGCCACTCCAGAACCTTTCTGCCCTATTGGCCATCCGTTTTGCGAGCAATGTGCCCTGCCCACTGCCACTTAAGTTTGGCAATTTTCCGGGCTATGTCGGTAACCCTGGTTATCTTATGGATTTCTACCTTTCTGATTCGATCACGCAAGGAAACGCCGAGCATAGCCCTGTCCATTGCCCTTTGAGCGACTGTAAGCTTTCTGATGAGGACCATTGTAAGGGACCACGTCTTTTCGTCAGTTAACTTTGCAGTTGGAAAAATATTGTCTCCATACATCGACGTAGATAGTGGTGAGTTTACCAACTGTAATTAAGATGATAAAGTTTTTTTTTTATGTAGATACAAATTTACGGTTTCCGACTTTTTCCCTTTACTGCTATTATAGACATTGCTTCTTGCCAAATTTCATGATTCTAAACAAGCAATACCCTATAGGTTTTGTTCCTCTTGCTATTTGTCAAATATTAGACATAAACAGCCGTATCTTTTGATTGCGATGATTTAAAAAGCTGCGTTGTTTTTTTTTACAGCTCTTAGGGGTTGCAGACCTGAGCATACGATATTATACTTTTATACTTCCCGGCGTTCCAGAGATATAAGGTCTTGACACAAGGACAGACAATGAAGGGAATAAGGGTTCCATCTTTTATCCTTTTTAGCAACGAAACCCTAAAAACTCATTGGTGAACTACTTAATAAAAATCTTAATTTCATTCATTTCATTCATTTCATTCTTGAAGCTTTGAAAAATTTTCGCAAAATATTCTTATACAACAAAGGAAACAATGTGGAAGGATCTTTTAAAACTCATCCTTAAAATGGGTTAAATAGGGAAAGAAAAAAAAGGAACCATCACAGGTGAGCTTATTTTTTACTCACCGTTTGTGTATTTTCGGGCAACGCTAAAAATTATCTTTAGAGATGTTTAAACGTTGGAAAATGTTGGACGTAGTGAATATGCATGGCCTGTAGCTAGCTGCGGGATTTACTGGGGCTTGCGTTTTTCAGAATTAACTGCATTGCTGCATTTGAAATTAAGTTCAGTAAAGGTAAAACTGCACCTAAATATTTTGAATTAAATTAAACAAATTTTTTGTTTGTTTTTCTGTAATCTTTGAAGTATGGTAATTTATGTTAAGGTCCCATGTTATGGACCATGGGGGCAAGTATATTTTGCCATCAACTGGGGACTCCGGGCTGCTGCAGACAAATTCCAGACGGGAAAACCTAATACTGGACCCGAGAATCGAACCAATGACCTCAAGCTCAACTGCGCTTGGGCCACAAGACCAGAGCCAGACAAACTCATACCTAATAGTTTTAAAACCCTCAAAAAACCCAAGTTTTTTAAATTTGGCTCCTGACTACACAAAACGAGGAAGAAAAACCGGCCAAGTGCGAGTCGGACTCGCGCACGAAGGGTTCCTACTTGGTAATTTGCGGTTTACGATTTATGACGTATTAATAAAAAACTACTTACTAGTTTTCGTTTAAACCAATTTTCGGTGGTAGTTTACATGGTATATATTCTCTTATTTTATCATTCTCTTATTTTAGAAGTTACAGGGGGGGGACACACATTTTACCACTTTGGAAGTGTCTCTCGCGCAAACTATTCAGTTTAGAAAAAAAAATTATTAGAAACCTCAATATCATTTTTGAAGACCTATCCATAGATACCCCACAGGTATGGGTTTGATGGAAAAACAATATTTTAGTTTCAGTTTCAAGTATGAGGACCCCCAAAATTTTTTTTTTTTTTAATTCTATTTTTGAGTGAAAATCTTAATGCGGTTCACAGAATACATCTACTCACCAAGTTTCAACAGCATAGTTCTTACAGTTTCGGAAAAAAGTGGCTGTGACATACGGACGGACAGACAGACAGACAGACATGACGAATCTATAAGGGTTCCGTTTTTTTTCATTTGGCTACGGAACCCTAAAAAGCTCCCATACTAATAAGCGGCTAGCACTTGATTTAACTATACATTTGATACGAAGCACTGTCTTATCAGCACTCGATAGTCGCAATACGTAAAGTGATAACGATACGACCGCTTTGACAATGATAACACCCGGAATTCATTGTGATAGCGACGCGCAAATAATAAGGCTTGATTGTGAAAAGGTTTCCGTGATAACTACTTATTGGCAAACACGCCAACTGATGGTAGATAAGATCGGCAAACCGTTCCCAACCAATGAAATTTTTGGTAGCCAGAATCTACAGTGACCACCAGAAATTAAGCTCAAAAGGTCCCGGAGAAACTATTACAACTCTCATGAATCCCGCAACGAAAATAATCAGAAACAAATTAAGGAGAAGGAACAGAAAACTAGAAATGCCACAACAGAGCCACACTGGTAGGCACAGAGCACAGACATAAGTCTAACTAGATAACGCAAGTCCCTCCATCTGTATGATGTACAAACAATAGAACAAACTTACTTACCGATGAAAGAAAATATTTCCATTGCCTCGGCCAACTGTTTTCTGTACAGCTTTTAAAGCTTAATACTCGTATGCCATAATTAGGCATTTTTCTAGATTTCGGTGGATGTCCGGTGCCGATAATGCTAAATGAAGCAGCTGAAAGTATGATCATTGCTCGTACATTTACTCTCTTTTTTGACACGCGAAGTACATTTGATCGCTTTATCTAGTTAGATTTATATCGGGGTCACAGAGGGACTTCTTTGACTACTAGGATACGCTCAGCTACCAACAAAAACTTGTAAGTTGTTCACAATATTTGATGCGTCAGCTGCAATAACACGTCCCAGAGAGAGAGCAATAACTTCTTACGTTAAAATAACCCTCTAAACAGTGATACAGTGAGGCAGCGTTGCTAAAATAGGTATGGCGGAAGTTCTTCTCAGACTTATTAAGAGTGGACTATAACAGCTAAGCTTAGAAGGATACGTGTTGTTGGAAAGTTTATTCTTTCTAAGTAAAGGGATATTCGTGGGTAGTATTTTGAATGTCGTTCGTCCAAAAAGCTCTCAGTTTAGGCCAACTATGGTTGCGTACTGAAGTCGAACCTATCCCTAGGCTACGTTTCCATCAGAGATGTGCTAGGATGCGTTTCGAGGGATGTGTGCGAGGGATGTGTTTTGAGACGGACGCAAGTGAAAAAAAAACTTTTGTCCAAAAAAATATATTCTTCGCCAATATAATTATATTATAATTATTGTTTTAATATTTTTTTTATAAATATGTTTGTTTATATTATCATAACAGTAGGTATATTTAATTTGTTATCGGTATTGTTAATTAGTTATTACTTAGTTTTGGATCGTTTTGTGTTTATTATTTTTCAAGTCTACACACTATGTCTACATCTCTTTTTTTTCATATTTCCTTTCGCAGGTATGCTGTAAGAGATTTCTATAGAAATAAGCATCACCTATGTGCCTATTTTTTGTTTCTTCTTCTTGTCTGTATATTTATGTGTGTGTGCATAAATGGTTAAATAAATAAATCGAACTATATAAGGTGAACAGATGTTGATGATTCTTTTATTATTTGAAAGCTGGTGCATCTCACCAACTAGGTCCTAGTTAATAGATTTAACGTGACACACATAAAAAAAATATAGTCGAATTGAATTCCTACTTTATGAATTTTGTTAAAAATAGCAGTCACTAGACGGTGTTCGTCAGAGGTAGATGTAATCATCATCATCATCATATCAGCCGAAAGACGTCCACTGCTGGACATAGGCCTCCCCCAAGCGTCACCACATTGACCGGCCCCGTGCGTCTCGCAACCAGCGGATCCCCGCAACCTTCACCAGGTCATCGGTCCACCTGTTGGGAGGCCTTCCAACGCAACGTCTGCTGGTTCACGGTCGCCACTCCAGAACCTTTCTGCCCCATCGCCCATCCGTTCTGCGAGCCCTGCCCACTGCCACTTAAATATAGCAATTCTTCGGGCTATGTCGGTAACCCTGGTTCTCTTACGGATCTCTACATTTCTGACGTGATCACGCAAGGAAACGCCGAGCATAGCCCTCTCCATTGCCCTTTGAGTGACTGTAAGCTTTCTGATGAGGCCCATTGTAAGCGACCACGTCTCAGAACCATACGTCTTCACTGGCAACACACACTGGTCATAGACTTTTGTCTTGAGATAGTGTGGTAAGTTGAGTAGTAAGTAAGATGTAATAGTGTACAGAAAACATGGATCAGTGGAAAAACAAAACTTTATTTTTTATCAATTTGCGATGAAGAAAAGGAGGCAGAAGAATTTATTACACGACACGCACGACAGCTAAACTGAGACGCAAGCAGCGGGCAATTGGGCAGGGGCGCGCGCGCTCCACTCCCACAACACTTCACTCCGCTCGCCTCTGAAACGACCCCACTACACATCCTCGCGTCGCGCATCTGCACACCGTTTCACAGCCTCGCGCGTCGCCCCGTCACTACGCATCCTCGCACCGCTCAGAGACCTAGCACATCTCTGGTGTAAACATTCACTCCGTTCCACAGTCTCGCTAAGTTTCCTCGCACTACCCAGCTACCCCACACATCTCTGGAGGAATCGCAGCCCAAAGACAAAAATGGCGTGTTGTAAGTTTTATAGCAAAATCGGATATACACTACACCCACACGAATTCGCGGGCAAAACGCTAGTGTACGCTAAATTAGTTTTTGATTTGCTCCGACAAGCGTCACGTTATTTTACAAAAAGCTCAAGTCTTACTAAAAATCTCTTCCATGCGAAAAAACTGTATCTAAACAAAAATTATGAAAAGGATTTTTTTGTGTATGTTAAAAATATGTTTAATTTACAAACATATTTATTTTAAAAACATAAATAATAAAATGTTTCCTTAGTGTACTGATCCCATTGCGGAACTGATTTCAATAGATAGATACAATTGTAAAAAAGTTAAGTTATTAACCATTATTTGGTTAATAACTTAACTTTTTACAATTAGAGTTGTGTAACTTACAAAAAAATAATTCTATGGGTAAAATGGTGGACGAATCGCTGACAGCGATATCTACCAGACAACGTTTGGATGGAATAAAATAACTACAAGTAAAAACTCAAAATTTAAAAAACCCCCGACGCATTTATCTTGCGAAAACACCCCGATTCAAACAGTAAAACGCCCATAACTTTTGGACGGCTGAACTGATTTCATTCAAACATAGCTAAGAACACTCTCGACAAAATCACCTTTCAAACAAAAAAAAAAAAAAATCAAAATCGGTTCATCCGTTTAGGCGCTATGATGTCACAGACAGACACATAAGTACACAAATACACAGCAACACACGTGAAACTTATAACACCCCTCTTTTTCCGGCGGGGGTTAAAAATAATAAAATGGGAGTAGCCAAAAGCTACGTTTATCCTGACAAAGTGAACGATTCCTGTAAGAGCGAAGCTGCGCTCAAAACATAGTTTCACAAAGATTAATTCTTACTAGCTTTCTACCTCAATAATTGCCAAGATTAGCTCGCCCAATCGTGCTGGAAAAATCAGCCAATTGTTTACACAATACGGTATGAAGTAAATACACGGATCAGCTTGTGAACTGTTTATATTGAGAGCTTGCGCAGACGCACCGATTGTGTATCTATGTGTGTGTGAGAAGATCCGGTTCAGTATTCTACTTTTATTTGAATTTTCAGGTTATTAGATAATATTCTAAGAATAGAGGTTCGGTTCCTGCCCTTATCCCTTGATACTAGTGGTATGTTAAAAGCGTAAAATTATATAACTCCCTAAATAAAAAGTTAGAGATATTTTCGTACTCTAAATCCCAATGTAAGAAATTACTTACAGATTTTTTTCAAACACTTACATTTAATTCCACTGAGGATCTTCTGCTGGGTAACTTACAGTGATATCTTAATAATGAAACCTACTTATGGATACACACTTTACACACACACACACACACACACACACACACACTCA
The DNA here is from genome assembly GCA_949775005.1 of Orthosia gothica. Classification (NCBI taxonomy): domain Eukaryota; kingdom Metazoa; phylum Arthropoda; class Insecta; order Lepidoptera; family Noctuidae; genus Orthosia; species Orthosia gothica. The sequence goes on from OX459059.1 coordinate 18,602,702, forward strand.
AACACACATATAATTGTACCTTGGAATACGCTGAACCATATTGTTATATTATATATTATTATTAGTTTATTAATTATAAAAATTATTATGACTGACTATATGAATTATTATTGTAATGATGTTTTAAATTCTTTGATTTCATAATTGTTTTCTCTCTTTTGTATTATTTAATTTAAAATGATAAAATGACTGTTTTATACACGTGTTATGGCTTTGTTGCTACGGAGGATCACTGACTCCTAAGTCACAGGAACATACACCTAGTTTAGGAGTCAGAGTATCTAAAAATGACCTAATGTTTAAGGCCTTTTATATAAAAAAAAAAAAAAAAAAAAACATAACACGTTTTCTTCTTCAATACATCCCTATCAACCGTCACTTTATCACTGACTCCCTTTTCTTTTACAATCTAGGTATCACTTCTCACATAGTCCATCCATTGTTGCTATGGCCTTCCCCTGCCTCTCCATTCATCCTCATTTATATTCATAACTCTTTTTGTAACATGTAAATTTATTGCGGGGTGCCAACTGAAAATCAGCTCTGGGCATCTGTCAATTTCTGGGAGCTCGATAAGAGGCATCTATTCTCTCGCGAGCTTTTTTGTTAAAAGACGAAGTTCCTTTGATCATGACTTTGTTCTTTGACCGTTGATGCCCTACCATCTCGCTTTCATGCTGTATCCTCTACGGGTACTTGTTACTCTTTCACATAAAACTTGTTAACGGAATTTGATGAAACTTTACAATAATATCACTATCACTATCTGTTGGAGGGTTAAAACCTTATTGCTAATCCTGGCCGACTCCAATTTATTGAAATGACTGACATTGTGTTCTGTTACTTGTTAAAAAAAAAAAAATGGTTTTTAATGTCATGTCTTGTGCTTAATAAATTCTGCTTATATTTTACACCAAATATGTGTTTAAATATGATTTACATTAGGTTATGGTTCAGCAAAAATAGTGCAACGTTATTGTAAATATGTCGGAAACGAAAAATCATAGTTTTTCACATGAAAAATTACGCGGACGTGAAAATTACGTCGAGTGGAAATTTGTTATGAAAAATGCATTGATTCAAGACAATTTATGGATCTGTATAAGCGGTTACGGTAAGGATGACAAAACAACGTCCGAAGTGACAAATCGACGTGACGAAATTGCAAAATCTAAAATTTGCTTGAGCGTTGAAAAGTCATGTTTTTCACATTTGATGTCAGCGGATACGGCGAAAGACGCATGGAATGCACTGGAATGTGCATATGATGATAAAGGACTCGGTTCAAGAGTGAGAACTCTTAAGAACTTGTGCGCTGTCAAACTGGAGAACTATTCTAGCATGGAAGCTTACGTCAATGAAGTATTGTCATTAGCGCAGCAATTGGCGAATATGAACAAACCTGTTGATGACGAGTTTCTTGGTGCGTTGATGCTCAAAGGTTTACCGACAGAGTACGAGCCCATGATCATGGCACTAGAGCATTCGGGAGCTGTCATTACTGCTGATCTAGTCAAATCGAAACTGCTACAGGATCAACGTTGGACTAGTCGTGGAGATTCGAGTGAGTGCTTGTATTCTACAAGAAAAGGCGCTAGTACGAGTGACTCCTGGACGAGAAAAGCGCAGCAGCACAAGGATGAGTCAAAAGCGAAGGATAATTCCGCTAGAAAGAGAGAACCGTGGTGCTGGAAGTGCAGACAGAAAGGACATCTGAAGAAAGACTGCCGGAACGCGAAGGATTCTTCAGGAAACTGTGTCTTATCAGCATATAGTACTGGAACTGACTCGGAATCTCGATAGACTCGGGGGCTACAAATAACATGACTGGCAGGCGTGATTTGATGACAGACTTCAAATCGCGAGATGGTCACGTCACTGTGACTGTTCCTAAATGACCCTAGGCTGATAAAAATTTCGTTTTTCCTAAGATGTCCTAGATTTAGTGTTAATGTCGGCCCCTTTTTATAAAAGAGGGAACAACGCCCCGCCATCCGCGTTGCTCAATGAACTTCGTACCATCGACTGGGTGATTCTCTTCCGACATAAGTGAATTCTAAATTATGTTTTTGTTTTGTCTTGGAATTCACAGTTATAAAATTATAACTTGGAAGTGGTTTAGAAGGATAAAATATAACTAAAGGGATATAAACTAAATTGTTACTATTAACTAAAGCTTGTGTGAGAAACTCTTTACACTTATGTATAGAGTATTTATCAAAGACCGAATAATGGTCGTGGATAATGAACTTACATTCATGACTTACTACAAATACAAATAACTAAATTAGCAGAGAGTTTAACTCAGGAAGTAACTGGAGTTGATAATATCAACTCGCCTACAGACAGCCCCAAAAGCGCCCATCCCGCCATCATTTCGTAGTGTAATAGCTGGTAAGAAGAAATGATGAAACAAACTGCCAGCACACATTTCTGTCTGATAGCCTTAAGGGCTAAAGAAGTCAAACAATAGTGAAGTATGGAGTTAATTAGACAAAAGGGATTGCAAAGTGCATTATTTACCTAACGAAAGGAAGTTGGTAGGATCGCTACGCTTGCATTCATAAATACGTTTAATTGAATTACGTTAATTAGTTAAGTTGCAATAGTCAAGATTCCCACCCGAGTGACGTGAGACCGCTTTTCAGCAGCAGGTCCGTCGTAACGTGTACTACTCGGCCTAGACTGCATTTTCTAGTGAGAATCTGCGGCGGCTCCAAGAGTACAGGCTCCCTAAGCACTAGCATGCCTTGCCCAGTCCTAAGACAGTGGTCAGTTTTGTGCCTATTTGCCTCTGCCATTTGAGCGAGACATGCTACCAGTTACACTGGACGCGGGCTATAATAAGTAGCACTCTCTCGGCCTATTTACCCTTTACTAAGACAATGCAAAATTAACGCAAGCGTACCGCAGACTCAGTCTTTAGCAAAACTCAATGCGAAAGATACTTGCCGTACGTCGGAGCGGATTCATTCGTCGCTTCTCATCTCCTTAAACTGCCCATTGCGTGGATTTTGGGGCCGTCAGGGACGGCAGCCATCCAATATCGTGTCTCGCTAAATAGTGACGATTTAGTAATTGCCTACAAAACGGCTTGGTGTGGTTTTAACGAGACACGTTCCCTAAGCGTCATTAGACGATGTAATTTGGGGTTCTTTGTGATGCCTACCGGCTGAAACCTACCCCCCTCCCTGGAATATGAGCGACAGCAAGTATTTCGCGAAGTGTTCTGAGCTAGACCTTCTTAGGAAACAGTATATTTTAACAACTAACATTTGGTTCTCCTACGTGCTCAATTAAGAGCGGCCATATTTAGCCCATTTTATACAGAAATGAGTTTTAGCGGTTCCGCCTTCCGTGTATGTAATGTCAGTTAACTCTCAATAAAGGTCCTTAATCAAATGTGTAATTGTTTAGTGTATAAGTGGTGAATTAGGGTATGAAAGTGTGAAAGAAGACTTAACCGCGTCCCTAAACCAAATGTTCGTGACAAATGCCTGCCAAGGATGGATTGTAGGATTGGAGGATTTATACAAGGACTCGCCAAGCTAGAATAAATAGAACATTAGTGAATTGTCCCTACCTATGTAATACAAAGATTAAAACTTACCCCATTCATACTGGCACGCACTCACACCATATTAAAGCGGATAGACTAAATTATAATTAACTTAATAATTAAACTCGTAATCACGATACGTTACAACGACTCGACTTTAGATTATTCGTTTCCAAAGCTAAACCCTATGTGTCTAACACTCTAGTATCCTCACTCGTACGTCTTCGTCCGCTCCTCAGAACCAGACCGTCCGCTTCGCCCGCCTCAAATCAAGTGTCCCACTCACGCCTCTACCAGCACGTCGCCCATCTCTACCAATCTCCATTTCAGTTCAGTTTTTTGTGCATCGCTTAATTGTTTTGGGTCTGGTTCGTGTTAGAAATCAGATATTCCAAACCTCTTTAGAATTACTTTTGTCTTGACAGCTTCCACTTTGAAAGGCAATTTATGAGCATCTTGAAAAGGTTGGGTTCGTGTTCCATAGTTTATGACATAGCCTGTCAAACCTGAAGGTCCGCGTCTCAATGTGTTCAACACATCTGGCCGGCCATGCGTAGCTTTAAAATATTAAAATATAGAGATAAATGACATGTAGTCACATCACCATTGCTAGTGGAGATAAACTGAGGTGTACAGGTATAGGTACTGTTAAGTTGTCGGATAGCGCGACGTTAACTGATGTGTTGTATATACCTAAGCTGTCTGTAAATCTCATATCTGTTTCGCAATTGATTAAGAATGGTTGTATTGTTAATTTTGATACTACTGGTTGTACAATTTCTAAGCTGGGCGATGTTTTGATTAAGGCAAATGACGTTGGAGGGGCTTACAGACTTCAGATCTGCAGTCTACGGGCGAATCTTACTATTATCACTGCAACTTGGCATCAAAGACTTGGCCATTTAAGCGCCAACAATATGAAGCTTTTGAGGCAGGGACTTGCTAATGATATTAGTTTTCAGGATGACCCTTGTAAAGACGTTGCCTGTGAAGTTTGTTTAAAGGGAAAGCAAGCTCGGTTTCCTTTTCTCAGCAATCCTGAGAAGTCTGTGGCTGCAAAGCGGTTGGATTTAATCCATACCGATTTGTGTGGTCCGTTGCCGGTGAATTCGCTTGGAGGCAAGAGGTATATCCTGGCATTCTTGGATGACCATTCGAGGAAGGTGTTCGTGTATTTCCTGAAGCGTAAGAGCGAGGTGAGTGAATACACGAAAAACTTTATTAAGCTAGTCGAAACTCAGACTGGTGACAAAGTTAAAGTTTTGAGGTCGGACAATGGGACTGAGTATGTGAACAGAGACCTTGAAGGTTTTTTGAAAGGTAAGGGGATCAGGTAACTGTGCCTTATAGTCCTCAACAGAACGGCTGTGCGGAAAGGCTAAACAGGACTCTTCTAGAAAAAGTAAGGTGCCTCTTGTATACTTCGACCCTAGACCACAAGTTTTGGGCAGAAGCTGCCTGTACTGCTGCACATTTAATAAATGTGTCACCTTCGAAAAGGCTCTCAGGGCAAACTCCTGAGGAAGCCTGGACAGGTAAGAAGGTTAGCTTGAAACACCTACGTGTGTTTGGCTGCGAAGCTTATGCTCACGTTGATCAAGTGAAGCGGAATAAGCTTGAACCAAAAAACAAGCGTTGTATATTTCTTGGCTATGACGGTAATGGATATAGGCTCTACGATTCGGTGAAAAATATAGTTTTTCGTAGTCGTGATGTTGTTTTTAACGAAACAATTTTTCCAGGTGTCAAGAGTAAACGGCCCGTGGAGATCTTCTTTCCGACTTGTGATGACGGAGATACCGTTGAAGATGCGGATGTTCGTGATCAGTCTCGGACTGAGCTTGAGGTGGAGATACCATCACTATCAACTGTAGAGGCTGAGGTTGAGGCGGAGAGACCGGTAGCGCCTGAAGTGTGGTTTGAGGCTGACGAGCAGGTGCAGAGTTCATCTACTGATACAACCAGAATGCCACGGAAGCCACCATCTGACGGACCAGCCTATAATTTACGGCCGAGAGTACCGAGGACGATGTCTGCGCTCGAGACAGAGTTGAGTGAGCCGACGAATGTCAAGGAAGCTTTGCAATCGAGTGATAGTAAGCTTTGGCGGCAAGCCATGCAAGATGAGATTGATTCGTTCAAAAAGCATGAGGCTTGGGAGCTAGTTGACAGACCGGCAGACAAGAATATTGTCAAGAATCGATGGTTGTTTAAAATCAAACGTGACGCCAATGGCAAAGTGGCGTGTTATAGAGCGCGATTGGTTGCAAAGGGTTTTACCCAAAAGTTCGGAATTGACTACATGGATATTTTTTCTCCGGTTGTGCGACATAGTTCGTTGAGAATGCTGTTGTCTCTTGCGGTTGAATTAGATCTGAAGATTGATCACCTTGACGTCAAGACTGCTTTTCTGAATGGCAATTTGAGTGAAGAAATTTATATGTCACAGCCTGAAGGTTTCGTCAAGCAAGGCAATGAGCATATGGTCTACAGACTCAAGAAAGCCGTGTACGGGTTAAAGCAGGCGTCACGTGCCTGGTACGATAAGGTAAAGGAAGTTTTACTCGCAGAGAATTTCACGCAGAGCAAATATGAGAGCTGTATCTTCAGTCGCCGATTGCGTAAGCGAACCATTATTATTGCTCTCTATGTAGACGATTTTTTCGTTTTTTACGACTGTGACGAGCTTGCTGATAAGCTAAAAACGTCACTGAAGTCTCACTTCACAATTAAAGATTTAGGTGAGATTAAACATATGCTAGGCATCAAAGTACAGCGTACTAGTCGTGAGTTGAAGCTGAGTCAGAAAACCTATATTGAAAAGTTACTTGAACGTTTCGGTATGAGTGACTGTATAACTGTGTTGCTAAGACGCCCTTAGATGTAGGTCTGAAGTTTTCTGATAGCGCCACCCACGAGAGTAGACTACCGTATCAGGAGCTGATAGGATGTTTATTGTATATAGCTGTGACCTCAAGACCTGACATTTCTTTTGCTGCATGTTTCTTAAGTCAGTTTAATACTTGCTACACAGCGGAACACTTTGCAGCGGCCAAACGTGTATTGCGGTATTTAAAAGGCACAATGAATTTAGGTCTTGTGTACAGAAAAAGTGATGAACATGATAAATTTCATGTTTATGGATTTACTGACGCTGATTGGGCTAACGGGGCGGATCGTAAATCTTACACGGGGTATATTTATAAGCTGGGTAGGAATGTTATTTCCTGGGGTTGTTATAAGCAATCGTGTATCGCACTTTCGTCTACCGAGGCGGAGTATATAGCTTTGTCTGAAGCTGCCAAAGAGGCGGTATACGTCCGTGCGGTTCTTGCTGAGTTGATAGGTCAATGTCACACTGTAACCCTGTATAGTGATAATCAGTCTGCGGCGAAGCTGGCTAGTAACTCAGTGTTCCATAAGCGAACAAAACATGTGGACATTAGATATCACTATATTCGTGAAACTGTAGAGAATAGGGTGCTAGTACTGATGTACATGCCAACAGAGCAGATGACTGCTGATGTGCTCACGAAGGCACTGCCTAGCTGTAAGCACTTGTCGTTTGTACGAGATATGCTTGAAGTCCTCCAGGATTAAGAGGGCGTGTTGGAGGGTTAAAACCTTATTGCTAATCCTGGCCGACTCCAATTTATTGAAATGACTGACATTGTGTTCTGTTACTTGTTAAAAAAAAAAAAAATGGTTTTTAATGTCATGTCTTGTGCTTAATAAATTCTGCTTATATTTTACACCAAATATGTGTTTAAATATGATTTACATTACTATCACATGTTATAAATCGAGGGGGATTTCTGTCTGTTCGCGATAAACTCAAAAACGAATAAACGGATTTTCATGCGATTTTCACATAGACAGAGTGATTCATGAGGAAGGTTCAAGTGTATAATTTGTTAAGGTTTTGTGTAAATTGGTTGAAATATGACGATAATTGTTGAACATGTCGTCAAAAGTCAAACCATGTTAGCTGGGAGCTTTCATCGAAAACGCTGCCTACCCTTTGAGATATAACAAAACAATGTACGGTGGGATATTCCTCTTTTATAGATCTACAGAAAACTCCGCCATGGAATAATCTATCTTTCAAGGCTAGCTTATTATACCCACTCTAACTTCTGAAAATATGGTTACGAACAATGCAGTAATTGAAAAGTTGTTTAGCCAGATACAGTATGAATCCTTATCAGCTTAAATACATTAGTTACCTACACATTATGATAATCAGTTATACCATATAATTTAAATGAATATCTAAGGAGTAAGTTATCGACGACGAATGATGGACGAGTTAACGTTAAGACGTTGCGTTGGAAGGCCTCCCACTAGGCGGACCGATGACCTGGTGAAGGTTGCGGGGATCCGCTGGTTACGAGACGCCTGGGGGAGGTCTATGTCCAGCAGTGGACGTCTTTCGGCTGATACGATGATGCGACCCTACGACAGATAGAATATATAGGAATAATATGCTGTACTACCCGTGCAAAGCCGGGGTGGGTCGCTAGTAGCTTCTAAGGGAGTTTATTTTATTGGTTTGTGGAGTATAGGTCCACCGCACAAATTATTGAGTATAGTAATGAAATGCATGTTGGTTTATTCCTTATAATCTCTAGATTACAGAGGTAATATTAGCTAAACTTTATGCAACCGGAAAACTGTGAAAAACGACAATCAAAACATGTACTCATTTTTCATGAAAATAATTATCAAAAAACGCTCTTAAACACGCGTTTTTTGTCGTATCAGTACTTCGTACTTTTATTTTAGTAGTCCGGTTAGATTTATATGTAATCTTTGGTTTGTTTATTTTATAATAAAATGGTTACTTTTTATGTATAATATGATTAATATACATTATAATGGCATTATAAGTGGCAGTGGGCAGGGCACTTTGCTCGCAAAACGATGGCCGATGGGGCAGAAAAGTTCTGGAATTTCGACCGTAAACCGGAACACGATACGACGATAGACGTTGGAAGGCCTCCCACTAGGTGGACCGAGGACCTGGTTAAGATTGAGGGAAAGCGAATGCGAGATGCAATGGATCGGTCAATGTGGCGACGCCTGGGGGAGGCCTGGGTCCAGCAGTAGAAGTCTTTCGGCAGAAATGATGATGATGACATTATAATTTACTAGTGGGCCTAAAAAAAAATACTCAAAATTACACAGAATACTTTTTGTCCCGAGAGTATGTTCTCTTATAAATTACGACTTTCTAGCAGGTGATGCTAAGGCAGAAGCTACATTTTCTTATCGATTACACCAAGAAGCAAGTGCCTAAGGTTACAGGTTGGCAACATTAAATATTAAACGTATACCTCCTAGTAGACAGGTACAGGAAACAACTTTGTCTCTAAATAGCTGACAAACCCTTGATGAACACAACCCGTGTTACATAATGTAAGGTGTGTATATTTAGTGGTTCCATCAGGAGGCCGTTGGCCTGTTTGCCGACACATTACACTAATAGTTAGCATACACGTGGATACAGGGTGACACAGTCGTAAAGGTTTCGTCGATGTACAACCACGTACAGTGGCGGACTTTTCTTTATGTCTTGCTATTATTAATCAAAACATTTTGACCCACTGCTAAGCAAAGGGCTTTCCCATAGCCTTAAGCTCTGCCGCGTCTTTTGCCTTCTCCGGCCAATCTCCAGTAATAAGGTATAAAGTTGCCGCTGACATGATAGTACCTAATCAACCGTCACAACCGCGCAGCTCCAAATTCAGTAGCTTTTTGTACTTTCCTTATTATACTATGACTTAAAAAAAGCCCTAGATCAAAATTTTGATAGTTAAATTATCTTTGAGATTGTGAAAATGTCATTAAAATACGCCCAGCGGTTTTGATTGCGATTGTGGTTTTTAGCCTGTGTTAGACATAACTTAATAAATTAATTACGAGTAAAAATCAAAATTTCCATAGATATTTACAAATTTTTAATAAAATGGTCTAATGTTTTTATTATTTTCCAAACAATTACGACTAGCCGTTTAGACGTGCTGGCTATTTTAAAATCATCTACTGAGGGGTATCTGCGCCTTAAGTAACATAAAATAACATAGGTCAAACAGTCACTGAGCTGTAATTGTATATTTAGACCTAACTGTCTTACCCTTGGGGAAAACAGCAGTGAAAACAGCCTTGTTGCTGTTCTTAATTCTGTATCATACATAAAACAACATTTATCAGCAAATAAATGATTTCTTTCTTTCTTTCTTCTTTCTTTAATACATTGTAAAAACCGTCCAAGTGCGAGTCGGACTCGCGCACGAAGGGTTCCGTACCATTTTCGTAAAAAAACGGCAAAACAATCACGTTTGTTGTATGGGAGCCCCCCTTAAATATTTATTTTATTTTGTTTTTAGTATTTGATGTTGTAGCGGCAACAAATATACATCACCTGTGAAAATTTCAACTGTCCAGCTATCACGGTTCATGAGATACAGCCTGGTGACAGACAGACAGACAGACAGACGGACCGCGGAGTCTCAGTAATAGGGTCCCGATTTTACCCTTTGGGTACGGCACCCTAAAAAGCAAAGTCCAAGTACAAAAGCCAGCTTTATTCAAAGTTGGCTTACTTACAGCAAACCCTAGACCTAGACTAGAGTCAAGAGCAAACCCATCACAAATAAAAAAAATAAAAAAAAACCCTAGAGTGCCAAAGAGAGATGACAAAAGAAACATCGTTGAAAAGACACAATATATCGTCGTACGATTTTAATCTTATCATCTAATGCTCAAAACGAACCTAAAAGCCTTCAGCCATCAAGAATGATAAAGTACAAGAATAACCTTTGGCCATAATATTATAGTTTGGTTTATTACGTCAATAAAGCCATTCTCATATAAGTAGGTACTAAATTTTATCACATATCGTCGTAAAAGGTGAATAAGGGAGAGTGACCCTGTTACCTAATCTTAAGGCCGTATTAAACAACCTTAAGCCAGAAGTTCAGAGCGAACGGTCAAAAAGAGGAGTTAAAACATATTTACCTGCGGCTTACCGCGGCTCTGGCACAATTGGATGATTAACCAATAACCAAAAAAAGGGGCTGGTTTTTCAAAACACGTTTTTTTTATATGAGGACAAAAAAACTGTGGTTCTATACAAACCACCATTTTTATTCCTCAGTTAAGAGCTAGACAACGACAATGATTGCCGGAAAGTCAAAATTAAGGGGATTGACCACGTCACATTATGGTAGCACTTTTGTCAAAATCTGCAATTTGGAATTTTGACAACGTTGATTTTGATACACCTGGTAGAATATCACTTCAGCCATCCTTACTATATTTATACTTCATCATCATCTCATCATCATCTTCCTTCACTTGTCCCATGTTACTTGGGGTCGGCGCAACACGTTTTCGTGTCGCGTCAGCAGTTTTAAAGTTTGTCTGGAATTACTGTGGTACATGGCTCAGGGCAATGATTTAGTTAAAGAGTAGAGTTCAAAAAATTCTCTATTTTCACGAACTCAATAATCTAGTTTGGTCAGGACTGGCCGAGCGTTGTGTGTTGGCCTGGGTGGCAACTGTTGGCCTTTATGGCAACTGTTGGCCTTTATGGCAACTGTTGGCCTGTGTGGCAACTGTTGGCTTTTATGGCAACTAAAGGCCAGTGTGCCAACTGGAGGCCTTTATGGCAACTGTAGGCCAGTGTGGCAATTGGAGATCTTTGTAGCAACTGTGGGCCGGTAGGGCACCTGTAAATCAGTGTAACAAAACGTTTGTGTAAGAAACCTTACAGGGGATCCCTGTTGAGTTATGAGGTTAAAATAAAGTAAACTCGCATAGTCACGCGAGAGGTGAGGTCACCATGTTAATGTTGATGACGTTCGAATCGTCAAGCCTTCATTACGAATATTGAAATAATTTTGGTTTTCTAATTTTGATTACTATGCGTAGATTGTATTAGTAAGATACACAAAGCTCAAGTACCAATTGAGATAGTAGATGACGAATTGACGTAACATACGACAGGCTAAATGTCTGTGGGGAACTGGTTCTAAGTTCAGAGAGTTGAGTTGACTCGACATCGTGAGGATGTGCGAGTAGAGCAATTGTGATTGCTAAGAGAGCTATGTGATAGCTAAGAGAGCTATGTGATAGCTAAAGATCGTGAATAAGATACCTGGTGTCTTGTTTCTTTTGTTTCATTAATGACTGTCAGTGGTACTTGGACTTTGTAATCTCGAAGATTGGGTGCTTTTAGGTACCAGATCGATGATTAAGTTGCTATTTTCTTTAAATTGAAAATAAAATTACTTGTTCCTTGCAATGGTGAACAAAGGGATTTAAATGATCATGTTTGATTGTTTCGAAATGTTTCCTCACTCTAGAGTATGAGTCAGGATTGGACGAGCGAATACTGTTTGGAAATTTTGTGTTTCAGAAAAACATCCCTTGTATGATGGGAGACTGGCGGGTCGGAGTAGACTAAGAGGACGTGTGACGCAACACATGAGATGGCAGTGAACAAGGACAAGACGATGATGCCTGCGGGTGATAGATTTGGGGATCTGTCACCTGAGAGAGGCCCGAGAAGGCGACGTGTTGTGTTCCACGCTCGCCTCTCAAGATAAATTACGGCCTAGAGAACACCATGTGGTTTTAGTCAGTAGGAGTCTGACAGACCCCTCAGCTTTCCCCAAGAGCTGAGGACATTCATGAGAATTTCCACATGATTCGATACACTGTAAAACCTGACAATGAGGAACAGACGAGGACGCCTGTCTCGCAGGATGGCCGTGTCGGGTTTAGTCAATAGTACGGACGTTAAAACAAATCGCAAGCACGCCATCTGGCGGCAAAGCAACACAACTACGCATTGGCGCGCTTCCTCTAATCACTTGCGTGGTGGGGATAGTAGAATATGGCAGTTGAGTACTGAACGCCGTAGAGCTAACACGTCGTAGAATCAGTGTCGATCCGTAATATTAGTAAGCAAGAATGTAACTGAGTTGTGACTATTTAAATAAACCCAGTGTATCGAATAACTTCTGTGATTTCATTTGCACGATTGGACCCACCGACCTGCCCACACACGATGTCTTAACCTAAGGGAATACATCCTGACTTCCCAATGGTTTACATCTATCGGCCAGCCTTGATGCGACATATATAATTAAAAAATATGTATTTAGATAAGTATATATCCACCATTGCATTATTTTGCAAGTGCCTATGTTTAATCTTAGTCTAAGTCGTTCTCTTTTCTTCTCTGCCTGTTCTCACACACAATTGTCTACATTTCTTTTTCCTTTTCGCGGGCCTTCTGGTAGAAATTTCTTTAGAAATAAGCAGTTCCTTTGTACTTTATTGTCTTGATGTCTTGTCTCTATATATTTACTGTGTGTACATTCATTATTAAATAAATAAATAAATAATCATCATCAAAAAATCTGCTGGATCACATTGCTTGACAGCTGATAATTTTTCGCGATTTCAGAGATCCCATAATTAAAAGTTGATCATATTCAAGAATCCTTTTAACCCTCGGCAATATAAAAAAAAACTCACGTCACCCAGAAGACAGTATTGTATAAAATGACCTACAACTAATTTCTTGTGTTGCCAAAAAAAAAACAATGACTAGCAAATACAAAAATAAAATGTCATTCATGAATTATTGAAACACTTAGCGGAGCGATGGCACACGAACTATGGAAATTGATGCTTTCTACATTTATGTTATTTTACCCAAATAGCTATGTTGGTCGAGGAGCTCGTGGCTAAATAACCGACTTACCAAACAGGAGGAGGTTCTATGTTCGACTTCTTGTACGTTTTTTTTTTTTTTTTTTTATATTTATGTTCACCGATATCTGCGTCAATCGTGAACCGATTTTGAAAATTCTTTTTTTGTTTGAAAGAGTATGTTTCGAAATTGGTCCCATTTTAATTTGGTGAAGATCTGATGAATAACTTTGGAGATATACAACAGAACCCTTCAATAAATAACAGCAAATCATTCGGAATTTTGCAATCGCATGTCTGTTTATTGTATATACCATTTCATAACATAACATCACGCCAGTACGCACTAAAGGGGTACGCAGATCTCTCATTTCACCGGTTATGTTCAAGTTTCATGTTATTCGGGTAATCAATTCTGGCCTTATAGGTACCTACCTTACTAAACAACTTACCTATTTTAGGTAGATACAACTAAAAAGTCAACATCGGTTCACCTTATATAGTTCGATTTCGCAAACAAAATGGGAAAAAAGAAAGACACCGACTTCCAAAATTAAAGTTATTTTTCACTTTGTAGTTTTTTATTTGGAAGTCGGTAGTATTTTTTTGCAAAAAAGTTTTTTAATTTTTTTGTTTCTTCTTCTTGTCTGTATATTATGTGTGTGTGCATAAATGGTTAAATAAATAAATCGAACTATACAAGGTGAACAGATGTTGATGATTCTTTTATTATTTGAAAGCTGGTGCATCTCACCAACTAGGTCCTAGTTAATAGCTTTAACGTTACACACAAAAAATACAGTCGAATTGAATTCCTACTTTATAAATTCGGTTAAAAATAGCAGTCACTAGACGGTGTTTGTTAGAGGTAGATGTAATCATCATCATATCAGCCAAAAGACGTCCACTGCTGGACATAGGCCTCCCCCAAGCGTCACCGCATTGACCGGCCCCGTGCGTCTCGCAACCAGCGGATCCCCGCAACCTTCACCAGGTCATCGGTCCAACTGTTGGGAGGCCTTCCAACGCAACGTCTGCCGGTTCGCGGTCGCCACTCCAGAACCTTTCTGCCCCATCGCCCATCCATTCTACGAGCAATGTGCCCTGCCCACTGCCACTTAAGTATGGCAATTCTTCGGGCTATGTCGGTAACCCTGGTTCTCTTACGGATCTCAACATTTCTGATTCGATCACGCAAGGAAACGCCGAGCATAGCCCTCTCCATTGCCCTTTGAGTGACTGTAAGCTTTCTGATGAGGCCCATTGTAAGCGACCACGTATCAGAACCATATGTCATCATTGGCAACACACACTGGTCATAGACTTTTGTCTTGAGATACTGTGGTAAGTTGGACGAGAAGACACCGCGCAGATGTAATAGTGCAGAAAACATGGATCACTGGAAAACAAAACTTTTAGTTTTATCAATTTGCGATGAAGAAAAGGAAGCAGAAGAATTTATTACACATCCTCGCACCGCGCATCTGCACACCGTTTCACAGTGTCGCGCGTGGCTCCGTCGCTACGCATCCTCGCACCGCTCAGAGACCTAGCACATCTCTGGTGTAAACATTCACTCCGTTCCACAGTCTCGCTACGTTTCCTCGCACTACCCAGCTACCCCACACATCTCTCGTGGAATCGCAGCCCAAAGACAAAAAATGGCGTGTTGTAAGTTTTTTTATAGCAAAATCAGAGATACACTACACCCACACGAATTCGCGGGCAAATCGCTAGTGTACGCTAAATTAGTTTTTGATTTGCTCCGACAAGCGTCGCGTTATTTTACAAAAATCTCAAGTCCTACTTAAAAATCTCTTATATGCGAAAAAACTGTATATAAACACATATTATGAAAAGTTTTTTTGTGTATGTTAAAAATATGTTTAATTTACAAACATATTTTAAACACGTAAATAGATAGTGGTTAAGCGCAAGCCAATACGATAAATAAAAAAAAAAGAACGTAACCAATTTTTCCTAAGTGTACTGACCCGATTGCGAAAATGATTTTAATAGACAGAATATACATAATTGCAAACCAAATAAGTTACACAACTATTTTACAAAAAAAATACCGTTGAATTGATAACCTCCTACTTTTTGCGAAGCCGGTTAAAATACTTCTATGGATAAAATGGTGGTGGTATCGCTGACAGCGATATCTAACAGATAACGTTTGGATGGATTAAAATAATAAAAATAAAAAGGGAGTAGCCAAAAGATACGTTTATCCCGACAAAATGAACGATTCCTGTACGAGCGAAGCTGCGGTAAAAGAATAATTCCACAAAGATTAATTATTACTAGTTTTCTACCTCAATAATTGTCAAGATTAGCTCGCCCAATCGTGCTGAAAAAATCAGCCGATTGTTTACACAATACAGTTTGAAGTAAATACACGGATCAGCTTGTAAACTGTATATATTGAGAGCTCCGGCAGACGCACCGGTCGTGTATCTATGTATGTGTGAGAAGATCCGGTTCAGTATTCTACTTTTATTTGAATTTTCTGGTTATTAGATAATATTCTAAGAATAGAGATTCGGTTCCTGCCCTTATCCCATGATACTTCAATACAATCCTATCAACTGTCACTTTATCACTGACTCTCTTTTCTTTTATAATCTAGGTATCACTTCTGACATAGTCCATCCATTGTTTCTATGGCCTTCCTCTGCATCTCCATTTATCCTCATTTATATTCATAACTCTTATTGTAACATGTAAATTGATTGCGGGGTGTCAACTGAAAATCAGCGCTGGGCATGTGTCACTTTTTAGGAGCTCGATAAGAGGCATCTATTCTCTCGCGGGCTTTTTGTAAAAAGACGTAATTGCCGTAATCATCATGACTTTGTTCTTTGACCGTTGATGTATAGTCCTACCATCTCGCTTTAACGCTGTATCCTCTACGGGTACTATTGTTACTCTTTCACATAAAACTTGTTAACGATGATGATTTGATGAAATTTTACAGTAATATCACAATCACTACATATTATAAATCCCCCGCGGCTGTCGCGATAAACTCAAAAACGACTAAACGGATTTTCATGCGATTTTCACATAGACAGAGTGATTCATGAGGAAGGTTCAAGTGTATAATTTGTAAAGGTTTTGTGTAAACTGGTTGAAATATGACGATAATTGTTGAACATGTCGTCAAAAGTCAAACCAAGTTAGCTGGGAAATTCATCGAAAACGCTGCCTACCCTTTGAGATATAACAAAACAATGTACGGTGGGATATTCCTCTTTTATAGATCTACAGAAAACTCCGCCATGGAATAATCTATCTTTCAAGGCTAGCTTATTATACCCACTCTAACTTCTGAAAAAATGGTTACGAACAATGCAGTAATTGAAAAGTTGTTTAGCCAGATACAGTATGAATCCTTATTAGCTTAAATACATTAGTTACCTACACATTATGATAATCAGTTATACCATATAATTTAAATGAATATCTAAGGAGTAAGTTATCGACGACGAGTGATGGACGAGTTATCGTTAAGACGTTGCGTTGGAAGGCCTCCCACTAGGCGGACCGATGACCTGGTGAAGGTTGCGGGGATCCGCTGGTTACGAGACGCCTGGGGGAGGTCTATGTCCAGCAGTGTACGTCTTTCGGCTGATACGAGGATGCGACCCTACCACAGAAAGAACAAATAGGCATAATATGCTGTACCACCCGTGCGAAGCCGGGGTGGGTCGCTAGTAGCTTATAAGGGAGTTTTTTTTTTGGTTTATGGAATAGGTCCACCGCACAAATTATTGAGTATAGTAATGAAATGCATGTTGGTGTATTCCTTATAATCTCTAGATTACAGAGGTAATATTAGCTAAACTTTATGCAACCGGAAAACTGTGAAAAACAACAATCAAAACATGTACTCATTTTTCATGTAAATAAACGTCAAAAACGCTCTTAAACACGCGTTTTTTGTCTTATCACTCTTTTATTTTAGTAGTCCGGTTAGATTTTTATATAATCTTTGGTCTGATATGATAAAATTGTTACTACATACATATATACATAAACTCACGCCTAATGAAAAAAAAGAAATACACAAAGAAGTTGAATCTTTATTCAACTTTTGCCGAATTCACTTACACAATTAGGCTGCTGGTTAAGGTTGCGGGAAGGCGCTGGATGCTAGATGCACGGGATCGGGATCAATGTGGCGACGCCTGGGGGAGGCCTATGTCCAGCAGTGGATGTCTTTCGGCTGAAATGATGATTATGATGATGACATTATAATTTAACAGAGAGCCTAAAAAAAAATACTCAAAATTACACCGAATATTTTTTGTCCCGGGAGTATGTTCTCTTATAAATTACGACTTTCTAGCAGGTGATGCTACTGGCAAAAGCTACATTTTCTTATCGATTACACCAAGAAGCAAGTGCCTAAGGTTACAGGTTGGCAACATTAAATATTAAACGTATACCTCCTAGTAGACAGACACAGGAAACAACTTTGTCTCTAAACAGCTGACGGCTCGACAAACCCTTGATGAACACAACCTGTGTTACATAATGTAAGGTGTGTATATGTAGCGGTGACCACTTTCCATCAGGAGGCCGTTGGCCTGTTTGCCGACACATTACACTAATAGTTTAGCATACACGTGGATACAGGGTGACACAGTCGTAAAGGTTTCGTCGATGTACAGTGGCGGACTTTTCTTTCTGTCTTGCTCTTATTAATCAAAACATTTTGACCCACTGCTAAGCAAAGGGCTTCCCCATAGCCTTAAGCTCTGCCGCGTCTTTTGCCTTCTCCGGCCAATCTCCAGTAATAAGGTATAAAGTTGCCGCTGACATGATAGTACCTAATCAACCGTTGCAACCGCGCAGCTCCAAATTCAGTAGCTTTTTGTACTTTCCTTATTATACTATGACTTAAAAAAAGCTCTAGATCAAAATTTTGAAAATGTCATTAAAATACGCCCAGCGGTTTTGATTGCGATTGTCGTTTTTTGTCCGTGTTAGACAAAACTTAACAAACTAATTACGAATAAAAATCAAAATTTCCATAGATCAATTAATTGGTCTAATGTCTTTATTATTTTTCAAAAAATTACGACTTGCCGTTTAGACGTGATTCTTATTTTAAAATCATCTACTGAGGGGTATCTCCGCCTTAAGTAACATAAAATAACATAGGTCAAACAGTCACTGAGCTGTAATTGTATATTTAGACCTAACTGTCTTACCCTTGGGAAAAACAGCAGTGAAAACAGCCATGTTGCAGTTCTTAATTCTGTATCGTACATAAAACAACATTTATCAGCATCTAAATGATTTCTTTCTTTCTTTCTTCTTTATTTAATACATTGTAAAAACCGGCCAAGTGCGAGTCGGACTCGCGCACGAAGGGTTCCGTACCATTTTCGTAAAAAAACGGCAAAAAAATCACGTTTGTTGTATGGGAGCCCTCCTTAAATATTTATTTTATTTTGTTTTTAGTATTTGTTGTTGTAGCGGCAACAAATATACATCACCTGTGAAAATTTCAACTGTCCAGCTATCACGGTTCATGAGATACAGCCTGGTGACAGACAGACAGACAGACAGACGGACCGCGGAGTCTCAGTAATAGGGTCCCGATTTTACCCTTTGGGTACGGCACCCTAAAAAGCAAAGTCCAAGTACAAAAGCCAGCTTTATTCAAAGTTGGCTTACTTACAGCAAACCCTAGACCTAGACTAGAGTCAAGAGCAAACCCACCACAAAAAAATAATAATAAAAAAAACCCTAGAGTGCCAAAGAGAGATCACAAAAGAAACATCGTTGAAAAGACACAATATATCGTCGTACGGTGTTTTAATCTTATCATCTAATGCTCAAAACGAACCTAAAAGCCTTCGGCCATCAAGAATGATAAAGTACAAGAATAACCTTTGGCCATAATATTATAGTTTGGTTTATTACGTCAATAAAGCCATTCTCATATAAGTAGGTACTAAATTTTATCACATATCGTTGTAAAAGGTGAATAAGGGAGAGTAACCCTGTTACCTAATCTTAAGGCCGTATTAAAACCAACCTTAAGCCAGAATTTCAGAGCGAACGGTCAAAAAGAGGAGTTAAAACATATTTATCTGCGGCTTACCGCGGCTCTGGCACAATTGGATGATAAGCCAATAACCAAAAAAACCGGCCAAGTGCGAGTCGGAGTCGCGCACGAAGGGTTCCGTACTTGGTAAATTGCGGTTTACGATATATGACGTATTAAAAAAAAAACTACTTTACTTGATCTCGTTCAAACCAATTTTCGGTGGTAGTTTATATGTAGTTTTTTTTTTTTTTTTTTGTTTGTACATCATATATTTTTTTTAGTTTTATCATTCTCTTATTTTAGAAGTTACAGGGGGGGGGGGACACATAGAAAAAAATTATATTATAAACCTCAATATCATTTTCGAAGACCTATTCATAGATACCCATGGGTTTGAAGAAAAAAAAAAAACATTTTTAGTTTCAAGTATGGGAACCCACAAAATGTATTGTTTTTTTTTACATTTTTGTGTGAAAATCTTATTGCGGTTCACAGAATACATCTACTTACCAAGTTTCAACAGCATAGTTCTTATGGTTTCGGAAAAAAGTGGCTGTGACATACGGATGGACAGACAGACAGACATACATGACGAATCTTTACGGTTTCCGTATTTTGCCATTTGGCTACGGAACCCTAAAAAGGGGCTGCTTTTTTAAAAGTTGTTTTTTTTTTTATCTGAGAACAAAAAAACTGCGGTTCTGTAGAACACCATTTTTGTTCCTCAGTTAAGAGCTAGAAAACGACAACGATTGCCGGCATGTCAAAATTAAGGGGATTGACCACGTCACATTATGGTAGCACTTTTGTCAAAATCTGCAATTTGGAATTTTGACAACGTTGATTTTGATACACCTGGTAGAATATCACTTCAGCCATCCTTACTATATTTATACTTTATCATCATCTCATCTTCATCTTCCTGCCCTTGTCCCATGTGACTTGGGGTCGGCGCAACACGTTTTCTTCTTCCATACCGTCCTGTCCCCCATCACTCCATCACTGACGCCCTTTTCTTTCATATCACTCCTCACACAGTTCATCCATATTTATACTTATAGATAATATTATAAATGCGAAAGTAACTTTGTCTGTTACCTTTTTACGCTTAAACCGCTGAACCGATTAAGATGAAATGGTATGGAGATAGTTTGAGAAGCTGGAAAGGACATAGTTTGAGAATTTTGGGGTGACATAGGTTAGTTTTTATCCCGGTAGTTCGTTCCCTTGGACTTGTCTTTTTCAGCATTCGGGTTATAATTTCTGTACTTATTTTTTTTTGTCATCCTTTCTAAAGAGATAAAATATAAAACTGAGGAGAAACATCGTCATTATCATCAGCTTACAACAGTCTATTTCTGGAAAAGTGAAAAGATCCACAAGAGATCAAACGTTTATTCATACGGGCTAAGGTTAATCGGGCATCTTTGATCCCTAAAGACACACCTACTCACTATTACACACCAAGACTCCTGCCCAGCTCCCTCCCAAACGACACAATACACTGGAGTGTATCCTAAGTAATTGCAACCTATAACATTGTAGCGGCGCACATTCGCTCCAGAAAGAACGCCCCATTCCAAGGATAATAAACGGGATATATTGCCGCTGGAGATAAAGAAAATGTAAGGTCTCGGCCTATCTATACGTTTTATATGACGATATTGAAGAAATTATGTGTATGCGTAGAAAAATTTGGTGGAAAAATCAAAGGATGATTTTTTTGGTAAATAAGTTGAAGACACACGTGAAAAAAAGAACGTGAAAAATTAATTTTATAATAATTGAGTACAGAAAAAGATTTTTGATGTCGGTTATATTTCGAGGAGTGTGCGATGAAATTACATTATTTAATTCCGATGTGCCATCGATAGTGAACATCCCACTCATAAGCACTAAAGGTTTTGGGAATACTTTCATTCTGCGTACAGTTTCTGCTTCTTTTTCTGTACACTCGTAGCGGAGTGGTCGAGGTCGGCATTGTTGCAGTAAGACATCGGGCTGCAGCCTTCGGGATTCGCTTCACCTCACAATGAGACGCCATCCCTATCTGTCGGCTGTGGCTCGTGTGCACTCATGCAGCATGGCCCGACCAGATCAAGTCTGCAGAAGGCGGGCCTTCTGCAGACTTGATCTGGTCGAGCCATCGCTCTCGTTGCTTCCATTCTGAACCACGAACCGCCTAATAGAGGCGTCCGATCCCGTGCGTTTCGAATCCAACGTATTCCCGCAACCTTAACCAGGTTATCGGTCCACCTAGCGAGAGGCATTCCAATGCATCGTCTTCCGGCTCGTGGTCGCCATTTCAGAACTTTTCTTTTCAATGTGGTGATGCTTGGGGGAGGCCTATGTCCAGCAGTGGATGTCTTTCGGCTGAAATGATGATAATGTGGACACGTGACCAAAGAACTGAATTTAATCCTGGACTATAGCCGACAGACGATGCTTGATGCCGAGTTCTTGGCGAATAGATAATAATATATTGGTGAAAAACTCAGTTCAGGATAACTTACTTGACTTAATGCCCTATACCACAATAGATCCCAATGGGTCGAAGTGTCCGAGTTGCTTCTCGGCCCCTCCATAAGATAAGATAAGATAATGTCCTATAACCCCTAGATGGGGCAGAGGGCGTCCTCATATGTCCTCCATCGCGATCGGTCTTGAGCTTCACGCTTCACTTTGCTACATGTCATTCCGATGCTCGTCGCTTCTGCCAACACGGTGCCACGTAAGGTTTGACGGGGACGGCCACGCTTTCTTTTCCCTTGGGGATTCCAGTCCAAAGCCAGCTTGGGTATGTGATTGGAACCCCTTCGAAGCGTGTGGCCAGTCCATCTCCACTTGCGAGACAGCGGTTGACGAAGAGTAAGGTTGAGTTTAAATTTCAAGAAAACCAACTCAAATTTTTTTTTTCCATTCAGAAAACGAAATATCACAGATACCTAAAATTAAAAGAAACACAGCTTGCTTTCAATATTTACCCATACCTTTCTACTTCCACTCCTCGTGTGGTAATGTGACAAACAATTAATAATGTTAAATTGGTGACATTCGTTCTCCTTGCCAGCAAATGTGTTAGTGACAACATGGTTTAGTGGTTCCAATTACGTGAGCGGACGCTTAGAGTAGAGCTTGTGGTCTGTGTTAGAGGATAAGCAGGACGGATGGTGAAGTGTGTGATGGAGCTGTTTGATCTTTTGATGTTGTTGTTAAGGTTGATGACGTAGATTTGAACCATAGTTTTATTGTCACCGAATTAAATATTAAAGATACGACCTTCTCAATGTTTCCTTAAACGTGATCACCGTACGAGAAAATCGGCATTTTTAATTTCTCGCGTACACGACCGTTCCTGAAGATTTTTCCAAGAATTAATTTCCTAGAAACCGGAGCGCAGTAAATTCTTATTTTGCGGCAAAAAAACCTTGATATGGTGGTACTTTCCCAGACAAACCTCTTCACAAAGAGCTATAAAATAGATTCTTCAATATCCAAATGTTGACCAAGTATTAGGCATCAATCAATGACACTATTTATGCAAATAAACACCATTATTACTAATCTCATAATAAACTAAATAAGCAAAATCACATTATTGTTTGCTTAAACAAGAACAGTAAGAAAAATACAAACATATAACTAAGTAAATTGTGTATCACCGTTCATTCAGAAGTTTCTATATTCACAGCTACAGTGGCAACACCGTGTGGTTTTAGTCGACAGACTTCCGAAATATGAGGCTTTTCACGATAAAAATATGTTACTAGCTAGTTTGTTAGCATTGCTAGTATTGAATCTGGTAATTTTTCGTCTCCGTATCTGAAATATTGCTTCAGGCTTTACGGCATAAAAACATGAATGTGCTCTAAATATAGAGGATACGGTATTACAGACTTTTAATTTGTAGGCAATCATTTATGAATGAAAATACTTATAACTATAGACAACTAGCATGGGCTCTTTAAGCCAAGAGTGAATAGGTTTTTGCTGGACAAGCGTGTTACATCGTCAAACACATCACATCATCATGGTTATAGGCAGCAAATTCTTTTGCAATGCAGCTGATTTTAATTCTCTGATGCCTTTATATCTAGACGGTGTTCGCATAAACTATCCAGAATCCGCAAAAGATCTGGGGTTTGACTCCAATCTTTCGTGGCGTGTTCAGGTCAACGAAGTGAGTCGTAAGGTACATTTATCGTTCCATTTGCTGAAGTTCCTTCAGAGTCTCCTACCCTTAAAAAGACT